>OX366530.1:10020000-11220000 GCA_947256265.1 Acronicta leporina | reverse complement strand
TTGTTTAGGTCATGTCAGTGATCCAGCTGTAAAAGAAGAGGTTATGAGGTTAGTAACCAATTTTTTTTTTCAGCCTTTATCGTCCCACTGCAGGGCAAAGGCCTCCCTACCCTTCTTCCACGCCTCACGGTTGTGTGATTCATGATAGGTAAGGGGTAAGGGATTAGACATATACATTACCAATTACGTGCCACATAAAAGTAAGGAGGCTCCAATAGAATTAAAAATAGTTTTGAAAGATGACTTACCTGTGTCTCAGCGGCCACGACGTATCTCGTACAAGGAACAAGAGGATGTTGATCAACAAATTCAGGAATGGCTCAAAAAATACAGTGTTCTTCCATTGAAGCTGCGTCTCATTTCACAACACAATCCCACAATATTTATAAAATTAAATATCGAATATAAGTAATGTAACACGTATGCACATTGCATGAGAATTTGGAATGAAATCTAAGTAAAAAAGTATATCCAAAAGACGATTGTGACCCATGAGGGGATCGAACCCACGACCTTCGCGTTATTAGCTACTACCTAACTGAGCTAATGGGTCGATGAGAGCTCTCTACTAAAACAAGAACCTGTAACTAAGAGATAAAATACAGCGAACGACGGACACGGAATAAGTGGAATAGGAACGTAGGTTTCATCGATTCATCTTAAAATGATTGTGTGATATGTGCTCACAATGAACGGATACAATCCAAATCAAGTTTTACGGAATCGAAAATATTATTGGGCATTCTACAACACCGAAAGTGACGGAGGCGAACGAAGTGAGACTTAGGAACGGCAAGTAAGTCTAGTTTTAAAACAGAAATGTCAAACGGCTCCTACTCCGTAGGATCTTATTGGGCTTTCTACCACACCGAATGTGACGGAGGCGAACGAAGTGAGACGTAGGAACGGTAGGTGGGGTAGAATGCCCAATAATATCCTACTCCGACGAATCAAATTTTCACATCAACGTTCACGTGAATAACCAAAATTGCACTCGCCAAAAGTTCTTGTTAGGGCTGCCATATCAAGTCAAGGAATTATCGGTCCTTATTTTTTTGAGGATGACCGAGGTCGAACTCAGACCGTTTATTCTGATCGTTATTGCCATATGATCCGGACTTTTTTAGCTACAGAAATGCAAAACCAGTATGCCTACAACCGTAAAACCTTTTTCCAGCAAGACGGAGCCACTTCTCATGTTACAAATGACTCATTAGCTGCTCTTCACGATTTATTCTCTGGAAGAGTGAAAAGTCGCCGAGGAGACATCAAATGGCCACCGAGGAGCCCTGATTTAACGCCTGCTTTTTTTCCTATGGGGTTACCTAAAAAGTAAAGTTTACAATCCATTGCCACCCAACCTGAATGTTTTAAAACAAAGAATCACTGAAGAAATCAACTCTATTTCAAGAGCGATTCTCCAGCGAGTGATTGTAAATTTTAGCTCTAGGTTAAATGAGTGTGAACAAGTCAATGGTGCGCAATTGCAAACGGTTGTTTTTCGTAAATAAACTTCAAGAACTGCTCTTCAATTGAATCTATACTAATACACTTCTGGACACATCTATTGGCCCACCTTGTATTTTCAGTTTCGTTTGGTCCTAGCTAAAATTTTATATTAGGTCGAGCAAAAAGTTTTTATGCAGTTTTGAACCTGGCACATTCACAATTTCATTCAATAGTCTTTTTTTGAATTTCGAACACAGAATTTAAAGAAACAAAAGACAATTTGGAGCCTGTTTGTTGATATCAAACAATCGAATACTAAGAAAACTTGGTTTTATTGGTTTACTTGGATTTAATTCTTGAAAAAGTGATTGATATCTTTGGTTTTGCAACAAACATTACTTATTCTTAACATTAAGGTGAGGTTCTATCAATAATCTATGGATACTTCACCTGAAGTCGCCGCTCAAGCTGTGGCACTTATTCAGGCCGGACACAGCCAAAGAAACGTGAGTGCTCAACTTAATTTCAGTCGATCTGCGGTCCGAAATGTTTATCGGAGGTACCTAGAGACTGGCGGCGTCGCCAAGGAAGGCCACGATCTCGGGTCACAACTGAAAGGCAGGATCGATTCATCGTGACGACCAGCTTGAGAAATCGTCAACTTACCTCCATTGAGATACAAAACCAACTTCGCGACTTCCACGGAGTATCTGTGAGCGCTCGAACTGTTCGGAGAAGGTTAAAAGAACGCGATATGGTACCACACAAGCCAGCTAATGGGCCCAAACTAACGCGAGCCCACCGAACAGCGCGCCTTCATTTCGCACGCAGTCATTTAAATTGGACACAGCAAGATTGGAGCCCTGTACCCTTTTCTGATGAGTCTAAAATTGTGTTACATGGCAATGATGGAAGGAAGAAGGTCTACCGACGTAAGGGAGAGCGTTTCGCACAATGCTGCTTTGAAGAGAGGGTTGCTTATGGCGGTGGCTCATGGACTGTCTGGGGCGGTATATCCGCGAGCGGCAAAACTCAACTTGAGCTTGTTACAGGACCACGGCTGCCAACATTAAATGCTGAAAGCTACATTCGTGAGTGCTTAGAACCTCACGTGATACCATACGCGGACTATGTGGGCCCAAATTTCCTTTTTATGCATGATAATGCACGAGCCCATGCGGCCGGCATTGTCAGGGAATATCTTCGGGATGTGAACATCACAGTTATGGACTGGCCAGCCAGAAGCCCAGACATGAACCCCATTGAGCACATGTGGGACGAGCTAAAAAGACGTGTTAGGGCTCGTCAGCCAGTTGCCCAGACGATGCAGGAGTTGAAAACTGCCATAGAAGAGGAATGGGAGATGATCCCTCAAAATTTAATAGAGCGGTTGATAAACTCAATGCCTAATCGTATGAGAGCTGTGGTAGATGCCCATGGAGGCAAAACGCGTTATTAAATTAAACCTTTATTTGATAAAACATGTTTTTTATTCAAAAATCAATTGCCTTTAACAAGGCGCATATCCGACTTGTTAGGCGTAGCTGCATGTCGTATGGTATTCTGAATTCAAATTTAAAACAATACGATCGAAAAAGATGATAAAATGTATCAGGTTTAAAACTGCATCAACAGTTTTTGTTCAATCTACCAATCATATTTCGGTAGGGGCCATCGAAACCTAACCTCTAAGGTGGGCCAATAGATGTGTCCAGAAGTGTATATACAGTGTGTCCGGACATGGACTAGCGATATTCTAAATACTTAAATATAAACTATTTTAAAGTACAATTACACTCTAGGCTTGGGTCCAATACACTTCCCCGCTATGTGGCAGCCATTTTGTTTTTATTGTTGAAATATGCTCTATGCGAGTACAAAAAATATCATATATCTCAAAGTTTTAGTCATACTGAGATAAAAATAGGCTTATTCGAAAGGCAATAATATTGTCTACCATCTGCATTACAAAGCAATGTGTTCACAATTCCATAACTTTTGAAAAAAAAATGTGAAAGTCGAAAAAAAAATGAAAAATTATGCAATTTAACCAATAATTGTTAATTACTACAAAAACATACCCGACGTTTTCATTTTTTTTACTAGATCGACAGATTTTGAGCTAAGCTACAATACAACATAAAATTCACAACTGTATGTCTAATACTTTAAGAGTTATTGTTGTTTGAACAAAGCGTATGCGCAAGCACAAATGTTCTTTGTTAACCGCTTGAGTGACATTTATGGCGTTCACTGTATTCCATCCGAGAACAGGCCAGAAATACTGTTCGTTACTACCGTGAGTGAGTGAGATAGAACGTATTAGTCCACTACCTGGAACAAAATCACAGTTTTAGGGACAAATGATTAGTTGGGTTATCATTTGTCCCTAACCGAGTCGCCAAACTTTCATCGACGTGCATTCAAGATTAGCGGAAAGAGGTATTCAAAGACCTTTTAATGAACGCGATCGCCTGGTATCGCACGAAGATGAAGACGAAGTGCTTAGACTAATAACCAATGATCCTAGACTAAGCGTTCGACGGATTGCAGTGCAACTTCAAATGTCTAAGTGGCATGTATGGAGAATTTTGAAAAGAGAAGGATTACACCCTTATCATTTTCGACGGGTTCAAGACGTGATCGAACCAGATCTTGCTGCGAGATCTGTGTTTTGTTCGTGGATAAATAGGAATTTGAGGCAGAACCGTATTTTTTTACAAAGAATACTGTGGACTGATGAAGCCAAATTTACAAGAGTTGGGATTACAAACCACAGAAACGACCATCTCTGGTGCTCCGCAAATCCAAGGGCGGTGCGCCCAAATTCATTTCAACATGAATTCTCAGTAAATGTGTGGGCTGGCATAATCAACGATAGACTGATAGGGCCATTGGAATTGCCAACTACATTAAACGGCGCTAAATTTTTAGAATTCTTAGAGACACAGTTTGCGGACAGCCTCATGGACTTACCTCTATCATACCGTCGGCGTATGTGGTTCCAGCTCGATGGTGCACCCGCGCATTTTTCTCGAGCAGTGAGAGAATATTTAAATAATAATCTACCGCCGTGGATCGGTCGTGGTGGTGTAGTAGCGTGGCCGCCTCGCTCACCCGATTTGACACCCTTAGATTATTTTTTGTGGGATCATATGAAACAAAAAGTATACGCTACAGTTCCAAACACCAGGGAAGAACTCGTCGCAAAAATTATGGCAGCCGCCGAAGAAATTAGATCCGATTTGGATTTAATTAGGCGCTCATCAACCCAGGTGGCACAGAGAGCCGTAGTGTGTCTACAAGCTGGAGGTAGCCAGCCACTTTGAGCAACTGCTTTAGATATTTTAATCGTAGTTTAATATTGGAAAAACTTTAAATAAAATTTAATATGAATATTATGTGTTTTTGATGATTTCCTGTTTAGGGTTCCGACAAAGGCCGTTTGTGCTTGCGCATACGCTATGTTCAAACAGCAATAACTCTTAAAGTATTAGACGTACAGTTCTGAATTTTATGTTGTATTGTAGCTTAGCTCAAATTCTGTCGATCTAGTAAAAAAATAAAGTTGTCGGGTATATTTTTGTAGTAATTAACAATTATCGGTTGAATTGCATAATTTTTCTTTTTTTTTTCGACACATTTTTTTTCAAAAGTTATGGAATTGTGAACAAATTGCTTTGTAATGCAGATGGTAGACAATATTATTGCCTTTCGAATAAGCCTATTTTTATCTCAGTATGACTAAAACTTTGAGATATATGATATTTTTTGTACTCGCATAGAGCATATTTCAACAAAAAAAAACAAAATGGCTGCCACATCGCGGGGAAGTGTATTGGACCCAAGCCTAGAGTGTAATTGTACTTTAAAATAGTTTATATTTAAGTATTTAGAATATCGCTAGACCATGTCCGGACACACTGTATAAAGCTGAAGAGTTTGTTTGCTTGAACGCGCTAATCTCAGGAACTACTGGTTCGATTTGAAAAATTCTTTCAGTGTTAGATAGCTCATTTATCGAGGAAGGCTATAGGCTATATATCATCACGCTAAGACCAATAGAAGCGGAGCATCAATGAAAAATGTTTCAAAATCGGGTTTTTTTTCCTTTCAGGGCTTCCGATGCATGCGCTGCGTAAACGATTAAAGTTTCGCAAAAATCATATAAGGCAGAATTGTTCCTCTTTAAAAGTTCTAAAAAAAAGTCCGCGACAGCATATGTCTATCTTTTAAGGTTGGCTCACTATAACCTTTTTTATGCTAACTTTGTTCTAAAATTCCAAATGCGTTATTAGCGTAGGTGTTTTTATAAACATGATATTAATCCTTATCCAAATAAATACGTTATTCATCAGCCTTTAGAGCGTTTGTTTTGTATCCGAGCGGACCGAGCTTGGTTCCGCTCGGACCCAACAAACGCTCTAAAGGACATATCCTCATTTAGCTTTCTTTTATTATTCCTGTTCCCGTGACATATTTTACTAAAGTTCCGCTCGGATACTCAATACTCAATTATCAACTAACAATATTGGCTATATCTTGAAGTGAGCTTCAATCAAAACATACTACAAGCCGCTGAAGGGGATCATCATCTTCTTACCACCTGTCAAGTGCCACCTGCCAAGTTGGCTTGAACGCGATAATCTCAGGAACTATTGGTCCGATTAGAAAAAATCTTTCGGTGTTAGATAGTCCATTTATTGAGGAAGGCTATAGGCTATCACCCCGCTAAGACTAAGTAACTATTCCACGCGGACGAAGTCGCGGGCGGAAGCTAGTAATAAATAAAACGAGTTTTAATTGATATTGTTGTTTTTTATTTACCATCTAAAAACGAAAAACATTCTGAGAGACACCCTTTGTAACCCGATTATTTACGACCTGGTTTGATTACTCTTACAAGAAAAGATTTAAACAACCATTGTACAAATGTGAACTAGCAACAACCCCACTCATTCGTTATTCCCGATCAGTTAGTATAATATATCAAGCACAGCCTCTGAGAAGCATTCGATCCTCGGACTCCTCATACGCAGTCTCCATCCCAATCGCGTGTCTAAGTAGTAAAAGTAAATTAAGTAATTAACAAGTAATTAATTGTAATTCAAGTAAATATTAAATAAGTTTAAAGTCAAAGTAAAGAGTCTAATTCATTAAATCCTGCAATACGACCCTATAAGTGCGATAACTCGCGGTACCAGTAGCTTTGATGGCAGAACCCAGGTTCTCAAAGACAGAAATAAATTACACAGGACAGCGAGTCTGCGAAAGCTGGTGCAAGGTGGGATTTTGTTTTAAAAAATCTCAATCCAATCGGAAGGTTCTTATGGAGCGAATGAAATATCAGCTTGGAGAGCTAAGTATTTGCATGCAGTGGATAAAAATAATAAATCTCCCCAGCCCAGGCCCATAATTTATTTAGATGAGACCTATATTCACTCTTCGCATACATGGAGTAAGTGTTGGCAAGGAGAGGGTGAAGACGGGATATTGGAGTCTGTATCGAAAGAGCACAGATATATTATTGTTCTTACGTCAGAAGATACTGGATTTGTTACAAATGAAGTACTTGTGTTTAAATCAAACACAAAAAGTGGTGATTATCATGACGAAATGAATAGTAGGTACCAACTTTAAAAAGTGGGTTATTGAAAAACTTGTGCCTAATTTACGAGAGCCATCCATAATAGTGATGGATAATGCTCCTTATCACCGTATTAGTGTGAATAAAGTCCCAACTACGAATTCCTTAAAAAAATATATGCAATCATGGTTGACCCAAAATAAAATTGACTATGGAGAGAATTTGACTAAACCTCAGCTTTTAGAAATAATTAAGAGAAACAAATGCTTATATTTACCACCTTATCACTGTGATCTTAATCCCATTGAACTCATATGGAGCACAATGAAAAGAAAAGTTGCTGATGTAAATATTGAGCACAAAAATGCTGAAATTCCCCGCCTAGTTAGAGAAGCTTTTGAAGCTATCACAGTTCATGAGTGGGCACAGCACACGTTCGCAGGTTAGAAGGAGAATACTTAAAACATGATTTGTATTTAGATAAACCTTTTATTATAGAAGTGGTAAGTGACACTGAAACCGAAAGCAATAGTGATAGTGGTACGGAAATAAGCGGAGTATGGCCTCACAACCAGGATGAAGTTGTGTATGCAGGTGTAAAGATCACAATTACTGTAAACCTGGTTTTCCATAAATCATTGTAAAGCAATTTGTTTTTTTTTATTACACTACACTACCACTGCTAATTATAATTAATCAAATCTGGTGTTAGGGGTTATACGGTCATAACTAAATGCTAGACATCCAGGTACCTCTTGCAAGGTAGGTACCTCCTTAACTTCGCATTGAATGAAAGTTGTATCCCCCCCGTGGAACATTATCCCCGTTATCTGCTGAATTTTCACTTCATTGGATTGCTTTTTAGATAAAGCCATTGTTTTTTATAATTGTACTAGCTTCTGCCCGCGACTTCGTCCGCGTAGCATGACGATATATAGCCTATAGCCTTCCTCAATAAATGGCCTATCTAACACTGAAAGAATTTTTCAAATCGGACCAGTAGTTCCTGAGATTAGCGCGTTCAAGTAAACAAACAAACAAACTCTTCAGCTTTATATATTAGTATAGATTTAGTTAATGTTTACATTGTACCTCCCTGGCCGTACAGCTCTGAGAACCTGTATACACATTTAAATCTTTAGTTGTTTATTTATCTTTAGTAATCTTTTTTTATAATATTGAATACTATTTTGGAACCAACCATCGTTTTGTTGCCTATTACAAAATTCTTTTTATTTATTTTATTATTTTTATATAGGTATCATTGGTTTTAATTTGTAGAAACTGTAATTCTTATTAAACGATTATGTCTAAAAGTTCCAATAAATTTCCTTCTTGAACACTTAGTTCCCTGTAAAATTAGCATAGAGATTCAGAAAATAATTCCTTCGAACTACATGATTTTGGAGAAAATGTGTCTATTAAGTGTGGAAAATACTCTGTACCAGGGCAAAGACAACAAAATAGCAACCTTGCCACGGGACTTGGATTTGATGACGAAGCAACAAACTGCTGCAGAAGTGGCATTGTATAAATTATGTTCTTCTTCTTTAATTTAAGAGCTCAGCTCTTGTCGGTGGAGCAAACGCCACTGTTCTCTATCTTCTGCTTTCCGTTTTACCTCTTGATACGACTCGATCGCAATCCTTTCCCCCCCCCTTCCCCCAGGTCTAGCCCTTCCTCGTTTTCCTTCAATTTTACCTTCTAGTATTGTTCTGAAGAAGTCGTCATGTCGTATCAAGTGGCCAAACATCTTTCCCCTTCTATTATCTATGGTTCTTAACAACTGTCTTTTCTCTCCTACAATTACTAATACTTCCTCATTAGTTTTCATTTCCGTCCAACTGATCTTCTCCATCCTCCTCCAGCACCGCATTTCAAATGCCTCTAACCTTTCTCTGTCCCTTTGGATCATAGATAATTATGTTAATCCTAGTAAAAAAATTTAGCAAATATAGCATACAAACTATAGAAAATAAAATCGAGAGCTATCAAACTTAAGTTTTTGGTTGCCACTACTATTGTAGAAATTATGACCCTGTTTAAAAGCATGTTCGATGAGGTTCGCACGGGAGTTACTAGATTCAAGGTTAGGAAATCAGTAATAGAAAGATCTTTGAAAAGAGATTCCTCAGGTAAAATATTAGATAGAGAATGTACTGATAAAGAACTGACTCAGAACATCTCTCAGTATGGCCTTGTCAATCATTATATTCCATTGCTCCAAGGTATCACACTCTTGCACCGGAAAGACGAACTGGGGTACTAAGAAGCTTAGGACCATTAGCTCAAGCAATATTGATGGTTATGGAAGATAAATATTATACAAAGCTGACAATTGCTTTACAGACTAGCCTTCAAATGCTGCCCATGTCATCTGAGATAATCTCATGTCTTAAGGAAGCCAACAGTCCAGGCAGTGTTTCAGGGGTATTGAAAGAGTTAGGCGATATCTTACTTATCACCACTGCTAGATCAACTCAGAAGATTTACTTTCCACTACTTCTTACATTACACATGTGGAATAATAAAGGGAATTTCAAACAATGGAGTTTTTCTGGGGCACCAATGCTTAAATTGTACAATAAAGTAGCTAACAATATTAAATTCAGAATAAGATCAGGACCGTCTCCTCTCTTAACTTCAGAAGCAATATTCCACGCAATGTTTGGAACCTACCTGGAAGATCTTTCGGTTTTACAACAATTAACTACATTGCCTAAATGGCATCAACTTAAAGACATGAACTCTGTTTTCTTGAAAAGGGGTGAGAAATCTCAGATAGAAGTGAAACCTATACAATTTAAATGTTTCTAAAATGGCTCAAGCGCTACTTACAAAACGCTTAGAAAACATTGACCCCGTATCTACTAGTAGGCCTTTATTCTCCGGATTTCGTAGAAGGACCTTTACACAAGATTTTTTATCGTACTTGTCCACTGGGAAGTGCTATTAATTACAGTTCAGGTCCCATGCAATTGCAATTTGCTTTGAAGAAAATTAAGGATGCACTTGTGGAGGACAAAGATTCTTAAGGTCCTAAACGCAGTAACGAAGAAGTGGGAAGCATTCAACGATGGTGTTTGGACTGAGGCCTCTTTTCCATTACACGGTTTCTCGCCGTGAAAATCTACGGTTAATTCGCCGCGTGTAGGCACGGTCGTCAGTGTGGTATGGATCACTATATGAGCTTGTCGACATGCACGGTGGCGCCAAGGCACGGCGCCGCGGCCGCGTGCGCCGTGACTGCCCCTCGGCGCGCCGCGTCTACGCACGGCGTGATTTTCACCAGTGTTGTATGGCAGTCTATCGGGGTGTGTCGACGGTGCCGGACGTACGCACGGATTCGTGACCGCTTATATACGCTGTTTCGCGATTTTATTATAAAATGAACATAAATCAAGAATTATTAATTACGTTGATTCAAGAAAGGCCTGTAATATGGGATAAGACCATCGACGATTATAAAAATAAGCGGCTTAAATATGATTCCTGGAAAGAAATATTTATTCATTTCCAGCCCACATTTGAAGATTTAAGTGGTGATGAGAAAAACAAGTTTGGTAAGTTACAGATATTTAATTATTAACTTTTTACTTATGCATAGTTGTTTTGATAGGAGAGGCGACCTTCGTTAGATACAAAATATTGTGCAAATCTGTTGCGAACTTCATTAGCCGCCAAACTTCCGCGAACTGCATTCGTGATAGGTAACTGGATTAGTTCCGATTCTGAATCAAGGGTGGACTCATTTTCACTCGCATTGTGAAACTGAAAGTTTTCCTGCTTATGTATAAAATTTTGCAAAACACAACATGTTTTCACAATATCAACTGCCAAATCGATGGACACATTCATTGGCCGGTGAAAAATTCGCCATTTATTGGATAAAATGCCAAACGCACATTCAACAAATCTTCGCGCTCTGGTGAGTCTGTAGTTAAATGTACGTTTTAATTGATCAAGCTGATGACCACCAAATGGACGAAGCAAGTGATAATGCAAAGCAAAGGCTTCGTCCGCAACGAACACATATGGCAAATCGTAGTCAATTCCAGGCAAACGTGTTGCATCGGGTAGATTTAATCCGTTGTTTGTTAAATTTTTCCAAAATGGGGTCTCTTTAAACACACTGGAATCACACTCCTTTCCGTAGGCGCCAACGTCAACAAATATAAAGTTGTAATCGCTATCTACTACTGCCATCAAAACTATAGAAAAAAAATGTTTGTAATTTAAAAACATCGAGCCACTATCAATTGGCTTAATAAGTCTGATGTGTTTTCCATCGACCGCTCCTAAGCACAGCGGGAAGTTGGAAGATTCTTGAAATTTGCTTGCAATGTGTAGCCAGTCTTCTTTAGATGGCATTTTCATATATTCTTTATACAGTTCTAACCAAATGTAGTGGCATACTTCACGTACGATGCAACTTATGGTTTTTATTCCAATTCTATAGCTGTAGTATAGGTCAGTAAAGGTATCTCCTGTTGCTAGATACCTGAAATATAAAACAAAACGGTTCAGGTTCAAATACTAAAACCCCATTTTAGGTCGGGGTCGATTCAGTTTAGGTCGGGGGTTTTTATAAATTTTGAATTTAATAATTATTATTTATTTATTTTCAGGGCAAATGGTGATGAAGAAGTGGACCAATATGAAAGATAGCTGGATAAAATATGACAAAAAAATTAATGAATGTAAGTCTGGTTCTTCAGCAAAAAAAATAAGAAAATATATGTTCTATGATGAAATGATGTTCCTAAAAAAAAATGTTGAGCATCGCAAGACCGATTCTAACATGACTGAACATGTTCATGATTCTAGCCTCAGTAATGAAAATTTTGATAGTGCAGTCCCGAATCAATCAAGCTCGGGATACACTGAACGGAGTGAGACGCAAAGGGCTAAAAAAAAAAGAAAAAATGACCTAAGTGAAGTTGACATTAGGTTTATGAAGTTTATGGATTCAGCAGAACGAGATGAGAAAAAGAAAAGCCGTAGTATGAACTTTTTTATGGGAATCGCTGATACAGTTGACAAGTTCAGTGATGAAAATATGATAGACTTTCAGTTTCAAGTAATTTCAATAACTAAAAATATTCAACAAGTATATACCTACATCAAGAAACCAATGGGATCAAGGCCATCAAGGATATTTAAGTGGTACAGCATCCTCAAATGCGCAATCGTCAACATATGGATATTCTACAGCTGCTAGATCGGGCTATGGAATAAGTCGTCCACAGACGTCTTCTCATGATTTTGGACACGGTTCTGGTTTAGAGCCAATCCACTACCGACCCGAATCACAATTATCTGTACATAGTGTAAATGCGGAAAGTATCTCGGCAGATTCTCAAGTTTCTATTGAAGACGAATTCGATTTTAGTACCGCACTTGAGTAGCATTTTCAGCGTAGTGTATTTTTTGATTTACTTGTTCTTAAATTAATAATTATTAAAATTCAATTACATGTAATAATTTTGTTTGTGTGCAATAAACAATTTTAAACTAAAATATGTCATTTAATTTTGTACCTACTTACCTCAGAGTTACAGCCAATCTTTCTGCGGGCGATATACTCTCTCGCATAAAAGTATCTTGATGTTTTAGTTCCTGGGATAATTTTTGGAGCAAGTTGTCGAATGTAGTTTTCTGCATTCTAAAATAATTGTAAAACTTGTCTTCATCTTCTCTCAATTGATTCTTGACAAGTGTATGAAACGCGCCATATTCCTCCCTTTTTTCTAAAATCGGATGTATCCAAAACCTTACTTCCCTTTTTTTTCTATTTTCTTTTTCCTATATATGTAATAAGCAACTATAATCTTTTTTTTCGTAAGAAAATTCATGACGCAGCACGTCCTACACAGCCCGAGTAAAAAGCGCTACTAGCCAGTACTTACCAATGTCTCGCGCGGTGATTTTGCCGTATCATGTACAAGCTAGCACGTTTTTTCAACCGTACGGCTTACACACCGTACGTTTGAACAACCGTGTAATGGAAAAGAGGCCTGAATGTGATTTTGTTCTTACTGAAGGAAATATTAGTCTTTATATCTCCCTAAAATATATAAATTCTCTTATTCTATCAATTTTTAAATTGTATTCCCCATATTTGTATTTTTTTACTAAGATTTACTAATTATGTTAAATGGAATGCTACACATAATGTCATTGATTTCTGGACGGAAGTTCGACAGTATAAAAATGCTGCTGGAAATAACACCTTTCTTGAGTTATCTGATCTCACTGAATATTTTGAAAAAGGTTAGGGATTTCTCCACCCGAGAAATAAAATAGCTGTAGACTGTAGTGTATACCTTCCTTTACAACATTATCCTAATATGTATTTCATTGTATCTTATATTCACATACTCATTATAATAAAGGGCAGTATTGTCTTAACATTCGATGTTTCAATATCTTCAAATTTATATGAATTAATGTTGAAAAAGTCGTGCATACAACCTACATCCATTTCCTGTGAAAGAGAATTTTCAAGTGCAGTACAAATTATACCTAACAGGAGAAATCTTTTAATGCCTTCAAAAGTAACTCAGATGCTCTAACTAAATTGGAATATGGACAGGCATAATTGGAACAACGTGGGGTTTATTTGGTTTGATTAAGAGGTAAATGGGAATTCCGAAATAGGGTTGTCAAAACCGATACCTAAGTAAAGTATTCTATGAGTAATGTAATTTACACTAATACTTCCTACTAATATTATAAATGCGAAAGTTTGTGAGGATGGATGGTTGCACGTTTGTTACTCTTTCACGCCAGAACGGCTGATCGGATCTGGATAAAATTTGGCACAGAGATAGATTATAGTCGGGAATAACACATGGGCTACTTTTTATCTGAAGTCTACGCAGACGAAGTCGCGGGCAGAAGCTAGTTATCTATAATAATATTAAAAAATTGCTAAGTTTGTTGGTTTGTTTGTTTAAACGCGCTAATTTGCTCTTAATTGAACTATTGGTCCGATTCTTGGTTTAAAACATAGGCTAGTTTTTACCGCGGAGGACACCGCATGGAGCAGCTAGTATATTATAGATAAATTAAAAAAAACCGCATCGCACTGATTTTGGCCAGAGATCGTTATTTCTGAATCTGTGGCCAACTACCAATTTTGTCATCACTTTTGCTTGCCTTGCCAGATAGGTTATAATTATAATGTTTCAATATTTTTCAGAATGCCTCGCAACTACGTACCCAAACCAGGTGCTAAACGGTACAAAAAATACGACAGTCTTGTAATCAAACAATCTCTAGACGCGATTTTATTTGTAAGAAGATGGAAATTATTTAGTTTAATAAGTGGTGGAAATAAAACATCATATTAATTAATTATGTGTATTGATTACACTAAAATATTATAACATATACAATAACTATAATACCTATTTTATGTAACTGCCTCATTAGCCAAGTGGTCCTGTGCGCGACTGCTACGCTAGAGGTCCTGGGTTCGATTCCCAGGTCGAGCAGTGTTATTGGGTTTTTCTATGAAATTCCCATTAGCAGCTCGGAGTTTGGAATTTGTGCCCGGTTAATGGCAATAGGCTCGCCCCCTATTACATGGGACCTAAACATACCGGCGAACTGTGGGTGTACATGAGTACGCCTCTGCCTTTGGGGAATACAGGCGTGAAGGTATGTTATGTTATTTTATATATTTATGTTTTATTCGTTTTAGCAATGGGGCGTAAGGGTTCCGTTTACAGGTCTCAGCACACATATGGGATCGGAAAGGGATCGTCACCGTATCGCCTCGAGCCGTTCAGAATGGTTTGTATTAAACTCCCTACTGCAACGCACACTAATCGGAATAATTACGTAATCGCCTCGCCTCGGAACAGGCTCCGAACTTGAATTCCCGCGCTTACGGCTCATCGTCCCCGCGCTTACGTTTCTCCGTCCCCGCGCTTACGTCTCTCCGTACCCGAGCTCACATCTCTTCGTCCACCCTTTCCCCTTTCCCCTCCCGCGACTTGCCTGCTAAAGACGCCGCCATTCGCAAGGAGTATTTCATTCGTGTTGCGCGTATGTTTTATTTAAAATTTTAAGTTCGATTCAAACACAAAATAACGATGCAAAGGGAGAAACTTATTGAAGAAGTGAGAAAATATCCATATTTATATGACTTAAGTGATGCTAAATACAGCAATACTATAAAAAAGGACGAGGCTTGGAAACAAATAAGTATTACTTTAAAGCAATCTGGTAAGTACCTACTCCTATTTAATTATTTATTTAATGTTTTTCGCGTATGTAGGTATGTATGGGAAATAAAACAGTTGTGATTAATATAATTATAATGAAAAATTTAACTGGAATATCCATTAAGAATTAACATTAATATTTAAAGCTAAAAGCTACTGCCATGGAACTCGTCCGGTAGAAGTTTGAAAATATGTTTTGAACTTTTCACGTACATTAAAAGCGGTAGCCATATGGGCACCACTAATACTTGGTAATTGACTTAACAATCGGTCTTCGCCGAATTCAACTGTAATTTCCTGTTCTGTTCTGTTCGGTTCCTGTAAATTCATCTCAATGTTATATGTCCTCATCATATTGTGTAAAATGCAAGTTGTTAATACCACTTTATCTACAAACTTTGGATGCAATTTAATATTTTAAGTTTATATATAATATGTTACGAAAATAACAATTAGTGTAATTTTATGTTTATTGTTTATTTTATGTTAATTGTTTCTTTTATTGTTAGTTTAAGTACTTAGTGTTTTTTTTAAATAGTTAATATATAAGTAGGCTTAGCTATCGAATTAGGTTTCCAAAACCTGTAATGATAGTTTAAGTTTTAAATAAAATAAATAAATAAATAAATTTTTGTTGTAAATCGCAAATTTTTGATATAAAATTCCAAAAGCGTTTTCAACAACCCTTCTAGCTCGTGATAAGCGGTAATTATATTGCCGTTCAGGATCTGATAGTCTCCGTGTATTTGAGCGAGGATATGGTCTTAATAAATATGTCTTCAATGGAAATGCCTCGTCTCCCACAAATACATGTGGCATTGCATGATTAGTTCCTGGTAATGGTTTGTCACATGGAATATTGAATGTGTTTCTTTCAAGTGCCTTTCCAAATGTAGATGATGAATAGATTCCGCCATCGCTGTTTTTTCCATAGGCTCCTACATCAACCGCTATGAATCTGTATTCAGGATCAACTATAGCTAACAAAACAATAGAAAATGTTTTTTTATAGTTAAAAAACAACGATCCACTATTGGGAGGTGCAATTATATTTACATGTTTGCCGTCAATGGCGCCTATGCAATTCGGAAAGTTCCATTTATTTTTAAATCCTTCTTCGATTCCTTGCCATGTGGCTGTAGTTGGTTGAGGTATATGAATTGGCATTAATTTATTTATTATTGCATTGCACACATCTATTACTATCAAACGAATAGTTGATTCTCCTAAACGGAAGCTCGATGATAAATTAGTAAATGTAGATCCAGTTATGAAGTACCTGCAACAATAAATGTATATTTAATATACGTTTTATAATACGTGTATATGTTTATGTGAATGTGTGTGTACGTACTCCCTTTCACACATACATGTGTAACTACATGCGCTTGATATAGTTAACCATGATTTATTTTATTTCAGAATCTGAGTGCAAGAAAACTTGGTTAAATCTTAGAGAGTCTCACCGACGAGCTATGAAGAAGCGTAAAACTAAAAGTGGTCAGGCAGCCCCGACGACGAAAAAGTGGACCTTTGAAGATGAAATGAGTTTTTTAGTACCTCATTACAAAGAAAGAAATACGATCTCTTCGGTTGATGATGATGACGGTTCAGATGTTAGCAGTTTCTTGGGTAATGATGATTCACAGAACTCAATAAACATAATTCAGTCTCCAGAAAACTTACAAGCGGAAACTACTCCACTTTCGCCGCGTCCTGAGTCTTCTGCATCTTCAGTTGCATCCAAAATTTCAAAAAAAAAAAATCTTAATATTGAAAAAAATTCAGCGTCACAAACTTTAATGAAATATTTATTAAATCACAACGAAACCAAAAAAGAAGATGAGATAGATACATTTTTTAAGAGCATTGCGGCAACGGTTAAAAAATTTTCAGAATATAACCAAGCTGTTATGAAAAGTAAAATATATAACGCAGTTTCGGAAATGGAGTTAAAAGAAATCGCAGAGAAACAAAGCTATTATAGTTATCGCAACCCTTACATTCCCCAAAGAGAAGATGACATGCCTCGAGGTTATACCACTCTAAATAACATTAGCCACGAGATACAATCAACATCTGGCGCTTCAAACATTCATGATTTTAATATTTCAAACTTAGAAGAAAATGGCGCGTCAAATGCTGACGATCTTGATACTTCAAACAATCTTTAATTTATACAATGATTGTATTTTTGTTGTGGCGCTATTTTTGTTTAATTGCCATAATTTTTGGATTTAATAATATAGTTTTGTATAATAAAAAAATATGTGATTTATGGGTATTTTTTTTTTACCTAAACTACAAAAAGTTGCATTTACTAAAATACCTTACGCAATCACACAAAATATATACACACATACACCAGACATAAAACGTACATCCCCTGTGCACACCTGATCGCAAATGAGGGTTATCGACAGAGGATAAAAATTAATCTATCTTGTAGTTTCGGAACCGAGTATTTTTTTTGTACACTTAAAAAAAAGAACAATAGAGATAATACAAACATTAAAATTATAGTACAAATATTTATGTAGACCAGATTAAAAATTCCAAAAACAAATGCAATTTCTCACCTTAACGTTACAGCTAGTTTTTCTTCGGGCGATATTGTTTCTCTGAATGTTGTATTCTTCTTCCTTATACATTCATCTATAGACTGCAATATGTTATAAAAGAGATATTTCGGCATATGAAAATAAATATAAAAATTTCTCTTCATCATCCATCAAATGTTTTTTTATAGTCCGAAATTCCCCTTCAGTACTCCTTGCTTTATTCATACTGTGTACCCAATATCTTTTCTTTTTTTCTTGCTATTTTCTTTTTCCTCTTCATCAAGTGCTATGGCTATGATAGCCAACTCACGTATTGTAAACCAAGACATAACCGTGCGCTACACTTAACGTTTGGATTCAAACTGATCTGGTGCCAACCAGGTCAGCCAGGGGGCGGCGAGGCGTAAGCGCGGTGTCGCCTAGCCGTAGCCGAGTTGACGTACAGGCGCTGCTGATACGCTTTCGTTACGTGCATACGGTAGGTTGACGCCTGGTTGACAGCGAGGCGAAAGGCGTTACGGTTACGATCCCTTTCCGATCCCATATGTGTGCTGAGACCTTACCATTGCATCAAAAAAAGGAAAAATTGATATTCTGTTGCCATAAAGAAAGCAACAGAAGCGAGGTACTAAATATTTATTTTTGTTTGATTCATAAACACAGTAATTGGTTACATATTATTTATATGTATCGGTCAATAGTCCGGAACACGTTGCCTGCTGATTTATTAGCAAACAATAAGCATATGCTTATTAATTAGTTCAATAACCCTGTGCGGCAAACGCTCTAGCGCGTTCGATAAATATTTCGTGTGATGCTATGTACGCGTATGTGCGTCGAAGAAAATCTACCCAGTGCGGCTGGCCGCATTAGTGCGGCGCTATATACTTTGCCCAAGTGCGGCACGACGCTTATGTGAGTTTGAAAATTTTCGAGTTTTATGACAGTCATAAAACAATAACGGTACATATAAAGGTGTTTCACATGACAGTATTTTTGTAGCAGTTTTTTCTCAAGTAAATACTAGGCCGTAATGTTATCTCAAGAATTAGCGATACCTGTTATTTTATAGACTGAATGAATGAATGAATGAAATTGAAATCTTAGTGTTGCCATTTAGTCGCATGCGATTGTGCCATGTCTGAGTAAGTTCTGAATATTTTTATTTACGTATATTTTATACATCTAACAACTTTTTCAATTTATAATTACCTAGCAAGTAGTGCAAATAATGAACAGAATCTAAAACATATTAAATGCCTAATTATTCCTAAAACTGTATCATTAGAGAATATCTACTCTGATCAAGAAGATGCTTATGAAGAAGAAGGTGAAGGAGATTGATAAAGATTTTTCATTGGAGATTAAAAATACAATACCTATATAAATAAATCAAATGTGGTTAACATTTGAATACATACATATAAGCTGGACTCATTCGTCAATTCCGAGGTATTCATTAAAAAAGGTAGCGTGAGCTACATAAATATTGGATTAGGGTACCATATTTTTAAATGAAAGATAGCTCATAATAATAACTGTTTGTACTTACCATGTACAGCCTTAAAGGTCCGAAGATTCACGACACTTCAAAATACAAAGTCCAGTAAGACACCAAATGATCACAAGGTATTTTCAGAGTCCAAAATCACAAGCCAAGGTAATCACAAGGTATATCCAGAGTCCAGTATCACAAGCCAAAGTAATCACGGGGCAAATCAGAGGTCCAGAAAGAAAGCAATGGTCAAAATATAAAAATCCAGAGACACGAAATGAAGGCACGGAGAGTACGTCTGTTCACCACAAAAGCAAAACAGAAGTGACATAAAAGCACTTAATTTTGGTTACTAAGGATTATCTCAAACAATGGGTATAGATTCTACTAATCTATACCCATTGTTTGAGATAATCCTTAGTAATAAATACAAAAGACATTTTAAAGAAAATGGCTTCAACGTACCCGGAACCTCTATTGTTTAAAATATCTTTTTTATTACCGGTACCGACACCTGGCATCACAGTGAAATACCTGGTAGTTAGTACATACAATGGTGCATAAATCTATTGTGTTCAAAGTGTTAAATTTAAGACAAAGGATGCTTTAATACAAAAGAGTGTGGGAATATTTTTGTTATCTTATTTTTTTATCATCTAATTTTAAGTAATTAGACTTACCATCGTTGGACAAAATAGAATATAAAACTATTGAAATCAATATCACCACACATATTACTGGTTAGCGACAAATTAACATGTATCAAAAAATAATTATATGGTAACATTATTTTGTGTTTTCATTCATTCACTCGTTCAATTTTCAAGTTGATTTGTACCTACCGTTTTGATTGACATTGAATAAATTGAATTGAAAGTTAAGTTAACTGAAATTACTGAAAGTTTGTTCTGTGCGCGTACCTATAATGAACTCTTGGATTCGCCGCGTCTTTTGCTGTGGGTCTAATGCTGATGTACCAGACTCACCAGACAATGAGTAAGTATCAACCTCTGAATGATTAAGTTTATTTATGCAATAGGTATTGTATTCAATACATATTATTATTTCAATTGTTTCATAATATTTAATTGAACTTTCAGACCCTCATATGAATCTTTGGATCACTATCAAGAGGAGCACGAGGTCCTCGACGCGGCGAGCACGCTGCGGTTGGTGGTGGAGTCGGTGAACGAGGTGAATACCTACTGTTTTAATTGTTTAGTGCCACTTTTTTTAATAATTCAATCATATTAGGGTTTTAGAGCAATAATAACAATACCCGCCGCAATTATATGATCACTCGAAACACTACACGTACCTATACAATGTACACCTATAGTTACCGAAAAATATTTTGTTTTACTTCGACAGATTCGGCAATTGTTGTTTCCAATTGCCGACGTGTCGGAGCGCATGCGGCAATTGGAACTCCATTTGCACCCGCTGCTGGTGTACAGGCATGAAGACTATGTGGACATGCTGTGAGTACATACTTGCTCATACAGTGCCCTTTTTATGGACATGGTTCAAACAATTATGTATATCTTTGGTACAAAATCAATGTAACTAGTAATATGCTTTGGAACAGATAGGTATTATATTACAACAAGCATTTAAGCATTTGGTTAAACTGGAAGCAGGCATCAACAATCTTGGAAAAAGGCTAGGAAGAAGAAGAATTTAAGCTAATGCCCATCCTAAAGCAAATTAATACAGTGGAGACACTGTATTTAGGGACATTACTGTAAATACTATTTCCTGTCACAGTAAAAAAACCTAATTCCTCAAACTCTATCCCTTTAGAAGTAGGTATACCTTACTGCCTGTCCTCTGAAGGTCTTTTTTAAATGTTTTTCATTCATGTTCCATGAAAGAAATGTTCTTTTGTCCAAATCATAATTTCCTTTTTGCAGGAATGGATTCCGGCCTGCACCAGCAGCACAAGCACCCGAACCACCACCAGCTCGTAGCGTGTGGCAGTTATGGCTGCTGGAGCGTATTGATTATGGGGAGCCCTGGTGATCCGTATTGACCCAGCGACTCATCAGGGCTCCCCCAATAAACTATGAACTTTTCCTCAAGTCTTTTATTACAATTATCATATCATTTTATCACCCTTTGTATCAAATTTCCATACCACATACTAACATGGCTACACGGGGCTGATAAATAGGTAAGTATGAACTAGATAGATACTAGACTTCATTGTACTACTATAAAACAGGATGCTAAATGGTAGTTGAGGTGTGTGTACCTGGTAGTTGCAAGTATTTTTAAATATTTTTGGTATCGCGCCGACTTCAGGCCGGACAAAAAGATTGGCGAGAACTAGTTGAAATGTCAAAATTATGTTCGGGATATATGTAGATAATATACATTAAATTACGTCGTTGAGTTTTACAGGATACTAATATTATATTCAAATTTAATAAAATAACTTATCTAAAACTAGGCAGTATGGTCCGATGACTATAGCCTTATATTAGATGGCGATACACTAAAAAAGTACCTGTTTGTAGTGTGCACTAGTTTTAGTGAATTTGTCTAAGAAAAATGGAATTCGAAGTATTTCTGTAAGTATTCATTTTTTTATAACTATAAATACAAAGGTTTAGCTGTAATACGTTAATTACGTGTATTTTAGTAGTTTTCATTGAAGTTATTATTGCCAATTTTATCTTTATAACTTTTGGTTAGGCAAGACGAGGACACAAATCCCAGTGACTGGGTCCCTTCGGAGTCACTGCCTCCGACTGCCGGGGGGCCCAGGGAGAGCGGCTCCGGGAGCAGCGGCGAGCCCGGGGGAAGCGGCATTGCGGGTCGCCCAGGCCCAATGGCGGATTTGCTGCAGGCGGCGAAGAGAGCCGTAATAATCGACAGCCAGCCCGCCAAACGGCCGTGCCTCCGACTGGAGTTACCCACGCCCAAAGGGAAAGGCGTGGGTAAAAAATCCAAAAAAAAATAAATCTTTTATTGTTAGCTTGATTTTTTATTGTCGGCTCACAAATAAATGAATAATAATCAACACACATCTCAGAAAGCGAGTTGTAGTGGATGGGGGGGGGGGGTTACACCACGAACGAACATTATTCCACTCTAACACGTAAAATATTAGGTACCTGTGTAAAAACCGAATATCATGTGTATAATAATATGTAACATGTGTGTAGATACCCTTACCGACCTTTATTTTACGATATTTTCGAAACAATAGATTTAGACAATGGACGCACAGGTGCGGCGTGCCGCACTCGAAGAAAGCTATGTAAATTGTATGGACGCGCATACGCGCCGCGAGCACATGTCAAACGTCCGAAAAACGCGCAGGCGCGTTGGCCGCACTGAATGCGGTTAGCCCAGGGGGGTTAGCAAAATAGGGGTAAGGTTACTAAAATTCGCATAGAACGCTGGACATTTGTGCGAATGTCCGGAACACCATTATAAATGAAATGAAAGTCACCATCGATCTGACAATTGAAAAAAAAACTTTTCAAGGTCAACGCATGTTAATATTGTACAATAAAACTTACCGATTGGCTGAAAATCGCAATGAACCCATATTTTAACCTTGAGTAGTTTTTTTACAAAAGTCGGATTGATAGGAACTTTCCACATTTCATTTATAATGGTGTATTCTTACAAATTTCCATCTCTGCGAATTTTAGTAACCTTGCTAGTTAGATATAACTTGACCGGACTATAAATAAACATGACGGCATTTTTTTTATTTTAGAATAAGAAAACTCATGGAAAGAGTAGAGGAGGATAGTAGAAGAGACGCATTGCCGGGCACAAGTGAACAGTCAAATTCAGTAACAGAAATTGTATGTTTTGTAACAATTTTATGTTTAGAACAAAAGTTTATGTAGTAGTAGGTATTATAATACAGTAGAATCCACATATAACGACTTCGCTTATAACGACTAACCGCTTTTAACGACGATAATGTTTACTCAAGTTAGGTTTCATAGTTAGGTACTGAGAAAATGTAACCGTTTAGTGCGACTTCGGTTTAAATAGGTTTGTTCGAAATAAATAAATTCATTAGAATATGATATTAATCAAACAGGAAGTTAAAAAAGTACCTAATGTCAAAGTTTTTAACAAAGTTTTCAATTATAATTCTAATTGAAAAAAAAAACGCACAGGAATCCGAGAACAAAATAACATTATATTAAATAGGTTTGTTCGAAATAAATAAATTCATTAGAATATGATATTAATCAAACAGGAAGTTAAAATGTAATGTCAAAAGTTTGTAACAAAGTTTTCTTTCAACTGTCAAACTTGATCATCCTACTCGGTTCGAGAGTGCACGCTCCGGGATATTTTATATTTTCTATCAATGTAAGTATCAATTGCAAATTTTGTGGTAATGAATTTCTCACTTCTTTCAGTTATTGATGAAATGGTTGATTAGGTACCTACCTCTTAACAGTATTTTTGTTTGTTTCAGAAGAAAAACACGCTAAGAAAAAGACCAAGATGGGAAACCATATTGGAACGTAAGTGAAGTGATTTTTTGAAAAATTAAAAATAACTACCTAGTGTGGTTTCGTGAAAAGATGCCGAATCAAGTATGTATTATGATTTACAGACTCGTCTGGTCATGCTGCCATGGCGTATTCCTAGGATCTCTCTAAGGATTTTCTTGCCAGTGTTTTGTGAGTGTGTGTGTGCGTGGGAAAGCTTGATGCCTGTAATTTATCTAATACTCAAGTACTAACCATTAAAACGGTGTGGCCGCTACTTTGGCATAATTTTAAGGCTATGGGGCCTATGGGCAATATAACAATGATTGTACTTGTTTTGGGCAAGCACCTTTTATTGTACTTACCTACTAAACTAAACTACTACTCATAACTAAAAATATTTCCTGGTCTATTTTGGCTATTGATGCATTTGATGTTATACCTGCTTAGTAAATAAATAAAAATGCATGTCCTTATATTTTAGGATTCTGAAGAGCTGCACACCCTGCCACAGGGAAAAGTGAGTGAATTTAATTATTAATAGATAGTTAACTGTCCATCAGATTTTGTGTGTTATGTCGGAATTTCCATTTGAATTTTGGGAATCTGTGATTCTGTTTCATGAAGCTTGTGACAACTAAATTCCCATTATAGCATTTTTTTTAACATAGTTTTTTTGTCATAGTTTCACCAATGATGAGAGCACGCCCCTGCTAAGGGAGTGGCGGGAGCGTGCAGAGGTGACTGATGAGGCGCCGGTGCCTGTCCAGGCGGGGCCGGTGCCTGTCCAGGCGGCGCCGGTGCCTGTCGCGGCGGTGGCGGTGCCAGTCGCGGCGGCGGCGGTGCCTCACGCGGCGGCGACGAATCCTCGCGCGGCGGCGACGAATCCTCGCGCGGCGGCGACGGTGCCTGGCGCGGCGGCGGCGGTGACTGGCGCGGCGGCAGCGGTGACTGGCGCGGCGGCGGCGGTGCCTGTCGCGGCGGCGGCGGTGCCTCGCGCGGCGGCGACCTTCGTCGCGGGAGCCTCCGGTCGAGCCAACTGCGCCTTTATAGGCGCCTTGCACTACCGGAGGCGTTCGAGCAGCGGCGTGCTTTAACGCACCACGAGCTGGCTGCCCTCGAGGCGAGGTGGGGCGCAGCGATTGCAAGCGGCGAGGCCCGTCGCCCGCGTGGTTTCGGCGCCAAAAATGGGCCACGATAATGGGAGCTCTATACGAGCCCCCATATTGGTCATACATACTTCTTTACTAGCCAATGCTATGAGGATATTTTTGGTACACCGTAAAGGACCAAAAATATCCTCATAGCATAGCGTGGCAAAGGTGGCCATTGTACTTATCAAAATATTAACTTTCGGAACAGCCCCGAATTCGCGGAAAAAAATCAATTGGAAGTAAATTTTATACTCATTCCCCGACGTAACTACGCTCAGATTAAAATATTCTGTACCTGTACTAAACGTAAAGAGAATATTTAGATTTTTCATTTTAGAGAATTTTATAAATTAACAATTTTTCTCGAGAATAAATATTTGGAATTAGTCCGAAAGTTATTATAATGATTTTTGCTTAGAAGTTTAGTATGACCAATTTTGATTGTTAAATCGGAATTCGTATAGAGCTCCCCAATTCAATGAACTGTTATGTAATTAAAGATTTTTGTAATGAATAAGTGTCTTTCCTTAAACCGAGTACATACCTTACCTGTTACAAAAATTGACATACAACAAGTACCTACCTAGTAAGTATTGCATAACATTTGGCAAAGTATTGGAAAATAAAATCTTTAGACTGTGCTATACCTACTCTAAACACAGTCTAAAGATATTTTTACTGTTCTTTGAGTCGCATGACTAAAGGTTTTGCATGGGTAAATGAAATACAGTAGAATCCGGATATAACGACCTTCAATGGACCGGCGATACTATGTCGTACTAATTATATATATTATTTTATAGGAAAATGAACCCTTCGCATTAGACGCTGACCTTGACGATTCAATGGAACTATTGGACTCGATAGTAAATATTTTTAGTACTTACTAATTCTTAAAATTTCTATTTGAATGAAAAAAAATGTTTGTAACAAGAAGTTTATAAGTAGTAGGTAGATACTATATTAGGCAATTATATCTTTTATTTTATAGGAAAAACAACCTGTTGCATTAGATCTCGAACCTGATGAATTAAGGGAACTTTCAGAATCGAAGGTAAATTTTTTACTTTACTACTTCTATTATATTTTAATTTCAATTTCAATTAGGCTCTTTTAATTTTGATTGTTGTTTTTAGGGCGATTACATCGTTGATGGCAGGCGTATAGTTGATTTTCAATATTTTTGGAGTCAATTAATAAATATAAGCGAACACAGCGAGAAGTTTGGCTGTAAATTGAACTATTTGAAAATAGAAAAAGAGAAACTGGTGGGTCTCATATCTAAATTTGACTTGAAGTGTACGATGTGTGGACCTCAATGCTGGAGCGGTATCAGGTGCAATCATGACGGGAATTGGTCTCTCAAACTTAAACGAGATCACTGCATCGATGGATTTGCCAACAATGCCGTTTCGATTATATAATCAAACACATGATGTTGTTTCCGACATGTGGAAGACTGCTGCCGAAATGACAATGTTAAATGCTGCCAAAGAGGAAATTGAAGCGGCAAAATCATGTGGCGATATTAGCAATTCGGGTATACCAATGATTCCAGTCGAAGCAGATGCTTGTTGGAGTAAACGCTCTTACAAAAATTATTATTCTGCACTGTCAGGTGTTGCGGCTATAATAGGTGAACATAGTGGTAAAGTGCTACACATTGGCGTACGTAACAAATATTGCGTTATATGCGCCCGAGCTAACAAACAAGGCCAACCAGCCAAAGCCCACAAATGTACAAAAAACCATTTGGGATCGTCTACCAGCATGGAGCAAACTATATTAGTTGAAGGTTTTAAAAATTCTATTAGGGAAAGAAATTTAATTTATAAAACACTAATCGCAGATGGCGATTCTAGTACTTATAAAAGTATATTAGAGAGTCGACCTTACCCGGATATACCCATACAAAAAATTGAATGCACAAACCATTTGTTGAGGAATTACAATGGAAAGAACATGTCACTTCAAAAAGATACAACTATACGTTTAAACGAACGTAAATTTTTAAATATGGAACGACTGAAAAGGCTACGTACTGCTGTTCGTGCTGCTATTAGATATAGACAACAGGACGATGGTTCAGATTCAGATAAAATAGAAAAACTTCAAAAAGACATTGTTAATAGCCCGAGACACATATTTCGAGACCATTTAGAATGTGACAGTTATTACTGTACCGATGAGAGAAAAAAAGAGCCCAATGTAGTCCCACTGATAACAACTCTACTTTTAAAGCTAAAAAATAACGCATATCAACTCGCCAACAATTCCCGGAGTCTTCTATATTGCTACACAAATAATCGGGCCGAACAATTCAATAGCATCGTGGCTAAGATGGTAGGTGGAAAACGTATCAACTTTTCGTTGAAAGATTCTTATACTACACGGTGCTATGCAACAGTAGTCTCTTTTAACACCGGAATGCCTCAATACAATTTATATAAATCTATATGCCACGCTAGTCCCGGAAAATCTTTGAAATCATTAGAAGCTAGGAGATGTGCAAAAAATTCTCGTGAAGTGATAGCCCGAAGAAGTAGTGCTCGCAAGAAAATTAATTATAAGCCTGTAGATGCACATTACGGAAAGGAATGTGAAAAACCTGATATGGATACCGCAGATTATGAACGAGGGAAAAACCTTTTTTTGATAAACTTAAAAGAAGAGGCACCAAAGCGACATGAAATTGAGAGGGCTACCATATTACAAGTCGAAAGCTCTTTGTGGCTGGAACTAAGAAGGTGCATACTTACCGCGTCCTCCTTTGGGAAGCTTTGCAAAAGACGGGCGAATCAAAACTCTACCCCTCTTGTGAAGTCCATTTTATATTCGTATAACTTGGATCATATCGTGTCCATAAAACACGGTAGGGACAGCGAACCAAAAGCTTTAGCACAGCTCAGTGTGGAAGAAAACATAATTATAGAGAAATGTGGTCTTTTTATAGACGAAGAATATTTTTATATAGGTGCGACACCGGATGGATTGTGCAGTGAAGGAATAGTGGAAGTGAAATGTCCAAGCTCACTTTTCGGAACCGATCCAGACATCGCTGTACAAGAAAAAAAACTTAAATGTTTTAAATTAAGTAATCAAACTGATGTAATGAATCAAAACCATGACTGGTACTACCAAATACAAGGCCAATTGCACATTTCTAAAAAGAATGTATGTATATTTGCTGTTTGGACTAGTCCTGACTATCCATTAAAAGTAGTGAGGGTACTAAAAGATGACGATTTTTGGAAGGAAAAAATGCTACAAAAATTGACTCGATTTTACCACGATTGTGTATTACCAGAAATTATAGACCCCAGAAAGGCAAGGTCAATGCCGTTAAGACAAATATACATTTAATTTAAAAAATAATAATGTTTAATTTAATAAAACAATTTAAAAATAAAATTATAAATTTTAAAAATTATAATTAATAGATGTTAATAAAAAATAATATACTTTTATTAATTTAGGTATTATATTTATGTTACCGTGACCCGGTACTTAGTTTAAAGAGACAACAGACATCTATTGATGATACTGAATGGTATTATCGATATAATATTGTCTGTTGTCTCTTTTAACTAACTGCATATAATTATAAATAGTATTGGAAATATTTATTTTTATGGATTTAAAGTGGTTAGGTTAGTAAAAAACAACAAAGTTGTATTATATAAAGTATAAAGCTACTTACTTAGCGTGATGATATATCAACCCTATAGCCTTTCTCAATAAATCGGCTAACACTGAAATAATTTTTCAAATCGGACCAGTAGTTCCTGATTAGCGCGTTCAAGCAAACAAACAAACAAACTCTTCAGCTTTATATATTAGTAAGTATATATATCATTGGCAAAATATATTATAATAGCACAGCAGCAGTTAAGGTTCACACCACCGGATCATCTTTCCGTATTACCAGAGGAGTTAAGCAAGGCGACCCTTTATCCCCAAAACTTTTTACGGCAACTCTGGAAGAAGTTTTCAAAAAGCTGGCGGCTGGCTGGGAAGGGAAGGGCATTGACGTCGGGGAAAAAAGATTGACTAATCTTCGTTTCGCCGACGACATTGTATTGTTTTCTTCATCAGCTACGGAACTGGAAACAATGCTCAAAGACCTCAGCAAAGCGAGCCTCGAGGTGGGACTGAAAATAAACATGTCGAAGACCAAGCTCATGACCAACACTACCGAGCGCCGCATACATATTGACGGTGGGGAGGTTGAATATGTCCATGAATACGTATACCTTGGCCAAATAGTCTCCTTCCAGGCGAGACAAGACAAAGACGTTGCTAAACGCACCGAAAACGCCTGGAGGAGCTATTGGGCCATGAAGGAGCTAATGAAGGGTAAGCTACTACTATGCCTGAAACGCAAGCTCATGGATGCATGCATACTCCTCATCCTCACATACGGTGCACAGACTTGGTCTTTGACTGTCGTTCAAAGGTCCACACTCGAGGTTTGCCAACAAGCGATGGAGCGCAGTATACTGGGAGTAAAACTCATTGATTGTATAAGGAATACAATACTGCGCTCCAAAACTCAAATCACTGATGTAACACGCAAAGCCAGACAGCTTAAATGGGACTGGGCGGGACACGTATGCCGCATGCCAGACGAACTGTGGGCAAAAGCTACCACAAATTGGATCCCACACGGAGCGAAGCGACAGCGTGGTCGGCCCAGACGGAGGTGGCGCGATGAATTAGACTCTTACGATAGAGATTGGGTGGCTAAGACTACAAACAGAGAGATTTGGAAGGAGGGAAGGGAGGCCTTTGCCCAGCAGTGGGACGAAAGGAAGGAAAAAAAAAAGTATATATATATTAGTAAGTATATAATAAAATATGAACAGAAAAATAATCTACTATAAAATATTATTTTTCTGTTCATATTTTATTATATACTTTACATAATACCACTTTGTGTTTTATTCATTCGTCTACAAAACCTTGTTAGACTGAACAAATTAAATAATTCATTTCATAAATTTCTTTCATTAACCAAGGATTAGAATTATAACGCGATGGCTCAAGATTGTAAAGTCCGTCTCGACACACGCGCTACCCTGTTTGCATTGGGTATGTGTTGGTAGCTACGCACACATACACAATGCTGCCGTCTTTTACCTAAACTCGAGCGCTAACATTTTATGAAATGGCTCTTAATAAACTGATACCTGCAGTCGGTAAGTACCTATTTATATTCATTTATTTTTGCACTCATGTTGTTTACAAAGATGGTAAATACTATGTGGTATCAAACATTAACCCCGTTAGAGGGCACAGCAATAGCTTAAAATTAAATTAAACTAAAATCACTGTCATGACTATGTTAAATTAATCTTATAACTAATTTTACATTTTATAATAATAGTAATTAGTGACTACAATCTGAATGTCTATGTAATATGTACCATGTATTTATGTTATAAAATGTCATATCAATATTATTTTTAGTATATTATTTTATTTATTCATATTATTTATTTATTAATAGTATTTATTTATTAGTAAAGAATTCAGTTAGGCTATAATAACATTTTAATATCAAATATTTTTGTAATTCGTTTTTAAATTTATTTTCATACTCAATGGTTTTTATATTTTCTGGAATTCTGTTATATATTTTTACACACATTACCAACAGACCCGAATGAAATAAAGCTAATTTTGAGCTTGGTAATGCTAGTTTATTATGGTACCGTAGGTTTCGTCTTTGCCTACATTGCCAAAAGCACATCACATTTAAAAAAAGCCTTTGTCAGGGCTACATTTAATTCGATTAATTGTTTCTTGATAAACAGAATTATGTCCTAAACATAAAATACAGAGTGTCTGAAATACGATTCACTATGCCTACAAAACAATATCAGCTGATACCTACGCGTAGGCAGATAAAATCTAAATCCAAGCCCAAAACTGCAAGACCAAAGGATACGGTGAGCTCGTTCTGCGTGAATCGGATCACTAATAATTAACAAAAATGTAACGTCTTGATGTTAATTTTAACATTAAGACGTCCAACACCTCAGTCTACCCGTGACCATGGATGCTGTAAAGGATCCGAAACGTCGGGAATTAAATAAAGTTAATACAACGCGATAAAATCCGTAAAAAATAGTTTTATTTCAATAGCTGCTTCTGTCTCAAGTCTATACTTTGATACTAAGGACGGCCGTTTAGGAGCTATAATGTCACAAAGATAATAGGTACAATACCTTCCGTTCATTATACCTAAAGATCAGTAATATAATTGGAGTTAGTGACAGCTACAACTAACGATTAAATTCATGATGCCTAGACTGGCACTGACTCCAGCTGATTATTAAACTGAATAGAAGGTAGGTATTAAACCTGTATTATCAACATTTTATGTGACATTTATGTAAGCTTTTTTTTTACTTTTACCTTGGATATTTAGTTTGTAATGCCATACTTATACTATTTGTGTTTCAGGCGAATGTCATACTGAATTCATCAGTCGAGGGAACACAAATAATAGCAATTGGGCAGAAAACGGGCGACTTACCCTCAGATGTGCGTGGGCGTTTATGCAAGCTGCTCATAGCTGGGCATTAACTCGTTAATCCGTTAATCGTCAATTAACGAAGTTAACATTTTGATTAACGAATTAACTTTTAAGTTAACTTTTTAAAATGTTAACGGACACGTTAACTTCCGTTAATATGCAGAAGCTCGTTAATCGTTAATCTAATGCCTACTATTTACCGCACGGCACCGCGGCGCGGCGCGAAAAACAGGTTCAGACAAGTATGAAACGAATGACAAGTGCCGGGCGGCGCGTGGCAGCGCGTGAAACAAAAACAAAACTAGATATATTTTGCCGGCACGTGCGAGCGAGAAAACTGACTGCGAAGATATTTTTTCGTTTGATCATTTCATTACTTAGCGCCAGTGCTTAGAGTGACGAATGTTTTGTTTGTTGTTATTATAAATTACTCTCAGTGATCATTTGCGTGTTGATAAAGAAGAGTGAATGTAATTTAGTTAGAAAAAGTGTAGGCTGTGCAGTGTAGTAATTAAAACCATATCATGGAAGACATGGAATCGGATTCCAGCGGTCCTGATGAGAATCCATAGCCACATTTGACTGAGTATGTGGAATTTGTATCCAGATTGGGCCAGCAAATACTTTTTGCGTGTAAGCGATGCTTGCCGAAAGACACCAAAATAAAAGTTCATGTATCAAGCCTGAATAATTTGAAACAACATGTAAGAAAGGTACATGAGTCACAGTACGTACAGTTTGAAGAGATTGTTAAGGCGGGCTCTAACCGGGGCAAGACAAAAAGGAGAACTCATTCTGCCGCATTCTTGATAGCAAAAGTAGCAGTAATCCTAATATTCCTAATCCCGTTAAAAGAAGAATTCAACAGGGTCGACAACTGAGCATCGGGGAATCGTTCGGGATTGCAGCTACTGGCAGCGGTGTACCCCAAGCCAAAGTGGACAAATGTATAGTAAATTTATTTGTTACAAACATGATTCCTTTACATGTTGTCGAAAGCTAGTCTTTTGGTGCGTTGATAAAAACGTTAAACCCGAGCAAAAATTCAATTTCAAGAAGAACTTTGGGTAGACGCATTACTGACTAACACATTGAATTGAAGCAACACCTGATTAGGTAAGTAACTAAAATAAATACCTATTTTCTATTTATTTTTAACAGATAAACGTCGCCTTACGTATACCTACCTACGTAGGTATAATTTTATTTGAAAAAAGTTAAAATAATTAGGGGTTCATAAAATAGGTATGCATGCATATGTATATAATTTTTATTTATTAATAGTGCATTTTTTTTACGTGATGTGTTTATAATTTTAATTTCAGTTTACTTGGAAAAATTGATTGGGTGGCAACGACGGCTGACTGTTGGTCAGCTCACAACAAAAGTTATTTGGGCATGACTGTTCACTGGTTAGATGCTATCACAAGAGCCAGAATGCACGCAGTATTAACGTGCATACGCCTAAAAGGTCATCATACATACGACATCCTGGCCCAAGCAATGATAGATATTCACTATGAATTTCACATAGATAAAAAAATCACAAGGTCAGTTAAGTCTATTTTTCGTGATGTGACCTACGGCGATGTGGATCGGTTACGTAATCCTTACTTAACATTATAAATGTGAATGTGAGTTTGTTCGTTTGTTACGCTTTCACGTAGAAACTACTTAGCCGATCAACATGAAATTTTGTACACATATTCTCAACGTAGGCTACCTTAAAAAGCAGCCATAATTTTATTTTAGGACTACTACGGATAATGGCAGTAACTTTGTAAAGGCATTTGTGCAATTCGGCTCGGAGATCGACATACTTCCAGAGTTGCCATCATGTGATTTAGAGTCTGAGTTTGACCCTGATATTGCCAATCTTTTAAATCCAAACTCAGAAGAAAATGATGACTTAGAATTTATTTCAGTAGAAAGCATACTGAATGCTCCTGATCGTCTCCAGTGCAATGAAATCAATGAACAGATATTAGAAAACTTGAATACTTTGCCAGTTCACATGAGATGTGCTGCACATACGTTCAATCTGGTCGCTAGCAAAGATGCAGATGCTGCTCTACAAATAACTGTTTTCAAGACTCCCTACAGAAGTGCCTTAGCCAAGGCACGTACTCTCTGGAATCAGCAATCACGTAGTACGGTAGCGGCAGATAGCATTCATGCTGAATTAGGCAGACGACTTGTCCTTCCAAATACGACGAGGTGGAACTCTCTGTATGATGCTATTGTCGTTTTCACAGTATATTGGAAACAAAAAGGCCTTCTCTTCACAGGGTTATGACTCAACAAAAATTCTAACTTTCAATGACCAAGATGTGACTGTAATGAAGGAGTACGCAAAGGTAATTTCATATATTTAAATTAACGTTTTAGTAAAGTTATTTTCTTTCCACATCATATCAATACTTATATTAAGTACTTATTTACAGGTTATGGCACCTGTCGCGAATGCCCTCGATCGTATTCCAAGGAGAAGCTCAAGCATATCTCGGATCACTACTACCGACGATTGCAGCAACTGTCTATAAATTAAAAAATATTAAATCTAAGGGCCTAGTAAATTGCACAGCTTTAGCCAATGCCTTATTAAATGGCATAGAGAAAAGGTTTGGTCCACTCCTGAATGATGAACAGTGCCTACTTGCCGCGGCATTTCACCCAAAGTTCCGGTTGATATGGCTGGAAACGTATCACAGCAGTAGAGTGGATGCAGTAAAAAAGGTCATGGAAAAAAAGGTAGAAGATGCTTTACGACAAGAAGCAGCGGAAAATTCGAAGGACAGAGATAGTTTAACTGGCGGAGGGAGTAATGCGAGTAACAACGATGATGACGAGGAGGAAGACTTTTTCAATTCTGTCACTCAGTCTATAGAAAAACCAAAGAGCTCCAACTCTTTAAAAGAGTAAAGCGCAAAGTCTCGTTAAAATGTGGCTGGATATGAAATCAAAAGACTCGTTCAACAATGCTGCATTCCTCGGGGAACAGATATTCATAAATCTATTTATTAAATACAATACTGCTATACCCTCAAGCGCTGCAGTTGAACGTCTGTTTTCCACGGGTAAAGACATTTTAACACCAAAACGAGCCTCGCTTTCAGACGAGAACTTCAACATGATAATGTTCATGAAGGGGAATACGCACCTTATGTTCGACGATTAAATTACACATTTGAATTATACAAGTATTTTGTTTTATTCCTAACCTGTTAACTTCCAGAACCTAAACCAACAAGTTGTATAAGTTCACTAACGCAACGATATAAAAATGCAATTTTACACATATTACCGGATTAACGATTAACGTTAACTTGCGTTAATTCTTCCGAAATGTAACGCTTAACAAAGCTAACTTTTTTTGTAGCGGATTAACGATTAACGAAGTTAACTATTTGATTAACGGTGCCCGCCCAGCTATGAAGCTGCTTATGGAGAAGCTCTTTACATTGCTTATTGAAAAGCCCAAGTCACGTTCTCGCTCCAAGTTCAGTCCTAGGTTAGATAGCCCTTCACTCACTGGAATCGACCTAACCGGACTTAAAGAAGGTAACTCCTTTTCTAGACTTTTATGTTTTCATTTTCAGATTCAATTAAATTATCAAGAACGAAATTAGTGAGAAATATATCTGAATTAGTTTAAGTTTTCGTTACAAATTATAAAATATCTGAATCTAAGAACCGTTATTGTTATTGTACTAATTAAGTATTAATCGTTTTAATTTTTGTGTGCAGGTGAAGTGGAGGACGTAGCGTCAGCATTAGAGCAAGTCCTTCAGCTGGTCCGTCGCAGGAAGTCAGTGCCCTCTGGCGGGAGACGGTGCGAGCTCGCCTCCGGTACTTGTACTACGAGGAAGGGACATTACAGGAGTACTTCAATAAGTATTCTATCCTGAAGTCAAGTGATGGACGGCGACTCCGGACGTATGACTACGAAGCACTGTTCCCTGATAAATCCGGGGGCCTCGACGCCTTGGATGCTTCATCAGAAAACATACTAAAAGCTGCTCAGCAGAAGCTTAACACCACAAAGGACAAGTTTCTTCGTCGAAAAATAGCTGACACATTGGCAATTTGTGACGGTAAGGAAATGATTCTGTTATACAATTCTAGGTGCTCGCCCTCCCCGGGTCGCAGGGGTGGTGAACCCATTGTAAAATATATAGACAAAAAAGAATTATCTAACTTGGTGCAGTCGTTCGGAAGTAAAGGACGGGCGGACACACATTTCGGCAGTTCAATTTTATTTATATAAATAGATTTTATCTTGTTTGATTGATTCTTGATTGTTTTTTAATTAAGTTCAAGGGAGCTGTCGATATTGAAAAACATATCCTAACGGAAAAACATAAGATAAATGTTTTAACTGTTTCAAGTACCTAACACTAAAATTTACTCTTTATTTCATCCGCAAAGTTCCGGACTGACAGACAAAAAATCCGCCGCAGAAGCCACTTTAGCGCTAATTATTTAAATCTATGGATTGCACCAGCCAGCTGATGAAGGCTATATTTGCGGATTCCACCACTGCGAATAGTATTTCTTGTGCAAGAACGAAGACTGAGGCCATTGTTACGTACGTGATATCTCCGTGGGTAATTGAACAGGTAAGTCTCATTACAAAGTGTCAACTACTTGGGCGTTTCCACAGATACAACTAATCACGGCGCAGAAAAAATATTTCCTATAATGATACAATTTTTTGACTGGCAAGAAGGCATTAAAACGAAACTGTTGGCTGTGCTGAGCACACGCGATGAAACTGCTGACACTAAAACAGAGATAATTAAAACGAGCTTGCAAAAGCACGATTTGTTGACAAAATGTGTAATTATAAATTAACATTGTTAATTTTGGCGGAGTTAATCGGCAACCGGGACAAAATGTTTGGACTAATTTAAAACTTATACTCGAAAAAGATATCGTAGGAGTTGGGTGCCCAGCGCACATTCTACACAATTGTATCCTACATGGCACTGATAATCTTCATATTGATATAGAATCTATAGTAGAACAAGACAGGATGGCTTAGTCTCTTTCCATCGATCGAAAAAATATTGGAGATGTATGAGCCGTTGAAGCAGTACTTTTTTTCTACTCCTGGTGTACCAATAACTTTGAAGAACTTTTTTGAAAATGAACTCATCGAAGTTTATTTATTTTTCGCTCACTCATTGATGTCAATATTTCAGGCGAGAATTGAAGACATCGAAAAAGAAATCAATTCTGTTCTCGATATTAAAATAATCCTCGAATCCACACATGAAATTTTAGTTGCACGAGCGAACGCAAACTTCATGTCACTAAAAGTGCGAGAATTGCTGGCTAAGTACACTGCGGAAAACCAAGAAGTTTTCAAGCAAGACCTTAAAAATATGTACAAGACTTGCATTGAATATCTGATCAAGTGGATGAAGCCTTTAGATGATTTCAAAGTCTTTAATTGGTTGATGCTGAAAAAGGGCGAAATGATCGACTTTGATCAGATTGCTTTATCAATTCATTATCTGAATAGAAAAGGAGTACACATCGATGATGTGAAATTATTCGATGAAATTGCAGCTCTGAATAGTTTTTTAACAAAACAAGAAGCCTGTTTTTTGACGTATGCTTTCATGCGTTGTGGGCAACCATTTTCAAGACAATAGGTATTTCACGATTACCAGAGATAATGCGTATTTGTCAATATATATTTGCAATTACAGCCCAGAATGCAAATGTAGAAAGAGTTTTTTCTATCATCAGTCACCATTAGTTGATTAATGGTGTCTTCAGTTCGAGCAATACTTTTAATTCAATATAATTTGAAGAGCTTAATTTGTAGGGCATTTTATAAATCCATTATTAAAGAAAAAACCTTACTTAAAAATGTATCTTCACATATTAAGTATGATAAAACTGATTAAGTACTGTAACGAGTCTTTTTAGCACGTTAATTGGTATTAGTTTGTTTTTAATAAAACCGTAATAAATCATTGTTTTGACATATATCATTTCGCCGATACCCTTGGTCATGGAATGATGCAGTCAGCATTTATTAAAAAATTAAAAGTCATCTGCGATCTGTCAAAAATTGACATCTTCACCCTACAAATTTATTTCACAATGGAGTGAACGTTTTGAATCAACAATTTTTTTATATTTTTAATCCGGCCCAATTTCGTGCCGTTTTCATTGTAATGTTTCTTTAAATTGTTTTGCAAAGCCTAATGGCTTAAGTCTTATGTTATGGACCCATATTTTGTTGGCTAATCTACAGCTATTCAACTAATTCTCGCCCGTTGGCGAAGAATGGTATTTGTTTGTTGAAAAAAACGGTAAGTAATTTTGTTAAACGTAACCACGTTTCGATGTCATGTGCTCGTTACGTCCCCTTTTCTAATCCAGGCTTATTCTGTTGCAGCCTCGGCGTTTTTTTATATATTATTATAAAACTTCAATTCTTTTTAAATTAAAATCTGGTTCTTAACCTCAAAATTTTGGTTCGTGCCGTTGGCCGGGATGGCAGCCGTTCCATGTACTTATTTAACCTCTAACTTAAAATGATCTAGTATGCAGATCGGGTATGTACCTTAAATTATATTACCACAGTTCAGATGCAATAATGACCAACCATTAATATATAAATATGTGGATCTATAGTTAATTAATCATAAGTAGTTTTCTAAAATTGTATGCAACCTACGTGAAATAAAAGATAGGCAAAAGAGTATATTGTCTTTTTTATTGTAATCCTCCCACCGGCAAATTTAAAGTCCAATATCCACCATGGTTAGCTTCCGGTAGCAATTTTTTTAGTGGTGAGCTCCCGGCGCCCGAATTTCATTTATCTTGTTGTTTGTATTATATTTTGGAGACCCCTAATATTAAAATCATTCTCACTTTATATCTGGGTAATCATCCCATACATCATACACATTTTTTTTTATTACAATTTGGCGCTTGCGTTCAGGGACATGAAGTAGGTTTGCCTAGTATTGTTACTTGTTTTGGTACATTATTGCATCTAATATTTTGTTATTATATTGTTTACAAACCATTTTGTTTGTTACTTTGAAACTTTTATAGTAAATAACTTTAATTTACAACTTTAATACAATCTTGTAAACAGTATAGCTATTGAACTTTATTGTATTTTGTTTGTTACTATTTGCTATTACAGCATATGTTTTTGTTTTTCTCTTTAGCAAAACCAACATAATTGTATAGTGTAAACCGTTTTTGTTATTTTACAAAACATATTGAGGTGTAACTTTTAAAACATAATTTAATTACATTAAGTAAAGATTGTTTTCATAATAATTAAGATTGAAACTTGTAAGTTATTATTGCATCTTTTCAGTTTTAAAAACCTCTTAAAGATTCCATTAAGTCTGAAAAACCATTTGTGAAATCCAATGCAGTTTCAAGTAGTTGATGTTTTTACAAAATATTGCTGGATATTTCCCATGATTAATGCTACTACTAAAATCATTTGTAAACTTTTTGAAAAGGAAATATTTCTTAAGTTTGGTTGTCCTAAAATAATAGTTTGTGATAATGGAACACAATTTACTTCAAAACACTTTGTAGACTTTTTGAAAAGTTTTAATATAACTAAAATATTTTATAACACTTTGTACACACCTCAAAACAATCCTGTAGAACGTTATAATAAAACGGTTGAAACTTGCATTTCCTGTTTTGTGAAAGATGATCATAGAACTTGGTCTACATTTTTACCTCATGTTCAATTAGGTTTGAATAATAGTGTTGCTACAGATTTTACACCCAATTTTCTTATGTTTGGTAGAGAACTTATTTTTGATGCTTCTTTACACCATTTTAGTAAATCTATTGATAACTTAAATCAACTTGAAGTTGGCGATAGAAATATTTTTGCTACTTCTCTTAATTCACTTAGTGATATTTACGTGAAAGTTCAGGCTTATTTATTAAAAGCTTATAAGCGTAATGCGACTTATTATAACAAAAGTCGTAGGGTCATTTCTTTTGATGTGCGATGTAGTGTGGAGGAGAAGTTTCGTTCAATCTCATGCTCCTGCTTATTTTTCGGCAAAACTTGCTCCTAAGTTTATTAAATGTGAAATTATAGAAAAAGTATTCAATAATGTTTATGTATTAAAAGATTTGAATAAAGGCTCAGTAGGCCGTTATCACGTTAAAGATATATATTTTTTTTAATTAAATTTTAATTCCTTTTTGGTTCTCATGTTTTAGTCTTGACTTTGATGACATTGTTGAAGCAGGCTTTTGGATGTGTGATGAATGAATAATGCGTGAAAGGTTAGGCCTTCTGGGTGATGATAGTATGCTAGGTAACTTCATACCAATTTATTGATTTCAAGTCTGAACATTCTAAAGTTTAACTTAGGTCTTTTGGGTAATATTTCAATCTGCTTCTTCCACCCACGCCATATTATATTTTCTACATCAAAAGATCTTATATATTATTGTGTTTGTTTGTTGAGATAGATAATATTCTATTATTATATTATGTTCTTATATTTCTTTCTCTTTCTGGAGATTATATTTTTTTAGTCTTTTTCAGATTAAAATCTTAACACTTCTTAATTAAGATTTAACAATCTATTGTTTAAGTTAACATAAAATCTTTCTGGAGATTATATTTTTTTAGTCTTTTTCAGATTAAAATCTTAACACTTCTTAATTAAGATTTAACAATCTATTGTTTAAGTTAACATAAAATCTTAATATTTCTCTTAATTAAATAAGTATCGATTTTAAGTTAATATATTTTAGTTATATGTGACTTATATTGATATTTCAACTCGGACTTGACTCTGAGTAGACGTCCTCATATTTTCTTTTTGGGTTATTCTACCGCCTTTGTTGTAGAATACCTGTCATTTTTATACGGGTCTCAGATTTTTTTTTTCCTTGAGTTCCTATTTTTTGCTATTGTGTTCGGAAGTTCGGTGGTGTTATGCCGATCACAATATGCATACTCTTTTTGTTCTTACTTTTGATATTGTGTTCGGAAGTTCGGTGGTGTTGTGCCGATCACAATATGCAAGTATTTTATACCTATTATTCTATTGTGTTCGGGAGTTCGGTTGTGTTGTGCCGATCACAATATGAATAATTTTTTTTTACAGTTGCTTTGCTGTAGCTGCCTTTTTGAGGAAGCTTATGCTTGGAAGTTTGGTGGTGTTGAGCCAATCACAACATTCATCATTTCTTTTTTTTTGGTGGATTGTTCACGTCACATTTTTGTTGCTATGAATGGTTCGTGTCTTGTATATGGTATACAGGATGGGGGTTTTGTATTGTAGGACGTCGGTAGTCAGTGGCGAAGGTGCCTAACTGAACTCCAAGTCGGTGTTTGTTATTGTTAGTCAGTGGCGATGGTGCCTAACTGTACTCACAGAGATGGTAGATGTTATAGATAGTCAGTGGCGATGGTGCCTAACTGTACTCACGGAGATAGATGTGTTGATAGTCAGTGGCGATGGTGCCTAACTGTACTCACAGAGATGGTAGATGTTATAGATAGGTAGCTAGGATAGATAGGTTTTTTTTTTTCCTTTTAAAAAAAAAATATGTTTCCCATTTGCTTTCCTTAGATCACTAAAGTTTAAATTATCGTGTGAATGATGTGTATAGTTTTAATTGGACTTCAGGTTGAATACTATGATGTTTGATTGAATATTGTGTAAAACTTAATCTGTTGTCTGTTACTGTACCTATTTTTAAAAAATAAAAAAAAATAAAAATAAAATAGTCAGTGGCGATGGTGCCTAACTGTACTCACGGAGAAAGATGTTATAGATAGTGGCGAAGGTGCCTAACTGTACTCACAGCGGTAGAAGTTATTACAGTACAGTACAACTGCCTCTGCTGAAGAAAAAGAGAAGGTTAAAAAGAAATTGCTTTTGCTGAATACTTTAACAGAGTTCATAAAAATAAATTATGAGAAAGCAGATACCAAGGAAAAGAAAAATGTCTTGAAAAATGTAGCTACGCATGAGATGGTCAGTAAATACAAACAGAAAACTAATATCACAAAGGTTCTCGGACTTCAAGGAAGGATTCGATTTACTAAAACAAGAAATACTTTGAGACAAAAATATGGACAAGAACTCAATGTTTTTTTAAAAGGGAAGATTTGAGTAGACATAGCGCTGGAAAGAAGGAATGTGTAACGAAAAATAAAAAGAAAGATGCAGAAAAGATATTTAACTGAACCATTATACAAGCTTCATAAAAAATATCAAGGTGAAGACGGGAGAGCATCTTTCCAAACCTTTTGTCGTTTCCGGCCATTTTACGTTGTTCATCCAAAAATCCAAGATCGAAACACATGTGCTTGTGTAAAACATACTAACATTGTAACACCACATCGGCCGGCTACGACACCGAGCGCACGCCCCGCCGCATGCGCCGACCGCCGAGACCCTGACCGCCTATAAAAGACCTCGCAGCTACTAATTGCCCCAGACATCTTTAAGATTAAAGATGTATGCCACCTCTCTGGCATTCACGTTGAAAGGCCCCATAAGGGCGGTCCCATAGGGCAGTGCCATAACTGCCGACTATATGGTCACTCAGCGAGAAATTGCTTCGCAAAAGCTCGCTGCGTGAAATGCCTCGGCGACCACGCCACCTCAGAATGCACTCGTCCGAAAGACAGGACGCTCTGCACAGAGCCACCGAGCTGTGTACTGTGCGGTGAGCAGGGACACCCTGCTAACTACCGGGGCTGCCCCAAAGCTCCCAAGACCAAACCAAAGTTGGCTAAACGTGTAGCCGACAAAATTCAGAGGGAGAGCCCTTCCGCCGCCCTCCCTGTCCGTCTCAGCCCTCAGAGGCCCTCTCCATGGAACGCGCTGAATCAACAGCAGTCGTTCCCTCCCCTTAAAACGCCGCATTTAGTGGCAAATATTCCGGCCCTAATGGGCACGCCCGTTCCCCTCCGGTCACACAGGTGGCTCCCCCCCAAACCCAGCCGGCTTTGGCTCCCAAACCAGCGCCTGCGCCTAGACCCGCGCATAAATCTCCCATCGATCCATCCACCGGTCGCCCTTCGGCCCATTACCCAATGGGATCGGCCGTCAAGGCCTTCCAAATCGCCCCGTATGAGCGAGTTGAATCCCTAGTTCTCTCCCTCAAAGCAAACGAGGGTGATGGTATTGCCATTGCACTTATTGTGCACGCCAACGCCGACTTAATTAAGTCGTTCTCTGAACTTCGTTTCTAATGGCAGGAAACAAAGGCAGAAACAAACCCCGTTCCCTAAGAATAGGTTACTTCAATGCAAATGGCATGTTCGGTCAACGCGATGAGATCGCAAACTTTCTCCGCGACCATCAAATTGACATCTTCCTTGTACAGGAGACCTTCCTCAAGCCCTCCAAGAGGAACCCCGGAATTGCGAACTATCATATAGTGCGCAATGACAGGCTTCACACTCGAGGGGGCGGCACTCTCATTTACTATAAAAGGTCACTGTACTGCATTCCTATGGATTCCCCGATTCTCGAGCATATTGAGACCTCGATATGTCAAATAGGCATGACTGGCCACCAACCGATCAGTATCTTATCTTATCTTGTGTAGGGCCGAGGCAGCAAGGCCTCAGTGCACTTCGACCCAATGGGATCTTTTGTGCTTCCCCTAGATAATCTATTCCTTATCCCCTCCCAGTTCTACAAACAGCTCTTCCATGAGCTTTATAATGAGGCCTGGGGGTATGAGTCTGTAGTCCTCCGGGCTTGGATAACCCTGACCCAAAAGGCACATTCGCTTTCCAGCCATTGCATCGCATGTACACAGAAGGTGCTCCATGCTCTCAATTTCCCTTTTGCAGGCCCTGCAGGCTGATGTATCCGTCAGACCCATCTTTTGTAGGAGAGCGTTAGTCCCGAAGTGTCCGGTCAGCGCCCCCATCAAAAGACGGGCCTGCCGCCTGCTTGAGTTCCAAATGGCATTTTGCCATTTCGATGAGGAACCTATGAATTTCTTGGAGTGAGCAAGTCCCGTGAGGCTCAACCACTCATCCATGTGCCTCGCCCTTGCGTACTCCCGAAATGGCGTTTTGACTGTGCTTGGAGCCAGTCCTACAAATGGTTCCGGTCCAATTAGTGAGGTTCCAGAACCTTCCCTAGCCAGCTCGTCAGCATGCTCGTTGCCCACAATACCTCTATGACCAGGGACCCAAACAAGCCTGACCTTGTTTCGCTTTCCCAGCTCATTAAGAGTTCGGGCAGCGTCCATGGTCAGCCTTTAATCGATCCTGTAGGAGGTCAGGGCCATGAGTGCCGCTTGGCTGTCACTAAGAATGTAGATGGAGCTACCTGTGGTACCGCTACTTTCCATCTGTTGTGCACAGGCAAGAATAGCATATGTTTCCGCTTGGAAAACTGTAGCTAATTTGCCCATGCTTTGACTAACCTTATGGTCCCTTGCATATATGCCTGCCCCTGTACCCGACTCGGTTTTCGAACCGTCAGTGTACCATATCAGACTGCCCTACTCTGGTGGGTCGAGTCCCTTCATCCATTCTTCCCTTGACGGCAGATGAACCTTGTAAGATCAGTATAGTATCGGCCTATATACCCCCCAGTAGCGTCAGGCTTCACCACCTGCTCTCCGACCTGGAATCTCTCCTAGGCTTGGGTGATTCGGTTATCATAGCAGGCGACCTTAACGCTAAAAACGTCGCTTGGAACAGCCACTCGAACAACCAGAGAGGCCGAGAGCTTGATAACCTTAGCACCTTGCTCAACTTTGACATTATTGCCCCCATGACGCCCACTCATTAACGTAATGACGTTAACCACCGACCAGACGTACTCGACATAGCCATCCTAAAGAACGTAAACTTAGGTTTGCGCTCCTTGGAAACGCTACAAGAGTTAGACTCAGACCACCGACCTGTGATCCTAGAACTAGGCCCCCGTCACGCCCCCACTGACCCAGGTCAACCCGCTCCGACAAAGGTGATAACGGATTGGGAGGAAACTAGAGAAACGCCTCAAGTCGACTTCTTGCGTTCACCTGGACGCCATCCCTGACACGATAGTCTCAGCTGCCGACGCGACCGGCGCGATTGACTCCCTCACCAGTCACGTGCAAACCCTGTTGAACGAATGTTCACGACAGATTCCAGAGGAGTTTGATAACCGCTGGAATCTGCCGGAGGATGTTTCGCGCACTTGTGACGGAGAAGAACGCGGCTATCAGAGCGCACGACAATTTTCCCTGTGAGGCAAACCGTGCTCACATGCGTAATTTACAGCGTGCTGTAAAGGAACGCATCACTGAGTTACGCGAAGCCCGCTGGGATAATCTGTTGAAGGAACTGGAGCCCACCCACCAGGCCTTTTGGCATCTGTCTCGGAAGCTCAAATCCGACTGCGTGTCCACCATGCCACCACTGAATCGTCCGAATCAAAGGCCCGCCTTTGAAGACGACGAAAAGTCCGAATGCCTAGCCGACAGTCTAGAGGCACAATGCTCGCCCAGCACACTACCAGTAGATCAGGCACATCTCGATGAGGTGAACGCCGAAGTCGAACCTACGTTCGACTTCGGCTGCAATCCCGCTCCAACCTACAGAGCCCCCGGACCCCCCCAACCCTGATCCCGATCCCGACCTGAACGATCCTGTCCCGCCCGTCTCGGTGGACGAGGTCCGGACGATCGTTAAGAATCTGCGTCCCAGGAAAGCCCCCGGCTCAGACGGTACTAAAATTGGTGTTAAAAAACAGAAAAGGTACCTTGCTGACAATTTGAAAAACCTGCACGATAAGTTTTGCAAACAATGGGGCTACATAAGCTACTCAACATTTTGCAAGTATCGACCTTTTTGGATTAATTATCCTAGCAACAAAAGAGAAACTTGTGGATGCACACTACATACCAACGTGGACCTATTAATACAGGCGTTGAAGATAAAAAAAATCTTAAACGAAAATACAGCGAAAAGTCTCTGCTGTGATATTAACCAAAAATGCTTGGAACGGTCATGCAATGGGTGTAATAAAAAGGTTTTACACTATAAGGAATTCAACGACAGTAAACTAATTAAATACTATGAATGGATAAGAGAAAAGAAAACATACACTGATAAAAATGGAAAAGAAATGATCAAGATCGCTACTATCAAGAAGAAACATGAAGATAGGCCGAGAGTTGTTATTAAAAAGCTGGATTTGTTACTAGAAAAATGTTTTCAACACGAACGAAACATATTAGTACAGCAGACTACCATCAAAGAACTCAAACAAAATCTTGGAGCCAACGAAGTTTTATGTCACGTGGATTTCAGTGAGAATTATGACTTGAAACACCATCTGGAAATCCAATCCTTTCACTTTGCTGGAAGTCGTGGCCAAGTTTCTTTACACACAGGCGTATTGTACTATATGGATGAATTACTACAAAGTGGAACTAAGTCATTCTGTACGATGAGCCCATGCCTCAACCATGATGCCTCTGCAATTTGGGCTCATATTATACCAGTATTGGAGTTAGCGCACGAATTAGTACCAACCCTCACAGCTATCCATTTTGTATCTGACTCACCTTCTAGCCAGTACCGCAACAGATTCATATTTTATATGCTGACAAAATTGCAAGAACAACTACCGGCTCTCCGAGAAGTAACGTGGTCAAATCTAGAGGCGGGTCACGGCAAAGGGGCTCCCGATGGTATTGGTGCTGTAGTCAAAACATCTGCTGACAGTCAAGTCAAGTATGGAGAAGATGTAGGGTCATTTGAAGAATTCGTCGAAGCTGTGAAGAAAAGAGTTCGAAAAGTAGAAATTATTGTGATACCGGTAGAGGAAGTGACCAAAAAACGATTCCCTGATAAAATTCCTGCTTTTAAAGGGACCACAAAGGTGCACCAGGCATTATGGTCATCGGATCTTCCTTATAATGTGGTGTTTAGAACACTTAGCTGCTTCATATAGGACAGCTACATACCTTGTAAACATAATAAGCATCTCGGGGTTTTGAGCGAAATTAGAGAAATAGCCACCGTAGTTAGACCGACCCAATCGATCGTTACACGATCAAACCGATCGACCATTACGCGATCAATCGAAAATCCACACGTAAATGAAATTGCTTCACCTAATAATTCAATAGAGCCAAGTTACAGACGCCAAGATTTACTCAATACCACTTCAAGTAATGTAAATCTGGAAACAACGAAAGTTCCAAGTGGTTGCGGACATATTAACACTACATCCCCGTTTTCTTTTGATACTCCAACTATATTAAATAATGTTGGCGATTTGACTGATTTTGACGGTAACACATTTGAGAAAGATTTGCTTCTGTCAAGTAATAATTTTGATAACAATTCAAAAAGCAAAATAACTATTTTATCGAATGTACCATGCAACTACCAACGATTCACAGTGCGTGATGGTTCGATTGGATTCAATTCAGTGGATCAATCAGAATTTCAAAAGTTTTTGAATTCATCTTCAGCAGAACCTGAACCTGTACTTGGCACGGAAATATCCACAGGAGAACTTGAACCTCTACTTGGCATGGAAATATGCACAGCAGCACTTGAACCTGTACGTGGCGTGAAAATATCCACAACAGAACCTGAAGCTGTATTTGGCATGGAAGTGTAGCCTAAATATGACATAGATGCGTGGGTTGCAGTTGCATATAAAAGCAAAAGCGGCTCGCAATTTTACATTGGGAAAATAATTGACAGGTCTGTTCATACCAGAGAATATACAATGATTTTCGTGAGAAAAGCTCGTGGAGGGTTATTTGGTTGGCCAGATGTAACCGATGAAGATTTGGTGCCAGAATCTCATATAATCAAACGCTTAGAAGACCCAAAGGAAACTAGAAGAGGCCAGTATTCTTTTAAAAATTTGCCTCAGATTACTTTTAAGTAAGTGATGTGCCAGATGATTGATCTGACATCAACGTTGATCTCTTTTTTACCTGGACTGTGATGATAAAGCTTATGATATTTGATATTAATCTAAGAGTTCATGTTTTTGATAGCAATATTTGATAGGTTAACTTCAGATTTTTATATTATTTTATATTAGGTAGTTATATGCATAATAAGCATTTCGTGCAGAGCAAAAGTAGCCATTTTGTCAAATTTCTTTTTGTTAATTTTTTTTACGCTTCTTTTAAGTTATAAGCTGGCTATTTTACTTATGTGAAAACTAAAATATTTCAAATGTATCTTTGTGATTGACTATTGGACCTGAGTTTTAAATTGTTGAGTCCAATATTTTATAGTATTGGCTGCCAATAATAAAGTTGAATTGGCTGCCAATAGTAGGTAAGCTCAACTAGGTTCTTCTCAATTTGATTGAGTGGCCTTTAGAAATAATTTTAAGTTTTTTATCTCTACGGAAGTTTTGAAGACTGAATAATTACAAGGTCTGATTAAGCTCAACTAGGTTCTTCTCAATTTGATTGAGTGGCCTTTAGAAATAATTTTAAGTTTTGATCTCTACGGAAATAGTGATAATTACAAGTTTTAATGAATAAATACCGTTGATTGCAATTACCAATGTGGTTTTAAATTTAACCCATATTTTCACGAACGTAATTAAATAACATAACGTAATAGAAAAATTTAACTCTCATTTCCTTCCATAACAATTTCATTTCCATCCCTGCGTTTTTCATTTCCTTCCATGCCTTCATTACCATCTGTCAGTTTTTTTATTAAATAACCTTAGTAAATTAATGCAATTCAGGAATTCGAATCTAGATGTATATACAAGCCAGAATTATGGAAAGTAGGATCATAGCTCAATAAAAAAATTGTTCCGGCAAAATTTACAAATCAGGTCGAAATGACGGAATGACCCACATACTTGGATAAATAAGTACTGATATTAAATTATTAAAGAGATCTTTAAAATGTAAGCTGTATTTTATTGAAAATTCAAAAAATCCTGAGATTTCATGAGATTTGCAAAATCCAGCCGCAATCCTGAGAAGAGTCCAGAAATCCTGAGATATAACTCTGAGATGTAACCCTAATTGAATTTGAAGTATAATCTATAATTTTGTGTTACTAGCGGGTGAGAATAATATATTTATAATGGTCTTTTGACATAATTATGTATCTATGTACAATTTTGACATACTTACATAAAATGTACTAGGCTAACATATATCACATGACAATTGTTCAATCTTGTGCAATAAGTCAAGTATTAATATAGGTTTATGTTTAAAAATTCAAAAAGTTATGTGAATCAAACATTGGATATAATTGAATGAACTGTGATTTTACTACCTATTAAAATTATGTTGATTGTAAATTTTGTGTTTGATAAATAAATCAATATCATATTTAACATTAGAAGTCATTGTTCATAACATTAGTCATTTATCCTCATTGTATTGTCATTTTCATCAATACATGGTCATTATTCTCAACAGGCATTTTTGAAAAACCTTGATATATTCCCAAAATAATAACATTACAATGGTGCATACTTACATAGATTTCCTTATTATGAACCAAGTAATTATGTAAGCACAAAATAACTGCTTTGCCAAAAGGTTTAATAACTTTCGTCAAAAACTGGCCAAAATATATTCCGATCAAAGAATGTCCCGGATGCTATTATAAATATTTGAATCATTGTTATCTACTAGATAATAATTACGACAAACTTGTAATATTTTTTCTGGTTTTTTTTTTATTTATTATTATTAACTAGGAGGACTAGGTACTAACACAAGAATGTTTTTTCCAAATAAAATTAATGCACAGACAGGTTAAGCTCTGAGAGAAAAATAATCAAATACATTAAACTGTTTTGAGATATAGTCCAAAATGATGCACTGACTATGAAAAAGTAAGATAAGCAAAGATGCTTGAATTCAGATGGAGCTTTCCGGGCTATAACATTTGACCTTCAAGCTATCCTATCGGTACCTTTTACCGGAGACTGCAAAATCTATTTTATATTTTATTTACGTAAATTATTGATGTACAATTTTACTATCCTAGATTGTCATGCTAACACTGGCTACTACTATTTATGGGACGAGTGTAATGGCAAAAATTAAATTAAAAATTTAAAAAAACCCCCGACACAAAAATAAACCTGAATCCCTATAAAAAGAAAAAAATAATCTTGAAATTATAACCCTTCGTAAGTACGTATGAAGTTTTTTGATTAAATTTTGTCGCGTCGGGGGACCGCTCTCTAATTATGTGAATCCTTTCCTTTCCTTTAGCTCCCCGAACGTGAATCGCGCGAATTCAGAATAAAGTAAAGTGGGCGGAGCGTAACATATTCAAGTTTGGCGACCCGAGCGGGCAGACACGCGAGAGCTAGAGAGCGGTCCCCCGAAGCGACAAAATTTAATCAAAAAACTTCATACGTACTTACGAAGGGTTATAATTTCAAGATTATTTTTTTTCTTTTTATAGGGATTCAGGTTTATTTTTGTGTCGGGGGTTTTTTTAAATTTTTAATTAAATTTGTTATTTCACACTTTTTGTAGGGACTCCTTAGTTATTTTGTTTAATTTCTTTTATTTTCTTGCGTTTTAATTAGGTATTTTCTTCGTTTAGTTATTCAACTTTTGTACAATTATTTCATAGCTATTAGATATCTTATATCATAGTGTATAGTATTCTACTAGTCAAGCCCTTTCATTTGATACCTTTATTGAGGGAGTAGTGAAAAAATTTAATAAATTCACCATTTCGTGGAGGCCGCCATGTTGGATTTGAAATTTTTCATAGTGTATAGTATTCTACTAGTCAGGCCCTTTCATTTGATACCAATATTGTGGGAGTTGTGAAAAAATATGTAAACCGCCATCTTGTGGCGGCGGCCATCTTGGGCCGATTTTCATCAAACATAGCTAAGAACACTCCCCACTTATTCACCTTTCAAACAAAAAAAACAAAATCAATATCGGTTCATCCATTCGGGAGCTACGATGCCACAGACAGACACACACACACACACACATACACACACACAGATACGTCAAACTTATAACACCCCGTCGTTTTTGCGTCGGGGGTTAAAAAAGGTTCTACTGAAATCGGATCGATATTGTTAAAATATCTCAGTAGTTTACACGAAACTGTTACTCATGTCGCGTGGTCAGAACCACAATAAATATGTTACTCTAGCGGCTTTATACGCTGTCAATAAGATACCTCGCTTAGATGATCGATTTGAAATTCACGGAAACGGGGCATTCGTATTTAGTAGTGGATTCAATTCACGCGTTTATTGAAAGAGCGCGAAAGCATATTCACTTTGCATGAATATGTATTGGTGATAGGGTCTGCTAGAATCAAGCCGAAACCCTACGATGTTATTATGAAACACGGGGAATTCTATGATTTGAAGGGATTCGAAAAAACTTTGAATTCCAATACTTACTACAATAAATACAAAAAATGAGCCAGTACAGTGGCTGAAAATTAAGTGGCTGCGGCTGCAGAAAGAATCCCCCTCTCCAATTTTTTACAAATATGATTTGACCGATCCAGATTTCAAAGAAATAGACATTTGTAAGACAAAAACAATGAGAAAAATAAATACATGTAGGTATAAGCAAACTAAAGAAACCTCTGAAAGGAGCATAATAAATCACTGATTGCAGTGTCACAAACTAAAAAAAAGATCTGATAACACTTTTGAACGATGGGGTTTATACCACCAGAATATGAGCACTATTACAAAGATATCCCATCCACTTCTGTGATTATTGATAACAATAATTGTGATGACACTGAATCGTCTGATGATGATCCAGATGAAGTCTATTGTAGAAGAAATTGATTGTGGATAAAAACTGTTTGTGTTTTATAATAAAAATAAACATTATGAATATGGATCACTGGTTTATTATTTTGTCTATTTAATGCAATATCCATAACTATTATTATCCTTCTTCTTGGACCTTGAACCAGCCTGGTAAAGCTGTTAAATATTTTTGAGTTTTTCACTTAATGCCGGTCAGCATAATAAATCTTAGTGCACAAATGAATTAAATGGGGGGTTTTATGTTTATTAGGCCATTTTGAAAAGGTTACGTTTAAACTAATATTACAATATTGAGATATGATGGAGTAAAAGGACTAGTCTTATGAATAGAATACATATTTTTTTGTTATTTTGACTTGGATTTTCTACTGTTCTCGTCTAAACTTTAAAAAACTTTAAAGCTCTCTCCTCAAAAATGTAAATTTTGTAGTTAGTGCAATTGTGAACTAAGGCATTGTTATATGCAAAAAAATTGCAGCCTAATGATGTATGGCGCCACTGTTTGACCCACTAACAACAGCATCTACACCTAGTCAATTATCAGACACATCCAAATCATTTAATCATTCAATGAATTTTAGAAAAAATGAAGGCACCACGACAATAAGCTGTTTGTCTACCTAAGAATTTTTAAGAACGAAAGTAGATGTTGGAATATATCATCAATTCAATAACGAATCACTAATTTAAATCTGTAACCAGTCAAGAGTAACACGAATAATCTACGAAGAGATCTTCATATTGTTGCCGACATTTTTGTTTTTACAGATTCATCGTAAAGAAATATTTTTATGAATACCCGTAGCCCGGAGAATGTAAAGTGAAGCCATCAGCTGGCCTAAACTACACGGTGTTAGTGTCACAACACAACTGCACATTATCTGGGTTTATCCACAAACCAATTTTATGTTCCAATAAAGTTAACCGAACCAAGGGATTCACGAGTACATTTCTAACCTACCAAGAGACTAAATTGAACAAGGCGACTCTACCGAACAAACAGAAAATCACAACGCAAAATCAGATAACGCACACAGATTTGTGTGTGAATTGTGGATAACTAAGAAAATAAACTAAAATGACCAACAACAATTTTCTCTTTTCCGAAATTCTGTTTTGATTTCTGTAGAATCACAATTCACAAATCACAATCACGCACGAATCACGATGACGCTCACCCACCCTGAGACGATCAGAAAAATTATAACACCACTGTGTGGCGTTGGCGCGTGGCGTGGCGTCTGGTCGTGGTCTGTGCTACCCAAATATACATATTAATCTATGGTCTGTGCTATTTATTATTGAAGTGACACCTCAATAGCACTAGCACAGACCAGACGCCACGCCAGGCCACAGACTAACAAATCTTATTCTGCCATGCGACACAGACTATAAAATGCAGGGATAGCATAGCACATAATATAAAATCACGCTGCTTTCCGTTCGACCACAGACTAGAATTCTACTACACAGACGAGATTTTTTAAAGACCTTCTTTAAATGTATATTTCTATTCTAAGGGCCACTTGCACCAACTTCTTAAATTCGTTTAAATTGTATTTAAACACGATTTTTGATTTAAGTCAAACATTCGTCTTGCACCATAATAATTTCCGTGTTAAATACGTTGAAAGACCTGTCAAAGTTAAATACGCTGAAGACCCTTTAATTCATACTTAAATATGAATGACCGTTTATTGAACTGTCATCTGACGAATGGAGTTTATTTTGAGATAAAATACTACTAGAAGCCTTGTAATAATTTCTATGAGAGATTATTCACCTATTTAAGATTATTTTTTCATTTTATCAATTAAAAAACACAACAAATAAATATGACTTTGTTTGGATTGGTTGTCATGGCAACGAAAAGTCAAAATAATGGCGTAAGTTTCGTTACATGCACACTATTTTCAATAAAAATCAACGATTTATCATTAATTAAAATTATTATAATTATAATAATCATTAAATTTGATTTAATATTATATCTATTATTCATAACACATTTTTTTAAATATATTTTTCACATTACTATGATGTAATATAGATGTAATGTAAAAACGGAACGTAGAGAACTGTTTTATCGACATATTCAATTCATTTAACTAAATTGACATATGACAGACTTGGTGCAAGACGATCCGTGTGGTCAAGACGTGTTATTATAAGGAGTTAAAAATATTTAACTAAATGCATAAAAGAATGATTTAAATAGAATTTGGTGCAAGTGGCCCTAAGTTTGAGATCACAAACTACAGAGATGCTAGACAGACTACTAAGAGACACAACTATATTATCAACCGACCCATGAATGGTATCGAAAAAAATTGAATGGGGCTCGATGTATAATAAGTACCTCACGTTTGTTTTAATAAATTACAATATAGTTTTAAAACTACTTTTACACTGCAACGAAACGACGGGATATAATTACGGAGGTAGGACTTTAATTGTTTTACGGGCGCTTGAGAATGGCGGCCGCATTTATCGCTAGTCGGACGACGCATTTTTGTGCAGCCGCTGCGGCTTTATTACGTGAATTCCATTTCCTAGGCGACAACGTGTAATTTCTTCGGAAGCATGAATCTCGCTGCTCGCAGACTACACCGCATTCTATATGACAAATAAATATACCTTAATGCGTACCTATTTTAACATATGTGTGAAACATATTCGGGTCAAATAACCGCGCCTATATTACAATAAGTATAGACAGGTTTGAAATAACGTTCATCTGTGGTATGGTAATTTATGTATTCGAAATTAATTAATAATTGACCATAATTTTATGCTTATTGCTTGCCATGAGGTCATTGGTGCAATCATTAAGCTTAGACGCCAACTGACACTCGTCTTGATTGCGGACGCTTATTTCAATGCAACGATCTAAATTCTTTTCCAATTTCTTCATGAGCTTAGTATCCTTGGAGTAAAATTTGCTTACTAGCGATATGAGGTTATCTAAAAAAAATTGTAATACTGACGTTAATATATTTTGATTAGGGTTTCCAGATAATATAATATAATAATAAATTTGTTTATTGGCCTAAGTACATAGTTTACATTAAACATTGAAACCCTGACTCCTGAACTAGGTGGTAACCTGTGTTACAGGAATCAGTGTCTTCTCCCATTATTTTTACGTTTACATTTTTATGCAATAAAGATACAGACACTTTCCGGAATAATACTGGGGTAACGGAGTCGGCCTGTAGTTAAATGTATGAAAATAAATAAGTATTTAATTAGGCCCCAATAATGATTTAACCTGCTGTATGCTATACACGGGAAAAGACCGACCATCAGGTAAGTCTATTTTTGATATATTTTCACTGTACCTTTATTAATCTTTCCGTTTTCAATCACACCATTCCGCTTTAAAACGCATGCAATAAGGCATTCTCCGTGGACCGGTGACTCCATTTTTGGAGATAGACGCTTAACAGGTCTTTTGTCATTAGACTGTACCTCTTTTAGACACTCAGTCATGTTCTTTTTAAATTGGTCGACATGGTCTGCCACTTCTTTGGGGAATGGCTTGTAAGACCAATCTGGTTCTTTTTCTTCGTCTACATTCTTTGGAGTTGCTAGAAAATAAAAACTTAATTAACTGTGTAATAACATATCCATACATACATACCATCACGCCTGTATTCCCCGAAGGGTTAGGCAGAGGCGTACTAATGTACACCCACAGTTCGCCGGTATGTTTATGTCCCATGTACCTAATAGGGGGCGAGCCTATTGCCATTAACTGGGCACAAATTCCTAACTCCGAGCTGCTACTGGGAATTTCATAGAAAAACCCAATAACACTTTGCTCGACCTGGGAATCGAACCCAGGACCTCTAGCGTAGCAGTCGCGGTCAGGACCACTTGGCTATTGAGGCAGTTTACAGTAATAACATATAATTTGAGAGAATATGTGATCAAATAATCGATGGATACCTTTTTACCGTGGGAGAGCCATGTTTCGGCACGAATGGGCAGGCTCGACCGGAGCCGAGTGATACCACGGCCTCACAGTAAACCAGCGTGAAACAACACTACGTTGCGTTTCGCCGAGTGAGTGAGGATACCAGAGGACCAAACCCTTTTAAAAGGCCGGCAACGCACTTGTGACTCCTCTGGTGTAGCGGGTGTCCATGGGCGGCGGTAATCGCTTACCATCAGGCGATCCGTTTGCTCGTTTACAGGGGGCAAACGCATCCCATAAAAAAATACATACATACCATCACGCCTGTAGTTATTTCCCAAAGGGTTAGACAGAAGCGTATTAATCCACTCCTACAGCCCGGCAGTATGTTTAGATCCCATGTAAAAGAGATCAAGACAAAAAACCTAGGCACGAACATGTTACTCACACGAATATTTGTTACAAGCAGACAAATCGAAACGAACCCACGGTACACAGGGCAACGCTAGTGGCATAGTGACCAGTTGTCCACTTACACCGCTAAACATGCAATACCACGGAACATAAAAAACATTCAACATTTGTATTCTTTGTTCTGTGTGCAACACAATACTGACTTTTAGAATAGGTACTAACATCTATAGCCGTGTCTATATAGTCTGTAGTCCAATTTGGGCATCAAAGTTGTCTACTATAGACTATATTACTAGTATCTCTTAGTAGTCTGTGGTCTATATAAACTAGGCTTGTTCTTGCTCGGACTATGAACGGAGCGCTCCGTACTAGTACAATCGTTCAAATGTACTAGTTCGGTCTTCTAGTACTATTAGTACAGTACAGTCCTATTAGTACAGTAGCTCACTGAAGGAAAAGTGAACAAAATTAATCACTGGGAGCATAGACATAAAGTTCAAAATAGCTTTACGAATCAAAAAACAACACTCATTTTGAACACTTCCTATTCAATTCACAAAGTATTTTATTTGTTATATATAAAAGCATATTTACAATCACAAAACTATATGGAAACACAAAGTAGGCAAATTTAAGTAATTAAAATGCTGGAGGCGGGCAGCCCTTTTATCGCGGTATCGCATTTTACGTAAAATGCGATACCGCGCGGCTGTAGGCATTTATTTAAAAAATACGGCCGTTACAATACTGTAAGTATAGATAATAAAATAAAATAAAAAAAATATTACCGTGCCTCTGATCTGATTTACAACATTATTTTTAGTATAAGCGAAACATGATTAAAGTTTGTTCGGAATAAGTTACAGAATCGATTCCAAAATTTTTTATACCTACCATGTTATATTTCGTCGCAAAAATATTTAAAAAATGTAATTTTTTAAATATTAGTCAGACACCGAGCGATATTTTAAAATCATACGCACACAACCATTGACTATATATCCCAAGCACACAACAAAGTGATAGCACGTCATACATAGCGGCACTAGGCGCGGGTGCACGGCGGGGCAGGGGTAATAAGACGTGGTGAGCATGTTTTGTACGGAAAACTAGATAACCTAACAAGCTTATCTTTGTGATTTTTCGTGTTATGTACAGTTTTGAAGTTTTGTACTTACATAAGTAGATTCTTTAAATAAAAATACTACACACGTGTCTCGGGTTTCACTTATAGGTAGGTACTAAAGCTAAGGTTGTATAGTGAGAAAAGAGAAATATAGAGATCAGGGAGTTGATTGCAATATAAATTATGGATGATACTTGATACAATCAAAAGGCGAAACGAGACGAACCCACATTTAAAAACAACTGCCAAGTGCAGGTAATAATCGAAGAGAATAAAAAATAAAAACATTTCAGCGGGAAACTCAATATAATTGGTAGGTATCAAGGGAACTTACACTTTGAACCGCGATTTCGCTTCTCCAATTTTAAGTTACGTGTTATTATCGTATCTTTATCGATTTTCATATTATTATCATGGATGGCGTCGATTCCTATCATACGATTTTTCTCAAGACTATCAGATTCGCTCTGCTGTTTCACATCGCAAGCGATAATATAAATAACGGAAAATAAAATTAATATTTGGCGATACATGCTTAGTGACGCCACGTTGAGAAATGGCGTGAGTTAGTATTCAGAAATGGCTTAGGTATCCAATTAAGAGAAAGGTAATTGATCGTTAGCGAGATTGAAGTTCTTAGTTGTGTTACCTACTGTTAATTTATCGTTTCTATAGCTTTGAAACTGCGTAGTTCATAGAAATACACTAATGACCTGTCATGTATTTCCCAGTTCTAAGACCTTGTGTTCAATACATAAAAATATAAAGAAAATATTAACATTATTTTAATTTAATTTAAATATAATTAAAATTAAATTAAAATAATGTAGATTTAAATTGAATAGCTGGCAACCCAGTCTTTTCTAGTTAGTTGACACCGGCCATTTATATTGCTACTATGTGCAATTCTATTTGTGTTTTAACTCGATAAACATTATTTTAACCTGTAAAAAGTTCAGTATTTAACTAACACCTTGGAAGATAAACAATAAAGAAAACAGCACTGTCCACTGATATACATATATTTTTACACTATACATATATATTTTTGACTCTAAATTAAATTTACAAAATAATAATTACTTACATCTATTATTTACAACCATAGGAATAAGTTTTCATAATAATTAATGTACATATTTAATATTATAATACACTATACATAATAATTATTCTCTTAATTATCTAGATATTTTTGAACTTTTCAATACATTATAACATAATGATGATGAAATAAGCAGACATATCCATTATCCAAGAACTATCCACAAGAATACCAGAATAATTATAAATTTACATAATTATAATGCCATTAAATGCAAGAATGTTGCACATTAGTTCATACTTATTACATTGGAAATGGAAAAAGCAAGTAGATGCAAGTAGCTTGATAATAGGGTTGAAAGTTATCAATTGTTACACATAAACTTCGACTTTTAATTTTTTTGTATTCAGTAACTTGACAGTTAAAGGGTTACCAGTTTTTGACAAAAAAAAGATAATGAGGTGGTGTAAGAATGAACGAAATTAAATGAATATAAATAATGTACCTGAACAAACTTAATAATTATGTTAAATTTAATAACTTGTCTTCAAAACACAATTTAAACAATAAAAAATTGTAGAATTATCAGAAAATAAAAAGGAAATTACTTTTATTAGTTATTATTAAGAATTCTTATATTTCACATCTTATTTACGATTCTTTAGTTTGATTTTATCATTCATTCTTTACGCAAAATCATTCACTACCCCAACACCACAACAGTTGTAGTGTGGTATCAGTATTTCTCTTTTAATTTACTGAATATAATTAAAGGTCGAAGTTTATGACACTCTACATTATATATATTTTTCGGAAAACAGATTTTCCGATTTCATAATTCTAAATCTAAAGTACCCAAGAAGGTTTATAAGTGCTAATAAAATGGCCCTGAAGCAGTTTGTTTATCTGGGTGCAAATATGTAATTACGCACGTAGCGAATTGTGCTACTAACATTTTCTACATTGAATTATATTTATTTGACACTATACAATGTGTTACTGAATATGCGTCATTGCACCTCATTTAGAATTTAACGAAACCCATGTCATTCTGAGACACGCATATTTTTTCAAGAAATTAGTTATACCACCTAAACGAAAAAATCGTGGCTGTATTAGAATCGTAGTCACGACGACTACTATATAGGCGCACACACGCACACAATAACAATTCCTGCAAATAGTTTTCAGTTTTCCATATCTCGAGTCGAGCCACTGATGGATCGCGGGGCCATAGATTTAGGTATTGTAATTATCTTTTTGGGAAAATGTAACACATCTTTAAAACCACTGTAATCGATTCAATGATCGATTCTGAACAAAGTATTTTCCGATCTTGCGCTTATTCTGTTACAGTTTGTTTAATGCAGATGTGTCAATATTTTTTTCTAAAAACTTAATCATTTAGTTTTGTAGCAACATATATGACGTTATTCTTATAATTGGAATTACTGTTATATTTGTTTTTTATTGCGATACGCACGTAAGTTACTTATTATATATCTTTGTTAATTGTATTTAATAAAAAAAATCTTCTAGATTTTTACAGCGGCGACACTTAATTGTTCTTCAATGCTCATTATTAATTAGCTGGTGTTACTATATCTGTGAAAAACAAATACATTGACTAGTTAAATAAATAACTAAAGTAAATGTGTATATACTTACGTTTTATTTTATTGTACTAAAATTACAAGCATAAAGCAACGGGCAACCATAGCGGAGGAGTTCAGTTGTAAAGTTTAATTATTTATGGCATCGGGGGCAAACGAGCCGACGTATCGCCTGATGGTAAGCGATACCGCCGCCCATGGACACCCGGGTGTGTTGTCGGCCTTTTAAAAGGGTTTCTGCCTCCGGTATCCTCACTCATTCAGCGAAACACAACGTAAGTGTTGTTTCACGCCGGTTTTTCTGTAAGCCGTGGTATCACACCAGCCGAGCCGGCCCATTCGTGCCGAAGCATGGCTCTACCATGGTAGTAATTAAATTTGGCCAGACAGATTGAGAAATTTATTTCTCAATGCAAAATAGGCTTGTCTGGCCAAATTAAATTAATTAGGTTAATTATGATACTTTGCAAAATGTATGGTCTTGGGATCATCAAGGGCGTTGCTGAATTAAACATTATATCTTTTGAGGGGTAACGGTTATATGTCACCTGTCATAACCAATGCTGTGTAATGCGGTGGTGCCAACTCAGACAGCCTTAGCAGCCGAGTTCCATCCCCTCTTAATGCATGCGTTTGTGCCTGTGACCCACACAGGCACATGATGTTTGTTATCACACTAACCGGGGCGGGTTAGGTGTGTATGCGGAGCGTGTACACGTGTGTCTGAGTGTGTTAGATCGTCGGACGTGGTGGTGGGGCTGAAGGCGGCGCAGTGCGGTGCGGCGCGTGCGCACACGTGTCTGTGTGTGTGTGTTAGCTCACCGTGCGCGGAGTCGGGCGTGGTGGAGCTGCAGGCGGCACAGAGCGTGCGCACACGTGTCTGTGTGTGTGTGTCTGTGTGTGTGTGTGTATGTCAGCTCACCGTGCGCGGAGTCAGGCGTGGTGGGGCTGCAGGCGGCGCAGAGCGTGCGCACACGTGTCTGTGTGTGTGTGTGTGTGTGTATGTTAGCTCACCGTGCGCGGAGTCAGGCGTGGTGGGGCTGCAGGCGGCGCAGAGAGTGCGCACACGTATCTGTGTGTGTGTGTGTGTGTGTGTATGTTAGCTAACCGTGCGCGGAGTCGGGCGTGGTGGGGCTGCAGGCGGCGCACAAGTGTCTGTTTGTGTGTGTGTGTATGTTAGCTCACCGTGCGCGAGGTCGGGCGTGGTGGGGCTACAGGCGGCGCAGAGCGTGCGCACACGTGTCTGTGTGTGTGTGGGTTAGCTCACCGTGCGCGGAGTCGGGCGTGGTGGGGCTGCAGGCGGCGCAGAGCGTGCGCACACGTGTCTGTGTGTATGTTCCTGTGTGTGTGTGTGTGTGTGGGTTAGCTCACCATGTGCGGAGTCGGGCGTGGTGGGGCTGCAGGCGGCGCAGAGCGTGCGCACACGTGTCTGTGTGTGTGTGGGTTAGCTCACCGTGCGCGGAGTCGGGCGTGGTGGGGCTGCAGGCGGCGCAGAGCGTGCGCACACGTGTCTGTGTGTGTGTGGGTTAGCTCACCGTGCGCGGAGTCGGGCGTGGTGGGGCTGCAGGCGGCGCAGAGCGTGCGCACACGTGTCTGTGTGTGTGTGGGTTAGCTCACCGTGCGCGGAGTCGGGCGTGGTGGGGCTGCAGGCGGCGCAGAGCGTGCGCACACGTGTCTGTGTGTGTGTGGGTTAGCTCACCGTGCGCGGAGTCGGGCGTGGTGGGGCTGCAGGCGGCGCAGAGCGTGCGCACACGTGTCTGTGTGTGTGTGGGTTAGCTCACCGTGCGCGGAGTCGGGCGTGGTGGGGCTGCAGGCGGCGCAGAGCGTGCGCACACGTGTCTGTGTGTGTGTGGGTTAGCTCACCGTGCGCGGAGTCGGGCGTGGTGGGGCTGCAGGCGGCGCAGAGCGTGCGCACACGTGTCTGTGTGTGTGTGGGTTAGCTCACCGTGCGCGGAGTCGGGCGTGGTGGGGCTGCAGGCGGCGCAGAGCGTGCGCACACGTGTCTGTGTGTGTGTGGGTTAGCTCACCGTGCGCGGAGTCGGGCGTGGTGGGGCTGCAGGCGGCGCAGAGCGTGCGCACACGTGTCTGTGTGTGTGTGGGTTAGCTCACCATGTGCGGAGTCGGGCGTGGTGGGGCTGCAGGCGGCGCAGAGCGGCGCGGCGCGGGGTGCGGCCAGCGCGGCGAGCGCGGCGCGTGCGCACACGCAGCGGGTACACACACAGCGCCCGCAGCCCCAGCAGTGGTGCTGCGCACAACACAACACCATCACGCCTGTATCCCCCAAATGTTACAATAACTTGTACTTTTGAACACTCACACTCCCCAACTATGCTTTTAAGTGCCCGGTGGAGCTCGAATTGCCCACAAAAACGTAATACCAAAATAAATCGTAATCTGTTCCGTAAAGATTGAAATACCGTTAATCTAGGTTCCTACAGTACCATTTCGTCTACTACTACTTCACTGGAAATTAACGACCAGAAAATCGAAATCGAATCGAAAATCTTGCGCGGTAAAGTTATCAAGAATTGCATTCTCGAATATTTATTTTCAGTGAAGCATTTGGGATAATTGGTACGGTAGGAAGGTTAATCTAGGTAGATTAACGGTGCCAAAAACACTGCCCCGGGGCCCGACGGAGTGCCAGGCCGTGCTCTCGTCTTGGCTCTGGAGGAGCTAGGGCCCCAATTGAGAGGACTCTTCTCGGCGTGCCTAGAGCGGGGCCAGTTTCCCGCTCTGTGGAAAACGGGTCGCCTGGTCCTGCTCAGGAAGGCAGGGCGCCCCGCCGACTCGCCGTCCGCTTATCGGCCCATAGTGCTGCTGGACGAGGTGGGCAAGCTCTTTGAGCGGATTGTTGCAGACCGCCTCGTCAGCCACTTGTGCACAGAGGGGCCGGACCTGGACGGCAGCCAGTTTGGCTTTCGGCGCGGGCGCTCCACAGTAGACGCCAGGGAGGCCCTGCTGTACCACAGGGTACCTCCCTACCTCCGCCGCGTGGTTGGGGCCTATTTGATGGACAGGTGTGTCACCTACGGGAGACGTGACGGCACGGTACAGCATGCCATGTCGTGCGGTGTTCCACAGGGCTCGGTTCTGGGCCCACTCCTGTGGAACATCGGGTACGACTGGGTGCTGAGAGGGGAGCTCGCACCGGGGGTGGACCTGACGTGTTACGCGGACGACACGCTGGTCACCGCCCGAGGGAGCTCGCACAGGGAGGCAGCGTTGCTAGCTACGGGTGCGGTCTCACAGGTGGTGGGCCGCATACGGCGCCTGGGCCTGGAGGTGGCCCTCAACAAGTCGGAGGCCATCGCTTTTCATGGCCCCCGACGGGCGCCGCCGCCGGGATTACACATCGAGGTGGGGGTGGCTCGAATCGCTGTCGAGTCCACCATGAAGTACCTTGGATTGGTGCTCGACAGCCGATGGGACTTCGGCCCCCACTTCCTGCGGCTGGCGCCAAAGTTGATGGGCGCGGCGGGCGCGCTGTCAACGCTGCTTCCCAACTTGGGAGGCCCGAGCACCGCCTGTAGGCGGTTGTACGTGGGGATCGTGCGATCCATGGCCCTGTATGGGGCCCCGGTGTGGGCGGCCGACCTGACAGCCCGCAGCATCGCAGTGCTGCGAAAGCCGCAGAGGGCGATGGCCGTCAGAGTCGTCCGCGGCTATCGCACGATCTCCCACGAGGCGGCCTGTGTACTGGCCGGATCCCCGCCCTGGGACTTGGAGGCGAAAGCGCTCGCGTCGCTTTACCGGTGGCGCGAGCAGGAGCGAACGCTGGGTGCGGGACCGGCGCAGCGGCAGATCGTGCTGCGTCGGTCAGAGCTCCAACGAGTCCTAGTGGCGGAATGGCGGGACAGGCTTGCACGCCCTACCGCCGGCCTCGTCACCATCGAGGCGGTCCGGCCAGTGCTCGAGCGCTGGCTCGGGAGGAGGCACGGCTCCCTCACATTTCGGGCGACGCAGGTGCTCTCGGGGCACGGCTGTTTCGGGAAGTACCTGTGTCGCATAGGGAGGGAGCCGGACGCCCGGTGCCATCACTGCGTCCATTGTCGGGAGGACACGGCGCTGCACACGCTTGTGCAGTGTGCGGCATGGGAGGAGCCGCGCCGTGCCCTCGTCGCTGCGGTGGGGGACGACCTGTCGCTGCCGGCCGTCGTTCGATCTATGGTCGGCAGCGCGGCGTCTTGGGATGCAGTGATCGCCTTCTGCGAAACAGTCATCTCGCAGAAGGAAGCTGCGGAACGGGAGAGGGAGTGCGCGAGCACTAACCCGATCCGCAGCCGGCGCACCGGACGTCGGCGGAGGGCCGACAATGCCCTCTTCCGGCCTCCATAAATGGGTCCGGGGGTGGCAGACGCGGGGACGTCCGCCACGCCCCCCTTATAGGACCCGAGGCGGTGGCGCGTAGTGTTCCACGCGCGCCCCTCTAAGGCGATGGGGGGGAGTCCAACGCCTCACTCCCCCCCCTCCACAATCTGCAGTCGGGGCCCGCTGCGGCGGGCCGGCACCAGTCGGGGGCCGCGGACGAATTCTCTGTTTCCCGTAGCCCCCGACGCAAACGTGCAGGAAGGAACACCGTGTGGTTTTTAGTCGGTAGGTCACCCACTCTGGGTGGAGTCCGACACGCCCCGCCGCCTCCCCGGGCGGCGGAAGTCCATGAGGATTTTCCACACGCACAAAAAAAAAAAAAGGTAGATTAACGGTATTGGAATCCGAATAATAACATGCTTTGAATAAATTGTGTTTGAATTACGATATATTTTGGTATTACGTTAATGTTCGAAGTTCAGTCCGCCGCGCGCCGGACTCTTAAGGTGCCATGTAATAATACAAGCCTATTGCCTTGAACAAGGCATAGAACAAAGCTCTGAACTGTGAGAACTCTAACAGAAAAACTCAATAACACTTCCAACCAACCGCAACTGCGACCCGAAGGGTGAAGCAGAGGCGTACTAATATGCAACCACATTTCGCCGGTATTTACTGGGTTAGGGTATATAAACGTCTACGAAGCCAAAAATGGGAATTTTTAAATTCTTGTCTGTTAAGTTTTGGCGCAAAATCTACTGAATAGATTTTCATTTTGTGATCACCGTTGGAAAGTATATGCTTCAACTTACAAACTGGTGAACTTCTTATCTCAATTAATTAAACGGATCCTGAGATATAACTTCACCTCTCTGATGTATACAGACCTATACAAAGAGATGAACACTGATGATTTTTGATTAAATTATTTTAGGGATCCGTTTCTAATCCTGATATAGCTTCACGTGAGCGAAGCCGCGGACAAAAGCTAGTATATCTATATAAAAATGAAGCACTATTTCTATCGGTGACCGCATCACGCGTGAACGGCTGAACCAATTTCGCTAATTCATTTTCATTTTTTGTTATTGTAAAGATAGAAGATTCATACAAAAGAAAAACTAAGAATGATTCGCAGAACATTAGAAAATTTATTAAATGTTTTTGGAATACTTTTTCTTTATTAGTTATACCAATTCCAATTCAATATTTATAGTTAAGACAGGACAACGACTATCTTCCGTGGACGAATGCTACAGCTCTCCCGTAGCCCCGGCACCAAAGTGGTGACACGAAACGCCGAGGTCAGTTTTAGTCGGTAGGTCAGGTCGGAGTCAGACTCACCCCACCACTCTCCCCGGAGAGATGGATAGTGCATAAAGCATTTCCAACCCCGGTCGGCTCGGTCGGCTAGTTTTGAATAAATATCGGTCAACTACCCGATTATCGGAGACTACGACTGACCTTTCTGCTGAAGTGGTCAAGTGGTGTGGAGCAACTGCATTCGGTAACGTTCTTGATGCTCTTCCAGTCGAGGGCTACGGTGTTCACCTCTTTCTCCAGCAGCGCGAAGGTCGCAGGTATTGTGTCCGTCACCTTCTGTATAAAGTGTTAGATTAGCAGTGTGTGTCCTGCCGATGCTGTGTGACTTGTTGTCTATGGTAGGGTGGATGGCACAAGATCCAGAGGACGCTCCCCTTGTATTGAACCAAGTGAACGCTCTCATTCTCACGGTGAAAGGAGTTACCCCTAAATCTGTGCGTTTGGATTGCCTCAGAGAGGGATGGCGGAAGACAATAAGAAACGCCGTGCTAGGACCATATTGACCTTACATCACTCTGCCAAAAGTATATGACTGAGAAGAGAAGACCCAGAACACTTATTAAGTGGCCCTCTAGTCAAATTATTCTTTCACATTGACCTTCTTATGGCGACGCCAACAACATAAATGTTGATGATCTAAAAATTTTACCTCAGTGATGAGAGGTATCTTGGTGGGTTTGGAAGGTGCACTCATCACCTCTTTGAGAGGATGGTCGTGGTTCGCGCACTCCAACTCGGTCAGAGTACCGCCAGACTCGTATAATAATCTGAAAACATTGAAATAATAATTCAGTTAATGTTGGATCCTCAACACTACACACTGAAACACATACACACTCCACACAATGCTGTATATGTCTGTAAAGGCATGAATGTACACGGCTGTAATGCACAAAGACCTAAATCTTATCTCTACCATTATAACATCGTTACTTCTATCGATGATATTACAAAAAACAGCAAGTGATGAAAGATGAAATGTGATTTTTAAAATTCTTGTCTCTTTGTCTGTTTATTACGGGTTGGCGCAAAAACTACTGAGCAGATTTTAATTTTGTTATCACTATTAAAATATATATGCTACAACTTAAAAACTGGCCAGCTTCGTGTCTCAATTAATTAAACGGATACTGGTATACAGCTTGACCTCTTTAATGTATAGAGACCCATACAATGAAGAGATCATCACTGTTGGTTTTTGATTAAATAATTCTTGTGATCCATTTTTTATCCTAATATAGCTTCTGAGCGAAGCCGCGGGCAAAAGCTAGTTATTTTTATAAGTGTGATTATCGTTATTTAAATTATCGTTGGCATGTCTTAAAATTAATATCCATGGTTAATAGTTGTAAAATAAAACGAAAACATAATTAGCGATTCGCGCGGCTGTAGCCGCTGCCGGTCCTCATCGCTATGAGTTCTCAGCAACTTATAGCCAACGAGCTGCTGGCATTCATACAGCATGCCATAGATACTATGGACGAAGTCAGCATTTTGCAGATCTGCAAGTCGAACTTCAAGGAAGATGAGATAAGCAGTGGCAAGATGCTCCTTTTCCAGACACTTGGAAAGGTCGACCAGATGCCATCTCGTAGGAGGGATGGAACTGAGAAGAGCATCCAAGATATAATCACCTTGCTGAAGGTGACTGACCCGGACAACGTGCCGAGTTTTGTGGCGAAGGAGCTACATAGGCTCCCTCCAGTCACATTCGACCACGTTGACGTTACCAGGCTGCTGAAGGACATCAATTTGCTGAAAGCGAGCCTAGCCGAGGTGCAATGCAAGTTAGAGGTATCAAACAACACCATTAGTGAACTACGTGCCGAAGTAGTGTTGTTACGAAACACTGTTCCTGTAAGTAGGTCACTTGATGCCTCGAAGGTGAACATGCGTCGCGGGGCGCAAAATGCATCCATCAGCAGTTTTGAGTCGGCCAGTGCAGATACGTCACCGATTGCGGTTATTGCCACCCAGGCAAAATGTCCCGCCGCCACCGCCCGTCCCTCAACTCCGGTAGAGGCCCCGACACGCGTGAGTACGTCGACCCCGAAACGTGCTTACGCCGCTATTGCTGCCGGCAACAAACCCGCTGCATCAAAACAGCAAGATCAAGATGGGGATAAGCAGAACAAGCGTGAAGTCAATCACACGGATCTGCTGCAGTGTGACAAGGAGGGCTTTACCAAAGTGGAGAAGAAGAAGAAGAAAAAGCCCACTCGTCGGAACCAGTGTGGTACCGCACCGACCGGACCGAACTATATGCTGCGACCTGCTGTACCAGTGACGCAGCTATACGTGTCTCGACTGCATTACTCTACAAAAGCCGAAGAGATTGTAGAGTACATCCGCATCAAGACCAAATTCACGTTAAGGGTCGAACGGTTGGAGTCTCGTCACAATGTGGATTTTAATTCTTTTGTGGTGAGTGTGCCGACCGAACATCTGTCGACCTTCATGAAAGAAGAATTTTGGCCAAGAGGGGTAGTGTTCCGGCGATTCCGAGGCCGGCTACCGGACACCGCGCGACACACGACGCCGACTCTTCGTGTGAATTAGTGTTTATTTTTATTGTGTATTATTATATATGTATGGTATTTTAATTGTTATTAGTATAAGTTATATTGTATTGCATTATAGTATTTAATAAGATATGGGCCTTGTAGCCTGATTTAAATAAATAAATAAAAAAAATAAAAAAAAATAAAAAATGAAATTATGTTCTCGATAATAGCTAGCCAAGCTACTATCGACTGAAGCTAACTCCAAAATATTGGAAAAAAAAATATGGTGGGTCTCAATAACGAATCAGTCAGTAGATTTGCTTACCCAGTCCAGTTGTCAGTAGATTAGCTTTAAAAAAAATCTAATAAATATTTTTTAACTAATCTAATAAATAATTCTTGTTAACCCCTCGTGCTAAGCTAAATACTTGTGTAACAAGTGGGTTCACGTCGGTAGTGTAATGGGTGGGTTTCGAACCGACAACCATAAGATCGCAGTAGCCATTAAGCTACCGCTTTTGACACAACGGCCATACAAGTAACATCAAAATCATATCCCTAGTAAGAAATCTATAGAATTTAATATTGGCACCGGCCGTTAGTGTAATGAGAGGACTCACTTGTTATCTATCTGTAGGGCTTCAGTCTTAGTCTCAATCTCCACGGAGTTCACGTTACCGTTCTGATAGTTGACCACAGTCGTGTCTTTGCTTTTGTCTGCTCTCCTGCCTGACAGCAAGTTCTTGAATGTAGTTATTCTCTGTGAAGGTGAGTTATTATTAGTAGTGTAGTGTAGGTGGACCTTGGCGAGGTAGTTGATGAGTGATGTAGTGTAGTGTAGGTGGACCTTGGCGAGGTAGTTGATGTGTGATGTAGTGTAGTGTAGGTGGACCTTGGCGAGGTAGTTGATGTGTGATGTAGTGTAGTGTAGGTGGACCTTGGCGAGGTAGTTGATGTGTGATGTAGTGTAGTGTAGGTGGACCTTGACGAGGTAGTTGATGTGTGATGTAGTGTAGTGTAGGTGGACCTTGGCGAGGTAGTTGATGCGTGATGTAGTGTAGTGTAGGTGGACCTTGGCGAGGTAGTTGATGTGTGATGTAGTGTAGTGTAGGTGGACCTTGGCGAGGTAGTTGATGTGTGATGTAGTGTAGGTGGGCCTTGGCGAGGTAGTTGATGTGTGATGTAGTGTAGTGTAGGTGGACCTTGGCGAGGTAGTTGATGTGTGATGTAGTGTAGTGTAGGTGGACCTTGGCGAGGTAGTTGATGTGTGATGTAGTGTAGTGTAGGTGGACCTTGGCGAGGTAGTTGATGTGTGATGTAGTGTAGTGTAGGTGGACCTTGGCGAGGTAGTTGATGCGTGATGTAGTGTAGTGTAGGTGGACCTTGGCGAGGTAGTTGATGCGTGATGTAGTGTAGTGTAGGTGGACCTTGGCGAGGTAGTTGATGTGTGATGTAGTGTAGTGTAGGTGGACCTTGGCGAGGTAGTTGATGTGTGATGTAGTGTAGTGTAGGTGGACCTTGGCGAGGTAGTTGATGTGTGATGTAGTGTAGTGTAGGTGGACCTTGGCGAGGTAGTTGATGTGTGATGTAGTGTAGTGTAGGTGGACCTTGGCGAGGTAGTTGATGTGGTGGTCAAGCGCGGAGCAGTGCTCGACGGCGGCGGGCAGCAGGTCGGCCAGCGCCTCGCGCGGATGCACTCCGTTCTCGTGCCGGCAGTACATGCCGCGCCAGAACCTGACACAACACTACACTGCAATACCACCCATCATAAACGTGGCAACGTTTATGATGGGTGGTATTATTATTATACATTAGTTTTAGCATATTATTATGCGAAACCCGAGACACGTGTCTAGTATTTTTATATTAAGAATCTATGTACATTTTTTTTATTTTAAATATAAGCGTATTGCGACGGAATATGGGTCGTTCGAAGCGCAAACTGTTAAGCTTGTCGTATCGTCATTTATAGTGTAATACTGTGTATGCCTGACACAATCTGTGTCTAGCATGTAATTTAAATGCTTATAACTTCTTTATTTTTGAACCGATTTCAATTTCGTATAATCAGGCAACGAACGTATTTCTATTGACTAGAAAGAATCGTGTTTTTTTTTAAAGATTACTAGCCATGTGGGTTGCACATTACTAGTATTCTATTTAACCCCTCGTGCTAAGCGAAATATGCTTGTGTTACGAGTGGGTTCACGTCGGTAGTGCAATGGGTGGGTTTCCTATTACACTGGCCCGCTGTTCGATCGTGTAATGGCAATGGGGTTTAAGGGCCCGTCTCTCTCAAGTAGAAGTATAATGTAGAGTTCTTAACCTGCGACAATTTTTGGGTTGTGAGAAAAGGATGGCGATATACAATTTATAGAGCGGCATCCGTCTCTTTCAATCGCAATAACATAGTATGTATCAGGCGTAATCTTATGATAGGAATTACCTGATACTCTGCGCATTTAGGTCCGGCTTTAGTACATCTGGATGGGCCTTGGGGTTGTACAAAGGATTCTTGTACTCGTTCAAATGACTCGCCATGTAGCCCCACAGCGAGAATGTGCGCTCTGACAACCTGGGAAGAGTATTATATTATATTAAAACGACACATTTGCCTTGGAATATTGTATACAACCTACCATTCAACCTATACAGCGATACAGCTTGACCTCTCTGATGTATACAGACGTATACATCAGAGAGGTCAAGCTGTATCTCAGGATCAAGAAGTTCACCAGTTTTTAATTTGGAGCATATACTTTCTAACAGTGATAACAAAATTAAAATCTATTCAGTAGTTTTTGCGCCAATCCATACCAAACAGACAAGAATTTTAAAAATCAATATTTTGGGTTCGGAGACGTTTATATACCCTAACCCACTTGTTTTTTTTAAATATCTTCAATGTACAGACACAACTTTTTTACAATTTTATACTAGTAGAGATAGATATATATTATTATTCATTACTAGCTTTTTTCCGCGGCTATTCTTACATAAAGCTATATTAGGAGTAAAAATGGAAAAAACAACGTTGATGAGCTCTTCTTTGTATGGGTCTGTATACATCAGAGAGGTCAAGCTGTATCTCAGGATCCGTTCAATTAATGGAGATAAGAAGTTCACCAGTTTTTAAGTTGGAGCATATTTATTTATTACGGGTTGGTGCAAAAACTACTGAATAGATTTTTTTTTGTTAGAAATATACGTTCTAACAGTGACAACAAATAATATCTATTCAGTAGTTTTTGCGCCAACCCGTAACGAACAGACAAGAATGTTTATATACCCTACCACTTGTTTTTTTTAGACATCTTCAATGTACAGACACAGCTTATAATAGCAGAGAAGTAGAGATATATTCACTTTTTATTTTATAAAAAGCTTATTAGCGATGAGGGTCACATATTACTAGTATTCTTGTCAACCTCTCGTGCTATGCTAAATGCATTACGTTCACATAACGCAATATAATCGCAAGCAAATATGATATATAGCAAGAGCAGACGACCGCGATCTGTGAGTGTGCACACAATAGATTTGATGCTGGAGAGACTTGAAAGCTCATCAAGCGATGATGACAATGCGGAATTCGACTCTAGCTTGGCATTGCTGTTACAAAAGAAAAATACTAGAATCTGGATATCAAATCATATAAAGTTCAGAGGAAAGTGTTGACTTCAGTCTGGGACGGTGTGGTGGGGGGAGGAGAATGCGGCGCGCGTAGCATAGCGCAGAGCATCGCTCAATTTTATAGTGAATAGCAAGCCAATCATAAATATATTTTAGTAAGTGTGAACGACGAACGTGTTTTAAATAAATGTATTGTGACCGATATTGGAGTTCTATGATTTATATGCTATATCTCTTTATCTGTATTATTATAAAATTGTAAAAAAAGCGTGTTTGTACATGAAAGATAATGTCTCCGAATCCAAAAATGTATTTCTTGTCTGTTTGTCTGTTTGTTATGGATTGGTGCAAAAACTACTTTAGATATTTTAATTTTGTTATCACTGTTAGAAAGTATGTGCTCCAACTTAAAATCTAGTGAACGTATTAGGTATCTCAAATAATTGAACGGATCGTGAGATACAGCTTGACCTCTCTGATGTAAACAGGCCCGTTCAAAGAAGGGATCATCACTGTAGGTTTTTGATTAAATTATTTTTAGGATCCATTTTTAATCCTAATATAGCTTCAGATGAGCGAAGTCGCGGGCAAAAGTAGTGGTATTATAGCGAAGTCTGAAATGCGCTACACACACACATCAAACTTATAACCTCGTCTTTTTGCGTCGTAGGTTAAAAACTAACGATCAAACAAAATATAGCATACCTTAGGTCACGGCGATCCTTCTCACAGTTGCCAATGAACGTGCCGTACTGACAGGCGTGCGCGTGATCGTGGAGCGTCAGCAGAAACCGCTCGTTAAACTGGAACGCCTGGAAATAATAACTAGATTTACACATTTGTACACGCGCAAATGTCTATGAGCGCGAAATAAAGTAATGGATCGCCACCTAGTAGTTTTACATCTAGTAGATTGACACTTAGTAGTTTAAAACCTAGTAAATTTAGACTTCATCAAGTAGATTTAAACCTAATAGTTTCATACATATATAAATAAATACTTAGTAGATTGATAACCAGTAGATTTACAACCAGTAATTGTACACCTAGTGGTTTTACACCTAGTAGATTAATGCCTAGTAGTTTCACACCTCTTGGTTGTATAACTAGTAGTTTTCAGTTTCCAAGGTGTTTCTACTAAGGCAATACTTAGTAAGAATACTCAACTTATGGCCGATATACAAGTCACTTATCATTTATATATGTCAAGAGTAATTTCCCCAACTGCTTAAGTAAGTTTGTGATCACAAAAAATAAAATAAAGTGGTTTACCTCAGGCCTCTGCCTCAGCAACTGCCAGGTGCAGTCGAGCAGCTGCGTGAACACGGGCGACCTCTCGCGGCCGTCGCACGCGATGTGCCCGCACCGCGCCGTGAACTTGTGACCGAATGAAAGCCAGTCCTTCTCTATTAACGCCTGAAAATAAAATGTCATGAATGAGAAAATGTATAAAATAAAGTAACTTGCTTTTCAATAGATGTTACTGACGTCATCTTTAAGACGTAAGTTCAGAATGTGAAGACAAATTTCGACATAGCAGGTGGGACGTAGGTTCGAATCCTGCCTGCTAGTCGAAGTTTTTCTTCACTAAAATAAATGTATAAAAGTAGAAAGTATAGAATCGTATCGTTTAATGCAGCTTTTTATATAATATTAACATAACGGAATAAAACTGCGTCATTAGTTGAGTTGTCCTAAACTGGAGGCCTAGTCAGGCAAAGTGTTATTGAATTTTTCAATGTAATTCTCAGTAGCAGCTCGGATTTCGTGCTGTTTGTTCGGATTCGTGCTCAATGGCAATAACCTCGCCGTTTATTACATGAACCTAAACATACCTACTGGTGAAATATGATTAGTACACCTCCTTGTAACTCTTCGGGAAGTGATGTTTATGGTCCCGGGTAGTCCCTGATGTTGCGCGGTGCGGTCCCAGCCGTCGCTGCAGTGATGGTATGTTATGTTATGTTATGTATGTAGTGTGGTGACGTGGTACCTGGTAGCCGTTGATGGTGCGGTAGTGCGGCTCGAGGCACAGCGCGGCCAGCGAGCACACCTGCGCGGTGCGGTCCCAGCCGTCGCTGCAGTGATGGTATGTTATGTTATGTTATGTATGTAGTGTGGTGACGTGGTACCTGGTAGCCGTTGATGGTGCGGTAGTGCGGCTCGAGGCACAGCGCGGCCAGCGAGCACACCTGCGCGGTGCGGTCCCAGCCGTCGCTGCAGTGATGGTATGTTATGTTATGTTATGTATGTAGTGTGGTGACGTGGTACCTGGTAGCCGTTGATGGTGCGGTAGTGCGGCTCGAGGCACAGCGCGGCCAGCGAGCACACCTGCGCGGTGCGGTCCCAGCCGTCGCTGCAGTGATGGTATGTTATGTTATGTTATGTATGTAGTGTGGTGACGTGGTACCTGGTAGCCGTTGATGGTGCGGTAGTGCGGCTCGAGGCACAGCGCGGCCAGCGAGCACACCTGCGCGGTGCGGTCCCAGCCGTCGCTGCAGTGATGGTATGTTATGTTATGTTATGTATGTAGTGTGGTGACGTGGTACCTGGTAGCCGTTGATGGTGCGGTAGTGCGGCTCGAGGCACAGCGCGGCCAGCGAGCACACCTGCGCGGTGCGGTCCCAGCCGTCGCTGCAGTGATGGTATGTTATGTTATGTTATGTATGTAGTGTGGTGACGTGGTACCTGGTAGCCGTTGATGGTGCGGTAGTGCGGCTCGAGGCACAGCGCGGCCAGCGAGCACACCTGCGCGGTGCGGTCCCAGCCGTCGCTGCAGTGATGGTATGTTATGTTATGTTATGTATGTAGTGTGGTGACGTGGTACCTGGTAGCCGTTGATGGTGCGGTAGTGCGGCTCGAGGCACAGCGCGGCCAGCGAGCACACCTGCGCGGTGCGGTCCCAGCCGTCGCTGCAGTGATGGTATGTTATGTTATGTTATGTATGTAGTGTGGTGACGTGGTACCTGGTAGCCGTTGATGGTGCGGTAGTGCGGCTCGAGGCACAGCGCGGCCAGCGAGCACACCTGCGCGGTGCGGTCCCAGCCGTCGCTGCAGTGATGGTATGTTATGTTATGTATGTAGTGTGGTGACGTGGTACCTGGTAGCCGTTGATGGTGCGGTAGTGCGGCTCGAGGCACAGCGCGGCCAGCGAGCACACCTGCGCGGTGCGGTCCCAGCCGTCGCTGCAGTGATGGTATGTTATGTTATGTTATGTATGTAGTGTGGTGACGTGGTACCTGGTAGCCGTTGATGGTGCGGTAGTGCGGCTCGAGGCACAGCGCGGCCAGCGAGCACACCTGCGCGGTGCGGTCCCAGCCGTCGCTGCAGTGATGGTATGTTATGTTATGTTATGTATGTAGTGTGGTGACGTGGTACCTGGTAGCCGTTGATGGTGCGGTAGTGCGGCTCGAGGCACAGCGCGGCCAGCGAGCACACCTGCGCGGTGCGGTCCCAGCCGTCGCTGCAGTGATGGTATGTTATGTTATGTTATGTATGTAGTGTGGTGACGTGGTACCTGGTAGCCGTTGATGGTGCGGTAGTGCGGCTCGAGGCACAGCGCGGCCAGCGAGCACACCTGCGCGGTGCGGTCCCAGCCGTCGCTGCAGTGATGGTATGTTATGTTATGTTATGTATGTAGTGTGGTGACGTGGTACCTGGTAGCCGTTGATGGTGCGGTAGTGCGGCTCGAGGCACAGCGCGGCCAGCGAGCACACCTGCGCGGTGCGGTCCCAGCCGTCGCTGCAGTGATGGTATGTTATGTTATGTTATGTATGTAGTGTGGTGACGTGGTACCTGGTAGCCGTTGATGGTGCGGTAGTGCGGCTCGAGGCACAGCGCGGCCAGCGAGCACACCTGCGCGGTGCGGTCCCAGCCGTCGCTGCAGTGATGGTATGTTATGTTATGTTATGTATGTAGTGTGGTGACGTGGTACCTGGTAGCCGTTGATGGTGCGGTAGTGCGGCTCGAGGCACAGCGCGGCCAGCGAGCACACCTGCGCGGTGCGGTCCCAGCCGTCGCTGCAGTGATGGTATGTTATGTTATGTTATGTATGTAGTGTGGTGACGTGGTACCTGGTAGCCGTTGATGGTGCGGTAGTGCGGCTCGAGGCACAGCGCGGCCAGCGAGCACACCTGCGCGGTGCGGTCCCAGCCGTCGCTGCAGTGCACGCACACACTCACGCCGCTCTCTATCGCACTCGCAATCCACCACGACGTATCCAATATAGACCTGGACAGACATTATCCTTAAATAAAAAATCTTATATTCCAATTTCAACATGTAACAGAATAAGCTCAAGACTTTAAAGTATTTTTTAATATGTCTTCATTTTTCCCGAAAATATATTACAATGCCTGAACCTATGGCCCCCTAATGCATCAGTGGCTCGACTTATGGAAAACTGAAACCTACTTGCACATATTGTTACTGTGTGCGTGTGCGCACCGATTTCGTTGTCGTTTTGGGTATGACTGTAGTGCATCCCGAGTTTAGCGTTCAGTATTTTCTTGAAAAAAAAAAAATCTTTGTTTTAGATAGAGCCCGAAAACATCTTAGGCAAAGAAAGAAAGAAACACTTTTGTTTTGTAACCCTCACAAGATGAGAAGAAAGAGATGGCGACAATACTGATAATACATACTACGCTACCCTAGCCATTCGTTTGTTCATGTTATTTATGCATGTAGGTATCCAAAACACGAAGTCGGTGGCGTAAACAAAAGACCGAGCAAAACAAAGGCAACGACTTCCGAAACTGTTTTGCACATACGTAATATTATTTTATAGACCTTAGGACATAAAAGGCGGTGTTACTTTTTGTTAAAAAAAATATTTCTAAAATTTGAGTGGCGAGTATAATTAGAATTTCAACTTATAAGACAATATATATTTAATTCAAAGATTCAAAGATTCATTACTTACTAAGGGCCACTTGCATCAACTTCTACTGTGTTTAAATTGTATTTAAATATATTTAAGAAGTTGGTGCAAGTGGGCCTAAATGTCTGTACATTTTGGTGTTACATTACGTTTTAGTGAATTTATAACTTAGCGGCCTTTTAGAAGCCTATAACATCTTACTTGTTTATAATATGAAGAACTTACTTAATATGTTTCAGCCAGCCTGAAGATTCCAAGCCACTGAGGAATGATGACATTGTTGGAGTATTCTGTTCACATGCTAGAAATAAAATAAATAATTTTAAAATTACAACATTATTTTTGACGCATTCTATGAGAAGAAAAAGAAAAGGACATTTCCTTTATTAATCATTATTAATTAATCTTACTTACGAATTTTATTTCGATTTAAATTGAACCATTTTTATCATTCGTTCTTTACGCAGAATCAGTTACTACTTCAAGAAACTAAGAGCCACTTGCACCAACTTCTTAAGTACTTATGTTTAAATTGTATTGAAATACAATTTTCTATTGTAATTTTGTGTTCCAATACAATTTAAACTTATTTAAGAAGTTGGTGCAGGTGGCTCTAAGTGTAGTATGGTATCATTTATTTTTCTTCGACCTGTCAAGTTATAAATACAATTAAAAGTCGAAGTATAGGTCTGACTTTGAGTTTAAAGTGTGAAAGAAAGAAAGAAAGCTTTAAGTGGAATTCTTTTTATATATTACTCACTTTCAACAAGTTTCTGGAGGCTCTTCCTCATGACGTGGATGTTACCAATACCCATGAACTGGAACTTGATATTCTCGTAGAACGCCTCGTTCTCATAACCCTTTCCGGCAGCGCGATTCACCATAGCGTTGATCTGATAAAACATAATAATATACTGGCTGGTTGGCTGATTAGAAGATTTTTTTTTAACTACGTAGGTACGAACTTCCTTCCACATTATAAAATAAAGTTCCCCCCGTTGTTTGTTAGCGATAAACTCAAAAACTACTGAACGGATTTTCATTCGGTTTTCACTAATGGCCGCAGTGATTCATGAGAAAGGTTTTAAGGTTTTTAACATCACGCTACGACTCTTAGAGACATATATAAAAGCTCTTGCCCGCAGTCTCACTCCCATAGTCCCATCTCAATAGATTTCGAGACAAAAGGTATTCTGTCACTGGTAAGCGATTACCGCCGCTCGTGGACAGACATGCAACACCAAAAGAGTTGCATGTGCGTGCCTTTTCAAAGGGTTCGGGGTTTCCGAACTCGGCGAAAGGCAACGTAAGTGTTGTTTCACGCCGGTTTGCTATCAGGCCGTGGTATCATCCGGTCGAGCCAGCTCATTCCTGCCGAAGCATGGCTCTCCCACGGTAAATGATCATTACATATTTATACGTCTATACTAAAATTGATCAAAATTGGTTTAACGGTTTAGGCTTGAGAAGAGGTAACCAATAGACAAACTAAGAAAGAGAGCTGACTGTGTGTGAAATAGTGAAATTACTTTTTGGACTCGAAAAGTCACAATTTCGGGTAAGCATAATATATAAATTTACGTATTACGGTGTATAAGCTTGTCAAAAAAGTCAAAGTCAAATGTTTTATTTTAATCAGAACAGTAATACAGGTACTTTTGAATTATCAAAAACTAGGTGCGCGGTTCCAAATAGTGGGTCTTATGGAGAAGAACCGGCAAGAAACTCCATAGATACTCTTTTAAACAAAGATTTCATTTTTTACAATTTAGTTCTCATAATGTGGAAATCATGTATTGTAGCTTGATGTGCTTGTAAATAACAATTATCCACAAGCATATAATATTACTTAAAATTAAGTAAATAAATAACAAAGAAAAAACTCAATAATCTTACTCTAGGCCTGGTGTCCACCACATACATGTAGCCGCAGTTCGGATTCGCTCGCCTGATCAGGTCAAGCATTTGCTCATCCTCCATACATCTGCAATCAAGATTATTATGTTAGTGTTTCACAAATCGGGTACTTCAATAATGAAGCTTCTTACAACCAATCAGAAATAAAGAATATAACCTTTGTTATACTTAAAGAATCTTTAATTCTTTAACCTCTATTATTGAAGTTTGAAATTCCTAAACACTATTCTTTTCAATATTTTTATTAGAAAAAATATGACACTAAAACCGTTACTAAAGTCAATACTAGGATTTTCCCTTATCCTGGATGAGTTAACACAAACACCCTACATCCAGGCCATGATAATATTGGTTCAGTGCGGAACTCGAAACGGCGACCCGTAGCACAGAAACCGATCCGTCAGACTGCATCATTCACAGTCGTGCGACTTGTTAAAATTACCTGGCTGAAAAGCCGCTGAGAGGCTGACTGCAGCGGGCGATAGCGGCTTTGTTGTGGTGAAGGTACGCGAGGACCGGCAGCCGGCCGCGCGACCTGAAGCTGGCACTGCCCAGGAGAACCGCAGTGGACGCGCGCGCCGGCACGTATACCTCGCTCGGATACGTATCGCAGAGCTGGGGAACAATCAAGTTGTATAACTTTTTATCCAGGTCGGACCCAATACTGAAGTCCACGCAGACAAAGCCGCGGGCAGAAGCTTGTAATATATATAATAGACACAACAAACGTCAAACGTCTTATTTTCAAACGATAAAGCTTAACAGAGAGACGTTGTTAGATTGACATACAGCTAAAATTAGAATATGATATCAGTAGGATCCTCTCCTCCCTTAACCTGCTTAATAAGATAAAGCAGGAGAAGGGAGGAGAGAAGAACAGAACGATTCATGAACACGCTCGCATCTGGTGAGTCTAGAAGCTAATTTACAGCATATTTAGGAATGGCCGAGAGACATAGGGTCTCACCTCATAATCCTTATTGGCAGTACAGAGAACCCACTGGTCATTTGGAACGTTCATTCTCTGGTACTCAGTCTGGATGTCGAAGAAGTTCCACCCCGCCGATTTGGGAAGGTCATCGGGAGTCGATTTGTAGTGGAAACAATATAGCTCGTCTATGTGAACTGAAAGGAACAGTGAAACGTTTTGTAGCCAGGTAATGAAATTGTAGACAATCATAATAAATACTGTATCAATTTTGATCATTACAAATAATTATATTAGTAATATAGTTATTTTAGTGAAGGAAAAGTTCGACTCGCAGGCAGGATTCGAACCTGCGTCTTCTGGTTAGGTACACCAGACGTTATGACCTCTAAGCCACTGCAAGTCCTACTTGCCAAGTCGAAATTTGCCTTCACATTTCAGGAATTTACGTCTTAAATCCAGCCCGCGAGTCAAATTTTTCCTTCACTAAAATAACTACCTACTTTATTTTTTTTAATTTGCCCCACTAGGATTTGCTCCTGTATGGTCAGTGTGTTTACAAACACAAATTCGAAAAAACTACCTGTAGGTCATACAAATATTTGCTCCGTGTAGGGATCAAACCCACACGTAGCGCAGAAGCCGATTACTCAGCCGCTATGCCAAACATATTTGGCCATTACGTAATGGCTTCCAAGTTTTCATAATCCATTAAAATCCATGCGAAAGCTCTGTATATGCGATTACAATCCTAACTACCGGTACTAGCCTTTATTTTAGAGCAGTTCTACATATCGCAATTGACAGTATGTAACGCACCTGGTTGGCTCAGTCTGAGGAGTGTTTGGTGCATCTCGTGGCAGTCCCTCTCGCGAGGTATGACGAAGAACACCGACTGGAAGGTTTTGGTTCGCACCAATAGTGGGGAGCCGGTTGTCGTTATGGGTAACCTCTCCACTGAAGATATATGCATCAGGAGAATCTGGTGAAAAATCAGACAATCGAGAAATAATAATCATTCGACCATTGAGAAATCACAAGTACATACTTATACAAAAAAATTACAAAAAAAGGAGCGATTAAAAATTACACATCATCATTAATTATTTAGAAAATCCTTAGCAATTGCCTACTTGACTGTTTTTTATATGGCCCATGAAAATGTTTACTTTATATAGGAAGTTTAAGCATTTTAGTTTTATGCTGGACAGAGAACATACTATAGAGAATTGTGACATCAAAATTCAGTGTTCTATACAAATTCTATACTTACCTAGGTTCTACACTCGTTATGCGGGAAAGAGACAAACCATCCGCTCTCAATCCTCACCAAAAATTTTAAATGCTTAATATCTTGGAACTTTATTAGCCGACATTAATTTTTACTGCTCATTAGCCAAGTGGTCCGGAGCGGGACTGCTACGCTAGAAGTCCTGGGTTCGATTCCCAAGTCGAGCAAAGTGTTATTGGGTTTTTTCTATGAAATTCCCAGTAGCAGCTCGAAGTTAGGAATTTTTGTGCCCGGTTAATGGCACTAGGCTCGCACCCTATTACATGGGACTGAAACATACCGGAGAACTGTGGGTGTACATAAGTACGCCTCTGCCTAAACCTTCGGGGAATACAGGCGTGATGGTATGTTATGTTATTATTTTTTACAGAATACGAATTGAACTGAATTTCATTTTTCAATATCCTTGTTATATACTAATATATAAAGCTGAAGAGTTTGTTTGTTTTTTTGTTTGTTTGCTTGAACGCGCTAATCTCAGGAACTATTGGTCCGATTTGAAAAAATATTTCAGTGTTAGATTAGTCCGATTTGAAAAATAATTTCAGTGTTAGATAGCTCATTAATTGAGGAATGCTGTAGGCCATATATCATCACGCTAAGACTAAGTAACTTTTCCACACGGACGAAGTCGCGGGCGGAAGCTAGTTTTTAATAAAACAAACAAAAACCAGTCAAGTGGGTACTGAATTGACATAATATCAAAAGCATGTAGTTAATAAATGACAAAAATATCACTTTATTTAATGTTTTAATTGCGTTTTTTTTATTTATAACACTGAAGATTTAGTTGCAGCTATATATTGAACTATATTGACACAGATTGTCTTTCAACTAACTGGAAACAGTGTATAAAATATCAATACATACCCATGTCTCTTTTCTCATCTCATGGTCCACGAATATGAGGTGTGTGGTCGCGAAGTACAGGGTACCTTTCGATGGGTTCCGGAGGTTGTACTTGTCTAGTAGCTGCACATTTTCCAACTGTAACAATATAAAATGACAACTTAATATTTTTTTCCTTAGTATGGGATAAGGGGGGCAAACAGCAAACAAATCCCCTGATGGTAAGCGATTACCGCCGCCTATGGACACCCGCTGTCTACGCCTGAACGCAGCCTTTCTTCATATTTATATGTAAATTACGAACGCGCGAATACGAAGCTTGAACACCGCCATTTTGTCTCACACAAATTATTGTAATTTAACGGAACAATAAACCTTTTTTATTTTAGGTGTGATCTTATTGTATCGCCCACACCCGCAACATGGCCAGAACTCCATAAAGAGACTCGAGCGGTTACTGCAAAAGGTTGATAAGATTTGGCTTGGCCTGAAACGCTACTCAAAGAGAAGTAATCACACACCCAAACTCAATTTACAGTCTCGAAATAGACGTCAAAAACAACCCAACAGTATTTCAGAAGGATTTTTTCCCTCGTAACTTATTCAAGCCAGTTTTAAAAACAAGGTTCGTTTTGTTTTTACCATGCGTCGATACAAACAAAATATCTGAAAAGCTTGGAAAAAGTTTAAACAACTTCGAAGCCTCTAAGTATTTTCGAATTGCCATGTTTCATTGTAATTTTAATATAGAGAATTTAATCAGTAAATACATAAGGACTTTTGGACTGCACAGATGTCCTGCTGACATGGGGGGGGGGGGGGGTTAAAAATGGGTACTTTGACAAATCATAATGATTCATATGAAACTGAATATGAATATTGGTTTAGTCCTGGCGACACAGCAATTCCTGAATTCATATTTAAGCCCGTTAGTATTTCGTGGCAATATCCTACGTACTATTCTACGTAGTATATCTGTGCTACGGCGAATCATATCATGATTCACCAAAGGCGACCTTTCGACCCTGGTATCGTAAGAAGTGAGAAAGATCATTGATCTCTGTCAGTAATAGTTGGGTTACGCTTTTTTATAGCATAGCATAGCATAGCAAACGAGAAGAAGGATCGCCTGAAAACCAGAGGAGTCACAAGTGTGTTATCGGCCTTTTCAAAGGGCTTGGGCCACCGGTACCATCACTCACTTGGCGAAACACAACGTAAGCATTGTTGCACGCCGGTTTTGTGTGAGGCTGTGGTATGAGTCCGGTCTGATGCATTGAATTATGACCCTAGCAGTCTGATGGATGTGTACCGTCAGTTGAGACAGGCCATTTCAAAAGCTGCCACAGCTCTTTCTTCAAAAGATAATATATTACTAGACATAATACCTACCTCTATGTTGATACAGAACACTTATTTTAAGGCTTACTGGGTAGGTGGTGAAACAAAATACAATTTACCTTTACAATTTAGAAAATTATTTCACATTTATAATTGATTTTCGTATTAAGCTTTTAACAGCGTTTTGATTAAACAGGCTTTAGCTGCCCGAGATTGATGTTTATTTTTAGCAACGGTTCTTTGGCAAATAAAACATTTACGACGGCAAGAAACAAATCAACGTTGGACAAGTTTTTCTTAGTTCCAGGTGTTGGAAATTTCAGAAAATAGAATCTACATTATTATCTATACTTACTAATATATAAAGCTGAAGAGTTTGTTTGTTTGTTTGTTTACTTGAACGCGCTAATCTCAGGAACTACTGGTCCGATTTGAAAAATTATTTCACTGTTAGATAGCCCATTTATTGAGGAAGGCTATAGGCTATATATCATCACGCTACGCGGACGAAGTCGCGGGCAGAAGCTATAACTAATATATAAAGCTGAAGAGTTTGTTTGTTTGTTTATTTGAACGCGCTAATCTCATTATCTACTGGTCCGATTTGAAAAACTCTTTCAGTGTTAGATAGCCCATTTATTGAGGAAGGCTATAGGCTATATATCATTACGCTACGCGGACGAAGTCGCGGGCAGAAGCTAGTTTTATATAAACTAAGTCATGCACAATCGCGTCGCGTGTCATCGCAGTGGTCTGTTGTTCGTGGGTTAGGTCGTTAGGTTTTTAAAAACCCTGTGGAACAAGAGTAAATTCAAATTGAAATCGAAATAACAATTTTGACATATTCACCGGAAAAGTTTACAAAGGCTAAACTGAGCACTGTTCGCAATAAACAAAATACTAAATTGATGTCCTTAACTGAAACGAAGGGTACAGAAAACATTATCCATCACCCGCATAATTCCTCATTTCTCAAGACGAATATCATTTCCTGAGCGCGACAGTATCATTAGTCACATGGGAGCCTTCTGTCGTGATTTTATACTACCTTCCAGACGTTGCTAGACCAAGGTCACAGAACAGATGAATATTTAACAATATAGACACTGTGGTCTTGTTGTCACATCTGCCAAGTCGCTTGATTTCGGATTACAAGGTCAAACAATATCGTTGGATCTTTCTATGAAGTTCGCATTAGTAGTACCACAGATAATAGAATACTAGTAGAAGTACCCATTGCAAGTTTCATAGAGAAACAATTTGAAATAAAACTATTTTTTTACGGATTTTATCGCGTTGTATTGATATTATTTAATTCCCGATGTTTCGGATCCTTTACAGCATCCATGGTTATATCTAAGAGATTTTTTTTTTTAAAAAAAGCTTTCCTACTAGCAATGTGGGTCACACATTACTAGTATTCTTGTTAACCCCTCGTGCTAAGCTAAATGCTTGTGTTACGAGTGGGTTCACGTCGGTAGTGCAATGGGTGGGGTTCGAACCGGCAACCACATGATCGCTAGTCCGACGCCCTAGCCATTAGGCTACCGCCGCTTCATATAATTGTGTTATTGTTTGCCTAATTGCCAGTTTATAACTGTATAGAGGTCTTAATGATTACTTCTGATCGAGGTCTCGCCAACAACTTTATGTTTGGGGCCAAGATTTTGGGCAAACTTTTGACACGCCGTTTTGCAAACTCCTATTTCTAGCGATTTAAACTATGAACTGATTTTTTAGACTAATAACCTACTATAAATAAACCTATAAAATGTATTCTACGCGTACATAGAAGACGGTATAACATGGCCAAGGTCACGCAAATATAAAAAGTTATGTTAAAATCAAAATTCATTCACCCGCAAACGTAAAAAAAGCTGTGTCTGTACATTGAAGATATTTAATCACGTGGGAGAGCCATGCTTCGGCACGAATGGGCCGGCTCGACCGGAGTGATACCACGGCCTCACAGAAAACCGGCGTGAAACAACGCTTGCGTTGTGTTTCGCCGAGTGAGTTGAGGTTACCGGAGGCCCAAACCCTTTTAAAGGCGGGCAACGCACTTTCGACTCCTCTGGTGTTGCGGGTGTCCATGGGCGGCGGTTATCGCTTACCATCAGGTGATCCGTTTGCTCGTTTGCCCCCCTATCCCATACAAAAAAAAAATTAAGAACAAACAAGTGGGTTAGAGTAAATAAACGTCTGCGAACCCAAAATGTGATTTATAAAAATCTTTGTCTATTTGTTACGGGTTGGCGCAAAAACTACTCAATAGATTTTAATTTTCTTATCACCGTTAAAAAGTATAATAAATAATAATAAATAAATATTCCGGGACATTTTACACAGCACCAAACTAAGCAGAGCTTGTACTATGGGTACTAGACAATGGATATAATACTTATATACTTTTTATTTTAATACATACTTATAATGCTTATGAAACACCCAGACGAACACAAACACTTATATCATGACATAACTGCTTGTGTCCTGTGGGAATCGAACCCACGACCTCGTGATCAGCAGTCCGGTATTCGACCCGCTAGACCACAAAGATCGTCAGTATATATGCTCCAACTTAAAAACTAGCGAACTTCTTATCTCGGATTATCTAAAGGGTCGGACACAGGTGGTTAGAGTGGATGGGTGGACAAGTGATGAGCTACCAATTGAATATGGCGTCCCTCAGGGTAGTATCCTTGGCCCGACCCTATTTCTAGTTTACATAAATAGTCTGTGTGATACAAAGTTGACCAATGGGAAAATAATAACATACGCCGATGATACTTCACTACTGTTTTACGGTGACACCTGGGAAGACGTCTATAAATACGCCCAAAATGGGTTTAATCAAGTGTCTAAATGGCTTAAGGACAACGTTCTTACACTAAATGTAGACAAAACCAAATTCATGACCTATACACTTGGAAAAAAAGACCAACAAGCCTTTCCCATTATTTCACACAACTGTAACTTTCCAATTAACCATTCATGTAATTGTCCTACTCTATCAATAACTGACACAATCAAATATTTGGGTGTCATAATAGATAAACGACTAAATTTCAAACAACACATTGACGCCTTGGTTCCAAGAGTCCGAAAGCTTATTTTTATATTTAAGTCTCTGCGCCACATTGCCGACATTTCTTTAATTAAAGCGGTTTATCTTGCACTATGCCAATCGTTAATATCATACTGTATAACTATTTGGGGTGGAACCGCTAAAACTTATCTACTAAAACTAGAGAGAGCTCAAAGAGCTATATTAAAAGTAAGTTCTTTTCTACCAATGCGACAGCCTACGTTTGATCTATATCAACGTTGTAAGGTTCTGACAGTAAGGCAACTTTTTATACTGATAACCGTTACCAAAAAACACTCAGAACTTTCCTACGACCCCAAAATAATCACAGATAAGAGAAGAAACACCACTGTTTGCACGACGACTAGATTTAAAAACAGCATATCACAGAATTTTTACGGTTTCCTGGGTCCATATCTATATAATAAGATGAACAAGCAACTACTGATATATCCTCTTTCTAGGGCACAGTGCAAGAGAAAAGTTTCTTTGTGGCTACGGGGTATTGATTATAATGCAACAGAATGTTTAATGAAACCATTAAAATAAAATAAGTAACATTCCCAAAAAAAAAAAAACAAAAAACATGCATACACACACACACACATACACACACACACACACACATACACACACACACACACACAAACACGCACGCGCACTGTCCACAGACATCGTGTATTTCACGTTACCAACCAATATTTTAATTTTCTTTTTTATTCATTTTTATTTTAGGTATTATTAAGCTTAAAAATTCCAATTGTTTATTTTATTTTTTCAAGATTTTATGATTAATTAATGTATAATTATTTGTCCGACGGACGGAGGGTTAGCCTGGTGATCTGTACTACAGGTTTTACCTACATCAGACATCAGTCTCTATGTTCAATGCAATGTTGTCTAACTCTGTATTGTAATTTGATGATGAGAGAATAAATAAACATTTATTATTTATTATTATTATTATCTCAATTAATTAAACGGATCCTGAGATAATATTGACCTCTCTGATGTATACAGACCCATACAAAGAAAAGATCGTTACTGTTGGTTTTGTTATTTTAGATCCAATTCTAATCCTAATATAGCTTTACGTGAGCAAAGCCGCGGGCAAAAGCTAGTAACTAGGTATTTTATAATCCCGTCCCAAATTAATTATGTAAGCATACATTTTAGCCTTAAAATATCACCACAAACAAGAATGTATATTTCTCTCGTCCCTATATTCACTGTAATATTAATTTAGGCAAACGCTACGCTAAAGTATATCATAAAAGCCTTGTAATAAAAAAAGGTTTGTTATTTTTATATAAATTCGTGAATTATCGTAAATGTGTCTTAATTGAAGGGTTGACTTGACACTTTGCTCAACTTGGTAATAGAGCTCAGGACCTCTAGCGTAGCAGTCGCACTTTCGAATACTAGACTACTAAGCAGTTCCAATAAAGACATACAAATTTTCGCAGCAGCAAAAATGCTGTCTTCTCTACGAACGAATCGACTCAAGTTCGAATTATATACATAATTATGTATTATTAAGAAGTAAATAGTCTTTTAGTCCTACTTAAACTTATATAAAGGTCTTTTAGAATGCTAGCCTGTATATAAATTGAGTTGCAATAAACTTTAGATGTAAGGAACAAGCTTTGGCTTTTACTTAACAAGAAGCCAAGCAAGGCTTTCTGGAAGTTTCTGCCTTTCAAATAAAGATTTCAAGGTCCAAAAGTTTGTACATAATTTATGTTAGCTTAAATAATGCTTGAATGAAATTGAAATACTTACAAATAAAACTTCAAGAATGTATTTCTTCTGTTTATTATTTCAGTAAAAGAGAAATTAATACAAACGATTTCGGGGATTTTTGTGTATTTTAATAAGATAAACTTAGCAGCGGTCTCGTCAGTCTTGTGGTCCCAAGCGCGAGTACTATCTAGGAAGTCGTGGGTTCGATTCCTATGTCGAGTTATTATTGATATTGGGTTGTTCTATGAAATTCTCAGTAGCATCTATGAGTTTGGATTTGTGTTTGGTTAACGACAATTTACGCTCATCCCCTAACATGGGATCTAAATATAGAAGAAAAAAAAATGAACAATTTACCAATCGAAATTGCTGTCTTAGACTGGCAACTACATGCATCAAATACAAACCACATTTATACCTACAACCCCCCCCTTCCCCCAATAAACAAAGGGAGCTAGAAAGGCCGATAACCGCCATTCACAAAGGACGATATACAGCCCCAGACATTAGAATAACTTAAACGCGTACGTGCCTGCAATTCTTATAACTACATATGTCAAACGAAATTGAAATGACGGTTTCTGAATAAAATAAGATAAGATTCGACATATTTATGAGAGGTAGGGCACTAAAAGAAATGTCGTAGAGGTTGGATGGATGGATGACTTCGTGGGTATATTTAGGTCTCATTTACAATAGAGCCAGCTCAATTACAGAAGATTAACCGTATTGCCCTTAAGAGAGACTGATATACAAAGTTAAGCTGTGCTTACTGCGGTCAGTATGTGGTTGGGTGACCATTTTTTTTTTAAAAAAGCTTACTAGCAATGCGGGTCGCACATTACTAGTATTCTTGTTAACCCCTCGTGCTAAGCTAGATTGCTTGTGTTACGAATGAGTTCACGTCGGTAGTGCAATGGGTGGGGTTCGAACCGGCAGCCACATGATCGCAAGTACGACGCCCTAGCCATTAGGCTACCGCCGCTTCTTAACATATCCAGGCTCCTCCTCTGAGAGTACGTAAAGTCGTCGGTCCCGATTGTCATGCGAAAATCTATAACAATTGTTAGTGGTAGTCAGATACCGAAAAACACCCAGTCTATCCTCCGAATAAAGGTATTACCCAGGAATTGGTTTGCAGAGATCCAATGACAGTCGCTTCGTGTAAAATAGAGATATTCAGCCGCATCGGGTTAGAATGGAAGCCGACCCAACATAGTTGGGAAAAGGCTCGGAGGATGATGATGAAGGAGGATGATGATGAACCGAATTGCCCTTAACCAAACTCCGCATTTTGCTCGACCTCTAAATCGAACCCAAGACCTCCTGTTCAGCAGTCCTGCTAACGATCACTAGACCAACAAACCAGTTTATTAATTTCAGTATAGGAATGACATATGCTTCAGAATCTTTCCATAATTTATGAACGCAGATAATTCATTTGCTCCAGGCAGTCACCGGGCGTGATTCCTTTATGAATCCTGTGTTGACTTAAGATTGACAAGGCTAAAGGTTCAAAGGAATAAATATGTTCAGAATGTGAGCGAATTCCTTACGATACAAAAGAGGATAGAGGGAGGGGGTAAACTGATCAAAGGAGTCTTTTGTCGATACATCAGTGTGAAATCGATATTATTGTTATTGTAATAATGGAATAGACTCCTTTGTTAGTCTTCTGATCGCAAGAGCTACCTACTGATGAAAGTGACCAAGAAAGCAACCCCACCCAATCAAAAGATGCCAAGCGAAAACGCGCGAGCAACTCCGGCGAACATATTTACATGTTTTTTTTTAACATTGTCAGGCTTTCAGAGCAAATAACCGGCTAAATTTGCATCTGTGTCAGTTTTTCTATTTATGGTCCTGACAACCCTATCTGCACATTAGACTTTTCGTATTACAAATGCTACAGAGCCAAACTACATGTATTATCTAAATCTGTGTACTGCTGAAACCGACACGGTTCTATCTCTGTGAACAAAGAACATTTCCGAGTTCATTAAAGCTTTGAAACCAAGCACCGAGAGTAATTAGAAAATGTAAAACATAGTAACTATTAATAAGTTTGGTGTCAGCGCCGAGTCGAATTGCGTTAGCAACTTTTCGTGGGTGTTCGGGAACTTTGAAAGCGTGATAGAGGGATTCAGAACTCATACGCAAAAGTCAGAACGTTACGAGAGACTGAAATGAGAGTGGCCGTTAGCTATTTGATTTGATTAGTAAGTACTGTCTATCTTACAAGATAAGTAACCTAATATAAAGGATGGAGGTGCGTCACACACTACACATTAAACATACGTAAGGAAGTGATATTCTCGCCTAAACGTTCGTATTTATGGGGTTTATTTCAAGGGAGGATTAAAGGTAGTCTTAAATTGAAATTAATATTCCGCTTTTGTTTGTGCCAAATCTTTGTTAGGAGATACAATAGAAAATTACAGGTAATGATGATGAGAATGCACAAAGTCTGTTTTTAAGCAACTTGCAGAATCTAGACCCTTAAAATTCTTAATTGTTAGCGTCATAGTTTCAGTAAAATGAATGTAGGTTTCTCTACTATTATATAATTGTAAAAAAGCTGTATTTGTACATTGAACATATAAAAAAAACAAGTGGGTTCAGGTATATAAACGTCTCCGAATCCAAAATGTGAATTAAAAATATCGTGTCTGTTTGGAACAGGTTGGCGCAAAAACTGCTGAATAGATTTTAATTTTGTTATCACTGTTAGAAAGTATGTGCTCCAACTTAAAAACTGGTATACTTCTTATCTCAAATAATTAAACGGAACCTGAGATACAGCTTGACCTCTCTAATGTTTAGAGACACATACAAAGAAGAGATCATCACTGTTGGTTTTAGAGCTTCAAGTGAGCGAAGCCGCGGGCAGAAGCTTGTTACCTAATAAAATACTTTTTTTAATGTCACTGAATGCAACGCATCTGCAACGCAATAACATCTGGCGAACTGTGCGTAAAGTGAGAGAAAGATGTCACTCTACAGGTTATATTATAGAGCTGTCCCTCTCTTACAATCACCGTCATGGTACTACGAAGAACGAGTTGAGAGTTCCGTTTAAACAACTCTGGGAAGCTCTCAATAAGGGTCTCAAGCTTGCAATACTAACTTAACGTTTGCAAAGTTTAAATCAATGTTGGTATAGAATTACGGGGTGCAAGGCTTCAAAGACTCAATTTCTGTAGCCATGTTTCTTAAGAAATACGACGCCATTACTCGGTACTTGTTTTATTTGCTGAGTTTATTTTATAGGGTCTGTTTACTGAAGAGAGGGTTGAAGTTTTAATGGATTGTGTTTGATAAAAGCTATCACGGGATCAAACGGTGAAGGAAAACATTACAATCCTCATGCCATTTAATTTTTTATTTGCTGTGCGAGGATCGAAAAACCACCCAAACCCGTGTTAAAATCATACTAGGTAATATAATAACATACCAAAAACTACATATATAAGAACATACATCCTCCTTTTTTAGTTTGAAGTCAGTAAAAAAGAACTAAGCCTGAAACTGAAAACTGAAAAACATTAATGGCTTGCACATGATCAACAACATCTATCAATCAGTGTACCCCTGTTCTCCCTTTGAAATATCAGTTTCCCAAACATCAATTTATCAGTGACCGCGTCACAGGACGAACCCTTAATTAATTCCCAGTTGGGGCTCTCAGGTTTGCGGTCACGACCATTGAGATTAACATAAACTTTTTGGTCTGAGGTGGTACTAACCTCACATTGCCAAATATTCTAACACTAAGCAATAAGGTGCAAACATTTTGTATTTCGGTTTGAAGGGTAGAAAATTTGTGGGTACAGGAGACTTAACAACTGAGTCTGAGATTTCAGCAAAATTTCAATACTCTCTATGTAATTATATATTTAAAAGGGTTACTATACAGCTATTTGCCTCATTTGTGAATCTTTCTCTTGACTTCAGTCTAGCCTAGCAGCGAAGATGAGGTCGACGATGGAGCAGAAGATGTCTGGATGGAGCCTGTTCACCCTACTTTGGAATAAATTCGGGTTGTACGTAGGTACTCGGAAATACAGACGTAGGGAGTTCCACCTCTAGGCTGTGCGCATTGCGCATGATTTATAGCGCTGTGTGTTCGTTTCTCTGTGGCTTCGAGGCGTACGGCGTCCTCAAGTTGACTCAATGGTCATTACAGATTTCCACCAACCTTGACCGCTACTTAAACCTGGCACAGCCACCAGATTAAAGCAGCGGCCGATTTGAATTTTGTATCACATAGACTAATGAGGTCATGGAATTATTCATGCTTTTGTAGCATGAATAATTGCTCTGCGTAGGTTTTAATATTCAGCATCATCCTTTGTCCGACATGATGGAGAATATTTTATTCTGTAAGTTAAGAAATTTCAGTTTTCTGAGTATTCTTTTGTGAATACGTAAATAAGAAAAAATACTGAAGTTATTGCACAAACATTTATGTATAATTTAATTTTATTTATTTGTAATAAACAAACATTAACAGAATATAGACAGATATACATATACACGATTATGACATGATACTATATACGATTTATGACTATTGGTGTTTGTAAAAGCACCCATGACACACAATAAAATCCTAGTGTTTAGAAGACCTTATCATTTAGGAAGTTCTAACATGAAACATGATTTTTCCAATAACACGAGCAAGGTATGGCAAGTCGACCTTGTTACAATAAAATCGATACGTTAGTGTTGTGCGCTTGTAATTTCTTATTTACTTCTACGTAGGAAATAGAAGGTCAAGCAGGAAATTAAATGGGACGTGTAACTGACGTAAATAGACAATTATCAGTTTCAAGATATGGCGTTTCTGAAGTAGAAAAACAAGAAAAAATATTTATTTCGTGGCCATGCGGACACACAAAAAGAACAAAACACAGATAAAAAATTACACTGACATTGACAGTACAAGTGACACATGCAATGTAATTTACTTGTTATTTAACTGTGAAGGGACGAACTTTTTCTTTTTTTTTTATTATTAACAAATTCTGCTCAATACTCTTCATTACTCTTGTAATATAAGAGCGATTGTGAGTTCGATTCCCAGGTCGAGCAGTGTTATTGTAGATATTCTATAAAATCTCTCATAAATACGCGCAAGATTTCGGAAAGTCACAGGTAGTTTGGAGTCAAAAGACCTTAAAATTCAAACTCCCGACATAACTAGGCAGTCCAATGATCAGGCATACTAAGCTATTAGAGCTCTATTCTCTTTAAAACAGCAATTTTGTATAATTAACCGCACAGACGGATATGGTGGTAGTACACTCCCGAGTGAACACCGTGTATTTATAGGCTTCAATAGCTTGAGCTTGAAGCCAATAAATTTCAATAACGACCGACGTTTTCCGGGTTTCGTGAAACGTTTCGGTGTCAAAGCTACAAGGTTAAACTTTAATCGTAGTTAATAAATCAACGAATTGGTAGATCGATATTTTCGGATTACGCTATGATAACCTCGTGATATGACCATTGACTGCCAAATCAAAATCACTAGTACGAAGCCAAGGCACCTCCGACTTTTCAAAATTAATAATTACGGCGAAGGAAGATATCGTGAGGAAGCATACCTGAGAGATTTTCTCGACGGTATATGAAGTCTGTCAACCGGCATTAGGCCTGGTGTGGTGGACTATAGCATAATCCCTCTCATTCTGAGCTGAAACCCGTGCCCAGCAGCAGTGCAGGAAATGGGTTGATGATGGCTTTCGTGGCCTTCTATTCTATTCTTGTCCTACATCGCCAGTAGTCAGGAGTTCTGTCAACATCAGCGCTCTCCTGTCCCGGGGAGTTTATTATTGATCAGTAGAGGTTTATACTGCCTCTCCTACTGCCATCTCCTTCACGTGCATAGTCTGCTCGCAGCAGGAGGCGGCGGCCTAGAGATCTCGTTTCTGCCAATGAACTGAATTACGACCCCAACCGAGAAAGATGAGCTCACTAGGCTTTTAACGATTTGGATAGATATTATTGTGGACTGACTTGTATAGTAGGGCAACTCAAAATATTGTCATTTTGAGATTTTCGATCTAAATTACAAAGGTTCTTAATTTTATGCATTTTTTTTAAGTAGATACCATCGTCGTTAAATGCAGGTGGCATAAAACTGGTGGAAGTCTTTAGGGGCGTCCTTTGTTCAGCGCTGGACTTCTTCTTTTTCCTGATATGTTTTTTTTATGGGATAGGGGGGAGAAACGACCAAACGTATCACCTGATGGTAAGCGATAACCGCTGCCCATGGACACCCGCAACACCAGAGGAGTCGCAAGTGCGTTGCCCGCCTTTAAAAGGGTTTGGGCCTCCGGTAACCTCAACTCACTCGGCGAAACACAACGCAAGCGTTGTTTCACGCCGGTTTTCTGTGAGGCCGTGGTATCACTCCGGTCGAGCCAGCCCATTCGTGCCGAAGCATGGCTCTCCCACGTGAAAATAATGATGATGAAATACCATCTGTCTATATGTATATCTAACCAACTTTTGTTTCAAAACATTCTGTGTGTTTATAGGATTTAGTCGTTATGATGAGTTTCGTATTTTAACGTATTTTTTTGGAGTGAAACTCAAGTGAAAGAATTTACCGGAAAATAGCCCCTAATTTCCAGTCATTCCTCATTGGTATTCTGTCCGCGATATAGCTCTGTTAGTATCTATCCATCCAAAAGCAAGTTTCATTATTTCGTAAATAATATGAGGTTGGCTCGTAGGTACTGTTTTGTTTTATTGTGGTTTCCTAAGAGAAAGTTGCCTATAGTGGCTCCGAGGTAGCGGTAGGCTGGAGGTGATACTCGCGGGACTCGGTAGATATAATATAGAGTTTATTACAATCGTTCTCAGTAGAGTGGTAACTAGGTATGCGCAAACTTTGTTTAGAGAAAGTTTGGACCTAGTTATCGGGCTAGCCCCGAGAGACACAAATAGAGAAACTGATCTTGTATAACAATAACAATGGAATTATAGAAATAAAACTACTTTTGACTGCCTCGTTGGTCTAATAGTCAGAAGCGCAGCTATTGAAGCCGTGAGCCGTAGGGTTCTGGGTTTGAATCCTATATGGAGCGAAGTTTTATCCGAATTCCGGGTATGGATTTGTGTCCAGTATGATAATAGACTTGTACTTATAGCGTGAGGCCTAAAGATACTGACTGAGAGTTCGAGGCCCACAGGCTTGATGGTATGGTTCTACATTTATGAAGCTTATAACAGGTAATGTTTCAATTTAAATCAGAAAAACCTTCAAGATCCTACTTTGGGTACTGAAATACTTCTTGTTTTTAAAAATGTTTCGTTGCAGTCGCTTACACTTGTGCCTGTACACAAGAGGCATGAAAGCTAATAGAATAGATATAATGGAATAGAGTTCTCAATGTATGCAAATGACACAAGCTTTCGACAAATCGAGCGTTCTATCCGTTTGTCTATTCTAACTTATTGCCACTGTCTACAGGCCCAGGTTAGAACGGTCATACGAGTACTTACCACTAACAATATTAGCCATGTGTCAAATTTATTCATTTACTAGCTTCTGCCCGCGACTTCGTCCGCGTAGCGTGATGATATATAGCCTATAGCCTTCCTCAATAAATGGGCTATCTAACACTGAAAGAATTTTTCCAATCGGACCAGTACTTCCTGAGATTAGCGCGTTCAAGCAAACAAACAAACAAACTCTTCAGCTTTATATATTAGTATAGATTAGTATAGATTTAAAACTCTTAAACTATCATTACAGGTTTAGAAACCTAATGCCATAGCTAAGCCTACTTATAATGTTAACTATTTTAAAAAACACTACTTATACTAACCATAAAAGAAACAATGAACATAAAATTACACTAATTGTTATTTTCGTAACATATTTTAGATAAACTTACTTTTGCAAGTTCACTAAAGTAACACGAAAAAATGTCCAACCCATTCTGAATTTCGTTAACAGTACGAATTGCTCGCGTGAGAGGTGCTCTGGCCAGCAGGTTGGTTCTGGCAGTTGGCACAGCCAGCCACAAATTATGGCCATGTGACAACGCTTGTAATCACAAAGCCTCCAAAAATAGCTACGACAACGTCACTGCCAATAAACTTCCTGAAAGCCGACCTCACCGCAAAAATCACTGGTAAGTTCAGTAGCGATTAAATAGTAACTCCACAGCGCCTACGAGTGCAGTTAGGGGTCGTAAACGCCAGATTGGACGCCGACCCGACAGTAAAATACGAAAGACGAACGACACTACACAAGGGTCCTAATAAAAGTGGTCAGATTTCGGGGTTTTGAAATGGCTATATCCTATATGGATCTCATGAGTATTATTGTGTGTGACCCCAAAAAAATTATATATTTCCCAACTAAGTTCGGATCGGTTTCCAGTCTAACCAAATGCGGCTGAATTAAAATATTTTACACGAGAGTATGGATTTGTCCCCGGTTTATGGCAATAGGCTCGCCCCCTATCCCCTATTACATGGGATGGTGGGACCCAAACATACCGACGAACTGTTTGTGTACATCAATAAAGTAGACCTCTGCCTATCCTTTCAGGGAATACAGGTATGATAGTATGTTATGTTTGTTTTTAAAATTGTTCTAGTATTTCCGAACGTTGTAGAATTATAGTTGTTAGTTTGGGCACGTCGAACTCAAAGTGAAAAGGATAGCGCCCGCAACGCGCCTCAATTGCAATACTGCTATTCATTGCTTTTTGAATAATATGTAGTTTTTACCTTGCAGTGTCTACTACTACTACTACTAATAGGTACCCTTAAATACATAGACATTCACGTCCGCCCGCAGGCCGAAACCTACATTTACTACTTCATCAAATAAAATGCATTATGGAACCTTGCCGTAGTAGTTATTTTCAAACTCATTCCAAAATATTATTATCTTGGGTTTCCATTAAAAGGTTATCATCACTTGACAACTTAAACAAAGTTTCGTTAGCAAAATGTCCATCAATGACAAAAACGTATCTAACTTTTATGTTCAACAGCTTTCCTTTGGTGAAAACTCAGCTTATTTTATGGGATAGGGAGGCAACTAGCAGACATATCACCGTAAGCGATTACTGCCGCCCATGGATACCTGCAACACCAGAGGAGTCGCAAGTGCGTTGTCCGCCTTTTAAAAGGGTTAGGGCCTCGGTTTCTTCACTCACTCGGCGAAACACAACGTAAGTGTTGTTTTACGCCGGTTTTCTGTGAGGCCGTGGCCGCTAGAGCCCGCCCATTCGTGGCTCTCACACGTCAAAATGTGGGCTTAAAGCTTATAACTAGTTATAACGTATTTATAAACACGATTAAGTATTCTACGAAAGACAAATAGAGGATCCACCTCGCTCTTTGAAAAAACAACAATACAACTCATTTTAATGGAATAGGACCGTTCCAGTTATCCATCAAGCTTTGCCGTGCAATAAAAACAAGTCGCTGTTAAATTTATCTTGGGTAAAAAGTTAACACTTCACGGCCAGCTGCAACGTAGAGATTATATAAATACGTAGGAAAATAAATAACATGATGGTGTGTTTATTTAAGGGTGAATATTCGAACATTAATTAAAAAAGCATTCTTCTCATCTCCCCAAAGGTTATAGTCAGTTTCAGATTGTTTTTATTTTGTTTTATTGCTTTTTCTTTTCTTATTGCTTGACGGTAGAAGTATAGTTTAAGTGGTCGGTATCTAATTGTAATTAGAGTTTTAAACATCTGCATTCTTAACTTTAGGATGAAGTTAGTGACGATCTAAATATAAAAAAATATCGATAATGTTTGAGCAAATCAGGCTTTTTTGAAGCGTGGAAAGGCCATATTATCATATCCAAGCACAGGTTTGATTCTTTGCAAATTAAAATTATTATCACATTACTCCAGTGGTCCCAAACGTGACTGCTACCCTAGAGGTCCTGGGTTGACGAATCTGAGTAGTTTATGTATGAAATTCTCAGTAGTAGTAGCTTGGAATTTCGGCATTGTGCCCGGTAAATGGCAATAGATTCGCCCCCTATTATATGAGACCGAAACATACCAGCAAACTGTGAGTGTACGTACATTAGTACGGTTCTGCCTAACAATTCAGGGAATACAGGCGTGATGGTATGTTATTTTATTATCAAAATCGATTAAGAATTCTAAATATACCTGCTTTGCTTACGAGAGTTCTATGACCGAGAATCCTGTGGTTTCTACCAGTAGTTACCTTACGAACCTTTTATAGAAACATGACCCTTTTAAGTAACAACACTTACTTTTAACCTTTTGATGGTCCTTAATTAACGATGCAAAAAGCTTACATTAGAGAACAGAAATTTAGAAAAGTATTTATTCACAAAATGACTTGCTTACTATTTATTTTCCTCTTGTAATCAACTGGATTTAACATGGATTAACAGCCAAAATTAATCATCTTCAGTTTCCCTAGTACAGACAGAAATATTACATAACCTGTGTGTTGGGTTCACACAGGTTATATGACTCTATATTCCTATCAGCAACAAACAGGACCTATACTTATTATGGCACCACACTTTTTGTGTATTTGCCAGTGTCAAGTATTAGAGCAATCAATATTATGTAATATTTCCCATCATGGGATTTTATGGCACCACACTTTTTGTGTTCGCCAGTGTCAAGTATAATGTTGTTCAGTTGTTCAGTTGCCCCAATAAAACGGTAGAAACTTTATTGAGGCTTCGATGGAGGTTAGGAGTGAACCCAAAAAGTCACGATTTTCAATTTTATATCATTTGCCTACACTCTCACACGTTCACGAACACTTAATGGTTAATTATCCACCATAATTACACATTAAACTTCGGAGAAATTCAAGTTTTGAAAAATAATATAAAATCGACAATGTGCACTTTTCATTTTCCCGCCTAAACTTTCAGCAGTTTAATTTTATATTAAACCAATTTTATCAATCAATCTTTACGCAAAATCATTCACTAATTACTACCCAACACTATTAGTTGTAGTGTGGTATCATTATTTCTCTTCGAAATGTCAAGTTACAGAATGCAATTAAAAATCGAAGTATAATCAATTTGTGTAATTTGAAGTTGAAAGGTTATTGCTTCCGCCCACCAATTCATCGTCTAAAATCTAAAGGTTCGTTCCGACTCGTATGCTCTTTGATAAACTCTTGTATATTAAGCAAAATATCAATTTATTAGGCAAACATCAATGAAATATACATATGTATTTATGTATGTTTCATTGATGTTTGCCTAATAAATTGATATTTTGCCTAATATTGGCATTTTGGTCTCAGGTGAGAACTTGCGAGTATTTTCGCCTTACTTTTTTCCCGGAAAATTTAAGGGTGTGTTTGAAATGATAATTATTGCTATTTATAAATATTAAATCACAGGGAACACACATTCATTTAGACGTAGGTATTCATTTAGGCGCATTACATACATCATATTTAAGATCTTTTACACGTGCAAAATGTTTAAGAAAAATTACTGTATCGTTCTTTGCTGTTCACATCTCGTCTCTATTCTTCTACAAAAGTTGCTTTAATGTAAGATTGACATAAACCAGAGAAACTTGAAACATATGACATTATCTAGACCTCGTAGTTCTAGCGACTTCAAGGTTAATGGTGTACAAAATAACTTCGAACACTTACAGTACATTAGCAAAGAATAAGCGAAAACTTACAGAGCACTCCCTAGCTACAATATAACTGACAAGAATGACTGAGTAACCTATGGATGGTGTTAGAAGTTAGTGTTAGTGGTAGAAGTTTAATCATTGTCTCGATAAGAAGTAATCTGGTAGACGTTTACAACGTTAAATACATTCTTTAGACAAGCCTCACGACTATATTGATCTACATATAGTAGACACTATATTTATGTAGAACAATATAGTAGTAAGGCTTGTTGTATTTGCATAATTTAGAACATTGTTCCTTATTTTACAGATCAGGGAGAGCTTAAAACATGAAAATCACAGGCATATCGCAGGTGCAGTTTACATTAACATAACATACCATCACGCCTGTATTCCCCGAAGGGTTAGGCAGAGGCGTACTAATGTACACCCACAGTTCGCCTGTATGTTTAGGTCCCATGTAATAGGGGGCGAGCCTATTGCCATTAACCGGGCACAAATTCCAAACTCCGAGCTGCCACTGGGAATTTCATAGAAAAACCCAATAACACTTTGCTCGACCTGGGAATCGAACTCAGGACCTCTAGCGTAGCAGTCGCGCTCAGGACCGCTTGGCTAATGAGGCTAAAAGTGCTAAAATTATAAATACAATATGCCATGCTAACTATGAGTTCAATTGTTGCTGTGCGATTATGTTGGGGTGTTGGTCGGTGCGATACCTGATGTTAATATTTTTACTATGTACATGTTCTGACTGATACCTGTTGTAATTGCCTTATGAAATAAATAAATAAATTGGTTAAAATATAAAAACTATGCCAATCACTCACCGATTAATCATGAAATCTCAAAAACTAATCGTGTCAGTAGGTTTCATCTAAGAGTAAGCTAAGAAAGGAATCGTAAAAATTAAAACACGGAATTGAAAAAAATAGATCAATGCAGGTATAGAACCACATGGCACAGCTAGTTAGTTAACTTTTTTTAAAGAATAAATGTTAAGGTACGAAATAATAGGATTTATTTATGATAATTCCCTATAAATCTTACTTTTTCTTCCCAGGACCTTTTTTCTTGTCAGGAATTTTAGGATTTGATTTTCCACCACTTTTAACTATGCGCTGTGTCTCTTCAACTATGCGCTGCAATGGTAATATTTCATGATCAGCAAGTGCTAGTAACTGTATGCGACGTTGATTTAGAACATCCAAAGTTTTACTCAAACACGATTCTAACGCATCAGCTCCCTTTCCCAAAGCATGGCAAGTCTTTGTCGCTTCCTGTGCGGCGTACTGACCACCTTCACTGAAGAGCTTTATTTGAGATATAAAACGCACATTTGAGATCCTTGCCTCTTGGATACGGTGTTCTAACTGTCGTCTGCATTCCGCTAGTGCTACAGAAAGAGATTCTTCGAACAGTTGACGATGTTTAGCTAAGCGTGGAGCGTAACTTTTCATCTTCATCTTCTTTACCTCAGGTTCTAGTGAATCTTCGTTTAACGCCTGTATGTTATCGTTAAGACGTTCAATCCAATCACCTAAAGGATATAGCATAGGGGAATCAACAGCAGCGAAATGAGATGCTTCTTCAGGTAAACGTTCGACAAGTTCATAAATTGCATTTAAATGTGACTCTAATCTTGCATCATGGTGACGTATCTCTCTGAGACGTATTTCTCGAACAGCCTTGACTCGCTCTAAGCGTATGGCATGCGATACCATTTTTAATGAGTAGCGCATGTGTAGAGGTGCACTACGTTCTGCAACCCACAGTTGAGCTTGATGACTCAATTCTTCTGGCACTAAATTGACATTGCTTTCGAAAGATTCAAGAAAACCGTTTCTCCAGTTCTGTAAAGCTACTTCTTGGAGTTCTGTTTGAAATATGGCGCGAGGTAGTGGCTTCTGTATTGATGATAGTGTGGTTGTATTGATGGTAGTGCTAGTGGGTGGGTTTGTTGCATTAGACATCTGTCTAACTCTTGGATACTTTTCTAGAAACACAGCAAACTCTGCGAGTAACGTATTTGCCATTACTGTCGGGAAGTTCAAAAACTCTTCAAGACGTCCTAATTCGGCCTCACTGTGATGTAAATACATGTCGGCTGTTCTATTCAATATCACCACGATGGCATCAAATTGTTGCTGCAATTTATCAGCATCAGAGCAACACCGTAATTGTTCCAAGCCAATATTAAATGGCACCTCATTAGCGAGCTCAATTGCATCATGACTAGTTAGGAGATCTTCGACAGCTGCAATTGTTAACTTTTGTAGAAGTGCTGAACGTAAAATATGTGCATCCCAAAGATGGCCGGCGTGATTTAGAATCGAACAAGTTTCACGTAAACTTTCTCCTAATGACCATACACTTTTTTGCATTGTTACTAGATCGGCGCCAGTCATTTCCAATAAAGTTTTATTTTGATGACTTTTTTTATTTATACTGTTAGATAAACGTTGCAATGGTCGGTCAAGCAATCGTTGTACATCTAAAAATTCAAATTCTGCCATTTGATTAGGTCCACGGAGATCATGATGGCTACCAAGATCCCTCTCTAACTCAGTCAGTTTACTTGAAAAACCAGTGAAAATTCGCAGTACAGCGTTGCGATAAGCCTGGACTAGTCGTGATATGATTGCATCAAACTCCCCAACTTCATCCAATATAGCTTCCAAAGATGGATCGGAATTATCGCGTGGCCGACCCACAGAACTATGAGATCTCTGCCTGGAGACTTTTTCATCTTTACACCATATTAATGCACTCCTTCCTCTGTACGCCATCTGAATACCAAGACACAGCTGATTTAGTGATGATCGTGCACGTAAGACGCTGTCATCAGCCTGACCTCGTAAATTCGCTTCTAATTCTGAATATGCTCTGGAATTACTTAAAAGTTGTTGATTAATATCATATATGCGCTCATCAAATTCGTGTAATAAATCCTTGGGAGTTTTATGTCCAACTGCGACAAGACGTTGAAATTGACCACGCAGCAGAATTCTTAATTTGTCTGCTCTTTCTCTTTCTAAAGCCGACGCTTCCTGCTTGAACGTGGCCATATCTTCAATACGTTGTGAAATTAGTTGCTGCACACCTTTAAAAGCTTCGTCACGGGCTTCAGCTGTAAGAGACCCTTCTTTGATATCATACGTGTCGATTAGGCAGTCTATATCGCGTTGACTTTGCTGTATGTCAGCTAAAAGATTCTCAGCAAGTTTACGTATTCTTCGGTCAACGTCTTCATTAACTGCAGCTGCACCTTTCGCAATGTCATCAAGAACAGTTTCATGATCTTTTTCACGCTTTTTTAGGTAGTTGGTGAGGATTGGGCCGCTGTGTCGTGGCACCCAGTTATCTGGCAAAGCTGCAACAGCATCGTCATCATCAGGGCAACCTGATCGCGCCACGCGTTTTAAAGGCTTAATATTAGGGCACGTACACTTTCCATTTGATAAACTTGTTCGACTGTGGGAAGTCTTGCGAGATTTCATTATTAAAGTAATTGATAATGAAAACTTTATAAAATAAATAACAAAATGACGTTTATGGCTTGGATGTCAAACTTTAATTTATTTTTCATGTCATATGGGAATATATGAAAAGAGGTCGTTATGTAATAATATGACATTTGTGTGCTAAGTGTTTATTCTTTCCAAATTAAAAACATAAAAATAAATTACTTGTTAGCAACAAACAATTAATTTAAAAAGCGTTGTTCCACAGAAGAATTTTCTCCTATATCGTGGGTGCGTTGAAAAACCACATATTTCTCATATACACAAACGCCCAGAGCCGGAACAATTATCTGTAGGTCATACAAATATTTGCTCCGTGTGAGGATCCAACCCACAACACGTGGCACTGAAGTACCTTACCTTACAACTACTGCTTAATTTACCTTACCTACCAACTATTTTTTATTCTTTCAAAGTCCTGTCTTTTTATAAACTACTAAGGTTACAAACAACCATAACGACCCGCCTGATGGTAACGCCAGCAACAGGAATATAATTCGTACGTTGTCGTCTTGAGACATTTGCCTAGTAAATTCACTGGCTACATGGCCTTTCTTACCTGAACACAATAACTTTAGCACACTACTGCTTGGTGACATTATCACTGGCGATGTGGACCCGGATAAACTCAGCAGCAAAGTGCTACCACCCAACAAAATTATTAATAACGCTACAATATAACTAGGCCAAACTACCTACCTACATGCATATATGTATAGACAACAATATATTATCGTTACAGAAGTATATGATATAAACAATGTAAAACAAAATACGGCTGAATCTATTGTTCTTATGTGAAAATGAGAAATCAATAATAGTCGAATGATTCACAAAAGAATTGGAACAATATATTTTTAATAATGTCAGCTGCCTGCTGGCTGTTTCATTTTGTGAAATGAAAACGATTTTGTATATACCCGTAAGAATATATATTATGTAATCATATTCATAGCCATTTCCAAATTATGTTACGATGGGCTTCCATTCTTCCCAGATAGGCTGAATAATGGTATTTTACTATTGCACTGATATCTGATGATAAACTTCGAGTGAATCGGTTTCTTCTAGGCAAGCGCGATTCGTTGTAGTTCGTAGTATCGCTTAAAATCAGGCGAACTTGCGGTAAGCCTATCAAGAAAAAAGAAACAATTGGATTGAAGATCCTTAATCCCAACAACAGTCTGCGAAAAGGGCTGAAAGGAGGCGCTAAGGTACCGGTAGCCCGCACGAATATATTCTAGTCTGCTCCATTTACTCGTGCTGTAGGAATTCTTGACAACATCGCACAAGAAATAGAATAAATTAATCCACACGCCCTAGACCCGGGCGTAATTCGAGAAGGTGACGTTCAATGTTTTATCCTCTATCTCGTGACATTTACATATCATCACGCCTGTATTCCCCGAAGGGTTAAACAGAGGCGTACCAATGTAACACAGTTCACCGGTATGTTTAAGTCCCATGTAATAGAGGGCGAGCCTATTGCCATTAACCGGGCACAGATCTCCGAGCTGCTACTGAGAATTTCATAGAAAAATCCAATATCAGTTTGGTAACATGGGCGCGAACCCAAGACGTCTAACGTAGCGGTCGCGCTCAGGACCACTAGGCTAACGGGGCAGTTATTGTTTTAGGATTAAAAAGATGTAATTGATTAATAAAAAAAATTAATAATCCCTTCGTTCAAATATGAGAAGCGTAACGCACGAATACTGGAACGCTTTCATAATGACTTCGAAACATTTTAATTAGCGAATTAGACTCATAAAACGTAAAGATTTCTGCTATGAATAGCTGTAATTTTATTCACGTTTATTTTACCTTTAACCTTTCAGTAAGCCGCTGTTACGATTACTCTGTTGAGTTTCATGATGCTAGTCAAACATAATCTTGAAGTTGTTTTTATAACAAAGTTAGATATGAACGATTTTGGGAAGAAGTGGTTCCATACAAGTTGTTACCGGCTTCTTTGGGAAGTCACTTATTAGTTGCTGACGTTGCTGTGCGTACACACATATTGAGTTGTCTGACGATGTACGACACTCGTGGTTGTCGCTGCAAACCAGTTTTTTGGTTTTAAAAGCCTCACTTTGCATCCAGACAATACAATACTTTAACTGTAAATATTTTAGTAGGTTTCTCAAACAGAGGCTCATAAAAACCGACAAGATTATTCTCGTAAACCGATCCCCAACGATCCAATTAATGCCTATCAGCTACAATCTCCCCCATCTTCAGATCGCTTGCGAAAAAAGAGAACGTAAAATCCCAGTGGCATTGAGGCAGATACATACCCAGCGTTTTTATCGAGCCTTCGGGATATCTTAATTACACCGTATTTTTCAACAGAATTTATACGTCGAAATTCTATATAGAAACTCTTTATAAGCAGTTTTTTTTATAAATGCGTAGGGTTATAATGACGAATCGTTCGACGACGACAAGTAATACTAATATATTTAGGGGACGAAATGTGACATTAAATACTTAAGAGCTTTGTGATGTCATATGTAAAAATCGAAATAAAAACAATTGGAACTGCTGTTTTGCTTTAAATATTTCTAGATGTAAAATTCTCACGAGAGAGGAGGTATCACAAATGGGACAATGTGTGATATGGACGGGAGCGGATAAACAAATCATGAAATTCGTGTCATGTAATTGATGGATGAGCCCTTATTACTCATGTCCACATTAGACATCTTTCATTTTGTAAAATATTTTGCCTACTTATTTAAAAAAAAAGGTATTAACGGAAATTGAAAACAGCTTCTCATTTTGTGACATGAGCTCACAAAAACTCGACCGACACACACCGCAGTCAGGTAACTACTAAAATTACATTGAGAAATATGAAACTCTATCTTCGAGAGACTACAGTATCACATAACGTATTCATATCAACGTAATTTAAAACAATATTGTTCTTTATTTCAATTTGGGATGAAAAATACAGTATCATTCGAATTTCGCGGGTTTGCGAAAATAGTGCCAGCACTTTCATGCGAATTTCGAATGTATTTTGAAATTGGAATGGCAGTAACACGATGAGATAAGCGAAAACAAAAAGGTTTCACTGGTATAAAAACAGTGTAAAAAGGATAGCACTCAGGCTTTTACTCCACAGGGCTAAGAAACGGGTTTATATTTAAAAAGCCGTCATGAAAGGTTTTTGATGGAATGTGGTAATTAAAATTCACGAAGAGCTGTAATTGTGATACAACACAATAATGTACATAATAATATATTATGTACATTCGACAATAGAGTTAGGTATGTAGGCAGCGAACCAAATCTTCGACTTGACATAGATGGCGTTATAAATAATTATCCACCAAAGGGTTTGACATGACAAACTATCGGAGTGTTGATACATATTGCATCATACATTATTACACAATGATTGTCAAAACGCAGATGTAGTTAACTGCCTGAATATCTATCTCTTTTGTCGACTGTACAAGTGAATACGTATAAGCTTTAAATAATAACAGTGGTATTAGAAGAAAATAAATACTCGTATTTTGGCTAATACCTTCAAAATACATGTATCATTCGTATTAATCGCGGTAAGCCTCAGGCATTTGTTTGTAATGAGCTCTGCTCCAAATCCTTTCGTATCTCTACTTACACCAAGGATAAAATACTGAAAATGTAACATACATAAAATTGATGGATTTTAGTTCATTTGTCGTAGTATGTGACAGCGAGCATGTTACTAGAAAGTTATGAGCGTGAATGTGTATGGATATAAGGGTAGAGGGAGACCAAGGAAAAGATGAATGGTCTGTGTGAGATGAGATGATAATATGGCTGCTGATAATAGACTTGAATGATGAGTTGAGCTCGGCTGATAGAGATATATTGAAGAAAGAGATATAATTATTGAAGAAAAAGATATACTGCGCCGACCACAAATAACTTGGAATTGGTTAATAATGATTGATTGATTGATTAAGTCAATCAAATTGACTTGATGATTGAATGGATTGTCAATGAAAGAGTCAAAGACCATAATTGATTCAAGTCATTGTTCCTGAATGACCCGACGATGTCAACCCAGTGACAAGTCACCACTGGGGCGATCGGATGGAATTAGGGGCTGTATTTAATTAAAGACAAACTCCCTGTTCCAACGGTTTATTTATAGTTTAGGTAGGAATAAGAGATTGTACTAAGTTTCACCGCGATTACATAGCACGGGCGGAGACTCTTAACACCGCCTTTCAGCGGGTGACGTCATGGCTACAATGCCATCTATCGGTGTAAAGATAAAGTACACAGTGTTCCCCGATTATAACCTTTGAACGTTCTACAGTTCCTAAATCTGACGAATTTTCTAAACATAATATACCAGCAAGTCTGTATTTCCCGGAGGTTTAGGAAAAAGTGTATTATGCATAGTTCGTTGAAAGTTAAGTTTTAGATCTCACGTGATACAGAACGGGGCTATTGCCATAAATCCAACTTCACGCTCCTACTGAAAATTTGATAGAAAATCTTTATAATATCAAACATTTTCGACCCGGGAAACGAACTAATAGCCTCGCGGTCAGCTTGTGACGACTAAACCATTGAGGCAGTTTATAGAAAACTTTGTAAACATATTCAATAAGTACTAATTCCAAAATCCAATCATCATTAGAACATTATAATTGCTTGAACAATTAAGATAAATCTAGCTGACCCTACAAAGGAAATCATTTATTTTAATTATTCGTAAAATATTTTTAAACCGTACACACATCAAAAAAGTTTGCGATCACTAGCTAAAGCTGATATATTTTTTTTAATTGAACTTTATCCAGAAAAATTCTTTGTTGTATATTTTCTTAAAATAGAAATACCCTGTTAAAGAAAACACACAACAAAGATTTTTTCTTGATAAAGTCAAATTTAAAAAAATATATCAGCATAAGCTAGTGATCGCAAACTTTTTTTATGTCTGTACGTTAACTATTAAGTACGCTTAAATACCTACTCTTTCAAGATATAACTGTTACTCTAGCAGATAATAAAAAAAGTAATCAACGTCAAAATGGTATTTTATTAAAATTAACGACAGTACGTTTGTCGTAGCGGCTGAGCGATTGGCTTTTACGACACGTGTTGTGGGTTTGATCTCGAGAGGGAGGAAATATTTGTAATATCTATAGATTTTTCCGGGTCTGGGTATTTGTGTATGTGAGAATATTGTATTTGTAAACACATTGTGAAACTAGTTTTGAAAAGTCAAAACTAGTTGCACAATGTCCCTTGTGTTTCAAATTTTAGTGAATTCAAACACAGTGAATTTATTACGATTACTATGTTACTGGTGGCAAAGAGACAGTAAAAGCTAAAAAATAAATACGTCACGGGTTCTTGTTTTCAAAAGGAATTGTAATTTTAAATGGCAGTGCGGAACGGTAGAGAGAGAAATGAGAATATAAGTGAATTAATAAACGTTATTGAGATTTTAATAACAATGACACGGTAGCATGAATAAGGTACAAATTGTTTCCAGCCGCCTTTCATCTGAGTCCACTTTTGTTCAGTATTCGCAGAACATTGTTGAACAAGGCTTGAACTCTCGAGGGCCGACTTATTAAATTTTGAGTACGTATACAAAATAACAAGCTTTATTTGTTTATGATCGCTATAAAAGCTACCACCGTTCAATCAAATTATTAAAGAATTATGTATAGGTCTACTGACAGGTTTACCTTTATGATAGACATTTGGCGCCCAACGTGGGACCATTCATTTAAACATTTTCTCTTTCTCTACTATTATATAATTGTAAAAAAGCTGTCTGTACATTGAAGATATTAAAAAAAACAAGTAGGTTAGGGTATATAAACGACTCCGAATCTGTTTCTCTGTTTGTTACGGGTTGGCGCAAAAACTACTCAATATATTTTAGAAAGTATGTATATGCTCCAACTTAAAAACTGGTGAACTTTTATCTCAAATACAGCTTGACCTCTCTGATGTATAGAGACCCATACAAAGAAGAGGTCATCACTGTTGGTTTTACATTAAATTATTTTTGGTACCCATCCTAACATAGCTTGAGGTAAGCGAAGCCGTGGGAAAATGCTAATTTGTATATAATATAATATAATGGACATACAGAAATTATAGTGTGTATTTTATATTGCATTAAACCGGGTATAAATCAGAACTTCAAGCTGCTATTAAGTATCCAAATCAGCAAAGAGTCCCGGGAACCAATAATATTTTGCTCTAACTGAGAATTTTATTGAACCTAGATTATCGCGCTCAACAGCCGTGCGACCACCGAACTCAATCCAGTCACAATACTACAAACATTTTTTATTAAACAATAAAAAATCTACTCTAAAATAAAATCCAAGAAATCTACTTTTCCTGTCCATTGAGTTCTTGTTTTCTTGTGTAAGTACCTATGTTGCTTCGTTTTACGATCATGAATATTACATAAGTCCATAAACTCCGTATACTTCCCACACCGTACTCGTGTTCCCGTAACTGCTTACCTGTAACAAAATAACGAGCGGTGAAATTGATATTGTAAGTTCATTAACGAGGGTAGCTTAGAATTTCTGGAGTCAATTCTAGCGAACAATTTTACCGGTGACTTCCTGTCGCACACGGTTTTAATTGATGATTGATTGGTCTTTTATGTAGCAGGAACATAATAATAAAATATCATATTTTTGAATGATGTAGGTAGTAATTATACTATCATCACGCCTGTATTCCCCGAAAGCTTAGGCAGACGTGTGCTGTACACCCTCAGTTCGCCGGTATATTTAGGTCTCATGCAATAGGGGGCGAGCCTATTGCCATTAACCGGGCACATATTCTAAACTCTGAGCTGCTACTGTGAATTTCATAGAAATACCCTAAAACACTTAAATTTTCAATCAATTTTTTTTGGTCAAAAAAATTTTCAAATCAAAGTCTGTTTAATTTCTATTAGACTATGAAACCCTAGTCTTCCCTGTTTACAAAAAAATCTCTACATTGTGATTATATACGGACGTGATCTTATTATAACCATCTACGCTCAGAATCTTCAATATCATTCTTGAATTGGCCAATAAGACTGAACCTACACAAGAAATATCTAGATTACGATCAGATCGGCACGGTTAGCAAACCAATCTATTATACAAGCAAACCTTTGGAACCGAATAGAGACTTAATCTGAGGAAGGCGGAGCGGCGAGGTGTCATTCGCACCTGCGATTTTTCAATTTCATTTGATAGAAGAAAGAATCAATAGTTATTTATTCGGCCAACGTCAATGAGACACGAATAACGGGAAAAAAAAACTGTATGTAATTTTCTTGGATTTTCGAATTCTGCTAAGTAGATGTTATATATATAAAAACATTAATATGAACAGATCCAATTTCTTCTGTGTGAAAGAGAAAACCTATAATTTTAGTAGGATTAGTTCCTTATAAAATATTTTGCCACCTAAATCAAGTACTAAGTTTAAGATTTTCTAATTCTGCTCGCAAGTAAAATTTTTCCTTCACTAAAATAACTAAGGAAACTAATTTTTAACAAAAAGTAATACTGCTTTCAAAAAACAAAAAAAATATGTATGAAACAGTTTCGTAAGTCGGTGGCGAAAACAAAGAATCCGACCAAATCAATGGCACCTTAGCTGAATCCTACTAATATTTAAATGAGAAAGTTTGTGAGGATGGATGGATGGATGTTTGTTACTCTTTCACGCCAGAACGGCTGAACGGATCTGGATAAAATTTGGCACAGAGATAGATCCACGCAGACGAAGTCGCGGTCAGAAGCTAGTTTGCAATAAACATAAAAATTACGACTGCATAATTAATTTAAAGCGACATGTCGCTGTGTTCGCTGTATTGATCGCTTCTAGTTCTAGCGTCAGCTGAATCGGATCAGCTGACGCTAGAACTTACATTATATTTCGTTATCGGTTCTTCATTTTTACGATCAACCAGACGAAACCTGTTTAGGGTCACTTGCACCAACTTCTTAAATGAGTTTAAATTGTATTTAAACACAATTTTCTATTATCATTATGTGTTTAAATTAAATTTAAACATATTTCAGAAGTTGGTGCCTTTATTTATTAGATCAGAACTTATATTATAAATAACATAACATTCCATCACGCCTGTATTCCCCGAAGGGTTAGGCAGAGGCGTACTAATGTACACCCACAGTTCGCCGGTATGTCTAGGTCCCATTTAATAGGGGGCGAGCCTATTGCCATAAACCGGGCACAAATTCCTAACTCCGAGCTGTTACTGGGAATTTCATAGAAAAACTCAATAACATTTTGCTCGACCTGGGAATCGAAGTCGATTGCCTAGTGGTCCTGAGCGCGATTGGAGGTTGGTTTCGATTCCTAGGTAAAACAAAATGTTATTGGGTTTATTCAGTTTAAAATAAAGCCTGTTTCAGTTCCATATTCGAATGCCGACTAACTTTAGGAAGTGAACGCGACTTGTTTATTCGGCCTTCGGCGTTTGGCAAAGCTCCCAATTCAATATCAAAGGCTAGAGACGTAACACGGTAATACCCACCTTCATGTACTAGTTTACTACGCTCCGTTGCATAGTAAAACTAATTGGAATGCTTACTAGCACGACTGTATTCCCTGAAGGGTTAGGTAGAGGTGTACGTACACCCTCAGTTCCCCAATATGCTTAGGACTTATTTGATAAGGGGCGAGCCTATTTCTATTACCTGGGAACAATTCCTAACTCACAACTGCTACTGAGATAATTTAAATAAAATCATTTTACGGATTTGGCTAATTCTCACATACATCTCTTATATGTTTGATCAACTCATTTTCTTTGTTATACGCAAGTTAGGTACTGTTTTTAAATTGTAAATATATTTTACTCTTCTAAAAATCTGCTTTGTTGGTCCAGTCAAACCTTGAACAGGATTCTCTAGAGAACTTGGCGCCCAAATGGGCAAAATATATCTCAATTCTTTAGCGGGTGAAGTCGAAATTTACGCCAGTTATTAACATTGAACTTAGCTCCCATTTTCACTTTTTTTTTCAATGGGATTAGTTAATCCTAGTACCGTTGCATATTTTACATCGATGTCAGTTTCACATGGTCTCAGTAAGTAAAGTAAAAGGGGTCTACATTTGTTCCGGCAGGATGTGTGTGAATCACTAAGTGACAAGGGAGTTCTTGTATTGCAGTTTGCAGTATAAGATTATTATATTATTACTTTATCAACTGCATTGAAGTTATGGGAAATCCGTTAGGATTTTCTTATCATTATATCCACACTTCTGATTGATAGGTGTTCAGTCGGCGGAATTGCATTATGCTAACGTATTTTTTAGATTTATCGATTCTGAGATTTAAGTAGGTAGATTTTATATAAAAAAAGAAAAACATTGGTATGAAAACATCCAATTTCTTTTATATGAGAGAAGAAAGGCTGTAATTTTAGTAAGACCTGTTCCTTATATAATATTTTGCTACCTAAATGAACTACTAAGTTAGTAGGTAACCTAATCTCAGACATCTTTGTCTTTACGACACCCACGAGACGCAAATAGATCCTAATATTCGTAACAGAACCCCGTGTTATTAATAAAAATACTTTTTACGACTTTCGCAAGCCTATAAGATGATACATTTTAAGTTTTAATGTTACTTCAAAATTAACTTGTAACAAAAGAGGACCAATTTGTTATTCCGTCCGCGAGGCATGAGATTTGCGTAATTGTCTCTTGTTTTGTCCATTTCCCGTTTTAGAACATAATTTGAGAAAATGGAAAACAAAATGAGAAATAGTAAGTCCTGAGCGCGACTGCTACGCTAGAGGTCCTGCGTTCGATTCCCAGGTCGAGCAAATTGTTATTGGGTTTTTCTATGAAATTCCCAGTAGCAGCTTGGAGTTAGGAATTTGTGCCCGATTATTGGCAATAGGCTCGCCCCTATTACATGGGACCTAAACATACCGGCGAACTGTTGGTGTACATTAGTACGCCTCTGCCTAACCGTTCGGGGAATACAGGAGTGATGGTATGATATTTAAAAAAGAACACTAGTTATTTATAAAAATCTCTAATATAATATTTTTTTATTTCGCTGATGTTACAGAAACCAGCCATCATCGTCATCATCAGATAGAGGCAAAACAATATAGGATTGAACCAAAAGAAGTCAAAACCAATTATCATGATCATCAACCCCATATCCAGTATGGGGTTGATGATCATGATAATTGTAGTAGTAGTATGATCACTGCTGGGTACGCGAAAGCAAGAACTTGTATCTGTTTATTTTTTTCCGCGCATGACGTAGAAACTGATGCCCGAAATTGGATAGTTGTATTGATGGCGGTCTAACTTAAAATCTGGTGTATGTTCCAACTTGATACGCCACGCCGCATAGAAGCCAAGTTATAGGAAGTTAATCCTCTTGGGACACGAGTGAAACCTCGCTAAACTTGATAAACTAAGCGGTTACAAAATGAATATTATGGTTTACTAGCGTCTGCGTGGAAGTCAGAATTGGGACTGACCTAGATAAAAAGTAGCCCATGGGTTATTCCAGACTATAATCTAGCTCTGTGCCAAAATTTTATGCAGATCCGTTCGGCCTTCTGGCGTGAAAGAGACAACACAAACAGGCTTTTGTACTAGCGGACCATTCAAACAGTTTTTCGAATTAGCGTGCGTCGCAATCACGTCATTCGAAACTTCATATCACTCCCAGATCTATGTGTACAAGTAAATATTTTAGATCTTTGAAGAGACTGGATGGACTTTTGGACTTTCAAAGAGACCATGATTCTCTGACTTTGCTTCAGTGTTTCTTCTCAGAGGATATGAAGCCGAGACTGGCAGCCTTAACTGATTGATAAAAGAGACAGACAGTTGCAAGCTCAGCTCTGAAGATCACTTCAGGTCGGCTTTTTTTGACACAAACTCCTTTTAAAATAATCACGTAAAGAAAAATATAGGCAAAGAAAAAAAGAAGGAAAAGTACGTTGAATTAGAAACAGTAAATCTACTTCTAAGGGACTTAATTCTATTATGGAAGGAATTACTAATGGGGGGACTAGATACTAAATCCAATTAAACCCGTAGCCAAGCACTAGTTAGGTATTCAAAGGCTTTTCTTAATCTATTATATCGACGTACATAATGTACCATTACGAACAATAAACATCTCAATTAAATCGTGGTATACAGATTCCAACTCTATCCACTTTGAAATTCTGTGAATTTGGAGTTCATGATAAACTGGCTGGCATTGTCTGCCTTCGAACCGAAGCGACGGCTAGATTAAAACTAGCTGTAAATAAATAAAGACTCTTATTTCGCTGTTAAAATAATAATTTTAAAGCGAAGCTGTATCCCGCGGTTGCAACCGTTTTGCTCATTCCTAAGAGTTGTAGCAGTAGTAATTTTAAATAGCTGAAATCCTGTATTATTTTAGTCAATAGGTTTGGAATTAAATAGCCACTGATTACAACTTTTAGGGCCACTTGCACCAACTTTTAAATATGTTTAAATTGAATTTAAACACAATTTTTCACAGAAATTCAAAAATCATTCAAGAAGTTGGTGCAAGTGGGCCTTAGACTTGTATGCACCATTTCAAACCTAGAATTCAATACAATCATCGATTTCCGGACATTTAGTGTTGGTACCGTTTCCCGGAACTTTACTTATTTATTTATTTATTTATTTATTTTTATTTTACAATAGTTAGTGATTGCAGATCTATCCCAAATATGTATTCTAAAGCAGAAGAAATAAAATTTATCGTCAAGGGAAGAATAAATTGTCAATATAAACCAAAAATTACACATAAATCAAGATACCACTAGTTAATAGCTACAGCCCGAAACTGGGACACGAATGCGACGAATGCAAAGCCAAATGGGTCGTTAACACGAAGTTATAAGAAAATGGAGTAATCATATTGTACAAAATGGTACCGACAAAATGTCGCTAGAGTTGCTATTCGAAAGTCGGGCATAAGTACTATTTCAAATGACACTGACACTTGTCAAAGCTAAACCATTCCCAAGTAATTGCATGAATATTTTGAGACAGCTCAATAGCAGACTTTAAGACCTGACAAACTACTTCCTAATTATTATATTAATATTCAAGATTGAAAAAGAACAAGAAACCTTTTTGTCTTTTGTAATTAGATTAGATTAGATACTATTTTTCATCTGGATTAAGCTTACGACTTTGTTCAAGGTTGATCATAACTGTGTTACACGCGCCAGCATCTAGATCACAGCGTCAACATTAAGAGCGACACACATTCGCTACACGCGCCGGCAACACCGGCACACCGTCAGCACCGAGAAGCGACCTACTGAGATCCGTGCTGCATCGGCTCGATACACACACAACACACATGTAAATAGGCATCAATGTGTATTGATCACAAAATTTGTATATAATAGAATTAATTACAGTAATAAATTAGTCATCAAGCTGGAGTCGATTTTGATTCATCTCCTGTAACTCCTCTCACTGTGGCCAAGACACCTTTAGCCGTCATCGATCCTATGAGTCTGTGGGATCGGCAGTGAGAAAACCATTTCCTGTGTACATTGCACGACGTACACGAACCCCTATTCCTGCCCAACCTCCGTCTGTTACCGTAGGTCTCCCTGTAACAGACTTCCTGTACGTAAACCGACGTAACCTACGTTCGGTGTGGTTTGTATGGTAGGCTAGGGCGTTAGGGAAGCTAGGGAACTAGGTGGTTGTTAGAGGGCTAGGTCTGTGGTCAGCAAGGTTTAGGTAGCTGATAGGCACCAGGCTCAGCTGTCTCAAATTTAGCCATACTGTACGCATTTAGAATAACGGCCGCACTGAGTTGTAAGTCCTAGTGCGTACATTTTGGTCCTTCGAGCCGTTAGGGGAATCTGGGTAGTTGTATAATCGGTACTTTAACATAAAATAAAATTAAAACAACATTGTACATTTATGAGATAATAAAAAACGTTCTTCGTTTTGTATTACGCTTAAACAGACTGACATACACTTTGACGTACTTCAGGCTTGCGTACTCAATAAGCGCTTGTTTTGTTGTATGTTGAAGGACTGACTCACTTAATTGTCGTTCGTACGGTAGCGGATCGGAAACCGGCCTCTCCACAAGCGGGTCTCACCGGGATTTTGAGAAGTCGCACATACCGTATCGAGGACAAAGAAAACATCTAAGTGTTGTAGAAACTGTCGTTAGGACAGATAGGGAGAATGGACGTACAAGAAATAAACGAACTTATAAGAAGTCAGGAAGCAGATTACAATGAACTGAGACAAATATTCACCAATATCAAAAAAGATTCAGCGTCAAGAAAAACCCTAAAGTACATCACGGAGAGAAGAACTCGACTCACAGAAATATTTACTAGAACATCTAAAAACCATTCACGATTACAAGACCAAGATGTGTTGTGTGATCACAAATACATCACTACTAATTACTTCGGTTCTATCAACACGCAGTATACGCAGGCTATTGAATACCTGTTGAAGTGTGAGAAAAGACTACAAGTAGTAACCCAACTATATGAGCCAGAAGATATAAAACCAGAAGAGGAAGAAGGCGTTAGTTCAACCAAACTGTTTATTCAACTATTTCGCGTTAATCAGATGCAGAAAAAACTACATTCGGCGACACAGTCGATGACTGAGGAGAAAGGCACTTGGTACTTAGAATCCTTAGTGAATACTTTGCAAAAACAGTGGCAAGAAATTGAAGAAACACATCTACTTATTCTGATGGAGGATAGTACATTGGAACATAGCTATTTTCAAGAGAGTATGTTTGAGAAAACACAAACGGAGTTTGACCTTGTGATGGAAAAATTATGTGCGAAAATAGGTCAAAAGTCGACACACGACAACCATAAAACCTCGGTCAAGTTACCAAGAATAATAATTCCAACGTTTACCGGGGGTTATGAGTCATGGAATTCTTTTTACGATTTATTCTTGAAAATAGTACACGAAGACAAATCATTAAGTGACACGGAAAAAATGCAGTATTTAAAAACACATATACGAGGTGATGCTGCTAAGCTGATCAAGCACGGGATCTCTGGGATGGTTAGCACCTGTCATCATAAATATGAAGCTTTTGATTCAGGAATTATGGACAAATGGCACAGAGTGGGATCAGCCCGTAGACGAAACTATTAGAACAAGATGGATTGAATTACAAAACCAATTAAAAACGATTGAGAAAATAACCATTCCAAGATGGTGTCATTTTTCAAACAGTTCAAAAGTCGAGTTGTATGGGTTCAGTGATGCTTCGGAAAAAGCCTACGGTGCAGTGATATACTGTCGGATACAAAATAATAATATATTTAACGTAACCCTTCTACAAGCGAAGTCAAAAGTAGCGCCAAAAAAGCATAAAACTACATTACCAAAATTGGAGTTATGTGCAGCTGTATTATTAACCAAGCTGATGGAGAAGGTTATTATTGGCATGGAAATGCAAATCACTAATATTTATTGTTGGACTGACTCCATGATTACTCTCGGCTGGATCAAAGGCGAAGCTGAGCGATGGAAGACGTTCGTAGCTAACCGGGTATCCGAAATACAAAGAATATTACCACAAGCGAAATGGAATTATGTAAATACATTACAAAATCCAGCGGACCTAATTACAAGAGGTATTACCCCAAATAAATTACAAAATGTATCTCTGTGGTGGAATGGACCAGAATGGTTAAAAAGTGATAACATTCCTAGTACAAAGATTGTACCAGAGATATGTGAGGAGATTAAACGGTGTTATCACATAACTATTAAACCTCAACCAACGAACGAAATTTGGATAAGATTTTCAAGCTTCCAAAGGATGATACGAGTGTTGTCATACTGTTACAGATTCGTAAATAAACAAGGAAACAAAAAACCATTAAGCTGTATGGAAATTAACTTAACAATTAAAAAAGTCCTCTCTTTAGTCCAACAAGAAGTATTTTCTGAGGAGTATAAAACCATCAAAGGTGGACAATCATTAAAGACAAAAAACAGGTTATCAAGCCTTGACCCGTTTATTGATAATGATGGCTTACTGCGAGTAGGAGGAAGACTTCAAAACTCCAGTTTATCATATGAACAAAAACACCCAATTCTGTTATCTCATGACCATCACGTAACGTTCATTATAGTTCGAGATGCTCATTTAACTACACTACATGGAAGTAATAGTCTGACCTTAGCGTATATACGACAGAAATATTGGATACTAGGAGGAAAACGAACAGTGAAAAGTAGCATTAGAAAATGTGTAAAGTGTACTAGATACAGATCATCCACCGCCTCACAAAAAATGGGTTCTTTACCAAAACCAAGAGTAAAGGAATCGTACCCATTCAGTCACACAGGCGTGGATTATGCTGGACCAATACCAGTAAGAACAATGAAAGGTCGGGGTCATAAATCTTACAAAGGCTACATTGCAATATTTGTCTGCCTATCCACGAAAGCGGTACATTTGGAGCTGGTAGGCGATTTATCAACAGAAATATTCATAGCAGCATTACGAAGGTTTATGGCACGCAGAGGTCCAGTATCACATATGTATAGTGACAACGCGACAAATTTCGTAGGCACTGCTAATTACTTATATAAAGAATTATTGGACATAACCCAGTCCGACGACTTTCAAAACACGTTGACCAACATTGGAACACAGTGGCATTTTATTCCGCCGTCGTCTCCCCACTTCGGAGGGATTTGGGAAGCAGGAGTAAAATCCATGAAACACCATTTGCGTAGAGTGATAGGAGAGCAGACACTAACTTATGAAGAAATGAGCACGTTTTTACATCAAACCGAAGCATGTTTAAACTCAAGACCTTTATGTGCACTAAGTGAAGACATAAACGACAACATCGTGTTAACACCTAGTCATTTCTTAATAGGAAGAGAAGCAATAGGAGTACCAGACCCGCTATTGGAAACTAATACAGATCACATAAACAGATGGAAACAGATCCAAAAAATTAAAAAGGATTTCTGGAAAAGCTGGACTAAAGATTATTTACACCAACTACAACAAAGGTACAAATGGAAAACTAATAAAGAAAACGTGACAGTTGGAACTCTGGTAATTATAAAAGACGAGAAAGTATCTCCCAGCAAATGGCCACTTGCAAAAATAAAGGAAATACACGCGGGAAAAGACGACCTATCCCGAGTTGTGACACTTCAAAAAGCGTCAGGAACAACTCAAAAACGGTCAATCCATACATTAATACCATTGCCAATAGAAACAAATATATGTAGTAATAGTAGTGAGGAACCAACGCATGTAGTACAAACAAATATGGCTACGAAACTAAGAAATAACTACATCAATCAACCCAAACGACATAATAAAATATCCAAATGGTTCACAGTACTTTTCATCATGTTACAAATATTAGGGTCAGCAAAATCGACTACAACGACATACTCTCTAAGGACGGTACCACCAGGAGTTTATGTCGAACAAATAGGAACAGCAAGCATTGACAGAGGAATATTTAGGATAGAAATAAACTATGGAAAACAACACCTACAGCAAGAGTTTGACAAAATAAAAACAGTGACGTCTCAATTTAGTCAACTATGTACAAATGCAGAAAAAATAACAAATTCCGCATTTTGCAAGCAACTACAACACCACTTGTTAGACGAACAATCAAAATTTGAACGTACTAAAGGATATTTGACAGAAGTGAACCAAAATAGGAAGAAAAGGGGCATATTGGGACAGTTACTAACGTCTATTTTCGGGGTGAATGATGAGGCATACCGAGATATAGATTCATTAAATTTAAACCAAAAAAAATTAATCGAAGCTGCCAATCATCAAACCAAATTCATGATATCAACAATGTCGCAAGTTAACAAAACTGAAGAAAGAATAACACAAAAACTTATAGGATTTCAAACTAAACTAAACCAAGTTATAGGTTACATGGAGAGTTACAACCATTGGTTCAGTACAGTCGACCACAATAGTGTAAATATACGTATTATGCAAACTTACCAATTAGCATATAATTACATGGAAGAAATCATGGATTATTATGACGGATTATTAGACATATACTTAAGCAAGGCAACAGTATACAGTGTAGTGACACCAAAGAACGTCAGTGACCTGATATCATCAGCGAATAAAAAATTACCTTCAAATTTAAAAATCATTCAACAACAATTACTGGACACCAAGATATCCGAAAACAATACTCATATAACGGTGTATTCATACTTTCCTATACAAGAAATAACTAAATATACCTTAATGTATATAACACCAGTTCCAAAGATAAATTCTGACAAGTCTGCCCAAAGTCTAGAAGTACCTAAAGCTTACATAGGGTTAGACTATAACAACGAACTATATTTTGAAATGAACTATGAGGAGTTCAAAAGTTGTTTAGAATGGACCAACCATTTTATTTGCTTTCCTGGGGCCGTGAAAAACATGCAATTAAATGAAAATTGCATTATAGATCAACTCTTTAAAAATCAGACAAATACGAAATGTCCAACCAAAACTTGTTATCTATCCAATAAAATAATATGGAAACATCTTTACATGCCAAACACTTGGCTATTTATTGCAAGAGATCGCATTACGACTTCAATACTTTGTGATGGACAAAGAGAAGAAATTGAACTTCAAAATGTTGGCGTAATACGAATCGCAGATAATTGCATTATCAAAACAACTAATAACATATTAACTGCCAAAAGAATTGTTTCAGTACCGATTGTAACATCATACTCAAAACAAATAGAATTTCCCATGAATACGCACATAGTGACCAAACCTGTGCTAAACATTACCAAAGAAGAAGTCATAGATAACTCAAGAGAGATTTTTCAGCATTTAATCAATAAAGAAAATGTTTTACAAACTGAATTAGATAGTACTGTTTGGAGTCAAATTAGTTCTCACACATACTTAGTAAATGCAACATCTTGTATAATCATGTTCTTAATCTTTCTATTTTTATGTTGTTACGGTCCAGCTATACTGAGATGGATTGGAGTCACAATGTGGCACAAGACCAGAAGAACAAGCACCGAGCCAACTGACCAACCAGCAAGAGAACCAAACCAAGAAACCAACCAGTTCGCTGCCAACGAGACATCTATCCAACGAACAACAGGCCACCCAGCGGAACCTACGTACAGTCTACCACATCAACACGAAACCATTGAGTTATACCAACTTGAATCACGGTCCTGAGAGGCGCCAGAATGTTCAAGGTTGAACATAACTGTGTTACACGCGCCAGCATCTAGATCACAGCGTCAACATTAAGAGCGACACACATTCGCTACACGCGCCGGCAACACCGGCACACCGTCAGCACCGAGAAGCGACCTACTGAGATCCGTGCTGCATCGGCTCGATACACACACAACACACATGTAAATAGGCATCAATGTGTATTGATCACAAAATTTGTATATAATAGAATTAATTACAGTAATAAATTAGTCATCAAGCTGGAGTCGATTTTGATTCATCTCCTGTAACTCCTCTCACTGTGGCCAAGACACCTTTAGCCGTCATCGATCCTATGAGTCTGTGGGATCGGCAGTGAGAAAACCATTTCCTGTGTACATTGCACGACGTACACGAACCCCTATTCCTGCCCAACCTCCGTCTGTTACCGTAGGTCTCCCTGTAACAGACTTCCTGTACGTAAACCGACGTAACCTACGTTCGGTGTGGTTTGTATGGTAGGCTAGGGCGTTAGGGAAGCTAGGGAACTAGGTGGTTGTTAGAGGGCTAGGCCTGTGGTCAGCAAGGTTTAGGTAGCTGATAGGCACCAGGCTCAGCTGTCTCAAATTTAGCCATACTGTACGCATTTAGAATAACGGCCGCACTGAGTTGTAAGTCCAAGTGCGTACAGACTTTTTCAATAAGGAAGCGCTCTCATCGAACTATCTCTCTCGTTCTATACACAATATAGTACGAGAGAGATAGTTGTTAAGATATTAGCATTTGTTTTACATAAAAATTATAGTTCAGATCATAGGTGACTTGATATGCATGATCAGTCCACTTACTTCCTGCTCTTTGGTCTGGTCGAAATATTCGCCAAACGTGAGCAACATCCTGGCATGGTTTTGGATTACAGGCTTTGTAATAACGAGGGCGATGTGCGATGCCTACCAGCTATTACCTTGAAACAGTGTTAATTTACAAATACCATTATAGTAACGATGGCCTAAAATTATTCAAGGCCTGTCTGGAGAAAAGGTAACATACATAGTTTGTAATGTAAGTCCAAACAAAGGTGTGCTCTATGGCTAGTTATAGATAAGAATAGGAAATAGGGAAAGAAAGACGTTTGGAGAACAGTTCAAGATCAAAGTTATTGCAGCAAATTTATTTATATATACAAGAGTTGCACATAAAACTTAATTAATGCTATTGTGGCATTCTCTACCAGTAAACCTTTAGCGAATATCGAATAATATTAAATTCTACCAGTAATATTCCAAACTAAAATCTCTCGTTAAAATATAGTCTCTGAGGACAGTTCAAAAGCGATTATTACGAATAATATTCAATCCTAATCGAGTCTTCATAATCTTTTGATTTCATTATTGAATTCCCCTATTTTCTCAACCGTTGGAGTGAAACTCGAAAATGTTAGAAGTCTATCATAAGTCTAGCTTTGACAAATTAGCCTTGAGACAATGACTGGAGTAATATCATTATTTTAATGTCTATAAAAACAAGGGACTCCGTGTCTGATAAAACATCCTCCATTACTCCGTTGTGGAACACCAGAAGTTTTAAAAGCCAATAAAGCTACCGAGGTCTCCATCCCCAACCGCATTCGTGAGCTTTGCCCTGCCCGCGGCGGTGGAATTTTTCTTCCTCAAAATTTTATAACGACAGATTATTATTTTGTACCTCCAAGCCACAGTAAACATTTTCTAAGCATCCTCGTCAACGGCCAACTCCTTTAAAATTAAAATCCATGCGGGATGGCCCGTAGTTCCATACAAAGGGCAAACAATCAAGTTTCAAATAAAACCATTTCTTTGCTCGTTTTACTGAAAAGATTTACGACAGTTCTCAAAGGAAAGTGAGATGTAATCGCTACGCTGTGACGTGGTGACAGAGAACGGATTACTGTGTATTTGAATTGTAAATGTTCCAGGAGATATCAGTTTCAATAAGCACGAAGCATGAGCGATTATCTCTTCCAACTTGATACTGTACTTTGAGGAGAGATCAGATTCTAGTAAGCAAGAGGGAACTTCTAAGATATCTATCACTGCAAAACTAACTCCATAAGCTCTTTGCCAACTTTCACGTTTATATCAGAAGGTACTGTTAAACCATTTAAGATATACAAAGATTTACTTAATTTACTTGATTTACTTAATTGGTGACATTGCTAAGTTTGTTATTTTCTATAATAATTATAGTACTGTATGTTTCTTTTACCGCAATAAATTTTTTCAACAAAAGCTTCCAGGTAATTGACAATGACTTTGTTACACTATTTTCCTGTTCCATTAAATAGATCCTCTTTCGTAATTCTAATAATATATTTTGATTTCGTGATTTCAACGGCGGGGGAGATAATTAAAGTAAGCGGACACTGCTCTCGAAAATGGCGCTCCAGGTGCAAATTAAATATCTTTGCAAACAAAAATAAGATTAAGAATTTTATTATGAAAGTTACAGTTATATTCCAGTGTTCTGTTTATACCTTTTGTTGTAATTTATATCTTTATACTATCAAAAAGAAGACTTTCTTTATTTGGAAATATTTAACTTTTGCTTCTACAAAGGTAGGCACTCTTCAGTACCAGTACACGCGGTATTGGAACAACATGAGAGCCCTTTTCTCTGAAACGCAACGAACAGAAAGTCTGAGAAAATTTAGAAATATAATCAAATTTGCTCGCTTTTTTTTGTCCACTGCTGCACGGGTTAGTTTTTTCTCTGTCATTCCTGTGAATTTCGGTTTCGGACATGATTTGAAAAAGTGGTGCGTGGGGGAATCGTGTCCCAAAGCAGAACTCGGACAAACATCATGTCTTTTTTTTTCAACAAATTAACATTACTCTATGTACGACTTAAAAAAAAAACAGTTTGATTAGTTCTGTCAGTTATTTATTCCAACTTTATATTTTCTGGAATATCCGACATATCTGAAGTTTTGAATTTGATCATCATTCAGCCTGCATGTTTGGAATGCAATAACACGAGCGATTCAGTATAGAATATTTAAAAGTACTTTTCACTGAAAATTTCTGATCATATACTCGAGGATATAATAAAAATAAAATTACTGCAAACGGTTTTTTATAATGTTTGTTTATTCCGAAATAACTTTTCTAATACACAACATGATCGAAAGTAACTCAATCTAATTTAATCGCCGCCTAAGATGTCGTCAGATTCATGAGCATGGAGCACAATACCCACATGAAAGCCATTAATCCTTCAAGCTACACAATACCAAAAATGTTCTTATCAACACAAAGCCATTGTAACGACACATGATCCAAGATCTTACAAAAGCTTTCATCCGTCTGAAAGGTTAAAATCCTAAGCGAAAACACGTAGCCATTGTTGTATTCATAAAATCAAAGGACTATACATAAAGTAAACAATGGAAAGTTTTAGTAGCACTATAATACCCGAGAGGGAATTGTTGAAATCAGTGACACGTGAACAAATGTTACAGAATTCAGATTCAGAATTCAAAAGTATTTAATGTGACTAAAGGACCCACGCCAAAGAGCTTGATATTTCTGTAAGCGACCGAATCATAAATGAGGAGATCCGCAAAAGAGCTTGGAATTTCTGTACGCGACCGAATCAGAAATGAGGAGATCCGCAAAAGACCTTGGTATTTCTGTACGCAACCGAAGCAGAAATATAATTTGTGTAGTAATAATTTGGCGAGATAGCTTAGTAAGCTTAAAAAAAGGACGGGGCACATAGCTCTTAAAACTGATGGCTGTGCTGGGGCAACTAGGTTCTCAACTGGAGACGTCACCAGCAAACCAATTCTAGGACTGTCTCTGCCTAGATTGATGGACGACATGGTAAAGGTAGCTGAGTGCCGCTGGATGCAGGGTAAATGTAATAGGTCTTACTGAAAATCTATGGGGACGACTTTGGTTAACAGTGGACATCGTTTAGCTGATATGATGAAAAGGACTCATCGTAGATAGTACATGTCATTGCATCAATGAGACAGAAGCAGCGAGTGCTGCTGCTGATAGGAAATAAAACATTGCTTATTAATTGAAGCTAGGCTCTCTCTAAATACAAAAATAGCCTGCTAAATTGGATATTACAGAGATTTTCAAGAAAATTGGAATTCAGGATAAGAATGTTTATTGAAGTTATTTATTTATTTTATATTTATTTTATACACTCCTTTGTTTTATACACTTTATTTAAACGCTCAAAATGAAGTACATCCTAATACATCGCACAGAGTAAATAAAAGTTTCGCATCCAAGTCGACCATGATTCGTACGTGATATTTGTAAGAAAAAAATAACCATTCTACCGTCCCTTTACATAGGTACCGTTTCCTTTCAAGGATAGTAGCATAATCTTGGGCTTATTGGGCAATATCCTGAATATTCGAAAAGATGTTACGCCCATAATTTTGTCGTACCTTCGTAAAATGAAAACACTTCTCGACCTCGTCTCGTGACTCGGTAAAGAGCCTAAGAAACTTGACTGTGTCATGTCAAACAAGATTCCAGTTCATTGGTCTGGATAAACACGTCCAGATAATAGCTGTAATTTTACCAGTTGAACAAACATTGAATGCCAGACCCAGTTAAAACTGTGTGAAATCCATATGAGAACTTTGTAGAGTATTAAAATTTAATTAAAACTCACTCGCTCTGTTTTGAAATCCATTTCCACAAAGTTTGAGTGGGTACTTTTCATGCTGGGAAATTCATAACTTCACAAAGGGCGAAAAGGGCTGATATTACATACGCATTTACATAACATCACATTAAAATTAGACTTGCTGGTTGCCGAGTCGTTAATTAGCTATGTTCAGTTCTGCGGTACCCATTAACGGATTAAGGGGATTACTTCATAAATATTTTAAGGAGTATTTTTTAGTTTAGGGTTCAGAGGTATTACATTGGGCTGGCGTATTTATTTCAAGCCCCGACCATACACATGATAAATTATTAACGCAATTCTATCTCATAGTTTGTTGCCCTTAGTAGATCAAGATATGTACAATTCATAACCCATGTTATGAAACCCTAGAGAGACCTACTATAACTGAAGTAATAAATAAATCATTTTTAGGAACCTTTAGTCAATTTGCTGTACATAATCCAATCATGCAGTCATTGATCGGCAACCTATTTGGTATGCAGATTTGAAATATCGGTTGATTCGAAGCAATACGACACTTCATGAATATTTCAGCCGCGAAGCATGCTTGATCGATCTAGATACTCGGTGGTACGCATTTTGATACTTTTAACATGCATCGTACGTTCTAAGGAGAATAATAGGGATCGTTATAACAAAATATGATGTTACATCAGAATAACACTCTAAAGCAATTGTATTTTAGTAACTGTTACTTTATTATTTCAGAGTAGTTTGTGAATACGGATCCTAATCAACAGACAACCAAACTATATATTATTAAAAATGAAAAATCAGAAGCAGTAGTTAAAATACAAGACATAATAATCTGTCCGTCGCCTGAAAATGCTGCATTACAGCAGAATGAATAATCTGTCATTCCGTAATCATTATTGTTATACTAATTATCATGTCTCCCTTTGGACTAAATACTACTTATAGATTTCCATCTGCTACAATCCGGGAACACCATTTTCGCTATATCTGCGTTCATTATTCTCCTCATATATGATCATCGGTTTATGTTCAAATCAAGGGATTTTGAGAAGATCCTCAATTGTGTGTCCATACCCTTCAAACTTGTGTATACTAGCCTCGTATGCTTATTTCAACAATCTTCTTCCTCCAAAATCTCATCATCTGGTCGCGACCTTTTACCAGTATTAACCATTGCTAGGTTATTGGCATTTTAAAGTGTAGTGTCCTTGGATATGGTTCCAGAATAATTTGAGCGTTGTACTTGAAACTTACTTACTTGAAACTTTTTACTTTAGGGAGAAATAAAAGTGGATCGTGTACAGATAAAAGCGGTATAAAACTTTTAATACAGTTGCCATGTTTAACAACTTCGGATAGTTTACGAGTTGGGACGAGTATTTTGAGGAATGTAGATTAATATGTAGTAAAGTATTGTGGGTTAATTTTCAAGCATACGAATTGCGATTGGAATTTTGATGGTAGTAGTAGCTTTAATTGTGGGTTTCACCATTCACCATTTGTAATGTTCACCTCCATGATAGAGGTGAATATAAGGTGATTTTTGTATTTAGAGATATTTTTGATTTGTAGCCGTTCGAAAAAAAAAACCATTTCAAAGATACTCGTAAGATTAGATGTCAGTTGAGCCGTACCTACCAGTTCAAAAAATGTGATAGGTGTTATTATAACGCGATTCGCTAATAAAGCTGATCCTTTCATGTCGCTAAGAAAATATATAACATTTCTTTTATGTAGTGATTTAGAAAATCTTGCGATTGTTCGTGTTACCAGAGACGTATTACATTGTGTCACACGCGATTTTCTCCGATAGAGAAAGCTGAAATCTGAGCCGCTTTTACGTCACTGTGTACCATGTACATACTCAGGACAATAAAGTCCAACAATGAGCTTTAAAGCTGGGAGCGTACTGCTGAATGGACGATAACTTACGTTACTTTGAGAATAGTCCCTAGTTTTGCAGTGAAAATGTATTTCTGCCAAGAATTAGACACTAAATACTGAAACTTTTGTATTTTATCTCTTTGAAGATCGGTTTCAACCAGAATCATTTGCTTAATTAATGGAGGAGGATTGTTATGTTTTGTGGTGTTTATGGTTCAATACATTTAATATGCCTGAAGAAGTACAATCACGAACATTAAAATGTACATATACTTGCCAATACAGAAACGAAAATTGTCTCGTATAATAGCGCTATTTGACCTGTATAGTAGGCATAGTAGCATCTTTAATAACTTAAAGGGATCGCCATTACAGATATTACAATCTCTTCCTAATCGTTAGGGTTTATCGCTAGTTAACTCCGCACGTGTTTTAGTTTTGGCGATACTTACTAATTACCCACTAATAAGTAATTACTGTGTATCGACAATACTAAAATACTAGCGGAATGTTGCACACTTGTACTGTAAGCATTCAAAAAGAAGATTGGGGCGCGACTTCGTGGATTGCATTATCTGTACACGTTCTATTGTTGCCTCAGGTACGGTAGACTTCACAAAGGCTGTCCGAATCGACAGCTTAATAGTAGATTAGTAGCCAAGGGCTGTAAGGCATCAATTACAGCCCGAGATATTTGGGCGCACGAGCGCAGCGAGGGCGCCTATAGTTCGAGGGTGCAATTGATGCTTACACCCGAGCTAACTACTTTGCTTTACATCTCGATTGTGAGGTAAGTAAAAAAACCGGCATTACAAGAATAAAACATTTTAAAGTAAAAGTTTTCTATTTCCGCCTTTTTTCAGGAACGAAATTGAGCTTCGCCGTTCGATATTTAAAATTGATGACTATTATACTCATATGAAGACAAGGCTGAATAGCGAAGCGACCTCTTTTGTCATTGGGCTGAATGCATGATGTCTATTGCCAGTATGATGGTTACATGTACGCGAACTTTTGAAAGAGTGAAGTGGTTTTTTTTAATTACTTACCGCCCTAGGGCTCTTCTAGCTACATTATTACCCTAGAGGGCTAATTGGTCACCTACAAGCCCCATTTGGGGGTAATAAGGATCTACTTACCGAATATCAGAGATGTAAAAATATTATTCAGTTTTCAGTACAATTACTGAGTTATTAAACAGTATTATTTGACTATTTGAGCTTGAGATCTGTACAAAATTATAAATCCAACTCATGAACCGAGTAGTTCGTAATATTATGCTATAATAGCCTGAAGCTATAATAGAACAAATATAATTTTGTACTTCAAACTTGGAATATCAACTTCTCTTGTATCGCAACTAAATCAAGTTAAAGTCAAAGTTTTAGCATAAAGGGACCGATACCTGAGTGTTTAAAGGTTTCTACGCCAAGCAAATGCCTCTGGGTCTACAAAATTCAACTTTGACAACTTAGGGCACGAATTATTAAAATAACTATAATATTTGTATAGCTTTAAGCAATCAAGTTCTAAAATCAAACTCATTTTTTTAAGAGATAGTATGAGCAGTTGTATCACCTGATGGTAAGCGATTACCGCCGCTCATGGACACCCCGCAACACCAGAGGAGTCACAAGTGCGTTGCCGGCCTTTTAAAAGGGTTTGGGCCTACGGTATCCCCACTTACTCGGCGAAATACAAAGTAACTGTTGTTTCACGCTGGTTTTCTGTGAGGCTTTGGTATCACTCCGATCGAGCTAGTCTATTCGTGCCAACGCATGGTTCTCCCGCGGTAAAATTTGAAGCTCTAAACTCAGTGTATGTTGAGAGATGCATTTGAGCAGTGTACAAATGCAGGTTCAACACTATTGGAATTGTGTATGTTTTATAGTTAACTGTCAGATGCAAGTCTGATGCTGTTTTCTGCCTTACTTTGCCCTATGTATTGTAATTACATTGCGTTTTGTTTTCGCGATCACGATGAGCTACGAGCACGAGAGATATGACTAAAAACTAACTTACTACATACACCCGTCTTTGTCATTTCTATGTCAATAAAGTGAGACGGTATTACTACCGTCTCTCCTTATTATATTAACAAGTAGTAACTTTAAATCGGAGGATCCTACGATCAGGCGGGTGTTTTGCCTGGCGGGTCACGGCCCATCGGCTGATGTCGGGCGATTGTATATATTCAAGTAGCATTGCAAACTTGCGCAATTCAGGATTGTTCGTCGGTTTCGTATGTAGCGTGGTAGATGTCGCTACATCACTCCCCTCCGAGACCGGAGGTTGATGTGTTTTTGATCAGTCAGCGGTCAGTGCGCCTGAATGTCGCTACTGTTGACTAACTAGGCTGAAGGCAACACTGGGGAAGTTGAGTAGCAACAAAGAGCTAAAATACTTTAACGCTTACATATCTCCTATAATTTAATCAATATCAACACAAACTATTTCCTACGAAATACGAAGTAAGAAAGAGAGCGAGCCGTCAGTGGCCAGCCTTTTTATCTTCTCGAACTGACAGTAGCTAGGTAAATCATCACTGTCATCTGGTAGGAGGCGCTGGGTTGCCAACACTGCAGACTAAAGAAGATACATCTTATACATTGATGCATGCTTCAACGAACCTTTAGATTGAAAGAGACTTGCGCCGTACCAGAAAGTTCTTACCAGCGCAAAGTTCTTAATAAGCGCTTTAGAATCTTCGGAAACTAAAAGTACTAGCGCGAACTTCGGATTACCAACAACAAAGTTTGTAGTTCCGCTGATCATATTGTAATATGATTCATCTACTTTCATACCGGAAGGAAAACTTTGAATCTAGGTAGCTGATCATTATAGATTCTATAATGAACAGCTATCCAGTTTCAATCTACATTCTATTTACTAATATGTAAAGCTGAAGAGTTTGTTTGTTTGTTTGCTTGAACGCGCCAATCTCAGGAACTACTGGTCCGATTTGAAAAAATCTTTTAGTGTTAGATAGCCCATTTATTGAGGAAGGCTATAGGCTATACATCATCCCGCTAAGACTAAGTAACTATTCCACGCTGACGAAGTCGCGGGCGGAAGCTAGTGTTTTCTATATTATAGAAAATACTCACGATGAATACACTGAAATACTACTTCTAACAGATTTTTTTTTCGAGCTGTATGGATATTATTTCATTCCTGACGATCCGGATCCTTTACAGCATCCATGATCATGGGTAGACTGAAATTTTGCGACTTCTTAATATTAAAATTGAAAGAACACTGACAACATGTAATCAGAAGGTGAATTTTACATGGTAAATTGAAAAGACAGCAATTATTCAAGCCTAAAATCCTTATTTCCAACGTAAATAAGAAATAACAATTCATTATTATGGGCTACTCAGTAAATCTAATCACACTGATTGAATAGTACCGAGAAATGGAATCGCGAAATAAGAGAGCGTTTAATTTTAACCTCAACGACCGATTGACAGATCATTGGCAGGACATTTCGGTCATCCATAGGACGCATTATGAAGGGTATCTGGTAAAGTACTCAGCTAATCTATAGTCTCAACCATGTTTAACTTGCAATCCATTCTAGTCTTTTTGAGATAAAAGGTAGCTATGTACTTCTTCAAGGTCCAATCTATCTTTTTAACAAAATTCATCAAAATTACCATTTAGACGTGAAAATATAACACATAAACAAAAGACAGAGTTATTTTACTTATAAATTAATAAATATTCTGGGACATTTTTAACACAGCACCATCTAGTCCCAAACTAAGCAGTACTATGGGTACCTACTAGACAATGGATATAATACTTATACCGGAATATTTTTTATTCAGTGCGCAAACTTTGACAATTGATACTTAAATATTAAACACCAATTTGTTATTTTGATATGTCTTAGTACAAAATATCGAAGTTATCGTTAACGAAAGATGTTTACTTTGAAACTGATTTTATGGTTACTCGCTAGCGCACGGCAAAGCGCGCGCGCCTTAGTACCTACATCAGCTGTACACCGGCGCGTGAGTCGGCTGGCACACGTGCATATTGTTATTATTGCGAATAGATATTATGTGTCCATATTTTGCTGATTTCAAGCCGGATAAAAATTTAAAAAAAAGTTTTGAACTAATAATGGGAATGTGTTCTATTACTGATACTGAACTACCAAAATTTTTTTGCGCACTGCTTAAAAAATATTCCTGTATACTTTTTTTGTTGTTGTAAATACATACTTATAATACATAAGAAACACTCAGACGAACACAAACACTTAAATTCATCACATACATTTTTGTGTCCAGTGGGAATCGAACCCACGACTTTATGGTCAGCAGTCCGGTACTGGAACTTATAATATTAAGTATTGATGGATAAATAGCACCATCTTAATGGTGCCGAGAAATGAAATGGCCAAATAAGAGTATGTAATTTATTCTGAACCCCAACGATCGATAGAAATGTTATTGGCAGGCTACGTTGGCAGGACACTTCGGTCACCCGCAGGACATCACGAAGGGCATAATATAAGACTACTAGCCCTCCTAAATCCTAATAATGGAATTATAAAACCCCAGACGTCGCGGCATTTGTTAAATTAAATATTCTATTAGTTTTGGCTCCAATTTTGTATAACTTTATAGTCCGCCTTTATGGGTTGCCTAGTAAATGTCAATAGGCTAGTCCCCCACAAAATATATAATACAGCAGTGTCACTACTCTGCCTAATGCTTCGCGGGAACCAAGCGTGGTAAGATTTTTTTATGGGATAGGGGAGCAAACGAGCAGAGGGATCACCTGATGGCAAGCGATAACCGCCAACACCAACACCAGAGGAGTCACATACGCGTTGCCCGCCTTCTAAAAGGGTTTGGGCCTCCGGTATCCTCACTCGGCGAAACACAACGCAAGCGTTGTTCACGCCGGTTTTCTGTGAGGCCGTGGATATCACTCCGGTCGAGCCGGCCCATTCGTGCCGAAGCATGGCTCTCCCACGTCATAAATTATGTAATTTATATATATTCGGTCTGAATTTTACTTACGAATCCCAGTAAAACATATTAGACGTTCGCTTTTAGAATTTAATAAATTCTTTTCTGATCTGTTCGTTTATAAAATATTATTCTTAAGCTGGGCGACACAAATAAGATATAAAATAAAAATGTTGTAAAGCCTCTTATACCGTACCTAATTGCACAAGGGACGTTAAAAGATACAAAGCTTTCAGAAATAAACCATCCATTAAAAGACAGAAAATATATTTTACTAGCGACCCGCCCGCGGTTTCACCCGCGCTGCCCCGTCCCTAAGAGTCGTAGCGTAATATTAAATAGCTTAAAACCTTCCTCTTGAATCACTCTATCTATTAAAAAAAACTGCATCAAAATCCGTTGCGTATTTTTAAAGATCTAAGCATACATAGGGACAGACAGCGGGAAGCGACTTTGTTTTATACTATGTAGTGAAAAGCGGTCACAAGAAATCTACATGCATAAGCAAACTCCATTACACTTGAGGAGCATGATAATGGAGAATCTCATAATTAGTTTACCCAGCTCTACAAAGAAATACAAGCTTTTACCATACTATAGCACATGAGGCGTGTTGTTAACGGAATAAAGGCGTGGCGAGACGTAGGTACGACCTTTAAAAAACACGAACGTGCTTGTGACTGAATACCCGACCTTTATAAATTCAGAATAAATATCATCCTAGACAAATAGTGGCCGTTTATAAACATTTTAAGAATACAAACAAGCATGCACCGCCTGGCCCTATGGTTTTTTTATGGGATAGGGGGCAAACGAGCAGACGGATCACCTGATGGTAAGCGATAACCGCCGCCCATGGACACCCGCAACACCAGAGGAGTCACAAGTGCGTTATCCGCCTTTTAAAAGGGTTTGGGCCTCCGGTAACCTCAGTCACTCGGCGAAACACAACGCAAGCGTTGCTTCACGCCGGTTTTCTGTGAGGCTGTGGTATCACTCCGGTCGAGCCGGCCCATTCGTGCCGAAGCATGGCTCTCCCACGTGATAGTAAGCGGCAATCCAGCCTATAGACGCTAGCAACACCAGTAGCATCACCAGCGCGCTTCCATCTTATACTTCAGTTATTAAATTTCATGTGCCTAGTACTTTAGGAATAATGTTGGCACATTACGCCTTCCATAATCAACCCATAATACTGTGTCACTGTTGGGCACGGATCTCCTCTGAGAGTGAGAGCGATTAAGTATTAGGTGTAAATCCTTTGGGATGCAAGTGAAACCTCGGGCAACAGCTAGTATAATCTAATTACTGTTAATTGTACACCATTTATGCTAACTTTTGATTCCACTAGGGCACTTAATCAATGAACTATAGATTAACACTTCGTTGCGATCGGACGTTCATAAAAAAAGGTTTAATGGCCATGCGCCACAATTTAAGGAAATTCCAATTTCGATTTCAGCGAATAAATCTACTAAACGATTATTTCTGTGACACACGCGAGTGGAAAATGTGATTGGAATCATTGTTGACACTCCTAGACTAATATTAGCTCGAAACTGTACAATGCCGTACAAAATTCGCTAAGTAAATCGTTATTATATTGATGAAATAAATATATCATAAATAGGAGTACCAGAGATTTATAGACTAAGGTCCATCAAGCATTCGGCCTGCCTAATAGTACTTAAGGACGATCGTTCACCTGAGCCCACTAAATTCAAATTTCAATTGGTTTTTCGCAATTTGTAGATCTATAACATATACTAGATTCATGGCAGTAGTAATTTTTTTTTTTTTAAAAGCTTACTAGCAATGCGACATTAATTATACAATATTCACAACTGCGAATCCTTTCCTTAAAAAGTAGTGGAAATCGTAAATGTTGAGCGTTGGCGCAGTTTTAGGCAAGTTTTTGGCTTCTTAAGGATTTTTAAGCAAAGATTTTAGTTCTCAGTTGTGGCGGGCTCAGGTGAACGATCCACCTTAAGTGATAATAGTAGCTTTTGGACGCTAGCAACACCAGCGTTAAGGCGCATGTCGCCACCTTGATCACTTGACGAGTAAATTTAAAGAGACGAGTTGCATATATAAATATTTGGTAATGTGGTGGTAACCAGTCAAACACAGCAACGGAATCCTGCGACCCAAATATTTTAAAACATGACTGACTATGTATAGTTTATATTAATCACGTTTTCGAATATATTTTTTTTTAAATAATGTCAATAGTAACATTTCTGTAGATAAAGGTCCTAATGTATATAAGATAGTGCAAGACAGAAACAACACCAATAATTTTGTTGTTCAAATACCGATCTGTTTGCCGGTAGCTCACGGTTGGACCTTGTACCCACCTAATAGGTTTGTTCTAAGTCAATTTACGATACCACCGAGTTTAATTAACGGTCGATTGTCGGTGTGGGACAATTATTTCGGTATAGAAACGTAAACAGTATTGTAGAAAAGGGAAAGTTCCAATCTGAAGTATAATTTAATTTATTGTAATGAAATCACAAAATTTAAGACCCCAAAACATCATTTAGATTAGATTAGAATTATATTTAGAAAAAAAAATAAGCAACAGAATTAGCTTTTAAGAAATTGGTAGTACATCTGCTGAACATGAAACCTTATTCATGATAAAGGTTCAAGACGAAGTAATTCCTCCTGAATACTCTTCAACAAGAACCAAGAAAGGAACAAGAAAGTCTTACCCCCTTATTCATAAAAATATAAAATATCATCGTCAAGATTTACAAAAATTGTGGAAAAAAGGGCAGTCACAGATCGAGAAGGCAAGGCAAGGCCAAAAAATCACGTCACGTCAATCACGTGGAGGCGCTTCAAATGCGCCCATCATTACGTACTTCCTCAGAATGACATAAAAGAAGTCTGCCTGTTATCAAGTACTCCGTAATCAGTTTTTCAATAACAGAAGGTTGAAGTCTAAAGAAACTATAACGGCGAAGACATGTTAAACAAGCTTTTCTCCCAAGAATTTACACAGCGTGAATATTAAACGGTCCAGGCATAAACTTCGTTCATTCTGTAGACATTCCATTTCCAGGCGAGAATTGGAACAACTTCACAATGTCTTCAAGCCCGCGTGTGCAGAATTACGTAACGTCCGCTCCCGATCCATTTTCGCGACACGGATGCAGACAAAACGATCGAAACGTGATTAGAATATTCTGGATTAAATGCATTCACGTCCTTTATCGCTTCCAATTGGATCTCATTTCCATGAAGAGGCCGATGGAAGGAAAAAGAAGCGGATCTGATCCACTCCTCTTTGGTATTAATTAAATAAATCATATAGAATCTAACTAGTAATACTACTACGAACGCTTGTATGGATTAATAAGCAAGCCTGTCATTTTATGTGATCATTGCTCTAAAATCGACCCACATAGTACAGAAATAAGAAAGGCTTACACCTTTTTTCCATACTACTATATTACTTCCTAATACGATTCTTGTATCCTTCTTTTGCTTCGTCCTCATTTTTTTGTCCTAAGTCTGTTATCTATTATGGTTACCTTAACGAAAAACTTAAAACAGACGTGATACACTACAAGTCTACAACCTATTCAAGAACTAAAACTCTTTTTACAGAATGGCTGTCTGAGGGTGGATGAAATCTTGCAGCAGTCTACTGTAACGACGCAATTGCCCATACATAATTCAATCGTAGTTGGATCGTACTGGATGTCAGAAGGATTTTGTAATTTGTGTTTGTTTAGCGTAAAGAAAACAAAACAAGTATGATAAATTGAGCATGTTGATGCTAGATATTGTTTCCGGGAAGCAGTTAATCGATATTATTCGATATACCCAATTTCGTTATTAGCTACTTTCTTCAAACAATCAGTTTTAGATCGATATTTTCAATCGACGTTAAGTGCTACTTTTGAAGCAGCGAACCGAAGGCCGACAGACGTGATATCTCTAAATTCATGTTTCTCAATAGCTTAGATTAAGCAATCGTGAATAATGGAACTTTCTAAACCAATAGATGGAAAGATATTCGGCTGACTCCTATCTAGTATAAAAATCCAGTACCTAAGTGTCATTGAGAACTCCATGTTCTGCAATGATACTCGTTGATAGGTATGGATATTTCGCAGATATCATGTGAAAAATCACATGAAATAATTTTAATACATCACACCTGTTACTTTTTTTCACACAGCCTGTTCAAAATCGCAATTTATGAACTCACATTTTGTTCAAGACAGCAAGTGTGGCGATAAAGTATTTTGAATGAAAATTCATTGCGGATGATAATTAGCAGACTGCGATATTACGCATGGGAAATCGCCGTGAAAAATAAGAACATCGTTTCCTCAAATGTAGCAATGAAAAATAGCAATAATTTCCATGCCAATGGTGATATGATGAAAATAGATAAATATAGAAGTGAGGAGACTTTGCCTGTAAGTGTAAATATAATATTACAAGGATTACTATAGGGTGACATATGTATGACAATTAAAACATAGTATAGAACACTCATGAGTATAATATTCATAGTACAGACTCACAATGACGCAAGTTATTCAGATCAATTTCTTAATTACATTGGTTCATTTCCTTATAATTACAACATGTTATACAGACAGTAATGTGTATATATGTTACAGTCAAAACTCTTAACCAGTCACAACTACTTTTGACTGATTTTCGCAGTCAAAAGTGTTTCTAACTAAGGATGTTGGTCAAAAGTACTTTTAACTGCAAAAAACAGTCAAACGTGGTTTTGACTGGTTATGAGTTTTGACTGTAACATATACATAACAACAACATCTGATATGATGCATTAATTAGAACAATTACATATTGTTTTTGTTTATCCATTTCCCCATCTAATTGAAGTTCACTGTCGTCCATTATCGGGGCACTCCAATGACTAGGACCAATAAACTATACCTACGAGTATGTATCTAGATATTGCGCACCTAGGTACTGAGTAAAACAGGTCAAGTGTCGACGCCCCCTGTGCGAGGTACGCCTAATAAGATGAAGAGTCCTTCCTAAATAACAAGTCTTCTTCCGAGCCTATTCCCAACTATGTTGGGGTCGGCTTCCTGTCTACCCAAATGCGGCTGAATATCAGTATTTTACACGAAGCGACTGCTATCAGACCTACGCAACCCAAGTTCGGGGCAATATCAATATTCGGAGGATAGACTGGTTGTCAGGCTTTTTTGGGCTTCTGACTACCACTAACAGTTTTCATAGCCGTTCGTATGACAACCGGGACCGCCGGCTTTACGTGCTCTTCGAGGCACGAAAGGGTCTCGATGTGTTAAGAACGGTTACCCATCAATGCACTGACCGCAGCGAGCGCAGCTTAATCTTGCAGATCAGTTGATCAACTTAGTTATCACTTAGACATGAGCCCCTCCTTTTTAAGTAACAAGTAATGGATACAAAGTGTGTCAAGTGAAGTAGGCGGTAAGTTGATACAGCAATACCAAGGGGACTTACTTGACTCCCGTGACATAATTATAGCGTCGCATTATCCTTCAACATTAGCCATACTTTGGCATATGATATTCATGGGACGACAAAATTATTTCGTGGCAAGCATTTTAGGTTTTATATTTAAATATGCTGTGGACAGTCATCAAAAGATTTTAATATGTATGTAGGAGAGCGACCTACGCTTTCGCGTATCTGAAATTGAAAGAGACCAACTCCATTAGGAGTTCCAGTTATCGCGTACTGAATACTGAATGGATAAAGTCATAAAAATCTCTTGTGCATTCTTAAATTCATGTAAACTGATCAACCTTAACATTGCGAAGGATAACAAAGCTCATCATGGCCTATTACAGCCACTGTTTATGTAAATTACTGTTTTACAAGATATTATTTGAACTAGAAATGTGAATTTACTTGAGAAACACAAACGCAAATATCAAAAAGCAATTAATATTCAAGATGTCAGGCGATTAACCCGTACATAAACAAAGGTTACCCAGTAACATGACTAAGAATATTCCAAGAGAAAAGGGACTCAATGAATCGTGAAAACCAATAACGAGGCGTCAACTCGCTTAACTCTGACGTAAGAAACCGAAGATGAGGCGAAGTGGCGTATACAGGAGACTACACAAATGGAACAGGTCTAACTCAATATACCCCCAGACCTATATTCCCCGAAGTGTAAGGCTATACAGGATAATAATTGTATTCACAATTCGCTGATGATATATTTTTTTAAACTTTCTAATACAGGCCCTCGGAGATCACGTAAAGCCTTAATGGTAGTTAGAAGTCCAAAAAGCCTGAGAAGCAGTCCTTTGTAAGGATATCGGTATTGACAGAAATTGGACGGCGGGGGTCTGTGGAAGCAGCTTCGTGTTAAAGTACTGATATTCAGATGAGGACACTACAGAATGTGCATTAAGATAGCCATAAAAATGTCCGAGCTTATACAAATTTAAGTATGACGTAGCAAAAGAGGAAATGTCATCAAAAGCTTGAGAAAAACCTACATTAGCGTCTAATGGACGTTACTACTCTGTATAAATAATTGAGAGGACTTTACTTATCAAGCTTCACATGGTAATCCTTCTGTATCTATTCTGGGAGAGGCGGCACGAAAAAGGTCTCGGCTTTTCTAATCAGACTTAAGCTTGGTACTCAAAGTGAATGGGTCAAGCCACATGTGGCACTTAAGTCTTAGCAATCCGTATTGCCTCTTCGTACGTCGTATTTGGATTTATTTCATGGGTATTTAAAGTATTTGTGGGTTTTTTATTGTCTATCTCCACTTGAGTAGACACTTGTTTTAATTAAAATGTATTACCTTTATCCCAGATGTGACATTTAGACTTATTATTCTAAATTCCAGTTAAGTTAGAGTGTGAAATATTTATCTTTTAACAAATTAACTACCCCGCACATTTTCTCTAAATCCTCTGTTGTGTGCACAGAACTGTACAGTACTACAGTATAAGGAGTTGATCTGGCCATTTCTAAGTTGTCAGGCTTTTATAGTTCTGAGGTTTATATACTTACGTACTGCATAGATAAGTTACGAGTAAATTTAAGATTTAATCATCTTACAAGTACCTCATATATACCTGTTATAAATGCTTAGAGAAGTAGAAGCAATTGCTATACCAAAATTTTATAAATGTTATAATAGGATTGCGTTGCCGACCCTTATCGAAGAAAGTTGCGATATTATCTGTACATTTCTAAAGTGAGTTATGCCATAACGGAAACACATTATCGCTGGTAGTAAGGTTGAGACCGTTCAGTCGGTCACAACTAGAGGACTATCAATCTTTTGCTTTACGTAACTCCGAGGCGTTCCTACTTTCAGTGTACACGCCCCTTTGTATATTATGTAGTATTCTCGTCATACTGACCGATATTCCCAAAGAAATCCATAATCGCAACGTGAATAAAGACGACTTTTCATCTAAATTTAGTCCGTCTTCATTTGTAGTAGTAGGAACATACATACATATTTTCACGCATGTCTCCCATTAGGGTAGGCAGGAATATAGATTTCCACCTGCTACGATCCTTGCACATCACTTCAAAATATTTATCTAAAAACTCATTCTCTATTCTATTCGTGAAAATTAAATATATGTTCCCGACTAGGAAATGAGTTTTGTGAGACAAGTTGCGACGGGTAGAATCTCCCCTTTAATGGGTTCGATAGAGTCAATCTATCGGCACACTGTAAAACATATACCCAATTTGAACAAGTTATATCTATATCAAAGTATCTAAATGTGAATATGTGAGTTGTGTAGAGAAGATGAGGTCGGCCTGCCCCACTGACGAACTGTGACACGTAACACCGAAAATACTCGGAGAATTTCGGTTTAAAATATTCGGAGAATTTCGGTTTAAAATATTCGGAGAATTTCGGCTTTTAAAGTACAATGTTGGAAATAGCGGAATAGCCTTTTGAAGAAAGAGCCTTAGCAGCTTTCTTTCCCCACTGAAGTCAAGCAACTGAAACATACATTATGTTTCAGTTATCTTAGCTTGGTGCTCATTCGATTATCTGTAATGGCGTATACTGTAAGACGTTTAAATTATTACTTATTGTGACATAATCACATAAGTCTCTCCTCCATTAATATGGGAACGGTGGATTATTCGACTAAGATCTTATAGAATGTCTCAAATATGTGGCATTTCGGAGAATACCTCAAATATGGATTAATTGTACATCTGCAACATCTTGTCTTCAAATTCGGTCACCTAGTTTTGGTAATCTTGGCTGGCATAGATCTTTTGATCTTCTGAACCCAGTCTAAAGTATGAGTTGTAATGTTGACTTAATCTTTCTTAAATCAACGCAGAGAGAAAGAGAAACTTTTCAATGCCAACTTCCTTATAATCAATATTTTTATTGTAATTTAACAAAAAAGCATACTGACCGCCTGATGGTAAGAGGCAACCGCAGCTCATAGCCGCAAGCAACGCAAATTTACACTAGCGTTTTGTAATTTTTTTTTAAGGCAATGTTACTGTTACTATATGACGAGACTCATACAGTTATATTTTTATTTTTATAAGTTATAGCCTGTTTATTAAATCCTGTGATGATGTAACACGTATTAAGACGAAATTCTTATGTTTGGAAGTTACAGTAATAATTCAGGAAGAAAATTCGACCTATTTTCTCAAAAGTTAAATTTCGCTTTCCCGTTATATTTCCTTCATCGCGACATACGCATCCTGCTTCCGGTGGTATCATAAATTTCGTGATCGAAGAGTGGCCTTCCATATTCAACGGAAGTGTGCGCATACGTATTAGTGGTTTTGAGGATCCACTTTTTCCGGAAACTGCGGTAAAGCTGTCTATAATATTGCTTGAAATAACCGGAAATATAACAAGTAAAATGTTGTCGGGGGCAATAATTCAATTGTGGTTGCGTAACATTTGCTGGTCTTTTATATTTCGAAGTTTTCAGTGGTTTTTTAGTATATTCAGATGAAGAAAATTTCTTCGTCATATATTTTTTTTGCCGGCAACTAATTTTCTTTAAAGACGAGTTCCTATTTCTCTTTGTACAAGGAAACATTAGGACTGAATTATGAGGCGCAAAATTTAAATTTGTTTGGAGGGCCATTATGGAATAAAAAAAAACGATCTGAATTAAAGGTAGTGGTAACAGTTTTTGCAACGAGAATGTCCCTAAGTTAAAGAAAAGGGTCTTGTTTTTATTTCTTAACAAAGAACAGAACCTCTCCTTTTTTACCTTGAGCAAAATCTAAATCTGTGTAATTTGCCAATCAACACAATCTACGATCATTATCAGTCCCTTATTTTTTGGGAAGATGCTTTAAAGGTTCTGAAAGTAGATCGAATCAATGTGTTTAATATGTTTAGCTCTCTGTATCTTTCTGAAAACGAACCTAGTGGCATAATACTCCTATTTCCATCTAGTTGGGCTCGGTTTCCAATCCGTATATACAGTTGGAAATCAGTCCGTATATATCCGTAATACAGTTGAAAATCAGTATTCTACATGAAGCGACTACCATCAGACCTCGGCAACCCTATTCCTGGGTAATAAGGATATGACGAACTGGCTGTCTGTCACATTGTCAGGCTTTTTATAGGCTTCTGGCTAACACCTACATGATATAATGTAATGATTCTGATGATGCTATAGGATATAATTCCAAATGTGCAATCATGGAAAGAGTTATAGAGTCGGTCAATGTAGGTATATTAACATGTCTCACCTTCTCAGTGACGGCAAGACCGGCGTACTCCTCGGGTGCAAGGCAGTCCCCTTTCAGCCAGCTCGCAAGCCGACCAAGCTCCCCAAGCATGTTCGACGGAGTCAACGAACTAAGCGCCATCTCTTATTGCACAGACTTGACTAGTACTTGGTGACTTTATTCCATAGGAAAAAAATACGATAGGTAATGTTTTTTTGTTTTTTTATTATGTTAAATTTATAGCCGAATTATTTAGTTGCAGTTACCGAACTTTAATGTCAATTTCACATAATTAATTTAACTTCATGGCGAAGTATATTAAAAGAGGAAAAGTTTAAATACCCATCTAAGTCAGGAAAGAAGTTATCTACTATTCCTATTTATTTTAAACGTACACGAAAAATTAAAACTTTTCCAATTACATTCCGTGGAAGGGACACGACACAAAAATATGTGGGAACGAATTTTCGCGCCTTATCGGGGAGCGTCTACCCTCCGACACGGCGCGAAGTAAACTGACAGGCTAACAGTAATCGGGAATCACGGTTATAATTTACCGTAAAAATATTCGCATTTCCAAACTTACGGCGTGTGGTCCAAACGAAGTTACACTCTATTGTGTTCAACTCTAGGGTGTTTTATAGAATGCCAAAGGGCAAAGATTAGATTTTCGGAGCATGCGCGGGGAAAAGAGACATCGTTGCGAATTTTCCTAATGTTAGAAAAAGATAGCGAGATTTCCGCAATTTATTTTCCATTTCCGAATCTCAAACACAAGTGTGTTGTTACCTCAGAGTAATAATGTTACAAATAAATATAATGTCACAACAGAGTGCAACTTATTTGGAGTGAAGTAAAAGTAACTACCATATATTATGTCTCTTTTTTTCATACATTAATATAAGAAAAGCTTGGGAAATAATAAGCTTTGTTTCAAATCATTTCCCTTTCTCAAGTATAATCTCAAATGTAATAAACTCATTGATTCAAGAAGAATAGGTATAGTACCTACATAGATAACATAGAAATACTTACAGTAAATTTATTTTGTTATTATTACTTAGGTTTGACAATTTCTTTGTCAATTGTTAGTGGTGCAGCTGTAGTTGCAGCGAGTCTGTCCTCCGAATATCAATATAACCCAGAAATTTGGTTGCAGAGGTATGATAGCAATTGCTTCGTGTACAATACTGATATTCAGCCACAATAGTCTGTGTTATATTGGATTGTTTAATTTAAAACCACATCTTTCTTTGTAATAATCACAATAAGTACCTATGATTATTACAAAAAAAGATGATACAAGTAAAGCCTTAGAAGGGAAGTAGGTACTCTGAAATATTTCCTTTGCAGATAATGTGCTACTTAAATCTAAGGAAACATTTCTTTATTTAATTTGGCAAAGCATAAGGCAAGAGACCAATACAGTTTGCATTGTGTCCTTAGTTTGTTACTGGAGTTAAAAAAAATAATAGAAAATACAAAATCGAAAATAAAAAAATAGAAAATAAAAAATAATAGAAAAATAAAAAAAATAAGTGTCAGAAATCAGTAGAAAATACAAAGTAAAAAACCACTGGTCTAAATTGAGTAGTGAACTAAGTAGATTCAAAAAAAGAAACTATTTTATGTAACTGACTAAAAGAGAAAAGAAGAGTTCTAAAAAATGCAATATTATATTCTTTATTCCCTCTCCAGCCTTTCTATATAATACTTCTATGAAAGACTAATAATATATAAAAAACTTTCTTTCAGAACTAAGATGATATTCTCTCTGACTGTTAAAAGTTACCAAGTTATTAAGTAGGTACCTACTCTTTCTGATACTCATGCAAACATCAGATAATCAATATAAATGTTTCTGACATTTTTAAATAGTCAGCTTGCTTGTTGCTTATGATTGAATTTTAATAGCTACAATTACTATAATTTAAATTTGTTTAATCAAAATAGTAAGAACCTTAAACAATTATTGTTCCACAATGGATGGTTCTGTAAAAGATTCCAATAGTTTAGATACCAAATTGATATAGCAAAGAAAACATACTAAGCCTTTTTATCTTAGTAACTTTGCCAAAGTGGCAAACAATTAAAAAAATGGCAAAACACTAAATATACGCTTTTAATTAGGATAATGTTTGATTGGTCACAGTTATGCATGAAGGAGATAAGAATACAGAGATAAGTTTATCAAACACACACAAAGGCTGCTACAATTTTTTGAATTTAAGGATATACACGGAAAAGAGACAGGCTATCTGCTGGCCTATTGATAACGGGTGCAGTGTTACAGAAATACGAGAGATCAGAAAACTTCATAAAATGTATATGAAATTTCCAAGATTATGATGATGTACTGTAGTGCATCGTATTGTATTAATTAACTAATAAACTACACATACCTTGGGTGTTTTGATGATATCCATAGCAGCAGCTTCGAAAATCGATAATATAACCAATTCACATTAAATCAACATATGTTCTTGAAACTGAACTTTTCAAATAAGAAAGTCCAGGAACACGAAAACTAAAATAAATTAATGTTATAACACGGTCAGAACAGTTTTTATCTTAACTCAACAAGTAGAAATTAAAACACAAACAGAAAAATCAAACCCAAAGTTTGATTTCTTAGTTTGACGTTTATTATTTTTTGTAGACGTTTCAACAAAAGTTGCCACCTACAAAATAGTAAACAACAGTAATATTATTATACACCATGTTGAAGTAGTTTGTATAGTTTATACCTACCTTCACGGTTTTGTAATGTCATGAAACAGAAAAACCAATGTTATGTCAGATGTTCTAAGAAAAATTATATGGTTGTAAAAACGCTAACGTTATATTAAATTTATTCATCACACGTTGAACCAAATTTCAACATGGTAGCAGAGCGTGGTTCAACGTGGCTTCGCGTTGTTTAACGGATGAATAAATTCATTCAACATTCCGTAAATGAATAAATAGATGCTAGAAACGGGTAATTTATGTGAGAAGTAATTATGGCAGCCAAACCAGACATTACGAAATTCCACATCGGAAACCTGGACGGCACAAACTGGTCAGTATGGAAGTATAAGATGAGTATGTTACTAAAAGGTATCCCAAAAGCCTTAAACCTATTGGAAGGTACATACACATTGCCAGGACCTAAAGCGGATGCATCAAGTGCAGAAAATGTGACAGCTAAACAGAAATTTCTAGAGCTAGATAGCATGCTTCTTGTCATTCTGACAAGTAATATGAGCGACGAAATAGTCCAAAGAATTATGAGGTTTGAGACGTCAAAGGAAGTATGGGATGAACTTAGGAGACTATTCGATGGAGACGGAGATGATCTGGTGTACGAAAATTGTTTAAAATTCTTCGAGTACAAGAAGGAACCAGAGGATAACATGGCCATTCATCTCTCTAAGCTAAAGAATATTTGGTTTAAGCTTAATAAAGAAATAACAAAGCTGCAAGGAAACCAAGAATTGCCGGAGATAGTTCTAATATGCAAGATCCTAGACACATTGCCTGACGAATATCTTAATTTCAAATCAAGCTGGCTACTTATGGCTAAAAAGGAAAGGACTATAGATCGATTAACTTCACAACTCTGTGCGTTTGAAAGAAACGTTGAGTCGCAACCCTCTACATCGACAAGTGAGAGTACCCAAGCTCTAACACTTAAAGGTTCTAGGAAAGGGAAGAAGCCTCACCACCAAAGCTTAAAGTGCAATTACTGCGGTCAGCAAGGACACAAAGTAAGAAAATGCGCAAAGTGGTTGAGTGACGGAAGGCCACCGAAGGCAAGTGCGAGCATGAAGACAAATAATGTTAATGTCACAGACCTAATGATGGCAGAAAAGGACTATTGTCTGTACCCTGACAAAGATAACTGGTATCTGGACAGTGGAGCGACAAGTCATGTCACATTCAGGAGAGACCTGTTTCATACATTTGAAAGTTTTGAAGCACAGCATACTGTAACAACAGCAAATGGTGAGAAAGTAAATGCCACTGGCAAAGGTGACATAAAACTGGAAGCCACAGTCGGAAATCACAAAGGGACGATAAACCTATGCGATGTATGGTGTGTGCCGTCACTACAGAAAAATCTGTTCTCCTTGTTAGCTGCACAAGACAGATTACCACAAAGCTTATTTGAATCTGAACCTGAATTTTGTAGATTAAAATCGAAGGGCATTGTCAAAGTAACAGGCGAACGAAAGAAATGGGGAGGGCTATTCAAACTGAATGTGAAGAATATTAAGCCACCTATTTCTGTTGAAGTTAATGCACTGACAAGCCAGGACCCATTACAAATATATCATGAGAGATTAGCACACCAAAGCAAACTTCATGTTAAAAGGGTTATAGAACGGGAACTTGGAATAAAGGTACAAAATCAAACAAAAGATTTTTGCGAAGGTTGCAGCTTCGGGAAAATGCATAGGCAACCTTTTAGAACTAGAGATAGAGCAAAAATACCCGGAGAAATTATAAACTCTGATGTTTGTGGACCATTTCCATTCTCTTATAAAGGATATCGCTATTTCGTTCTATTCAAAGACGATTTCAGTAAATACCGCTACGTTTACTTTATGAAACAAAAGTCTGAAGTCCACTCAAAGCTTCAACTAATGATAGAAGAAACGAAAGTAGCTGGTCCTGTTGTAAAAGAACTTTTAAGCGACAATGGCGGAGAGTTCGATAATGAGAAAACGCGAGCAGTCCTGCAAAAGTATGGCATAAAGCAAAGGTTGATCATGCCATATACGCCACAACAAAATGGTTGCAGTGAACGAGAAAATCGAACGCTTGTTGAAGCCGCCCGAGCCATGATGTATGCGCATGAAGAACTGCCAACCGCTTGCTGGGCAGAGCTTATAAACACAGTTGCATACGTCCTTAACAGAACTGGACGTACTCCCGTAGATGAAAAATCACCATATGAAGTATGGTTTAACAAGAAGCCTAAGATTAAACATTTGAGAATCATTGGAAGTCCTTGTTACGCCCATGTACCCAAGCAGAAGCGTAAGAAGCTCGATAAAAAATCTGAAAAATGTATTTTAATCGGATATGATGGTGATGATGGGTACCGTCTTCTAAACATGAGTAATGATAGGCACTCGTTAGTACGTTCTAGGGATGTCGTATTTCAGGAGTTATCAATCACCAGGACTGATACTAAGGAACATCTCAGATCAAAGTCCGTTGAGAAAAATTCTGAAATAGAAATAACTCTTCGTAGATCACAAAATCTTGTTGCTGGGGAGGAGGATAGTCAACCGATTCATGATGTAAGGGAGGAAGGAAATGAAAGTACAGATACATTTCAAGAGTGTATACCTCCTGAATCGTTTGCTGATACACCTAATGAAACACAAGAACGAGATGAAGTTGATGATCAAACATTACCAGAGCAGTTGGAAGATGACATATTGCAAGATAATGAAATTGAGGATCAAGGAAGAATGACTCTGAGAGACAGATCTACATTGCGACCACCAGCAAAACTTGGTGACTACGTTATGACTTCTGTAGTTGACGTGTATGAACCTACAACTTACAATGAAGTTTTAAAGAGTCAAGACAAGGAGCATTGGATCAAAGCAATGAAAAGCGAGATTAAGTCTTTAGAAGAGAATAAAACCTGGACTCTAGTCGATCTACCCAAGGATCGCAAGGCTATTTCATGCAAATGGATCTTCAGAATAAAGACCAACGCTGATGGTACGATTGACAAATATAAGGCAAGGATTGTTGCTCGAGGTTTTTCGCAAAAACCAGGAGTGGATTATGACGATACATTTAGCCCTGTGGCTAAGATGACGACTATCAGATCGGTCATAAGTGTCGCGGCAAATGAAAGTCTTACACTCACACAGTTCGATGTTTCTACTGCCTTCCTAAATGGCACTCTTGAGGAAGAGATCTACATGAAACAGCCTGATGGTATGAATGATGGAACTAATCGAGTCTGTAAGTTAAAGCGAAGCCTCTATGGGTTAAAGCAATCACCTAGATGCTGGAACAAGTGTATCGTAGACTTCTTGAAGAGCATAGGTTTTGAACAGAGTCAGACGGATCCATGCTTATTTATAAGGAAACGTACACAGGCCAAGATAATCCTAGCCTTATACGTCGACGATGGGCTGGTAGCTGCAACTAATCAGAGGGATGCGGATAAGTTTCTAACTGAGCTTAAAAGAAGATTTAAGATTACCGCAAAGCCTGCAGATTATTATCTAGGGTTGCAACTACACAAAAATGGTGATGGCTCTTTAAGTATAGACCAAAAACACTACACAGAGAAGGTGTTAGCGCGTTTCAATATGAGAAACTGCAAATCAGTGACAACACCCATAATCAGGGACTCCGAGCAAGGCATATCAGACAAAGAGGAAATTGACGAGAAGTCTTATCCTTATAGACAAGTCGTTGGAGCTCTTGCTTACCTTATGGTCGGAACGCGGCCAGATATCGCCTACGCCGTTGGTGTAGTATCTAGGACGCTAGAGAACCCTTCCAAAGAAGATGTTCTAAAGGTGAAGCGTATAATGCGCTACCTGCAAGGCACGTTAAATTACAGAATAACGTATAAGAAATGTCAGACAGGAATTCTGGAAGCCTACTCTGATTCTGATCACGCAGGAGATGTCAAGGATCGTCGATCCACTAGTGGCATCCTGTGTTTATACGCTGGAGGAGCGATTTCCTGGGCAAGCAGGAAACAGTCATCAGTAGCGATCTCGTCGACAGAAGCAGAAATTGTAGCAGCCAGCGAAGCAGCTCGCGAGATAGTCTGGTTGCAAAGGCTGTTCGATGAAATTACCTGCTTAAAAGAAACACCGGTATTGAAGATAGATAATGAGGCCGCTGTTAAATTGGCGCAAAATCCAGAACTGCATCGAAGAACGAAACACATTGCAGTTAGACACTTCTATGTGAGAGAACTCGTTGCAGATGGAACACTACATGTCAAGCATGTAGGGGCAAACCTACAAAGCGCAGACTTGCTTACGAAGCCGCTTAGCAGGTCGTCTATCGTATCCATATTGGACCGGATAGGCTTACACTGTACATAGTATACCTTTTCATAGACTTTACAAAAAGGGAGGATGTTGAAGTAGTTTGTATAGTTTATACCTACCTTCACGGTTTTGTAATGTCATGAAACAGAAAAACCAATGTTATGTCAGATGTTCTAAGAAAAATTATATGGTTGTAAAAACGCTAACGTTATATTAAATTTATTCATCACACGTTGAACCAAATTTCAACACACCAGACCAGACCTACAAAATTTCAAAAAAATTTAGATTCATAGCAGTAGTATTTGCTACACTAATACAATATCCACAACTGAGAATTAAAACCTTGGCTTAAAAATACATAACAAGCGAAAAGCCTTGTCTAAAACCAACGGCCAAAATTGATGATTGACACTACTTTTAGCTACAATTTTTTTTTATGTTATTGCAGGCAATCGAGCAGTCGGATCACCTGATGGTAAGCGATCACCGCCACCCATGGACACTTTCAACACCAGAGGAGTCACAAGTGCGCTGCCGGCCTCTTAAAAGGGAGTACGCTCATTTCTTGACGGTTTGAAGGTCGTATTGGTCCTGAAATACTGCAGGCGACAGTTCATTCCATAATTTTGTTGTGCGAGGCAGAAAGTTTCTAGAGAAACGCACAGTTGTGGACTGCCAGCCATCAAGATGATGGGGATGGAACTGTTGTCGCGTAGAACTATGGCGAAAAGAAGCTGCAGGGATCAATCCGAACAATTCCTCGGAGCACTCCCCATAGTATAGGCGATAGAGGATGCAAAGCGAGGCCACATCTCTACGCAGCGCCAACGGGTCAAGCCGGTTTGAAATAACTTGGCAGTCGACGATTCGAATCGCTCTTCGTTGGATGCGGTCCAGAGGGAGAAGCTGGTACTGGGGTGCTCCTGCCCAGAGATGAGAACAGTATCCCATATGGGGCCGGACCTGCGCCATATAAAGTAATAGGCGGTGGGCCGGAGTGAAATACTGTCTCGATCTGTTAAGCACTTCTTTGAGGCTAACTTAGCCTTAACCTCTAAATGACCGCGGAACTGGAGTTGATTCGATATGTCGCCAAGTATTCCAATATTGGCTGAGGCAATTAAGGGGGTGCTCTCAAAACGAGGAGATACGACCAACGGTAGTTTTTTAGCGGTGAACACGCAAACTTGTGTCTTAATAGGGTTAAATTGGACCAAATTAAGTCTGCTCCAATCTGAGACTTTCTCCAAGGTGGTCTCAATTTCAGACACAAGTTTGTTTTGGCTCTAGATGACGGTTTCCCGAGAAATGTTAGCACGGCCGGTATATAAAGCATCGCCTTTGCTGTCATCCGCATAACAATTGTGTCATTGTCATTGTCATTGATATGGAGGAGGAACAGAGTAGGCGATAGCACACAGCCTTGAGGGACACCAGCATTAATGAACAAGGAGTCAGAGCATTCACCGTCAACTACGAATTTAATGCTTCTGTCTGCAAGAAAGCTGGTGACCCATCCGCACAGTTTCTCAGGAAGCCCGTAGGAAGGGAGCTTCGAGAGAAGCGCTTTGTGCCATACCCGATCGAAGGCCTTCGCTATGTCCAAACTGACTGCCTAGGCTTCCCCCTTAGCCTCGATCGCCTGTGTCCAACGGTGTGTCAGGTATACCAGAAGATCACCAGCCGACCGACCCTTACGAAAGCCGTACTGCTGGTCACAAAGCAGCTGGTGATCCTCTAAGTACCGAAGGATGGACACCATTATCTTCGAGAAAAGGGGGTTACGGCTATCGGTCTGTAGTTGGATGGATTTGAGCGGTCGCCTTTTTTAGGGATCGGGTGGACCAATGCTGTCTTCCATGATGTTGGGACAACGCCAGAAAAGTAAGAGAGCCGAAAAAGACGTGTTAAAACTGGTGCCAACTCTGGAGCGCACATCTTTAACACAATAGGAGAGATTCCATCAGGCCCACTTGACTATGGATATCGAGGTATACAAGTGCTAAACGCACTGCGCGTTGGTGGAACCGGATATCCGGCATACAGCCATCGAACCGCGGTATGGTAGGCGGCTCTTGGCCCCCGTCATCCAAAGTTGAGTTGGACGCAAAGAGTTTGCCCATAAGATCGTCTTTCTCCTTTGCGTCATGGGCCAACGAATCATTTCCCATCTGAAGAGGTGGAAAAGATGGCTTGCAATAACTTCCTTCGATAGCTTTAGCAAGAGACCAGAACGCACGAGTTCCCGAAGGCAGGCATTCAAGCCTCTCACCAATTCTACCGATGTGCACCGACTTCGCCCTTGCAATGTCTCTTTTGAAGGACATAGAGGCAAAGTCATACTTCTTTTTTAATGCGCTGGTATTTACATCCCGTGCTGCCACCGCATCAGCCCAGGCTCGATAAGCTTCCTGCTTCCTACGAGAGGCCTTTTGTAAGACGAACCGAACCAAGGTCGAGATTTGCCACTAATGGGGACTACAGAGGATGGAATGAAAAGTTCCATACCCTGCAGCACCACATCAGCAACAGAATCAGCAGCGGCGTTGGGATCATCCGGCGAGAAGCAAACCTGTCTCCAAGGGTAGGACGCAAAGAATGACCGCATCCCATCCCATTCCGCTGACTTGTAGTGCCACACACGGCGGCTACGTACAACTCGCGAACGCGACGAGCACATGAGAGGCACCGTACTCCGGACAAGGCAATGATCCGAGGAACAAAGCGGGGCGCTTACGGATACATGATAGCCGTCTGGATGAGAAGGCAGCAGAAGGTCCAGCATTGAAGGCTTCTGGCTCACCAGCTCTCAGACATCTGGGATTCGCGTGGGCGTAGTGACCAGTTGTGTCAGGCTATATGCCAGGGCGAAGTCGTGAACAGATCTCCCCGCATGATCGGTCTTATTGGAACCGAGCCAGTCGGTATAGTGGGTATTAAAATCGCCAAGAAACACGATTTCTGCTAAGGGGATCTGCTGCTGTACGAAGTCCGAAGCTATTTGGATTTGCTCAAAGAGTCGGTCAGTTTCGAAATCACCGCTATGGGACCTATAAAGGCAAGCATAGACGCGGGGATGGCCGTCGCTATCTATATGGAGCCATAGGGTGGAGAGGTCCCTACCTTCAAGATTCCTGAGGCGACGAGAGCTGATATCGTCTATGACGTACACGCACACTCCGGCTTGGACAAAAAGTAGTGTTCAAGTCCGTAGCCAGGCGCCATCATCAGGGTTAAGTGTTTGGGCCTCCGGTAACCCCTCGTTCACTCAGCGAAACATAGCGCAAGCGCTGCTTGACGCCGGTTTTCTGTGAGGCCGTGGTATCACTCCGGTCGAGCCGGCCCATTCGTGCCGAAGCATGGCTCTCCCACGTAAAAAATATCGATTTATAAGCAAAGGTTTTAATTCTGAGTTGTGAATATTGTATAGCTCGCTATTTCGAATAGGGTTTCATCAAAACCGAATCGATATGTTTTATGCATCAGTAGCCCAAGCACAAACAATTATCGAATTCGTATCGTAAACGAATGAGTTTTTTTCTGCTACAAAGCTCATACATTATACATACATATTTTCACATCTGTCTCCCATTAAGGTAGGCAGAGACTACACTTGCTACGATCCTGGCACACCACCTGGCACACAATTTTCTGACGCCAGTGTAACCAATTGTAGCATATTTCTGTAATTATGGCAGATTTGGCTATCAAATTTTTATTTGGTTATATTATGTCGTCACTACACACTACATTGCGTTCCAAAACCCAAATTGCTGACGTAGCTCAAACGGTCGCTAAGCTTATGTGGAGCTGGGCTGGCCATGTGTGTCACATGTCCGATGATCGCTAGGCCAAAATTACCACTAAGTGGAGCCCTGATACCGATAGGCGGCTTCGTGGCAGACCAAAAAAGAGATGGCGTGACGATTTTGATGCCTTCAGTGCAGATTGGGTCCAAATAGCACAACATCGTGATTGATCAGAAGAGAAAATGAGGGGGAGACTTTTGCCCAGCCGTGGGACACAGCAGGCTAATCATAATCATATTATGTCGTCGAATTGAAAAAGTGGCAGGATTTGGTAGATTCGGAAAATTTAACAATCTTAGGAGAAAAAAATAAATCTTGTTTCATAACACAAATTACGGATCCAATGAAACAATATTTCACACTAGAAAATCGAGGTTCGATTCAATATGTTTTAAATTCCATAAAATAGACTGTAAAGTAATGACAGTTTTACACCCAATTGTTCAAAAACTAGCGAAATGACGGTGGTTTAGGTAGTGTGTCAAGGTGTCAAGTGTGTGGCTGATTTCTGCAGATTTTCAGTTTACCTTTTACACACTTATTATTTAATAATACCTTTGGCAGATTTTCACCATTTTCAGATATGGTCACACTGGCTGAAGCTGACGTTTCATCACGTCAGTTCTCGACTTATCGTTGCCTGTTCGTGTTTGTTTGCACTATTCGGCGTTTGTGATAAATTATCAGCTATTAATTCGTTTTAAAAGGAGAAAATACTTGAATTAGCAGATATGACGTCGACTTTGCCAAGTGATAGAAACGAAGATCGTCGCCGAAGGGTACGTATTAGCGATTTATTAAAAAAAAAAATATTTCGATTCGCGAAAATATCAAATATTGTTATTGTGTTTATTTGGCATGGATAATAACTGTTGTTGTGCGACCAAATACAAGCTCGCTAACCGGTTTATGTTCGCAAATAGATCTTATTAAGGTGTCTAGTAGAATTATACCGTATATCGATTTGCGTCGCAGGGAATTTTCCAGACTTCGTATGGGGATTGCTGAAAAAAGGTTTCAGACAAAGAGGTCAGGTTCAAACATGGATTTGAAACCATCGTTCTTCATGTCGTTTGTTGGAGTGCCTAAGGCGACTCTGAGCTAGTGGTCAAATTATAATTTAGTACTGGAACAATCCTAATTGAATTAGAATTCTATAATGTGATAAGCCCAAACTTAAGATTGATGATTCATTGTAGGTACTTTATCTATGTTTCAAGTATGTTGTTCACACCTTATAGTCAGTTAACTTTGTTTACACCATAAAATTTATAGGTAAGTATTTAAATTTTTGCTTTTGTTTTTAATTTATATTAGAAGCAAAAACAGTACCTAAATAATGTAAATATTATTTTATAGGACAAAATATTATGCAATAGTTGACTAACTAAAAAATAGAACTTCAAAAAGTTACTAGATTGAGAAGAGAACTAGAGAACAGGTTTTCACAGCTTTTAAACACGTCAATATTCAATATAAAAACTGGTATTTCTTAACTGTTTTTTTCCGTAGATAATGAGATCATTTTAGGCACACATCAACATTCTTTGTCAAGCTACTGTGAAACCTGTATCAAATTACTTTGTATTTATAACAATTTTTTTCTTTGTCATGAGGTATATTATCATAAAACATGAATATTTTATAATAGGTAGGATAGTAGTTAGATGGATTGTATTAAGGCCAATATGATGGGAAAGGGAGTGAATGGCGAGATGATGGCTAACAGGGATGAATGGAAGAAAAGGACCCCAAATAAATTGGGACAAGGGCAGGAAGAAGCAGAAGAAGTAGTTAGCCATACAATATGAGCTCACCTGTATTTAAAAGAATCTCTTGTCATTATCAGGAAATGGAAGTGTAAAAATAAAATAAATGAATTTAATTATGCCTGTATTTAGTAAGGAATAGATAGATGATGTATACCACTGTCGCCATCAAGTTCACCAAACACAAGTCCAAACTGTAATTGCTATTGGCAATATCATAAGAAACCGCAATAACACAGCTCTATCTGGTAATAAAACCCATGATCTCTGAATCTGAATTGAAACAAACTGCACTAGTGTTTCATAAGATTATATCCGGTACACAATTATTTTAATTTAGAATAACTTACATTGTGTTTTAAACTGCACATCAAGAAATTAAGAATCTACACAGTTCATACAGTGGATCACTATACCAGTTCTTGGTATCTATATGACCATTGTAAATATTATTTGTATGTAGTATAACAAAGATAAAAAAAATCGCGTTATATTTTACATTACACCATAAAGACCTACAAAGCATTGGGATTAAATAATGCCAATATATAATGTTATAAAATAAAATCCATAGTCGTCTTTTCAATATAATGTTTAATATTCGTCTCAGAAGTCAATATGTAGTAAATTCATTAAAAAATATCTTTGTAGGTGCTCCTCGGTCCCTTACCTTCGGGTTTCCTCCGAGCCGATGGACCTATCGACACTCTCGATGCAGATTATCAAGCTGCATATGCTCTGCAGCAGCAGCTATGTGAAGAACCCGTGAGTAATTGTTTTTATTTTATTTTTAGAAATAAGCTTTACTCATTAGCAGACACAGACATCAGTAATGTAATCAGTAAAAATACTTTGTGTTGATAATGTTGTACATATGGTATGCTACACACTTATTCTGGTTGGTATTAATCAGCATGGACAAATATTAAAATCCATGCAATATTATATATACTGTAACTCTGTCTGTTATATTTTCGCACCTTAACTACTGAACCAATTTTGATAAATTTTGACCAATGTCAAATCTATCATGCATATACAAAAATGAGGAAACAGTAAATTCAAATGTCTAACCGTAAGGACGAAACGGAAGTATATAAGTATTATACCCATTGTCTAGTTCCCATAGTACAAGCTCTGCTTAGTTTGAGACTAGATGGTGCTGTGTAAAAAGGTCGCAAAAAAATATTTATTTATTAAGAATCAATCGACAGCTCATTTGTCAAAATCTGGTCACTAGTTTTTGAGCTAGGAACGAACATCCATATATACCTAGACATACATAAACTCCTTATACCATTCCTTTTTTCGTAGTCGGGTCTAAAGGCCCCTTGGCTTACATACATACACTCACTACACTATCTGACGACACGTTTGGCTTAGGGGCTGAGAGATCGGCCTCTGCGCCACGTGTTGTGGGTTCAATCCCCACACGGAGCAAATATTTTTATGATCTACAGGTAGTTGTTCCGGGTCTGGGTGTTTGTGTTTGTAAACCACCCACAATACAGGAGAATTCCTGCTCTGGAGAAATGTTTATCTAAAAAATATATATAAAAACTATCATAATATTATCTCATCACTATCATAATATATGACATACTAATAGTGTTACAGGTACTACACAAGGTTCACTAGCCAATACATTATTTGATTAATAATATGATTTTGGTATAGACGTTTCAAATATTGTGCAATTTATAAACTGATAAAATATTCTTAGTAATTTATTAGCTGCAGTCATAATTATTAAAATAAATAGACCTAACTTATATAACTCGCGTGTTAATAGCACTTGCCACATTCTATTTTCAAAAGAGTATTACTTACATAATTTTGCAAGTATTTCTATGGCATAAAAAATTTGCAATTCATATGAAGCAACGAATTGTTGGCCGTATTATAAAATGTTTTTACACCCATTCATAACCTACATTTTATGCAAATTAATTAAGTATACCATTTAATTCTAATGGACAATATCTATTATTTTAATTTCACATAGCCGTTGCAAACAGCTGCACAGGTAGAAAGTTAAGAGCCCGGAAAAATACAAACGTAATACCTACCAAAATTAATCGTAATAAAAAAAACTAATTGTGTTATTAATCGGATTAATTATTAATCTAGGTTCCAGCTCTACCATTTCATCCAAAATACTTAACTGGAAATAAATGTAAGCGAATGCAATTCTTGATAACTTTGCCACGTTTGGTACGATTTTCTTGTCGTTTATTTCCAGTGAAGTTGTAGTAGACGAAATGATACAATAGAAACCTAGATTAACGGTATCGTAATCCAAATAATAACACAATTTGAGAAAATATTGTTTGGATTGCGATTTATTATGGTTATTCTTTTTTTGTGGGCAATTCAAGCTCTACCGGGCCCTTAATTCAAAAGACAAATTATCATTTATTCAATAAAGACTACTAATTAGTACTTTTTGAACGTCACTTTTACATTATAGACAGCCCCCAAAACGCCCGCCCTTCAGTGTAAAAATTACGACCTCCAATTATCATCTTTACACTAAATTTTTATAGCAAGATTTACTGCTCCAATCCCGCTTGCGGCTAACTTCAGAAGCGTACAGTTATTTTGACGGAACTGCATTTATGGATGTCAATGATGACATATATATTTTTTACAGGCAGCTACTGCGGGCGCACCTTTGACAGCAAGACTCAGCATCACAATAGCACAGGCTAAGCTTTCTAAAAATTATGGTGAGTGTTTCATATTGTTATAAAGAGGGGCTAAGTAATAAATAAGCTGATCTGCAAGGTTAAGCTGCGCTCGCCGCGGTCAGTGTGTGGATGGGTGACCATTCTTATCACTTATCACATTGACCTCTGCCCTCTGACCGTGCCTAGGAGAGCCCGTAAAGCCGTCGGTTGTCATACGAACATCTATGACAATTGTTAGTGGTAGTCAGAAGCCCGAAAAAGCCTGACAACCAGTCCTATTCTCCGAATATATTCCGCCACGTTTGGGTAGACTGGAAGACGACCCCAACAAAGTTGAAAAAAGGCTCGGAAGATGTTTGATATTGTTATATCCTCTTTAAAAAGGAGGATTCTTTCTTTATTTTATACCAGCTGTACTGTATTCCGCGGTTGCACCTGTTCGTAAGGGTCGTAGCGAGATGTTTAATGCTTGAAACCTTCCTCATGAATTACTCTGTCTATTGGTGAAAACTGCATGAAAATCCTTCAGTAGTTTTATGAGTTTATCACGAACAGACTGACGCGTCGGTGACTTTATTTTATAATAATGCAATGGTGATAGTAAAAAGGATAGATATTATCTGATTATGGCACAATTGCAGACAGGAATAACTTTTTTTAGCTTTTCGAAGTTATATCTAAATATAACCCTCTAAAAATCATTGTACAGGTAGGTACTTACAATTTCATTTTACACGGTTGCTTCTCTAATTGTGGCAGAAACACATTGCCATACTTTATCGATACTAAAATGTTCTGAATCTGATACCATGTTCTGAAGCTGAACTTTCTTGACAGGCCTGACTCGTATGGATCCGTACGTGCGCCTGCGCGTTGGCCACTGCATATACGAAACCCACACAGACCCCAGCGGCGGCAGGACCCCCAGGTGGAACAAGGTCATCCATTGGTAAGTGAGAGTGGGAAAAAAATTAAATAATATCTTTACAGGGTGCTGAATTGCCGATTAACTGTCGAAATTAATAACCTATCTGTGGATTGTTTTGAAAAAGTTGTTGAATTCTAAGGGTAGAATCACGCCACGGCCCTAATTAATGACCTATCGTTAGATTGACATCCCTACTGAAGATTGAATTTAGACATTACCTACTTCTTATCTTTATGGTAAACTAGCTTCTGCCCGCGGCTTCGCCCCCGTGGAATAAAAAGTATCGGGAACGGGATAAAAAGTATCCTATGTCCGTTTCCTGGTTCTAAGCTACCTCTCCGCCAATTTTCAGCCAAATCGGTTCAGCCGTTCTTGAGTTATAAATGAAGTAACTAACACGACTTTCTTTTATATATATAGATTTCAATCTCCAGTAGGGATGTCAACGTTTCGTATCAAACCCAATATAAAAATGAATCGCCAAATGTGTTGCTAAGCGAGAGCAACTGAACCCATTTCGCTAATTCTTTTTTATAATATTCCTTGAAGTACGAGAATGGTTCTTACGAAGAGAAAAATCTAAAAAAATGCCTGAAAAAGTCTAAAAACAACACTTTTCTATATTCCCATTCAAAAGATTCGTAATAATATTAAAAGTCAATTTGAACTTTAATACCATATCATAAAGTTTAATTGTGAGTGGAGGGGTTCCGGGAAGGCAAAACAATTGAGTGATGTTAGTTTCAGAATCGACTGTTAGGCGGTACGAAGTTCGCCGGGTCAGCTAGTTTGAAATAAAAATATTTGAACTTCGAAATAATCATGTGGTTCTGTCTACAGCTTGCTGCCACCTGGTGTGAACTCTTTCTACCTTGAGATTTTTGACGAATGCTCCTTCACGATGGACGAGCTCATCGCGTGGGCACACATCTCGATACCACCAGCAGTTCTTCAGGTATGATGAATAATTAACCATCATGTATACTCCGCTTACTATAGCATCCTACTAATACGTGAAATTTGTGAGGATGTATGGATTTTTCAGTACCAACAAATGGCTTTGTTTCAGGGCGAGACTTTCGACAATTGGTTCTCACTGAATGGCAAGCAAGGTGATGGGAAGGAAGGGGTCATCAACCTGGTGCTCAGCTATTCTGTAAGTTAATTTCCAAAGATTTGGTGAACATTCTAGAAACCCAAACGAATCACTTCTTTCTCTTTTATCATACCTTAAGCTGTAATGTGCGATTAGCGTGGGAGAGCCATGCTTCGGAACGAATGGGCCGGCTCGACCGGAGTGATACCACCGCCTCACAGAAAACCGGTGTGAAACAATTGTGTTTCGCCGAGTGAGGATACCGGATGTCCTAACCCTTTTAAAGGTGGGCAACGCACTTGTGACTCCTCTGGTGTTGCGGGTGTCCATGGGCGGCGATAATCGCTTATCATCAGGTGAACCGTCTGCCCCCTATCCTATAAAATGTGGAATATGCTTCCAGAGTGGGTCTTCCTCGATAGATATAATCTGGGTGTCTTTCAATCACGAGTGAATCGGTTTCTTCTAAGCAAGCGCGTTCCATCGTAGATCGCAGTGTCGCTTAACATCAGGGCCCCAAGTCTGCTATTAAGTCGTGTCAAAATTGTAAATCAATGGCTTCAGAATTGTTTATTTTTGACGGTTTTGTCTACGAAATCTGTCAGTTCTAATGTAATTTAGTGCAATTGAATGACCATTCTGACAAAACTGAAATAGCAGACTTGGGCCCCAGGTAAACTGGCGATCAAGCGTAAGCCTATCAGGAATAAAAAAAAGCTAGCATGGTGGACTATAGCCTAATCCCTCTCATTTTGAGAGGAAACCCCTGCCCAGCAGTGGAACAGTATAATGTCTTGATTATGTTATGTTTATTATTTATTTAATTATGGTTCACCAACAGGTGTTACAGATAAATATAGATAGGAACGTATAAATATTTTTGTCTTAAGTCTACACCACATGCAAAATTTTCTTTGTATCAACATCTGTATAATTTTAAACACGTTTATATGGACTTAAATTATACTACTGATATCCCTTTCCCTTGTTGTTGTACCTTGCAATAACATATTAGAAAGTTGTCCTGAGCGCGAGTGCTACGCTTAGAAGTCTTGGGTTTGATTGCCAGATCGAGCACTGTTATTGAGATTTTCTATGAAATTCCCAGTAGTAGCTCGGAGTTTTGGACATGTGCCCGGTTAATGGCAATAAGCTCGCCTCCTATTGCATGGGACATAAACATACCGGCAAACTGTGGGTGTACTTTAGTACGCCTCTACTGATTTTTTTTATTGGATAGGAGGGCAAACAGGCAGACGTTTCGCCTGATGGTAAGCGATACCGCCGCCCATGGACACTCGCAACACCAGAGGAGTTGCCGGCCTTTTAAAAGGGTTTGGGCCTCCGGTATCCTCACTCATTCGGTGAAACACAACGTACAGTCTATCCCAGTTAACTTGTCTTTTTTAGTAAACAAATATGGCGTCCTAATAACCAGAGACAGTAGATAGTGGTTAGATAGTGTTGAGAAATCATGAATGAATGACTGAACTAAATACTCTTAGCCAAGACTGAATGATTCTCACCTTGACGAGTAGGTACTGAATTGATCTTTTAATTTTAAATATGAAGTGAATGTGTGGATATTAATAAATAAAACGACAAACAGCGAAATGTTAATTTATTACTCGTATTCCTCTAAAATACACGAGTCAGAATCTGATGGCTCTGAAGAGTCATCAGATTCTGACACATGTATTATGAACCTCTGGGTCAGTGCATCTGCTGCAGTATCTATTATGTCATCGAGCTGCAATATTTTATCCTCTTCCTTGATTACATGATTTATGCAATTGGTGCCTATTTTTGTCAAGCCTTCTTTAATCAATTCCTTGACTTGAGCCATTTTAAAAGATTTATTATTTTTGCCAACATGGCCTTTTAATTGTGCCTGTATTAATTCTATGGGATTTAATTCGCAATGATAAGGCGGAAGGCGTAATACAATAACATTTTTACTGGCTGCCATTTCATTTGAACTTGAAATTACAGTTCAGTTGTTCATTCACATAAATCAAAATCATTCATTATTTTGTCACATTCCTAAAATTGGTATAAAGTCTAGAGTTTTGAAATGTCAAATTGTCATGATTATTTTATTCTGTGAAAATGAAATTACATAAAATTTCGTTTTCATTAAAAATAATAGGCTTTTATAGTCATTTCGAAGCTGTCTTTGGTGTAATTTAGAGTGTATGTGTATAGTGTAAGAAGTAATAAAATCGTTTCCTACATCAAGTGCGTGATTAAAGAAAAACTTGTGATTTTCGCATCGGACAGGGTTTGTTTACCAAAAAAGACAAGTCCAAAAAAACGGACTGTAAGCGTTATTTCACGTCGGTTTCCTGTGAAGTTCACGTGATCACTCTGGTCGAGTCGGCCCGTTCTTGGGTCTCCCACGGCTTAATTCAGGCGTGATAGTATGGTTTCTTGTCCAGGTGGGTCCCGCAGCAGTAGCAACGTTCCCGCCGATGCTGGTGGTACCTTCCACGGGTATGGGATACGCGGCGATGCCAATGTACCCCGCACCCCAACCGCAACAGCACATGCAACCGCAACAACAGCCGCAACCGCAACCACAACCGATCACCGCTGAACAGTTGCAACAGGTTTGTCAATAGTATTTTTTTAAATTTCGAATTGCAATATTTGCAACGGGCGCGTATGTATGAGAAGCTGTATGAATATGGCAGAAGCAAAATAATTTCGCAAGAAGTTTGTGTAGATTTATTGAAAATTTATTATACGTGGAACCTAATTTTTCTTCCCGATGACATAGACCTCTTAGTAGGTCGTCGTCGTCGCGAATGTGTCTCTTGGGGCAGGGTTATCCAAGACCAGAGGACTACAGCCTCATACCCACAGGCCTCGTAAAGCTCATGGAAGAGCTGTTTGAAGAAATGGGACAGAATGAGGATAAGCATCTAGGGGAAGCATAAAAGATTGGGTTGAAGTGCACTGAGGTCTTGCTGCCTCGGCCCTACACAAGATAAGATAAGATAAGCCTCTAATAATATTTTAATCTTTTCTATCTTTCTCAGATTGAAGAAATGTTCCCAAGTATGGACAAGGAAGTGATCAAATCAGTACTGGAAGCTAACGGCGGTAATAAAACTGCCACGATCAACTCACTGCTGCAAATGTCTGAATAATTGTAAACGTTATTTAAAAAGTGCTATGCAGTATGTATCATGACATTAATGCCTATAATATACCTATAAAAGTCAAATAAGGTCGACTTTCGCTGCCGCAGGGTAAAGCGAAAACAGAGTTAAAGGATAGTTTCACAAATACCGCGTGGGATTTTTGCTGTTCATAGCGGTAGTGTTGCTTATACGCGATCATTTTAGTTTGCAAAAATAAGATGGTGCTAAAAAACCTGTAATGCTGCATTCTTCTCTTATAATTTAAAATCGCGTTAAGAGTTCGGCTTTCAATACCAATGTACGTTTTCACTGCGCCTACTCTAAATGTGACAGATAGGTTGACAGAGTTCTTACAAACAAAACCGCATTAGGAATTCCCAAAATTGGGACACTGCAAATTCCAACCCGTAACATAAGGCTGGCACTTTTGATTTATTTAGATTCAAAGCTAAGAACGCGCGCTAATAAATTATCTTTATTATTGGTTTTAGCAACAACTGCCATTGCGCTATCTTTGTCGCACAGTATACAGTACAATACTGTGCAAGAAAGAGATGATACTACTTTACAGACACAGTATATTATGTCGCAGTTGTTTTACATAACAGAGATGCTTTTTATACGGCTAGCGATTATGTAAAACATCTTATTTACAATCCAACTTCGACTTATACAATATGGAAAATGATTTAATGTATGTCAGGCCAAAAATACAGACCTTATATATAATGACAAATGTAATATCGTATATTGATGTATTGGAAAATACAATTATTTAGCTACCGGTCCTACATTTAACCATAAGTCTTTTCTTGTACATAATGATTTATTAATTTGTATTTTGTCAGAGGAAATTTGTAAGCGCCGTTAATTTTGAAAAAGTTAGTGTGATTATACTGTAAACTAACCATAAAGTTTACGTACATTTTCGTCATTTTTTCTACTATTATAACAACCGAACACCGGTAAAATGCGACCGGACTGATCAAGCTATCCTTCTAATATAAACTGACCTCGCATTGAACGAGAAGCCTATATAGCATCAGCAACAGGCAGCTTAAACTGGAAATGTGTAGCTGAACACAATATCGGACCAATTTATTATTAATTAATTGTGTTATTTTAATTGTGCTCAGGACCACTTGGCTAACTGCCTCATTAGCCAAGTGGTCCTGAGCGCGACTGCTACGCTAGAGGTCCTGGGTTCGATTCCCAGGTCGAGCAAAGTGTTATTGGGTTTTTCTATGAAATTCCCAGTAGCAGCTCGGAGTTAGGAATTTGTGCCCGGTTAATGGCAATAGGCTCGCCCCCTATTACATGGGACCTAAACATACCGGCGAACTGTGGGTGTGCATTAGTACACCTCTGCCTAACCCTACGGGGAATACAGGCGTGATGGTATGTTGTTTTTTTTTTTAATTGTGTTTATAATTTTCCGCAGACTTTTTTTTTTTAATTTTAAATAAATCTGTCAAAAATATGCATTTTATACTTTATTTTACAGCAATTAATTTGCCCTCAAGTCGTTATTATTGATTATTTATAATGTTTTGCTCAAAATTGCCCTTTGTTTTTTAAGTTGCTGTATTGTTATTCCAATTATTTAAGTGTGTAGTATCGATTATAGATGAATTATTATTGAGATTTTAATGTTATATGAATTTTTATCAACGTTATACTTTAAGTATAAGGTAATCACACTTGGCACAATAAAAGGTAGTAAAAACGCAAAAACACCCAAAAATATTGTAGTTTAAATTAAATTATAAGAAATCTTACGATTTTGTATTTAACTTCTTGAACGTTATATTTTAAATTATTAAAAATTATATTAATCATTTTTGTGTAACCGTTAACGAATTATTGAAAGATTATAATTATTATATTATTAAGAAATATGAGACGAAAGATACGGATAGCCAGCCTCTGATACCACGCGAAAGCTTACATGATTTTGTGCCAAATTATTTGCCATCAGCGCGACATCGCTTGAATATAAATATATCATTGTTGTATTTATTTGTAATTTTACAATGTATAAAATAAATAAATTAATAACTACTTAATTAATCGTTTTCATTTTACTTACACACTTGCGTAAAGGGTAAGATAAAAGCAGAATACATAAAACAATCATTTATTACTAGACACTGGTTTGATCTTTTTAACTTTTTTCTTGGTACTTTCTAAACTTTTTTCTTTGACATAGTCAGCCTTCCGCTTAATCTTAGTAATCTTTCCAATTACATCTTTGAAACGATCATCCTTTTTCATCAGCGTTTTATTGACTTTCTTGAGAGTGTCTTTGATAGATGCATCAATGTCTTGAGCTGCAGTCTCATGATGGAGACGGTCCTCTTGTGGAGAATCTTGGCCCTTAATCTGAGACTGGACCTCTTTGATTTTAGCTAGTTTCGCCTTTTTGGCTGCTTTTACTCGTTTGCGGCGCATTTCTTCCAACCTGTAGTGAGGATATAGTTTTTGAATAATATAGTAGTAGAAATCAAATAAATACAAATGGTAATTGTGGTAAACTAGTTATTAATAGTGAGAGGACTGAAGAACACCGACTTTTCAAATTATCTATACTACTTACACACCACAAGACAAAAGACCCCTTCAGCTTTTCTGTCACTCCCCTTTCAGTCTTTGTCTAATATATTCATTCCTTATTTTATACATTATATTCACTCCACACATCCACCTCAACATTTTTACCTACATAGTATGCGGTCTTCATCAGTCAGAAAAAACTGGCGATATAGTTTAAACTTGTGACAGGACTCCTCTGGTATTGCGGGTGTCCAACGGCGGCGATAATCGCTTACCATCAGGTGATCAATCGGCTCGTTTGCCCCCAATCCCATATAAATAAGTATCACCCACAACCAACAACGATAGTCAAACGCTTCAAGAATTATAAAAAAAAATCCTCACCCCGCTTCCATCATGTCAGGATCGACCCCCGCCTGTATCCAGCGCTTGACTCGGTAGTTCCGTTTCCGCTGCTCAAACTCTTCGTTATCCAACTGAGCTTCCTGCTCGCGACGTGTCACGCTAACAGTTGTGAAGATTTTCACCGCTTCGTCATCTGAAAATATATTTTACAGATATGACATCATCATCATATCAGCCAAAAGAAGTCCACAGCTGAACAAAGGCCTCCCCCAAAGACTTCCACAAGGACCGGTTGTAGGCCGCCTGCATCCAACGACTCCCAGCTACCTTCACCAGGTCAACCGTCCGTCCGTTGGAGGTCGTCCACCACTGCGTTTTCCGGTGCGTGGTCTCCCCTCAAGAACGTTTTTGCCCCATCGGCCGTCAGTTCTACGAGCTATGTGCCCACTACCACTTAAGCTTGCTAATCCTTTAAGCTATGTCAGCAACTTTAGTCCTACGGATGTCTTCATTTCTGATTAGATCGCGTAAAGAAATGTCAAGCATAGCTCGCTGAATGACCTTGAGCTTTCTTATGAAACCCATAGTAAGCGACCACGTCTTTTTGCCATAAAGTCATCCCTGTAACACATTGGTTAAAGACTTATACGACAACAATTCCTAAACTATGTAAATTATGAACTTAGCGGCTGCTAAACACCTCAAAATAAATTAAAATAGGAACTCACCATTAATTTTGTATTCAGTAAGTTTGGTGTTAATAGCCTGCTCTATCTCGCCGAGCCGCAGAATGTCGTATGGCGTGATTAGGGATATTGCCATGCCGCTCCTACCAGCGCGAGCTGTACGACCGACTCTGCCAAATGATAAATTATGTGTAATATTTAACATACCATCACACCTGCATTCCCTGAAGAGTTAGACAGACCGGCAGAGGTGCACTAAGGTACACCCACAGTTTGTATGTTTCGGTATGTTCGATCAACCAACAACCTTTTGGAATCGTGCATCTAGGTATAAAGATCGGTCGTAGATACGTAGGACAAGTGAAACGATCGCTGGTTGGCAACGCACTCATTTATTGACCGTTGACATGCATTTGCAAGCGCGGGGAGAGGCGGGCACACATAAATGTACCTACATACTTAACAAATCATAACGTTTAATATACGTTTTTTTGAAATAAAAACATTTTAACTTGAACTTGAACATGTAAATTCGAAACTCCGACAAGACAGAGGTCAGAGTGCCTTGGATTTGAACTAGATACCTTTTGAAGATAGCATTCCAACGGTCAAGGCCTAGGCTATCAATACTCTGCTGTATGTACATAAATTTCTTTTAAACATATTATAAATCTATATACTAATATATAAAGCTGAAGAGTTTGTTTGTTTGTTTGCTTGAACGCGCTAATCTCAGGAACTACTGGTTCCATTTGAAAAATTATTTCAGTGTTAGATAGCTCATTTATCGAGGAAGGCTATAGGCTATATATCATCACGCTAAGACCAATAGGAGCGGAGCACCAATGAAAAATGTTTCAAAATCGGGGTTTTTTTCCTTTTGAGAGCTTCCAATGCATGCGCTGCGTAAACGGTTAAAGTATCGCAAAAATCATATATGACGGAATTGTTCCTCTTTAAAAGTTCTAAAAAAACGTCCGCGACAGCATATGTCTATCTTTTAAGGTCGGCCCACTATAACCTTTTTTATGCTAACTTTGTTCTAAAATTCCAAATGCATTATTTGCGAAGGTGTTTTTATAAACATTATATTAATCCTTATCCAAATAAATACGTTATTCATCAGAAATATTTAATTTAAAACCAAAGTGCCCTTTACATCATTGGATTTCAATTAATATCTTAGGAGATATCGCTGTTTTAAAATAACAACGCAGCAAAATAATGATCAAGTACCGCGCGTAAGTACCACGCTAAGACATAACTATTCCACGCGGACGAAGTCGCGGGCGGAAGCTAGTATTTTATATTACGTGATTGTTTATATTTTGTTAAATTGTATATATTTGAATTTATTAATAAGTTAATTATGCATTGTTGTTATAATTCTTAATTATGTACCTAATTATTTTGTGCTTGCGTAAAATTCAAACAATTACAAATTGTTTATGAATGAATGAAATTAAATGTTCGCCGGTATGTCTCAGATCGCATAATATATTAACTGGGCATAAAACCAAAATCGCAAAAGGCTCGTCCCCTATTAGACTGGATATTAGACGCCGAGCTGTGGGTGTACATTAGTACACCTCTGCCTAACCCTTCAGGAATACAGGAAACTCGATGCTGCTTTTATTTTATATTTTTATTTTGCATCTCAGCATCCCCTTTGGTTGACGCAATGGCTGCAAAGCTATCGGTTTCACGCCACGACTATGATACTACGATTCCCGCACGATACAAATATTTGTATGGCCAATACCCGACTAAAATAGCCACTTTTTACGAATGACAATAGTCCAGACAAAATAGACATTCCAGTTTCCCAAAAAGATTTTTGTGTTGGTTTTAAATACTACTTTAGAATTGTCATATCAAAAGTCCACATCGATCCCCGGTCACCAACATGATTACAAGTATAAAGTGACCTTTCATTAACACAAAAAAATTCGAACTATGATCTGGAATTCATAGAAAAACCCAATAATAATCTGCTAGACAGAAGTAGTAGTATAAGTACCATTAACGGCCAGTCCCAATAAGAAATCAGTTAGTGGATCTGCTTACTAGGGATAGAATTTCGACATAAGGTTATGTCAACATCCTACCTGTAGTAAGCAAATCTATCGATGGATTTGTAATTGGGGCTCGTGGCTAAGTAATAACTAAGCTGATCAACTGATCTGAAAGGTTAAGCTGCGCTCGCCGCGGTCTATGTGTGGATGGGTGACCATTATTAACTCCTAGAGACCCCGCCGTGCCTCGGAAAGCACGTAAAGCCGTCGGTCCCGTCATACGAACATCTGATCTGATCCGTCATGCGATCCTGACAACCATTCTATCCTCCGAATATCGGTATTGCCCAGAAATTGGGTTGCGGAAGTCTGATGGCATTCGCTTCGTGTAAAATACTGATGATATTTATCCCCATCTAGGTAGAGTGGAAGCCGACCCCAAATAGAGTTAGGAAAAGGCTCGGAAGATGATGATTTGTTATTGAGAGTCAGAGGGAAGATATTATACCTGTGAATGTATTCCTTCGGTTCCAACGGCAGTTTATGATTGACCACTAAATCCACGGTCGGTATGTCCAAGCCTCTCGCAGCAACATTTGTAGCTACTAATGTACATTTGAGGTTGCTTCTGAATTGCGTAAGCGCAGCCACTCGCTCCTTCTGGCGCATGAAGCCGTGAAGACACACATTGTCCATGGATATCGCGTTCAACATCATTGATAAGACCTGACATTCTCTGGGGAAAGATAAATTAAGAAAGGAAAAGGAAAGTTGATTTCTGACACTAAGGCGAATACTAGACATTGAAATAAATCTACTTTTTACAGATTTTATCACGTTGTATCAATATTATTTAATGCCCGACGGTTTGATCTAATTGTGATTCGTTACAGCATCCATGGTCACAGGTAGACTGACTTTTTGATGAAGCTTTTTAATCTATACTAATATATAAAGCTGAAGAGTTTGTTTGTTTGTTTGTTTACTTGAACGCGCTAATCTCAGGAACTACTGATCCGATTTGAAAAATTATTTCAGTGTTAGATAGCCCATTTATTGAAGAAGGCTATAGGCTATATATCATCACGCTCCCCGGACGAAGTCGCGGGCAGAAGCTAGTGAGTATATATTTGTATGAAGGCCTACACACGGTGATCTAAGGCTCTCGGCAAAGGTTAAGCTGCGCTTCTCGTAGTTATATGGATTGATGACCTTTCTACATAGTCTAAAGAGCACGTTCAGCAGTCAGTCATAACGATCGTTGCAATTGGATTAAGTATAGAAATGCATAGAAGATTCGATTCCAGAAGAATCCTCCCACGCACACTCGGGTTGTGGGAGCTTGGTTTTCCCAAAGAACTACAGCATTGGGTTCTTCAAAATTGGTGTGAAAAGATTTTTATAGGGTCGGCATCGCGAGAGTGTTACCCCCAGTGTTGCAAGCGTCCATAAGCTATGGTAGCGTACCATTAGGTGGGACATATTCTTGTTTGGTTTTTACATAATATTAGCTGTTGCCTGCAACTTTACTCGTATCTATTTATGATATCATCTTTGAGACCGTTTGTTGTTGTGTTCATAATTGTCTGGATTGCATGAAAGTTTTTTTCAGATTCACCAGAAATGTTGAAAAATTACGCAGTTCAACCTGTCACGCTTCACTAATTTATTATTTGGAAGCTATAGTACTGAAATGGCATATGTTTATAGATATAATGTCCCCAGCTATATGTATAGAGAAGTATTATTGTTATTAACTTACTTCTTGGTATCAGTGAAGACGATGATGTGGCTGCTGGGTTTGACCTCGCGATACTTCCGCAGCGTCTGTACCAAGTACACGTCGCGTGCGTACGCAGGACACACCACATACCTCTGGTCAAGCGTGGTCACTGTTAATTGTGTGTCTGTCTCCGTCCATGTTAGAAGTTTCTGGAAAGGTCAGGGGAACTAAAATATTCACTTAATTATTCACAGACACTACTAGACATCACGCCATATTTTTTAGTATCAGGTGACCTCTAAGCATGGCTGTAGGCAGAAGGACCCCTCCCCTTCTGTGTACAGCCAGGGTGTTAAACAAAAGTTAATTGCAAGTTTTTACAAATTGTCTGCAGTCTTGAAAATTGAAGGAAAACGAGGAAGGGGTAGACCTAGACGAATTTTGTGGAACAAGTGAAGGAAAGGATTGCGATCGAGTCGTATCAAGAGGTAAAACGGAAAGCAGAAGATAGAGAACAGTGGCGTTCGCTCCACCGACAAGAGCTGAGCTCTTAAATTAAAAAAGAAGTCTGGAGTCTGGTCCAAAAAGAAGTGAATTCCTTGATACAGCCTTGCCTCTAAATGCATGAAAAGCTATAGTATATGCTTGGGGTAAGCTTATGATGTAAAATTCAAACACACAAACTCACATCTTTATTGAGTGTAAGCAGTTTGGATTCCCTGACATCCTCTGTGATGGTTGCCGAGAAGAGTAAGTTCTGTCTCTGAGCTGGCAGAGCATTGAATATGGTCTCCAAATCATCTTGGAACGACTCACTGAACAGCCTGAAAGTAAATAATTATGATATCATCATTGTCCTACCAATATTGCGGTCAGATTTCAGTGTGACTGAAACTTGCTGAATGCTGTCAGACATCCTCAAACAAATTCCTAAGCAATACCAAGACCATTGGGATACTAATGGATGGTGATTCTAAAATAAACATATTATGAGATTTTAATAACCAATTTAATTGATTGCCTTAATATGAATAAGTGAAATGGGTCCTTCATATCTGGACATAAATTTCAATCTCAATTCCATTATTTAAGAAACATACCTGTCAGCTTCATCCAGTACCAAATACTTTATTTTCTTCAAATTAAATGTGTCACAGCCTGTGATATGGTCAGCTAGTCTGCCAGGCATAGCAACCACTATGTGTGGTCGCTTGGCAAGCTTCAGGGACTCTTCTAACTGATCAGATCCTCCTGTCACTATACACACTCTCAGCTTCAATGGTTGACCAAGGATGCTGAATTGGTCCGCTATCTAAAAAGTAGTTGTTTTAATTGATAATATTCTACCAGCCTTTGTAATGACTGAAGCTCTCATGAAACAGTGCAGCCCAGCCGGAGCATAAGACAGGAGACCCAGTCTGGTCAGGTGTTTAAATTTTAAACTAATGGAGTCCATTGAATGTAGTCATATACTGCTTTAGTATTAGTGCATTTCACTCCCTAAATAAAAAAGAGCAAGACAGCAATCACAAGGAAATATATAATCTATATAAAAGGTTATAAAGTCAAACAACAGCAGTAGTATGCTAAAAACTTATTGTTTTTAAAGTGCTGAAGAAGATGTTAAGATACAAATTTTAGACCACATTAAGTAAGAAATTTCATTAAGTCATAGTTCAGCAACAGTCAAGAAATTTATGGGTTGGGTGTGTTCTAATTACTGGACAACTATCTTTTAAACTACATAGCTGTTACAAAGGGGATATCAACCCCAAAACCACTCACCACTGTACAGCTATGGCAGACAAATGTACAGAATAAAAGTTGTCCACCCATAACATGACACTGAATTAAATTTACAAGGATACAAATATTCAGTTTCAAATTTACCTGATAAGCCAATTCATGTGTAGGTGTGAGCACTAATGCAAATATTCCATATGGGTCCTCGGCTAAATGTTGCAGGATAGGCAGTGCAAACGCAAATGTCTTCCCAGAACCTGTTTTCGCTGCTCCAATACAGTCATGGCCAGCTAATATTTGTGATATGCAACCTTTTTGTATTGGTGTTGGGCTCCTAATACCTGTAAATATGGTTTTTTATGTGTCAAATCATCAATGTTCCAAATATTATATTCATTAACCATAACAATTTAAGTACTGATCTATATTGTCCTAGTCTTAAATAAAAAAGGTATACTTCATCGTACTGGCATCACTGTAAGGAATGATCAAAACATAAGTCAAAAAGGGCTCTTTAAAACATATTATTACACAATATAGTCATAAAATAGCATCTAATTCTGATTTATTGTACTTGAGCAGTTGGATTCATGCATATAACAGATAATTACCAAGACTAAACAATTGTTTGATTAGCCATGTCTTCACGCCGAGTTCTGCAAACTCTTTGCCATCATTTTCGTTCATTTTTCACTTTTGTCTGGGCCTGTATTTACGTATTAATTTACTTTGATTTTAAAGTACATCCACATTGCACTCAATCAGTTGACAACATCGCCATGTGATTTTGACGTTTGGAATTTGGATTAGAATACAAAAACCGTAAAACCGGTAATTACAAGAGTAAAGCTCTTGAAGCAAATAAATAAACAAGTTTTAAAGGAAAATTGATTTTCAAACAAATTGCTCTGAGTCCTATTGAAACTTTCCTAAACTATAACACATTAATTCTTATTAAAACTTTAATGAATGTTACCAAATTGAATATATGTTTTGATATATCTGTAGTCGAACTTTCCCCACTCTAATTCGGCCGGCCCACGTCTGACACTTCGGACGACGTCAACAATGTCAACCGAACCACCGACGACGTCACGTCAGTGAAGTCTCAACAAGTCAAGTGTCAAGTGGGTCGGGAGGGAACTTGACAAATTAAAATCACGCATGCATTGAGTGCGTCGTATTGTACTGAGAATAAATGGTGGTTGGTTAGTGTAGTGTAAAGTGCACCCTGTATCCTGCTAATTAGTTTCTTCTCTGTTCATTGTTTTACAGTTAGTCTTATCTTTATTTTATCAAGTTACAAGTTAAAGCCGGTAAGTTGTTTGGAATTACTGATTTTATTTGATCTCTCGTGAAAATGATACATACTAATGTATCATTTTCACCGTTTAGCTAGCCGGAGTGAATGGAAATTACTTATAAATTGGTCACCTATATTTGGAAACTCATAACATTTAGTACCAATTGAAATCCAAGTACCTAGTATTTTTTATGGAAAATATCCTAAACAAAATATTTGTATGATAATATTTTGATGTACCTATTACGGGTAGACAAACCACGTTGTTTTCTTGTTTATTCCATTCTTTAGGAATCTTAATTATTATAGCAATAAAACAGCTACCTAGTAATAAATAACAAACAAGGTTTATGTTTATAAAAAAAACACTTGGCATTTATACTTTACAAAAGATATAATCTAAAAAAAGTTTTTGGATTTAAAATTCCGGTCAGTGTGTAGCCTTAGGGGCACTATGAAAAAAAGACTTAGAAAAATTTCACCAAAAACTATCGCCTAATCAAGCCTTAGGGACCGGGTGGGATGTGGGAGTAATAGGGTGGGGGAACGTGTGGGGGACACCCAAAGGTCATTGACCTTGAACTTGGGGTCATTGACCTTGAACTTTGGTAATTGACTCGGGTCATTGACCTTGCACTTGGGCTATGGACCTTGACCTCGGGTCATTGACCTTGAGGTCAAGGTCAAACTTAAGAAAGTCCAGGAACTTCTCCTGGACGTCAAGAGCGACCTTTGAGGTCATGTAAGTGACCTTGGAAGGTCTACGTTGAGGTCAAGGTCAAATTTACGTAAGTCAATATCTGCTATTCTGAACACAGAACAGGTCAATTTAAGTGACCTTGGAGACTCAAGGTCAAGGTCAAATTTCCAAAAATATGATCTCTGATTCTGAGCTCAGTCAATGTTGAGTGACCTTGGAAGTCAAGGTTGAGTGATTTTTGCGGTCACGGTTAAGTGACCTTCGACTTTTTTTCTAATATTGCTTATATCTCGAAAACGGTGTGTCCTATCGCAAAAATAATGAAAATTGCCCCCCCTAATATTCCCCGCCGCACAATTCTCAACATAAAATAATAATAATAAAAAATCGAGGTGAAGCCTCATATCCCTGAAAGGCGTAGTCGACGGAGCCCCGCTGCGCGGGGCTCCTACTTCTGGGTGGTTTAAAAAAAAATAACCACGAAGGGGATGGCGGGGTCTTGCAGACCCCGCCCTCCCCTTCTAACCTAACCTATCCGAGTTGGGGTGCCCCAAGTCTCGAGCTCGCTTCACTCGCTCTTGCATCGTTAATTCGGAAACGGTGCGCCGTAAGACCATGGTTCTCTGAACCTAAATGGTTTCTATGGCCAAGGCTAACCCCATGCTGCAAAAAGAACGGGACATTTAGAAAAAAAAAAACATTTTTTTTTCTGTCCTGCGCCCCTAAGTATTCACAAGCTAAAGATCGATCTGACACTTAAAAAAATTTAGACGAATTTTTTTTGTGATTAATCACGGGTTTCATCGCGTCATCTCGTGTGTTTTAACCAAAGCTACAATTCTTTTCCAGAAAAGATTATTGTCAGCGTTTTCATTTTGGAAATATGGAGCTTTTTATGAAAATTAAAAAATAATTGAAGCCCCATAACTCAGAAACGGTGCGTCGTATGACCATGGTTCTCTGAACCTAAATGGTTTGTATGGTCAAGGATAACCCGGTACTGCAAAAAAAAGGAGACAATTCCATAAAAAAAAATATCAAAATATTTTCTAAGTCCTGCGCCCCTAAGGATATCCAAGCTGAAGATCGATCCCGACACTTAGAAAATTTTTCACGAAATTTTTTTTTGTGATCAATTGCGGATTCTATGATGTCATCTGACGTGTTTAAACCAAAGCAACAATTTCTTTCCCGAAAAGATTTCTGTCAGCATTTTCATTTTGGAAATATAGAGCATATTATGAAAATTAAAAAATAATTGAAGCCCCATAACTCAGAAACGGTGCGTCGTAGCATCATGGTTCCCTGAACCTAAATGGTTTGTATGGTCAAGGATAACCCGGTACTGCAAAAAAAAACGAGACAATTCCATAAAAAAAAAATATCAAAATATTTTCTAAGTCCTGCGCCCCTAAGGATATCCAAGCTGAAGATCGATCCCGACACTTAGAAAATTTTTCACGAATTTTTTTTTTGTGATTAATTACGGATTCTATGATGCCATCTGACGTGTTTCAACCAAAGCAACAATTTCTTTCCCGAAAAGATTTCTGTCAGCATTTTCATTTTGGAAATATGGAGCATATTATGAATATGAAAAAAATATAAAGTGCCATAACTTGGAAACGGTTCGTCGTAGCACCATAGTTCTCTGAACATGAATGGTTTCTACGGTCAAGGTTAACCTCATGGTGCAAAAAAAAAGGGACATTTGAAAAAAAAAAACAAAACGAAAATTCGTGAAATTTTTCTAAGTCCTTTTTTCATAGTGCCCCTAAGGCTACACTCCAACCAAAATTCCAATAAAGATGTTTTTATTTTAAGTATATAAAACATTGCATTGCAGACCCAGTGATATGATATTATACACTAAGTTACAGAAGTACTAATGTATTTTTATTATCTCAATAATCTACATAACTTTATACATATTTGTAATTTGAAAATAATTTAGATAGCTGCTATCTACATAGGTAATGATTAGTTTAGTAAACTAATGATGGCCTTGGCTCTCATTTGGCATTACTCTAGCCATACAATGTTATAATAATAATTTGTGACTATTTTCGAAAGGAAAATATATTTAGCAATTTTTTTATTGGTTGGGCTATATTTGAATCCTATGACCTATAAATAGTCAATACATATTATATTGTATCTACTATCACTGCTGGTAGGATAAAATTAAATTAAAAATTTAAAAAAAACCCCCGACACAAAAATAAACCTGAATCCCTATAAAAAGAAAAAATAAACTTGAAATTATAACCCTTCGTAAGTACGTATGAAGTTTTTTGATTAAATTTTGTCGCGTCGGGGGACCGCTCTCTAATTATGTGAATCCTTTCCTTTCCTTTTGCTTCCCGAACGTGAATCGCGCGAAATCAGAATTGATGTGGATGGCGCGTACATCGCCGCGACGCGCGGGAGGGTGTAAAGTGGGCGGAGCGTAACATATTCAAGTTTGGCGACCCGAGCGGGCAGACACGCGAGAGCTAGAGAGCGGTCCCCCGACGCGACAAAATTTAATCAAAAAACTTCATACGTACTTACGAAGGGTTATAATTTCAAGTTTATTTTTTTCTTTTTATAGGGATTCAGGTTTATTTTTGTGTCGGGGGTTTTTTTTAATTTTTAATTTAATTTGTTATTTCACACTTTTTGTAGGGACTCCTTAGTTATTTTGTTTAATTTCTTTTATTTTCTTGCGTTTTAAGATCCAGGTAATTTAGTGTTTAATTAGGTATTTTCTTCGTTTAGTTATTCAACTTTTGTACAATTATTTCATAGCTATTAGATATCTTATATCATAGTGTATAGTATTCTACTTATCAAGCCCTTTCATTTGATACCTTTATTGAGGGAGTAGTGAAAAAACATAATAAATTCACCATTTCGTGGAGGCAGCCATCTTGGATTTGAAATTTTTCATAGTGTATAGTATTCTACTAGTCAGGCCCTTTCATTTGATACCAATATTGTGGGGGTTGTGAAAAAATATGTAAACCGCCATCTTGTGGCGGCGGCCATCTTGGACCGATTTTCATCAAACATAGCTAAGAACACTCCCCACTTATTCACCTTTCAAACAAAAAAAACAAAATCAAAATCGGTTCATCCATTCGGGAGCTACGATGCCACAGACAGACACACACACACACACACACACACACAGACAGACACGTCAAACTTATAACACCCCGTCGTTTTTGCGTCGGGGGTTAAAAATAATTTAAAACCAAAGTAAAATCAATGAAATAAATTTTACCAGGAATATTGAATGTAAACCAAATTTTGGCCAAGTAGGTACCTACTGCTTTTTTTTTTCATTTAATAATAAATGTTGCCTTACTAGGTTTTTCTCCTGTATTGTGGGTACATTTAATAACATAAATTCTCACACCCGGATCAACTACTTAAATAAATAAATAAATATTCTGGGACATTTTTACACAGCACCATCTAGTCCCAAACTAAGCAGAGCTTGTACTATGGGTACTAGATAATGGATATAATACATATATACATTTTTTTTAAAATAGGTACATACTTATAATACATAAGAAACACCCAGATCATACAAATATTTGCTCGTTGCGGGGATCAAACCCACAACACATGTCACAGAAACAGAAAGCTCAGCCTCTATGCCAAATGTGTTTTAATTCGTTGTCATCCTTTAATTATTCTAATCACCTTTCTTTAACTGATTTTATCTTGTTGTATTGATATTATGAAATTCCCCAGATTTTAAGGATTTTATTTTTATTTTTCCCCAGTATTCTAAACATACTACCTCTGAGCACAGGTAGATTTTGCTACTTTGTATTTATTTTGAGAAAGAATTAATGATGGTTTAATTAAAGCTAATTTCAACCAATAACACATTTACCTGCAGTTACAGTAGGAATGACTGATTAATATAAATTATAAACAAAAGTCTATGCTACAGTGATAAGCTTGCAACACAGATCAAAGTTCAGTGTGCCATGTAGCTTATTGTTCGTTACTATAAACCATTCGAAATTACAATGCAAATACAGTATGTTCACCTATTTCAATGAAGTGACAATGCAAGTTATGTGATTCAATTTGTAAAGTAGATTTTGAGTTGGGTAACATCACATCACACCAACTCTTGTATGTTAATGCCTGTAGAATCACAGGTTTTGGAGGGTTTCACCCTCCAAAATAACTAGTTCAAAATATAGTTTCAATTTGTTTTCTCTGACAGAGAGCTAGCAAAAAATCCTGTCTCAGGCCCAAAGCTTGAACCTCCCCTAAAATGAATTCAGACTACAACTTGAGGTGATAGGTTTTGACGTCAAGGCTTATTTACACTAGGATTTTCTTCTATAGTCATGAGTAAAATTTACACCAAGAATCCAACCCGCCAGGTCGAAATTTGCCTTCAAAATGCAAAAAATAACAAAAAGATAGTTAGGTAAGGTGGCATCGTAGACGTTGAACTAACTGTAAGGTAAGTCATGTCGGTTGAGAAGCAACATAACTTACTTTTCAATAGATACCTACCACTGACGTCTCGTTTAAGACATAAAACTCAGAATGTGAACTGAAATGTTCTGTCAGACCACTTTTGTATTAAAGGTTCTATGGAAACGAGAAGCCTATGCATATAGAGTTTTTAGCAAAAACTTTCTGAATCTTCTTATCGAAAATTCATTCTGGACGACTGAAACTTTAGTAGTTGTCTCGATGAGGTCGTCGAACCCGCGACCTTGATCGCGAATAGCTGATACATTACGTATTTCCGATTGGAAGTTGATGGCAGTACAACGAATGTTCTGAATTATACATCATGATATAGGTATCCCTTTTTAGTTTCCTTCCTTTCCTTAGTATAATAGTTTAGTTTTTTTCTCCTTCCTTTCCTTAGTATAATATTATAGTAGGATTCATTCTTTCTAGGGCTTTTTAGGGCTTCAGTAATCACTTACTATCAAGCGATCCGTCTATTTTTTGCCCCCATAAAGCATAAAAAAATAATATCATTTGAACGCTCGGTTTTACGGCAGCGGGCTTACAATATTTAGACAATATTTTTCTAATTGGATGAATGTCCGAAATAAATGAGAAATTAGTAATGTAAATAAATGCTGTAAATATTACGTCGCGGAACTTACGGATATACCTACGTAGATTGTTTTGATATTTTGTTCTTATAATGTATGGAGTAAAACGCGGTTAGACAGTGCGTCACAACGTAACTGGAAATAAGTACAATAAAATTGTGTAGATACAAAATTATTATAATTACTAACTTATCGGAACCTAAATTATTCGAAAATCTCCAGTATACATTTTATACCGCAGTTTTTCGGATAATCTAGGTTCTAATGAATGTCTTATAGGATATATTATGACCTAAAATTCGACCTAGCTAGTAAAATTGCGAAGCTTAAGTCGCGTGTGAGCAGTTATTGGTTTCATCCGGTTATATACTACCATAGTCGTATCTGTCGGTATTACTCGGTATACTAAGGTTTTAGTAGTTCACATTCCATTCGCAAGTTTTAGGCATTTGCCGCTATGTCACTAGTTATCTATGTCGCGCTTTGTCTGTATTCCAATGTATTGCAGATATATATTTTTCAATACCCAAGTTTTTATTGATTCAGTATGATCGGTTTCTCTTATTTTTCAGGTAATCTTAAAAAATGAGTGTCTTGAAGAATGCTGTAACGTTAGTTGTGAATCATGGAAAAGGTGGATTGCGAGGACATGGAAAATTCGTAAGTGCTTGCTACTGCTTTCTAGAATACTTAAATTAAATAACATAATAGAGGTCTGTTAATACGAAACCCTGAATAAAACTGGAAATAAAATTAACAAATAATCTCCTCTGTAATTATGCGGCAGTTTTAAAGAGATAACACACTGAACCAAACGTGGTATCGCCCATCATTACTGCAATTGCACTCATAGTAAAAATCATCCGTATGCACAACACGGTCCAAAAATACATCCTTGTGGTATCCCTTCGAGATTGAATACAGTAGCTTCCCCTAGGGACCGTACAGAACCTATTCTTACGTCCAATTTTGCTTACTGAATAAAATCACACGATGGTGGTTCTAAGCCCCTAGAATGTGTTGAATTTATGGTGGCACGCATAGGTTACTCTTTGTTATAGGCCTCTGAAAAGTCGAGATAAGATCTTGGAGCCTTTAATAACGTGTGGAGAATGCTTTTGGATCCATTAAGACAGGACAGTGTATGTCGGACTCCTGCACTCCCAAAACATATCTACAGCTATCGTAAGGGTATTAGTTGACAAAGTAGATCGAACCTAAGATAATAAATAAGGCACAAACACATCTCATAGCGATATGTCGTGTGAACAGATAAATCCCGTATTATGTGTACTTGGCAACCAACGACTCTGACGTCTCATGACACGTGACTGCGCAATGCACGCCATAGAGTGCATAATGCGTTTTACATTTTGTTTATCAAATATGGGTTAGTAGAATTATTGTTCCTAGAAATACATATTATAGTATATAATTTTATAGTAGAGTTTCAATTAAAAATTACGCGCATATCATGCTACTCTTCTCCTTTTCTATTTTGTTTAAAATCGCCAGTCAATGACTTCAGAATTGTTGACATTTCAAATATTTGCCTTCAAAATTTGTCATCTATGGGTCTATTGGACGACCATCCTGATACAATTGAAATGGTGGACCCATTGGGCCCCAGTTATGTGGTCTTTAACCAGCTATGATGGCTGTATATAGTTAATGCTTATCTACAGATAGGAGATTATCATGATATCATGTTACCAAACCATCATTTACTCATCTTCTGATATGACTCTAATTTGTCCTCTACTTACATTACTTCTTTGATAAGATCAATCATCCCATTCTAAATTGAATGGAAATAAGGGTGTATTACATGGTAAAAACAATCACCGGTTGTTGAGTTGTGTGGCCGCGTGGAAACTGCCAATATTACGGAGTTATCATCATTTGTATCGAGCGAACCAATCATCCAACACGTGCTATTCAAATGATTTACTAACTTACATTGTTGCTTGTAAATCATTGTTCTGATGCTGATTGAGAATAAATATATCACAGTTTTATAGTTCTACTTACATAACAGTTCATAGAAAAATGTTGAGACTTGTCCTTTTTATTTTTATACATTAAAACTATTCAGAAGTCGTTTTAGTAAATGGCGTATGGTATAATCATGAAAAATATATTCGTACACTGTAATTTCAGTTTTGTCGTGCGACCTAACATCAACATCTTACGATTTAAAAAATAAGTCAACTTTATGACGTCTGAAATCTTCTCTCACGTCTCTCACGTGCCCCGACTCTCGCGTTGGTCTTATAAGTACCTAACTGTAGTTGTAGATATAATCGTCCACGCAACGAAGAAATGCTTCGTAGTCACTGTCGATCTTGTCAATTAAAGCAATGAATTATTTATGACTGCTAGCGATAAGGCACGTGCGATAGTCCATACTATATTTTTATGCATTCAGTGATCAAATAATTATATTTATACATACACAAAAAAAAATACTCTACACTCGAATTTTCTAACTTATAATGATCAAGTTTTGGAATTACAAACATAGTTTTATACACCATAAGGTTCACTTTACAAACAGGGCTAGCGAAATCTATTACTATAACACGTGATATTAAATACAAGCTGTGTTCCGCACGGATGATAGCACACGCATTGAGAAAGTAAGCGCATCTTAGTGACATACTGAGCGCACATCAGATGAGAAAAACATTTGGGATTTAGGTAAAAAGGAACAAGAAGCAAACCCACCAGTCCTATCAGCAAGTTAAATTATTCCTTCACTAAAATAACTTTAAAATCTTACATTGAGGAAGACTCAGTTTAGCATGCAATGCTTACATGCTTCCCAAATCCATGTTGCCATTTGCAAAGATGTACTTATTTGTCAAAAAAGGAGGGTGCGTTAAATTAGAGATCTTGGAGCTACTGAAGGTAACGAAGAGCTCAAAGTCAAGGATGCTCAGATTAAGCCTTGTCAGAGCTGACCGGTCGGTGGTGAATGTGTAGTCTCACGGCCTTTACAAAACGGCAAGATCCATTAAGTCCATTTTTTCTGATGATACGATTCCGACATCCTGCTGTCTGGGTAGCAGTGGACGATGACATGAAGATTTTCGCGATAGGAATAGTTACACTGTGCACGCGCGGTACAGCAGAATATTATCAAACAAGTATACATACATTATGATTAGGATTTCCCCGAAAGGTTAGGCTAATATTTCTTGCTTTTTTACGACTACGGCTGAACGGATCTTAATAAAAATTGTGCGCAGAGATAGATTATAGTCTGGCACACATGGCTTTTTATCAAGGTTGGCCCCAATTCTGAAGTTCACCCAGACGTAGTCGCGGGCAGAAGCTACTAGTACATATAGTATAGGTAAATATATTGTATATTAATAGTAGGTACGTAATACAGTGTACACAGTTATGTACTGGGTTTAGTTTTTATCGCGTTTCGCAACAGCCGAGCCGTTGACTCGGCTGGCATTGAACTTGGACTTGATCGGTTCGTGTTATTTACTGATTACGTGATCAATTGCCTTGACTGTACCACTGTACAAACATAATAGAAAATGTATATACAGATTCATACAACTGCCTCATCAGTCTAGTGGTCTTAAGCGCGACTGTTACGCTGGAGGTCTTAGGTTCGTTTTGCAAATCGAGCAGTTTTCTTTTGTATTTCTATGAGTATCTCATTAGTAGCTCGGAGCAATAAGCTTGGCCCTGATAAGGTCCATGGAATTTAATTATACTGGCGAACTGTGGGTTTACATTAGTGCCTGCCTAACCTTTCCGGGAATAAAGGCGTGATGATACGATATGTTACAAGACCGGACTGGACTCCCCATCGCCATAAATCATCAAGCATCGCCTCAAAACCATGCGATCTTTCTAATGAGGTTGCATAGCGATATTACATCGACATCAGCGGTGGGGGGGGGGGGTATATAATAAGTATTGATTTGAAATCACTCTCCTAAAAAAAGGCGTTTTGAGTTAATATTAATACCCTGTTCATCTGGACCAGCCATATCTCTATCAGCCGTAATCTCATCATTAGTCATCATTCGCTTCTTTTGTATCTATATCATCATCATCATCTCTCATACAGTCCATCCATATATCGTTTGGTCTCCCCATACCCTTATAACGCAAACGTGACAAGTTGATAAAAAAATTGCGAGTAAGCGTGATAGATTACAAAAACTAGGAATCGAATAAGGCAATTTTGCGATTACAATAATTGCCAGATAACTTTTTTTTTGCAATGTGGATCGCACATTACTAGTATTCTTGCTAACCCTCGTGCAAATCTAAAATACTTGTGTTACGAGTGGGTTCACGTCGGTAGTGCAATGGGTGGGTTTCGAACCGGCAACCACATGATCACAAGTCCGATGCCCTAGCCATTAGGCTACCGCCGCTTAAACTAAATGATTACTTATTTAAATGATATAATATCATAAACGCGTTAACAATAACTAAACCGTAGCGTAGCAATTCCTCATTTGTTACTCTCTCTCCTACATAAAGTCTTTTCTACAAAGAATTCACGATATTGTTTTCTGTGACATAAACCATCACGCCTCTATTCTACGAAGAGTTAGGCACCCACAGTGCACCTGTATCTTTAGGTCCTACGTAATAGGTACGAATATTGCCATTACCAGGGCACAATTTGAAACTCCGAGCTTCTTCTGAGAATTTCAAAAACTCAATAGCACTTTATACTACCTGGTAAGCGGAATCAGGACCTCTAGTGTTAGTTTATATCTAGACAGAATTCTGCTGTAAAAAAATAAAACGAAAATATTGTCTGCAGGCCTCGTTTCGTCCACTCCTGTCATGCGCCCCTGTCGCAATGGTGGGTCTGGAACGCAGTGCGCATACGCAGGACATCACCAAGAATATACAGTACATCAGCAACGACAAGGTCAAGCTCAGTGCAGACCCTGCTACCATGAAGTAAGTATCGACCTTACATAATCTACATTTACACTAATATTATAAAGAGGAATGATTTGATTGTTTGTTTGTATTGAATAGGCTCCGAAACTACTGGACCGATTTGAAATATTATTTTACTATTAGAAGCCGACATTATCCCTGATGAACATAGGCTACTTTTTACCGCCGGAAAATGCTTCATTCCTACGGGAAAACGGGCGAAGCCGGGCCGAGCGGCTAGTTCGTAAATAATTAGCTTTGCGAGATTTCGTCCATGGAAGTGTTATGATCTCCTTTTCGCTAAGAGTAGCATTGTGTATTCGGGTTTCAAAGGTATCTGGTACATCTACCAAATAACACGCAACTAACAATAACACGAACGACTGTTCCAAGACCGGAAATCGCCAGTCGGTTGACTGGAGTAAAGGAGTTTTCCAATCTCTGACTACTATAGGGACGTGAAAAGTATATTTGAAGATTGCGTTAATTTGATTTGGGACAAAATTAATCGGAACCGCAGAGTATCCTGGAATGTGTAAATCAAATGGTTTAAATGGGGGTATAAAACAAGCCTTCGTATTCGGCAATGGAGAAAAAAATCCAAACAATAGTTAAATGAAATGAATGTATTTGTCAGAAATCAGTCTGAATTTATTTGTCCAAATGTGGTTACAAGGATATGTTTTTCATAACATAATCTAACAGTTCCGCACATTTACCATATTAGAGTCACAAGAAACTTCATTATCTTTAGCATCGCTATAATCACTGATCCGATCAAATTATCACATCTAGGTATTAGCTAATTTTTTTCTCGGAAAACTTAAATTTTGTACAATTACAACATTCGTAAAAAATACAAAATTGCTATTGCAAGTTTCCGCGTATAGATACTCAACTATAAATTAAGATAAAGGTCAGTAAATTAATATTTCCAAGAGTAATTAATGCCAAATAGCTAAAATAACAGCAAATTATTTCCTACTATTTTTTGCCCTTGGTTTTACTTGCATTCTTAAAGAACTTTAAAACAAAAGATAGCTTGTTCTTCTTCGGTGCAATCTATGCCAGACCTTGCCAAATCTTATCGAAATCTATTTCTATCTAGCGGCCCCGACAGACTTCATTGTGTCAAAAAATATTTTTCTCGCAATTTTTAAGTTTTTTCTCTCCATAAGAACCAAAACAAAAATTAGCCGTATTGGTCGAGCCGTTTTCAAGTTTTGCGCTTAGTGACATATTTAGCGGTTCATATTTATATAGATAGATGATACTAATGTGAAAAGAACATACAAACAGAGCTACTTTCGCAACTATAATATTAGTGTGGCTATGCTCCCTGGAATTACACTGTGGAAACTACGCGCGTGCGCACCGTTAGAATCTATTTATACCAACGGTTATGCTATTCGTGTAACTGCGAGTAAAATTACTAAGGTCTGAACCATAATTAACCATCTTACTTCCCGTAGGCTTGTATACTTAAGTACCTTATGTATTCACGCGTTTTCCCCTAAGGAGATAACCAGAAACAGTAGAACGCCACGTGCTACGATTCTTGTATACTTCTTTCGCTTAGTCCGTGTTCATAAATTTTGTCATAGTCGTTGCGAGTTCACCTGAACTTTTTGAAGAACTTCTCGAATAAGACTGATATATTATGTTGTCTACGCTTAAGGCCCCCCCCCAATCCCCTCTCTTTTTTCACTTATAGCAATGTTTAATATTAATGTCAGAGCCAGGGCTTGCTAGTGCGGGAAATATTTATATAGGAGTATGGGCTCGCCCCCTATTACATGGGACCTAAAAATATCGGCTAATTGTAGATGTACATTGATACACCTCTGCCTAACCCTTCGAGGAATACAGGCGAGATGGTATGTGTGTATGAAATAGGACTATTATCCGAAATGCTTCTCAAGCCTCACTAATGTTTTCACCCTGAAACGTTTCAGTAAAATGGTCACTCCCATGAAGTTAATCGTTAATTTCCTGTCTGTTAAAGTCTGTCATCAACAGTTGCTTAGATATCTAGATCAATTAATGAAGAACCTGACGTTTTAATTACACTGGTTGGCTTACTATACTCGTTTAGACGCTAGGTGGTTTGTTAATGACTGTGGGATGGTAAAAATTGCAATATTTTGTTATAATGCCTCCCTACGACGCGGTACGAAGAGCGTGAGGTTCTTGAAGACGGCAAGGCCTTGGACTGCGAGGCCTTATGCGGTGGCCCACGTCGCCCATGCGTTCTCCGAGCACATGTTTGCTTAGCGGCACGATATTTGACAATGTGGTGGTACCAGACAAAATTAGAGAGTTCTATCTATCTCAAATATAAAAATACTGTCCGATTTTCTACCAAGTATATCTATGTATTCTATTCTTGGTTCGCAATCCACGCACGTGATTCTGTCTGTTACGCAATTCTAATGGTACGACATGATTTGAGAGCCAATCGGGGAAGTGGGTCGATTTGATACTCGTTATAGACTGGTGATCTGTTAGCGTGTTTTATGTGTAGATAGATCCAAATGTTACTTCTCGTTCAATTTCATCTTGCAGAAAATAGTAGCCAAATGATATAGCTTCGTGCTATTTTATGCTCCTAACGGTAAGCAAGGTGGCCAGAACTCCGCGAGGAAGCTGTTGTGTTTAAGCATCACACTTATTGTCTCCTATGCTGCCAGCCCTACTATTCTTCCTGAATCTTTACCCCACCCGCTCAAGAAGGGTGTGAAAAGATTATTTACAAGGTCGCCGTGATACCGGTGATGTTGCAAGCGTCCATAGTCTACGGTAACCGCTTACCATCAGGCGGGCCGTATGCTTGTTTGCCACCTTAGTGCCATAAGAAATATCTAGACTGTAGATAGATCGAAATGTTACTTCTCGTTCAATTTCACTGCGAAACCTAGAACTTGGCAGGCTTTGTTCTCGTGTAGATCATCCCTAAGATACGAAGGCCTTGATATTTTTGAGATACATTTGATGTGAATGACGTCAGATTAAGATGTAGGAGAAATTGTGAGATTCAGAAGATGGGATTATCCAGAAGTAAGAATCGGAAGTTTGATAACTGCGATTAAATGATTGGTGAAGGCCCATGGTCGTAAGCGTGACTGCTACGCTAGAGTTCTTGAGTTGGCTGACATAAATTAGTACTTCCTCTCTCCTATATTGCTGTGCCCGACAGGGTCCACAATGTACTTATATTATGTATACTTACCATCCAAAAAACTTTGTGGAACACAATAAATGACTGAATACTGAATACTGAGTTCGATTCCCAGGATAAGACAAGTGTTATTGGGATTTTCTATGAAATTCTCAGTAGCTTCTCGCAGTTTGTTTTTGTGCCTGGTTAATAGGTGGCAGTAGGTTCGCTATACATTGGACTTAAATATACCGGCGAGCTATGGGTGTACTTTAGTATCCCTAAGCTTAAACTTTCGGGGTACTCACATGATATTATGTTGATGTTTTAAAATGATCAATGAATAAAAAATTGTACTTAGATTGAACAAGCGAGTGGACAAGCCCATTTGCGTCATGATCAACTGGCTCCTAGCAAGACAGAAGCACGTAATGATGTATGCCACACTGTACCTAGAGCAAGGCTTCGACGTGGTATCCGTGTCCTGCACACCTTGGCAGCTGATGTGGCCTCTGAAGGGATCTCAGGTTTGTTACATTATTCTAAACTTTGTGGTCATAGAAATGAGGTTGATAGTCAAAAAAGCTTTTGCAGCAGTTGTTTATGTACGACTTGAAGTTCGATACCTTGAATAAGTACACCATCTTGTTTTTACATACTTACATTCAAAGCAACATAAATTGATTCTGATACAATTACTTAAGTGATGTAAACGAAATGATTTATAACCTAATATTTTTTAACTAAAAATATTACCTTTTGTAATCAACCCATTATTCTGTCCCAATGCTGGGCTCGGATCTCCTCTCAACATGAGAGGGAAAAATCTCTCAGGCATGCAGGTTTCGTCACGATGTTTTCCTTCACCGTCTAAGCATGTGATGAACTGTTAATACGCACATGAGTTCAAAAAGTCAGAGCCTTAGATTAGAACTCGAGACCTTCGACTTGGCAATCCAACAGTCATATCACAAGGCTATCATGCTCTTAACTGCTGTTGAAAACAAGACTTTGCCATAACATAACATACCATCACGCCTGTATTCCCCGAAGGGTTAGGCAGAGGCGTACTAATGTACACCCACAGTTCGCCGGTATGTTTAGGTCCCATGTAATAGGGGGCGAGCCTATTGCCATTAACCGGGCACAAATTCCTAACTCCGAGCTTCTACTGAGAATTTCATAGAAAAACCCAATAACACTGCTCGACCTGGGAATCGAACCCAGGACCCCTAGCGTAGCAGTCGCGCTCAGGACCACTTGGCTAATGAGTCAGTTTGCCATAATGTAATTGTAATTGAGATTCCTAATATGTCCCTTTCGAATTGGACAGGGTATTGATTAGAATTGCGACTATACAAAAAATTATCTTGCAGCTGATCGCTGAAGACCTGATCAAGTTGATGGCGATGAACGAGAACGAGCATCCGTTGGTGGTGCACGGTTTCTCCGTCGGCGGATACATGTGGGGGGAGCTCTGCGTACACGTCATGAAGAATAAGGAGCTGTGAGTTGATAACCCGATTCGGAGCTCAATACCACTTAAAATCACGATTTAATTTGAATGTGATCGTATTTAATTATGTATTTTTTTAATTAATTCATTGAAATTTTAAATTATGAATGCTTATTTAAATTCACAACATTCTTTGGACGTTTTTTACTTGACTTATAATTACGAAAGCTATCTTCATTGTTTTCCATTTATTTTTAGCGATCCCTTTCTAGCTCACTGTGTGCTTTGGTCTTAGCAGAGCTTAGATTTAGATTTTTGGAATCTATAATGGGAATGGGATTCCAATTATACTGTTTCACAAACTTGCCATGCTATGGTAATCACTTTTCTTTTCTTTTAGAAGGCAAGTGATCGTAGTTTATTAAATTCAATTGTTATCATGCACGATTCTCACATTATAAGAACTAAATTGTAAAAAAAAATCAATGTTATAATCTTTGTTTAAAGGAGTATCTATGGAGTTTCTTGCCGTTTCTTCTCCATCATAAGACCCACTTTTTGGAACCGCGCACCTAGTTTTTGTCAATTCAAAAGTACAGTCGCCGTCAGATATATTGTAGCAGACAAGGTGACCAAAAACTTCTGAACAATTTAAAATGTCAATAAGTTCCATACACCACAAGTTACCATTAATATCTGAACATTCATTACTTCATTAATATCTGAGCAAATGCTTGTCAATAATTTCTATACATATAACTAACCAAAAATATCTGAACACTTATAACGTCAAGTGTCAGATACACTTGACGTTATAAGTGTTCAGATATTTGGATTATTGGGATGGGAATCAATGTAGAACAAAGGAAGCATTAAGACGACATGCAAATAACGTTTGAAGAAAACCAAGTTCTATTTTCTTTCGATGGTTTGACAGTAACATATCAGTTGCATCACTTGCATCCTATACAAATGATTTTCTATACAATTTTTATGCCCTTTCCATCGTATTAAATCACTGATAATGTTTGGTTCATCCTATCTAAAACACAAGTTAGGTAAACTCAGTGTTTGTCTGCGTAGATACACTTGACGTTATGAGTGTTCAGATATTTTTGGCTAGATATATGTATAGAAATTATTGACAAGCATTTGCTCAGATATTAATGAAGTAATGAATGTTCAGATATTAATGGTAACTTGAGTGTATGGAACTTATTGACATTTTAAATTGTTCAGAAGTTTTTGGTCACCTTGTCTGCTACAATATAATTAAATAAAACATTTGACTTTGACTTTTTGAAAAAACTGGTGTTCTTATATTCGCTTCAGTGTCAGAAACCAGCATACACGATATTCGTTTAGAAAATGTCTTATCATGTTCGGAATTCTCAATACACCCAATTGCGAACTTAACTTAACATTACTCAATGAACGTTGTCACTTCTAGATACCAGCCGGTGATGGACAGAGTGGTGGCCCAGGTGTGGGACTCAGCAGCCGACATCAGTGAGATCACCATCGGCGTGCCAGCGGCCGTGTTCCCCAAGAACCAGATCATGCAGAAGACGCTCCGAGCTTATATGGAGTGAGTATAAATATAGTTGATATCTACTATCCGAACCGCGGTTTCACTGGCTCTGCCCCGTTCCTACGAGTCATAGCGTGATGATAAAGATCTTAAAACCTTCCCCATGAAACCTGCCGCATGAAAACTGTATGTAAATCAGTTTGGTAACGGAGTTTTACATACAAGCGTACGATGAGACGGCGGCTAATGCTTCGGCACGGATGGGCCGGCTCGACCGGAGTGATACCACGGCCTCACAGAAAACCGGCGTGAAACAACGCTTCCGTTATGTTTCGCCGAGTGAGTGAGGTTACCGGAGGGCCCGGAGGCCAAACCCTTTTAAAAGGCGGGCAACGCACTTGTGACTGCTCTGGTGTTGCGGATGTCCATGGGCGGCGGTTATCGCTTACCATCAGATGATCCGCTATTCGTTTGCTACCCTATCCCATAAAATAAAATAAAAGGATTACGGAAGAAAAAGACATACTGCGCCGACACCAAGTAATTTGGGATTAGTTAGGATAAGGAAACAAGTTTGAGATTATTCTGATTATCAGTTAAGTCTATATAAGCTCATCATTTACTAGCTTCTGCTCGCGACGTCGTCCGCGTAGCGTGATGATATATAGCCCATAGCCTTCCTCTATAAATGGGCTATCTAACACTGAAAGAATTTTTCAAATCGGACCATTAGTTCTTGAGATTAGCGCGTTCAAGCAAACAAACAGTTAAACTTCAGTTTTATATATTAGTATAGATTTGGGTTTTCGCCATTACATCCCAAAATCTGTAACGTAAAGTTAACTACTACATTTTCTAAAATTTTCCTTCCGAATAATACCTTATTTACAATTTAATCGCATTTACACAGTATATTGACATGTGATAATAAAAATTGCATAATACTATAAGATCGGTAAAGCTTGCATGATTGATTAACCTGCTTGTTTGACCTACAAATGTCATTTAGATTAGATTTGGCTTGGCCCAAACATTGTGAAGCATATTATGAAATAACTAGCTTTTGCCCGCAGATTCACTTACGTGAAGCTGTATTAGAACTAAAAGGGATCCCAAAATAATTTAATAAAAAACCAACACTGATGATCTATTTGTATTAGGACTAAAAGGGATCCCAAAATAATTTAATAAAAAACCAACACTGATGATCTATTCCTTGTATGTGTCTGTATACATTAGAGAGGTCAAGCTGTTTCTCAGGATCCGTTCAATTAATTCCGATAAGATGTTCACCAGTTTTTAAGATGAAACATATACTTTCTAACAGTGATAACAAAATTAAAATCTATTCAGTAGTTTTTCAGCCAACCCATAACAGACAAGAATTTAATAAAACACTTATTTGGGTTCGGAACACAACCCCAACCAACTTGTTTCTAGGGTTCCATAAAGGAAAAACGGAACCCTTATAGGATCACTTTGTTGTTTGTCTGTCTGTCATATCAAATATTCAGGTCTACTGTCCCTTGGAGCTGTGAAAAAATCAAACTTCTCAGGCAACGCAATCAAAAGATACAGCCGTTTATGCTGCAAATTTTCGACACTCGCAATGCAATCATACCATCACGCCTGTATTCCCCGAAGGGTTAGGCAGAGGCGTACTAATGTACACCCACAGTTCGCCGGTATGTTTAGGTCCCATGTAATAGGGGGCGAGCCTATTGCCATTAACCGGGCACAATTTCCTAACTCCGAGCTGCTACTGGGAATTTCATAGGAAAATGCAATGCAATCAAAACCTACAGGGTTCTTCCTGTGAAATCACAATCTTTAAATTTGGTACAAAGCTACGTTTTATAGCACAGATAAAGGAAAAATTGCGAATAACATACACTTTTAGTTACATCATATAATACAAATATTTTTAAGTCGGTTGTCGGACGGTAAGGTCGGATTCGCGCACAGAGGGTTCCGTCCCTCGGTGTGCGAGTCCGACCCGCACTTGGCCGTTTTTTTAAATATCTTCAATGTACAGACGCGGCTTTTTTACAATTTTATAATAGTAGAGATAATTATTTCTAGGCACACCAAATATTTATAAAATGTGTTTTTTTAAGATAAGTTACTGCCTTCTCTTCTAAAAATATCTGTCAATAGTTTCATCTCTTCTACCTATTACTTTTTCATTTATTGGTATCTATATAACTGCCTCATTAGCCAAGCGGTACTGAGCGCGACTGCTACGCTAGAGGTCCTGGGTTCGATTCCCAGGTCGAGCAAAGTGTTATTTGGTTTTTCTATGAAATTCCCAGTAGCAGCTCGGAGTTAGGAATTTGTGCCCGGTTAATGGCAATAGGCTCGCCCCCTATTACATGGGACCTAAACATACCGGCGAACTGTGGGTACTAATGTACATTAGTACGCCTCTGCCTCACCCTTCGGGGAATACAGGCGTGATGGTATGTATGTATAAATAGATAAAAAAGGAACGTTACATTACAAGACAAAACAAAACGTAGATCAGTTTCAAACACGTGCTGATAATTGTCAATGCCATTCATTAATAAATACTTCTCAAAAGATTAAATAAAGTCAGTCACTCAAAAATATACATAATATATTGATAAAAGGTCCAAAGTCTACTGATATTATGTTGAACTTTTTAACGTCATACACATTTACGCATATCATGTCTATCACGAGTAGGCAGCTGCTTAGTCTTCTTCATCATTACCCCATTAAATTGTCCCAATTTTGGGCACGGGTCTCATCTCAGCAAGAAACGGATTAGGCTATAGTCTACGATGCTATATTCCTAATACTGGTTGGCAGACTTCACACGCCGTCGAGCAAATCTCTCAGGCAAGCTGGTTTCCTTCACCGTTTAAGCGTGATAACTATTAATTAAATACGCAAGATTTCAAAAGGGACTCGTGGCTAAGTAATAACTAAGCCGATCAACTGATCTGCAAGGTTAAGCTGCACTCGCCGCGGTCAGTGTGTGGATGGGTGGCCATTCTTAATACATCGAAACCCTTCCGAGAGCACGTAAATCCGTCGGTCCCGGTTGTCATAAGACCATCTATGACAATTGTTAAGGGTAGTCGGAAGCCCAAAAAAGCCTGACAGCCAGCCTATTCTCCGAATATTGGGTTGCGGAGATCTGATGGCAGTCGCTTCCTGTAAAATGCTGATATTCAGCCGCATCGGCTTGAAGCATGATGAAGCAAGATTTCAAAACTCAGATCTTTCACTACACATACACTGCAGAGCACTTGTTCGATCATATTACAACAAAATACCATCTTCTCTTGACTCCAGGTACCATATGAAGACGTTCCACGAGGCGGCCACGTCCCACTACATCAGGTCGTCACAGCTGTTCCACACGAACCTGTGCCGCGCCCCGGCGCTGTTCCTGCTCTCGCAAAGTGACCCCGTCGGCGCTGAGAGGAGCAATCGAAGCGTACACGACAGCTGGGTCAAGATGGGGATGAAGGTATCATATTAATTTACATACATAACTAGCTGACCCGGCGAACTTCGTACCGCATAACAATCGATTCTGAACGACGTCACGTGACGTCACTCAATTGTTTTGCCTTCCCGCAACCCCTTCACTAAAACTTAAACTTTATGTTATGCTAAAGTTCAAATTGACTTTTAAGTATTATTACGAATCTTTTGTATGGGAATATAGAAAAGTGTAGTTTTTAGACTTTTTCAGGGATTCTTTTTTAATTTTTTTCTCCGTTTGAGCCATCCTCGTACTTCAAGGAATATTATAAAAAAAGAGTTAGTGAAATCGGCTCAGCTGATCTCGAGATTTGCGCTTAGCAACACATTTGGCGCTTCATTTTTATATTATAAATATACAACGTTAGTATTATAATAAGTGAAACTCGAGACACTTGTCTAGGATTTTTACCCACAACCTAACGGAAAATATATATGAGTTTGGGGTGAGAAGGTGTTTGTTTGTTTGTTTGTTTGTGTGTGCCAACGAATTTTGCCATTTATCTCAAGAATGGTTTACTTTCTAGTGCACCTGGAAGTGCTGGGATCGATCTCCCCACGTGCAGCATTACACGAAGCACCCCAAGGAATACGTAGCAGCCCTCTATGAACACCTGGACGCGTACGGCCTGGTCTCCCAACCTGAGAAGATGAGGATGAGGTTATAAGTGTAAGACTTGAACCGTATAAGTAATGTAGCAGGGTCGATAATAGCTGTGAGTGGTTTTGGCTGTACTCTGGCGAAGTTTATGTGAGAAGATATTAAGGCTGGTCGTTAAATTTATTATTTTTGGTCTAACAATTGAAAAAAATAAATGTTATCGTTTTATGTACTGATCTATATCTCCCTCCATCTGACGCCTGGAGGGGAGTTGAAATTAAGATCTATTTGAGACGTAAGGTGCTCAAATAAATACCTTTCGTTCAAAAAAATTTATTTCATAAGGCCCAACAGCACAGAAATAATTTGTGACTTGGCGGAATGGCATCTTATAATAAGTCGAAATTATTGTTATATCAGCTCACATATCAAAGAATTCGCCACTAAATTGTGACAAACATATCCAACCGGTGGCTGTTAGAACTGAAATCGATATCGAAAATGTTAATTCAGTTCAGCTTAGACGAACAATATTTTGAAGGGGAAATTCCCGAACATAGTAAATAATTTTTTTATTCTTGTTGGTAAAGAACTTTTACTGGCAACAGCAAATCATGTTTTCACCGGGAAAGATATGATTATCACACTATAGCGTAGCTCTAACATTCACGCTATTTATATAGTATATCCGTAGATTAATTGTAGAATGATTTGTAGAAAAAATGTTGTATCTAAAGTTTGTCCATTTTATAAATGGTTTTTTGACAGCTCATGCCCATAAAGTTTCGTATTGTTTAAGTTAAAATTTCATATAAATAATATTGTGCCTCATGGACCTTAGAGATGTGCCACACATAACGATATACTACGATTGTGCCACAGATTACAAATAATCGGTAATCGGTATAATCAACTCGAGGTATAACAAATGCGAGAGAACACTCAGCGAACGTAAATGCGTTAAAATGACGGCCGGCCGGACGATCGGTTGATGTTGCCAGTTGGCGTATAAATATTTTTTACGATTATGATATTTATTTTCATAGTAATAAATAGAGACGCAAACACACGGACTTATAATTATTTATAAAAAATATATAAGCGAATATTAAATCAAAATATATTTATAGATATTGATTATACATACATACATATTTTCACGCCTGTCTCCCATTGGGGTAGGCAGAGACTATAGATTTCCACTTGCTACGATCCTGGCATACTACTTTCGCTTCATCTACGTTCATTAACCTCCTCATGCATGAACGTCGATTTGGGTGCTCTTAATATGTCCTTTTTTAAGAACGGCCGCAACTATTATTATATTTATTTTCTTTAGGACATGACTAACTTGTCAGTCGTCAAGCTGTCAAAAAACTATTAATAATATGGACAAAGTATAGGTATAATAATCTGGCCTAGTTAAAAGAATTGGAGATATTGGAGATATATTTGGGCAATAACTAGAACAGGAGAATTATGTTATAACAGCACTGAAGGATCTTTTGATTCTAAAAATATAGCATAGTTTGTAGTTAGTTATTATGGTCGCAGATTCCATTCAGGCACCTTCCTGCAATGGTGGTAACCAATGAGGAAGGTCTATTTCTAATATTATAAATTAAAACGCTCAAGCTTTGTTTTTAAAAGCTCAGGAAATAAACGTCTTAACTAAACCATAATAAACACAATGTCAATATTTATCGTGATTTCCTATATAAAATACTTAAGTTAATTTTAACTAAATGGCAACACTGGTTTGTTGACGTCAATACAATTAAATTATTTTAAATAAGTTTTGGATTGGATTGTTTAAAGACTATGGTGTAATTAAAATGACGGCCAAAACACTCCACTGTAGAAATCTTATATAAGCCAATCCCTAATAAGCATTCTTCTATACATATTTAAAAATATAGTGAATTAAAAAAGGTATAAAATAAAAGTGCAATAACGAAGACCGAACTTACACGACCCGCGTAAACAATGGAATTAGGGATATCATATTTAAAAATATCTTTAAATATTTATTTCATTTAAAATGATTGAGCAGTGATAGCATAGTTTATGACCATAGGACTGCCAAGTTAAAGGTCTCGAGTTCGAATCCAACCTCTAACTTTTCGAAGTCATGTGCGTATTAATAGTTAATTATCAGGCGCTTAAACGGTGAAGGAAAACAACCTGAGCAAACCTGCATGCTTGAAAGATTTTCTCGACGGTGTTTGAAGTCTGCCAATTGGCATTAGGCTAGCGTGGTGGAGCTATAGCCTAATCCCTCTCAGTCTGAGAGGAGACCCGGGCCCAGCAGTGAGACAGAATAATGGGTTGATTATGACGATATGATAATGACGATTAAATCTCTACTATTATAAAATTGAAAAAATGCTGTCTGTACATTGAAGATATTAAAAAAAAACAAGTGGTTTAGGGTATATGAACGTCTCCGAACCCAAAAATGTGATTTTTAAAATTCTTGTCTGTTTGTTACCGGTTGCCGCAAAAACTACTGAATAGATTTTAATTTTGTTATCACTGAAATAAAACTATTTTTTACGGATTTAATCGCGTTGTATTAATTGTATTAATTTATAAAATTAATTTTATTTAAAATATACAACGCGATAAAATCCGTAAAAAATAATTTTATTTCAATGTCTAATATTCGCGTAAGTGTCAGAAACCTGTTTTTTATCACTGTTAGAAAGTATGTGCTCCAATTAAAAACTGGTATACTTCTTATCTCAAATAATTAAACGGAACCTGAGATACAGCTTGACCTCTTTAATGTATAGAGACCCATACAAAGAAGAGATCATCACTGTTGGTTTTTGAGCTTAAAGTGACCGAAGCCGCGGGCATAGGCTAGTTTAGTATATAATGTATCTACATATCCATAGTAATATTACGAAGGCAGAATAACTCTGTTTATTTACCGTTTAACGCCTTAACCGCTGAACACAGTTTGATATTTTTTGGCAAGAAGGTAGATTGCATTCTGAGGAAGGACATGCTACTTTTTTCTTGAAAAGTCCTTTTAGGTGCAAGCGAAACAGCGAATGAAAAACTATTGTCAATTAAGTAACTTTTTTAGACGTTGAGAATCAGGTCTAAAGTATTAAGCAATGAATTTATCATGTCTAGTTCGTAAGTTTTTTATAATTTAGTTTTAGGGCCACTTGCACCAACTCCTTAAATATAATTTAAACTATATTTAAACACAATGTTTCGCTGTAATTTTGTATTTAAATACAATTTAAACATATTATTTAAGAAGTTGGTGCAAGTGACCCTTAGAATAAGAGAATAGGTATGCACTGTAGTTAAATAAATAGAAAAAATACACTTTTATATAAAACTTGTTTGATTTATTGTATTATTTACCTAAGAATATTTATATAAAAATTATATCGATATGAAAACCCTGTCCGACCGTGAAGGTGTCGATATCGATATCGATATATTATAAGAAAAAAAACACTCAAAATCAACAGTTTGAGTAGCGAGTTCAATTTTACATACCTCGACGATGTTAGCATTTTCGACTAAATTTATATGGGACCACCTCTGAAATATGTCCTACCAAACAAAAGAAGAATAATCAAAACGATTCTTAATAATTGGCGGAATAGTCGTGTAACGATCATAAAAATTAATAAACAATCAAATTGAGAACTTCCTTTTCAACCATAAGATTATTTCCTTGCAAGATATTACCTTGAAATTTTCTCAATAATTTAAATATGAACCACAGAAATGGGGCCATTAGGTTAGTAGTTTCGCAAATATGATTACTAAATAAATATAAAAATAATTTCACAGTGCGTGAAGGTATTGTTAGGGGATCCAGTTCTTGAATTGTATTGAAAAGTATGAGACTGTTCTCACTAGACCGTTCCGCGACTGACCAACACCGGCTCTTTTCCACACTATCGAAAACGTATTCGTATCGAAATCGAGAATAATTTGTATGAGAAGGAGGTTAATGAACGTAGATAAAGCGAAAGGCAAGATCGTAGCAAGTGTAGTCTCTGCCTACCCCAATGGGAGACAGACGTAAGAAAATGTATTTATGTGATTTGTAGCAGAAAAAAACTCATTCGTATACGATACGAATTCGATAGTTATTCGTGATATAGGGTACTGAGCGTCAACAATTGTGTCGATACGTCGATTTTAACTCGTCCTTCCTGAGGCGTCTGCCTCATGCGTTAACACAGGTGAACTATTTTCTTAGGATAGGGGAGTGAATGAGCAGACAGATCACCTCATGGTAAGCGATTACCGCCGCCCATGGACACCCGCAACACCAGAGGAGTCACAGGGGTATCCTCACTCAATCGGCGAAACACAACGTAAGCGTTATATCACACCCGTCGAGCCGGTCCATCCATGGCTCTTCCACGGCTTCTACTTCAACTAACTACTACTACTGCGAGAACGGTAACCATATCCGCGGATGCTATATAGTTACTGATTCATTCTAGTGGACATAATATTCCATGTCAAGTACTGTCACATACATGTTATGAGACGGTGTAGTGGAGACTCCTTTATGTCGTAAATATGCAAAACATTATTTTAACGAATTCGTGCCTACACAAATACCGAGGCCGTACCATGACGTGTATGTAATTACGATAATTTTTGGGTAGTGAGAAAGGGATGGCATTATTTAATATTGAGATCGACATCTCTCTCTCACAATCACGTCATGGTACGAAGTTCGAAGTTTATAAAAACGCGGTGTGTGGTGTCGAACTCCTTACTATAAGAATCTCGTCACGTATCGCGACAGAACATCATGACATTACTTGTACGGAACCGTTTGGTGACTAACCAAAACTACAAGAAATAGAGGCAAAACCCTCCTCAATCCACAGACGGGGCTAAAAAGGTAACTACAAATGTGTTAAGGTGTCAGATAGAAAGAGAGAACTTTTATTTTGAACTCTCACATTAGGTAGGTACGTTGATTTAAATAAATAGCGTATTTACAGCGACTGCGCAAGCCCAAAAAAGGCCTACTTTCGAAAGTTGTTACGAAAATAATCACGGATGCGAAACATTTGGAAATATTTGCCTGATGTCCAATGTCCTTGGGCTTTTTGGTTTTTATTTCCTCAACTTTAACGTTGTGTGAAATATAATAGTTTATTATGTTAGTTAATAACTTGTCTTTACTGTCGCTGAATAAATGTTTATTTCTTTATTTCTTCTTACGTTTTGTACTATGTATTAGGTTGTTCATGCGGTGTTTGCCTGAAGTAATTGTTAGTGTTACACTACTGCTCTTATCTAACACTTGTTATAATTGTGTCCTATTGGTTGGTGAACCATAACAAATAAAATATTTTTTTGACCCTGAGTGTCTCTGTACGAGGTGAACGGGATTGACAGTAAAGGGATCTTCTTTAATTCTCTTTTTTTTTCTGGATGACACTTGGAGGGTGAGTGAGATACCTACCACGCGACAGGCGACCTAACGGCATGCTCCCCATCATTCTATGTGAAAATTTACTTTGTGCGCTAATTGCGGTCAACTTTAGATAGGCACAGTTAAATTGCCGATTATTAAATCAGTATTTTTATTAGGTAGGTACACCACATTATAAACTTACCCACTTGCTTTAAACTTATGATAATTATTTAGAGAGTATCCTGTCTCCGAACTTCATTATTTTAAATTCGCATCCATAGCCTGACTTCATCCACCGCTAGGTAGGGCTCCTTCAGTTTTTGCCATCCACCACTGTCTTGTGCTAGTCATCCATGTAGTACGCTCTTCGACTTGAATAAAATTATGTCTATAGGTAATATTTTTACCGTGGTAAAGCTATGCTCGACAGAAAACCGGCGTGAAACAACACTTACCTACGTTGTGTTTCGCCGAGTGACTGAGGATACCGGAGGTCCAAACCCTTTTCATTTTCAAGGACGGGCAACGCACTTGTGATTCCTCTTGTTTTGAGTGTGTCCGTGGGCGGCGGCCACCATCAGGCGATCTGTCTGCTCGTTTCCCCCAAAATGTCGTCGACATATCGCTGCTGGACTCCCAACACTCCTCTTGCCATCCCTCATCCATTCAATCTTGTGTACTACTCCAACTGTCGTAACTCAGGACATTATGATAGATGATCGTAAGTTTAGAGACGGCCGTAAACTTACGACCATCCATCATAATGTCCTAGGAAATTGCTCAGTCAGTCAGTTGCTACAATGGTATCATTACATCTTTCACAAGTTCACAACCGAAGTGCAGCCAAATTGGTATATTTGGCTTCCTTGTTATGCACCCTTGAACTCATTCCTGCGCCGGCGCTGCCACTACCCAATATTAATATGCTCAGTACACACGCGACGTGCATTCGCGGCGCACGAGTCCACCAGTGTTGACACACTTTCAGTTAAATGTTTTGTTTCTGAAACACTCATATTTGTGTTTTAAAATGAGTGTTTTTTAATGTGATACTAATTATTCTGAGTTAGAGGTAAATTTAGTCAAAGTTGCTTATCTATTTTGCGTTTATAACACCCACAGCATTTGTGTTGTTTGTTATTGGGCATGCGTTCGGTAGTGCAGTTTAGACTTTAATAAATTGTGCGTAGCCGCATGAAGAATTCGCTGTCCAGACATTTTTGTTCTATCTGCTCTAATATTGTAATAAGTACGTAGTTACCTATTTTTTATTTGAGTTATGTATCTGTCATGCTGTATTTGTTCTTTATCTAATCACCGGTTTCGACGGCAAACAATATACCTTTATTGTTATTAATTTATTTTTTATGGTCCCAATCAACGGACCCACTAGTAAAACAATTGGTCAATTGGCCTAGTCACTACACTAAACACTTAATTACTTAAGGAATAAAATAATGATATAAGTATGGCCTAAATGCTTTGTTATGATTAAAGTAGGAGCTGAATTATCTATTATGGTTTTTTTATGATAGTTAGGTACCTATCTAACGTAAAGTCTTTACGGTAGAGAGATCCGATATCCACTCTTAACAAAGAGTAGTATTAATTTAATTATAACTTTTCTTTCACCGGCGTTTCCCCGTTCCTAAGGGAAAATCCGTTCAGTAATTTGAGTTTATCGCGAACAGACAGGCGCGGTAGGGAATTGTTTTATAATACCTATATAAGTATTCATTATTAGTCTGTAAGCAGGACCGCAGACTGTTGTGATCATTGTTCAAATTCAGCACCACCAATATTTCATTATCGAATTCTTGTGCAGATTAGAAATGTCTTAGTAGGAAAACGCCCTAGCCAAAAACATGTTTTATGAGTCGAAAATCTTCGATCGTATCTACTAAAAACCTCTCTGGCTCTCTTCCCTTGCCCTGTAGAACCGTGGATTTATTAAATTCGCCACGAGCACGTAATTCCGGGCCCAGCAGTGGTAGACGTGGTAGGTAGTGGCAATCCTTTAGCAAACATGACGGTAATAACTTTCTCGCCAATATTCCCCGAAGGGTTAGGCAGACCGCAGAGGTGTCCCACCGTATACCCACAGTTAGCCGGCATGTCTGGGCCCCATGTAATAGGGGGCGAGCCTATTGCCACTAACCGGGCACAAGTCCAAACTCCGAGCTGCTGCTCGACCTGGGAGTCGGACCCAGGACCTTTAGTCGCGCTTGGGGCCACGAGACCAACGATGTTGTTGAAGTGTAGCATTTTATGTCCATTTATGCAAGTACTGAGATTTTTTATTAAAGAAGTGTGCTGGTGCAATAGTGACTTGTATTGTAAATCAATTACAATATAATTGACACCATTTTCAGTGAGTAGGTTGCTAATGTGGAGTTTGTATAGACATGAGTAATATGATAGTGGCTACCTGTATAAATTAAGTGTAAGCTACTGTGTACTGCGCACTTGAAAAACAGACCCATCTGCAAAATGTCACATATTATTATACCTTATTGAGAAGATTTAATTACATATGGATGGCAATCCCTACTAATATTATAAATGCGAAAGTAACTCTGTCTGTCTGTCTGTTACGCTTTCCCGCTCAAACCTCTCAACCGATTTTGATGAAATTTGCCACAGACAATCTTTAGACCCTGAGAAAGGACATAGGCTACCTTTTATTGCGATAATCACGCTATAGGCTATATATCATCACGCTACGCGGACGAAGTCGCGGGCAGTAGCTAGTTATTTATATAAATCTGCTTTACTGCACACATGAAAAATACAAAGACATTAATCAAATGCAAATAATAAAATAGACTTTCGATGTGGAACAGAATAAGCGCAAGGCCTGAAAGTAGTTTTTTTTTTAAATAGCTTACTAGCAATGCGGGTCTCACATTACTAGTATTCTTGTTAACCCCTCGTGCTAAGCTAGATTGCTTGTGTTACGAGTGGGTTCACGTCGGTAGTGCAATGGGTGGGGTTCGAACCGGCAACCACATGATCGCAAGTCCGACGCCCTAGCCATTAGGCTACCGACGCTTCAAAAGTTTGTTTAGAATCGTAATCGTAATTTTTACTGTGTTATTTTTTCCTGAGACTATGGCCCCCTGATTCATCAGTGGCTCGAGCTATGGAAAACTGAAACCTATTTGCACAATCTATCGTAGTCGTTATGGATAGGTACCTACGTCTTTAGTACAGCCACCAGTTTTACGTTTACCTTACCTTTACCAGGGATAACTAATTTCTTGAAAAAAATATGCTTACGTGTCTCAAAATTACTTTGGTTTTTGTTATTATAATTTTGATTCGATATTCTAATTAACGTGTTTGAGGTCTTGCGCCTATTCAGTTACACGCTGTATAAACCATTGTACCTACCTAGATAAATTTGTTTGTATTTTTATTGGCCTTATCGCGATCTGCAATCTCTTCCAGGCAACCTTATGACAGACATACCTGAACTGAACTTAAAAATGGGATCGAGCACTGTGCACACAAATAAATGTACAATACTATCTAATTGGTATTAGTGGTCCAAAGCGCTGTTACGCGAGATTAGCTACCTACCTAGTTTCGATTCCCAGGTCAAGAAAGTTGTTATTGGGTTTTTCTTTGATAGATACTTTCAGTACAGCTCAAAGTTTTGTTATTTGATCCCGGCAATTCGCAACAGGGTCACTTTCTATTTTATGAGACCTAAACATACTACCGGCGAACTGTGGGTGTAGGTACATTATTACACCTCGGCTTGACCCTTTGCAAAATATAGGCGTGATGGTATTATAAAGTCTAAAGTGATTTACTTAGGTACTATACCTACTACAACTCGGCATCTCTTTGGCGAAACTAAAATCTAGTTTTTCATACGTCTTCCAGTAATAACATCAATATTCATCTCCAAATCGCAGCCAATTTCGTGCAGTGGTTTTTGCGTGATGCGCTAAGTACAGAGATACAGACAGACAAAAACATATACCTAGTTTAAAGATCATTAATAAATCATCAACAAATAACAAAAAGGATATTATATCCATCACGCTGGCCTACAGTGAGTGCGTCTCAGCACATAACGATTACGTGTGAATTTATTTTAAAAAAATCAAGTTTCAAGTCTCAAAATTGCAGTTTTCTCACGGCATTTTCTTTGCCATTCTAGCTATAGTGGTACGTACAAAAAATATATAATTACGTACATTGTTTCCTCATTACTTGTCGCTAAACATCAGGCGAATTACAGTATAAAGCCGATAGACCTAAGAAAAAAACTCAAATAATTACGTACATTAATTTTGTTTTTATTATGGCGCCACACTTTTTTTATATTTGCCAGTGTCAAGTACCTATTAGAGTAATCAAGTAATATTTCCCATCATGGGATTGTATTAGGGCACCACACTTTTTGTGTTCGCCAGTGTAAAGTTTATGTTGTTCAGTTGCCCCAATAAAACGGTAGATACTTTATTGAGGCTATGATTGAGTTTAGGAGTGAAACCAAAAAGTCACGATTTTCAATTCTATATCATTTGCCTACACTCTCACACGTTCACGAAAACTTCGGAGAAATTCAAGTTTTGAAAAATAATATAAAATCGACAATGTGCACTTTTCATTTTCCCGCCTAAACTCGCCATTACTCGTTTACGCTCCAATGTAGACGTCGGGCAAAATGGTGATCAAGCGTAGGCCTAAAAACTCAGGCAGTGGTATTCCGCCTTGCATCCTTCCTACTTATTACCTTCAGTTGGCACCCGAAAAAACAGTGCGGTTCTAAAGTTATCTGCAAGTGGTTTTGGCGTGGTAAATTTATATAAAAAAACCCGATGTAAAGACAGTTACGTAAATGCTTTGCATTCTATGGTCCTTACTGGCTTCGATATTTTTTAAATTATTTGACCTGAGGCGCCTGCGCCTAACAGCCGTTCGCAATGGCTAACCTCAAAAGCAAGCTGTTATTTGAGGGGTAAATGTAGGCGGTGCCCTTCATCGTCATGGCAAATATTAGGTACAAATCCCATGGCCGTGAGGATAGGGCAAAGAAGGGCAATCGAACTCAAAGTCAAAATCATTTATTCAATAAGTATATATGACGTACTAACTAATAGGTAGTACTTTTTGAACGTCATTTTTACATAGTAGACAGTCCCCAAAACGCCCTTCACCGCCTCCTAGTGTTTTCGCTAGGAAGAAGAAGCGGCGCAAGAAACTCCCCAGCAACACATTTCTGTTTATGGCGTTGCACAAAATATAAATCAAATCATTGTTTGGTTGTAATATTGATATAGATCCATGATGAATTTCCGAAAGTTGCTATTAGTAAAATGTAAGTATCTCATTTTGTTTGTATTCGCAGGTCGCGGCAGTGTGTCGCCATGGAAGCGATCCGGTTGCGTTCGGTGGTTTATTCCGCCCTTAATCAAGGGCATTTATTAATTTGTTGTAAAAATGTAAGTAGACACACTAATTTATTATTATTTCAGTACGGGAAACTAAGGATTTTGTTAGAAATCTAATTTGTTCCTTAATAGTGATACTGACTGCTGCTAATAATAATTATTTAGGAGCATAATTGAGAATAGGGTTGTTCCCTATTATATAGGAAATGGGGATGTAACAGGGGAACGTTTTATTAACACTGTGCACATTCGACCAATGATAGCTTACATAGTTACATATTTTCGTTAAATACAACCTGTGTATTTTGGAATAACCAACTAAGTAGGTAGTGTCTACATATGGGTGTTTCTGTTTATCCCCAAAAACCCACAGGTGTTAAAATATCGAAACAGCTAGTTACGTACCTGTGATTATCCTGCGGTTCATAGTAGCTGCAGGATTCAGCGGTGAACTCTAACTCAAAAAGTGGGGATCACAATAGACCGTTTTCGGTCGCAGTGATACTATAGCCGCAAAATAAATAAAAATATTACCTGCCTACCTCAAAAATGTTTTTTAATTATTTTTGTGCTTTTAAACGTAACCTATTCAATTCTACACAATCACGCAGATTATGTTTACAAAGGTTCCTCGTACGAATCCCTCTACTTGTGCCATTTTTGCTGCAGGCCACTTCTCATCCGCTACTGTCGAGTGTTCAAACCGCGGGGACACCGACCGTGAATTTAGATCGCGGTGCGCACACGCAGATCATTCACTCGAATATGATGTACATAAGTAATGACAAAGTCAAGCTCAAAGCAGACCCCAGTTCTATGAAGTAAGATTTGTGATTTATATATCTCTATACACCTTGAAAAGACTGTTGTACCATATCGCTGGAGAGTCATGCTTCGGCACGAACGAGCCGGCTCGACGGCCTCGCAAACTGTCGTGAAACAACGCTTACGTTGTGTTTCGCCTAGTGAGTGCGGATAACGTAAGCCCAAACCCTTTTAAAAGGCGGGCAATGCACTTGAAACTCCTCTGGCGTTGGATGGTTGTTGGATGCCCGTGGGCGGCGGTAATCGCTTACCATTAGGCGATACATCAGCTCATTTGCCCCCCTATCCCATAAACATGGCCTCTCATAAACTCATGTGTGGCAAATAAGTAGTTACCTAAACAGACGGTATTTGTGAAAATTTAATTAATATTTTTTTTATTAAGTTTTTTCGACCGCGTCTGAAAGTCTTAAAGATGATCTTAGTCGTAAAAGAACAGTTCTCTTTCAGACTGAACCAGCAAATAGACAAGCCACTATGCATAATAATGAATTGGATGATGGCTAAGCCGAACCACGTGCTGAAGTACGCCAAGCTGTATCTGGACCAAGGGTTCGACGTGGTCTCCGTGTCCTGCAAACCGTGGCAGCTCATATGGCCTGTGAAAGGATCCCAGGTTTGTTACACCACTAGCTTCTGCCCGCGACTGTCTGCGTGGACTTCAGAATTAAGTCAGACCTGGATAAAAAGCTAACTTCAGACTATAACCTATTTCTATGCCAAATTTTATCAAGATCCGTTAAGCCGTTCTGGCGTGAAAGAGTAAAAAACGTCACGTACATCTATTCTCATTTCTGGGCAGGAGCACCTCAGTATCAACTTCTTCCTCTGGACCAAATCCAACGAAAAGCGATTCGAATCGTTGACTGCCAAGATATTTCAAAACGGCTAGACTCCTTGGCGCTTCGTAGAGATGTGGCCTCACTATGCATCTTCTATCGCCTATACTATGGGGAGTGCTCCGAGGAATTGTTCGGATTGATTCCTGCAGCCTCTTTTCGCCATCGTACTACGCGACAACAGTTCCATCCACATCATCTTGATGGCTGGCAGTCCACAACTGCGTTTCTCTAGACGCTTTCTACCTCGAACTATCGGCAGCAGTATTTCCGGACAAATACGACCTTCAAATTTCCATGTTAAGAGCGTAGGTACTCCCTTTTAAAAGGCCGGCAGCGCACTTGTGACTCCTCTGGTGTTGCGGGTGTCCATGGGCGGCGGTGATCGCTTACCATTAGACGATCCGTTTGCTCGTTTGCCAGCTATCCCATAAAAAAAGACATCCTCACGAACTTTCACGTTTATGATATTAGTAGGATATAAAAAATCTTGAATTGTTTTCATGTTCAGGTAATCGCAGAAAGACTACTGAGGTTCATGGATGTGAATAGTCGGAGCCCGCTGATGGTGCACGGGTTCTCTGTGGGCGCGTACGTGTGGGCTGAACTCCTTGTCCATGCCACAAACAATAAGCAGAAGTGAGTAAGTCTGAGCCTGATCTCGCATTGCATAGGCTTTCCATACGACAAGAGGTCAGTTTATATTGGATATTGATTTTAATTACTAGATTCCAGCCAGTGCTAGACCGCATAACGTGCCAGGTGTGGGATTCTGCCGCGGACATCCACGAGATCCCAGTTGGTTTTCCCACCGCTGTGTTCCCACGCAACATGTTCCTGCAGGGACTTACCAGGTCTTATATCAAGTAAGAACTTTTTACTACCTTGTGAGTAAACTTTTCGCTCTGTTTTGCCCATTACCTTTACTTTAGGGCCGATTCTGGACCTCAATTACAGCTATCGTCTAATAATCTAGACGTGTGACCTTCGATAGTTCAGCTTTCTATCATCAAAGTTAATAAGGCCGTATCATGACATGTTATTGACATCATTTTCCGATTGAAAGAGAGGGATGCGGCTCTACAGATCAAATAGCGCTATCCCATTCTCACAACCTAAAAATGATGTTGATAACACGTCGTATTACAGCCCGTCCAAGTCATAAAAGAGGGTAACAAACTATTCAAAGTCGTCGCAGTCAACATTCTAAATAGAGAGAGTGCAATCAGGGTTATGGGCGGACATGTATCAAATCGAATGTCCGTCTGTATAATTAAAACTTCCAAATTGCCAAACCAACCGAAATATTAAAAAAAACAGGGTTTTGGATACCCAACAACAAAAATGTAAATAGGTACTGCGTTACGTTACACGCGTTATCGCATCACGGTCCGTGAGCCACTAAGCGCTGTTTTTGTTACCTAGAATAGTTAATTAACCATAATTCTACTCTAGATTAAGTAAATTATATTAAAAAGCAGTTTTAATGATAATTTAAATAAGCTCGCATTTTTTATGGGATAGGGGGCAAACGAGCAGACGGATCACCTGCTCGTAAGCGATTACCGCCGCCCATGGACACCCGCAACACCAGAGGAGTCGCAAGTGCGTTGCCCGCCTTTTTAAAAGGGTTTGAGTCGCCGGTGTCCTCACTCACTCGGGGAATCACAATGTAAATGTTGTTTCACGTCAGTTTTCTGTAAGGCCGTGGTATCACTCTGGTCGAGCCGGCCCATTCATGCCGAAGCATGACTCTCCCACGATGAATTTTCCTGTTTCTAGGACCCATATGAAAGTATTCCACAATGTAGCGACGAAACACTATATGAAGGCCACAGAGGTGTTCCACGACACGCCATGCAGAGCTCCAGGGCTGTTCCTCGTATCCAAGACTGATCCTATAGGAGCCGAGAAGAGAAGCAGAAAGGCTCATGACTCTTGGGTAAAGAGCGGAATTAAGGTGAGACTTTACTTTCTTCATATTCATTCAACACGACCTGATGGACCTGTGTATTCTGAAGGGTAATTTTTATTATATGGAATAGGGGGCAAACGAGCACATGAATCGTCTGATGGTAAGCGATTACCGCCGCCCATGGACACCAGAATAGAAGAGGAGTCACAAGTGCATTGCCGGCCTTTTGAAAGGGTTTGGACCTCCGCGGTAACTTCACTCACTTAGCGAAACACAACGTAAGCGTTGTTTCACGCCGATTTACTGTGGTGCCATGGTATCATTCCGATCGAGTCGTCGGCCCATTCGTGCCGAAGCATGGCTCTCCCACGGTAAAATGATACAAGTATGATGTGTTGTTCACAAATAACTTACTGTGTAGTGCAACTTCAAATGCTGGGATAAGTCACCACACGTGCTGCATTACTTCCACCACTCCGAGGAGTACAAGGCGGCGGTATATTCACACATGGATCAATGTCAGCTGCTCGCCAACAAGTTATAGTAATGATGACCCTGGACTTGGTGAAGGGACTAAATAAGTTATTTTATAAGTTTTTTAATAAATGCTTACCAAAGACTGTTACTAGGTGGGGTAACAGGCAATAATTTTTATTGCTTCCTTTTTATTAAGCACTAGCTTTTGCCCGCGGCTTCGCTCACCTGAAGCTATATTAGGATTAGAAATGGATCCCCAAATAATTTAATCAAAAACAAGAGAGGTCAAGATGTATCTCAGGATCTGTTCTATTAATTGAGATAAGAAGTTCTATTCCTAATAGTGATAGCAAAATTATAATCTATTCAGCAGTTTTTGTGCCAACCCGTAACAAACAGACAAGATTAAAAAAAACATTGGGTTCAGAGACGGTTCCAGTATCAATAACATCCAAACTATAATTAATATATTTAAAAAAAACAAGTGGGTATATAAACGTCTCTGAACCCAAAAATATTTTTTTAATTCTTGTCTTGGCAATTCGAAATAATAAAAACTGTATTTAATATACAGTTTATAATTTCGACTTGCCTACCTTTAAAATCGTCATTAGTTCTCCAGCTATATTCATAGTCCCTACAAATATAGTCTCAAATAAAATACCCAGAAAACATTAGACCATAGAATATTTACCTACCTAAATATAAACGATTATTATTCAAGCGTACCTATCGTTCACCGGAGACCGCTAAGTTCAAATTTTAATCGGTTTTTCGAATTTTTGATTTTTGACAACTGAGAACTAAAAGCTTTTGCCAAAAACTGTGCCAATGGCCAAAATTGACGATTTACCTACACCACTTTTAGCGACGAGTTGTGAATATTTGTGTAGTAGATATCGTAATTACTACAGGCATGAATCTTAAATGTGATTTAGATCTACAAATTGCGAATAACCAGTTACAATTTTTTTTCTGCGATCTCAGGCGCGTTCACCTGATACCGCCGAATCAGCCTCTAAACATGTCTTAAGTACATTAAAATAAAGTTATAGTCAAACCATCAAGTCATTTTCGGTTAGTTTTTGTCAAAACTAGATAAGTATAATAAATTATGTATGTATTTAAACACGTAGCGGTAAAATATATCAAGAATAAATTTGAAATATGGTCGACAACCAACGGCAAACGTACCTACATTTTGTTAATTAATTAATGCTATTTGTTTATCTTAATTATTTAGTTTTTATATTCAAGTTAAATAAAAACGTACTTAAATTGTCTTAGCTGTTTCATTCATTTTAATTTGATATGTTTTCTTTTCCCGCAGTGAGTTTCTTATGCTAAGTAATTAGGTACTTTTTGTTGCTAATTGCTGTATCTTGTTTGAATTGTTAACTTGTATCTCGTGAACTATAGCTTCGCTTATGAGAGATTTAAAAGGTTTATAGAGCGAACATTGAAAATTTGTATAGTATTTTTTTGAATCATGCATGAGGAGGTTAATGAACGTAGATGAAGCGAAAGTAGTGTGCCAGGATCGTAGCAAGTGGAAATCTATAGTCTCTCCCTACCCCAATGGGAGACAGGCGTGAAAATACGTATGTATGTACTTTTTTAACCCTAACAAAGAGAAACATACTATGATATACAGTTTAACGTAGATTCTAAAATTGACTTAGTTCTTATGTAGATAAAGTTAATATTCCTGTGATTGCTAATATCTTAGTTTATCAATTCAAATATATATTTAGTAAAAGATACTGTCTGACTAAAACAGTTTAATTGACGGAGAAGTATTTCATTATATTACAGGTATATTTTTTATATTAATAATAACTTTACATTTATTACATACTTTACATAATTAAATTGAAATGATTATGTATGTATAAATAAAAATATATAAATAGAATTAATATGTACGTAGGTAGCAAAATAAAATGACGTTATAAAAGACAATAATATAATTCATCAATTTTTATTTACAGCAATAACATTGGATAACATCCACACGTAGGCCGAACGTGTGGAGCCGTTGTAATGAAATCTTGTAATATTACTCTTACACAGATATTATAAAATAGGCAGAGAGACACCATAACATTTTTTTTGACTATTTTCAGCCGTGTTTTAATCGATGTTTTCATGTCAAATATAACCAAAGACACCTGCTAACCTCATGCATTAGTACGTCTGTTCTCCTCGAAGGGTAAAGCAGAGGTGTACTAATGTACACCCACAATACAGCGGTATGTTTAGGTCACGTAATAGGGGACGAACTTATTGTCACTAACCGGGCGCAAAGAAGTACTGCTGCTACTGAGAATTACGTAGAAAAATCCAATAAACTTTGGTCGACCGAAGAAATCGATCTTAGCAGATACGACAGCTAGAAACTAATTAATTACAAAAACCTATCAAACTTGGACTGATTAAAATGCTTATTTCTCTTCTTATTAGGATTTTTGTTTATTTTCTGTTTTGGCAACTTTATTCTCTCTTTGGCCGCCATCTTGAGTCTCATAGCTCTCTTACTCTGTTTCTTCTCTGTTTTGACAGTTTGTCTATGGATTTCCGCTTGGGCTTTTAGTTTATGGTTACTCCTCATTTTGTGTTGAGAGCCTTCTTTAGCCGTTAAACCTGTATATTCACTGTATTCATTATCTCTGGGTTTTCTAACGAATTGGCCTGGTTCACTGTTTTGATAAGGGCGTTTATTCTTGTTGAACCTATTAGGTCCCTTATTTTGGTTAAATCTGTCTCCTTCTTGCTTATTATCGTTTCCGTTAAAGCTAGAGTTTTTATTGAATTTGTTTAACTTGCCAAATTTACGTTTTTTAGCGTAGCTCTCGTCTGGTGACACCTCTGGTTTCCGTTTCCTGTTTTTCTTGTCGTGTGTGTTAGTGCTACCCTCTTTGTTGGCTAGCGGGTTGTTGGCTATGGACTTTTCTAATCGTTTCTTTCTTGCGTTTAAAGCTGTTCGATCTTCTATGGAGAATGACACGATGGGCCTCTGTGAAACAAATAACTTATATTAAACATTATACAATATGTTAAAAACCTTCTCCGATCCGAAAGAGACATAAAGGTTGACCAGTCGGGGGTCGCGGACGAATTTTCTGTCTCCCGTAGCCCCCGACGCAAACGTGCAGGAAGGAACACCGTGTGGTTTTTAGTCGGTAGGTCACCCACTCTGGGTGGAGTCCGACACGCCCCGCCGCCTCCCCGGGCGGCGAAAGTCCATGAATATTTTCCACACGCACCAAAAAAAAGTATCGCAATCACAACACCCAATAAAGAAATAATAAAAATCCCCTAAGTGCGAGTCGGACTCGCGCACGAAGGGTTCTGTACCAGTATCGAGTCCGACTCGCACTTGGCCGGTGTTTAAGTATTTGTTGTTATAGCGGCAACAGAAATACATCATCTGTGAAAATTTCAACTGTCTATCTCGGTTCATGAGATACAGCCTGGTGACCGACAGACGGACGGACAGTGAAGTCTTAGTTTAGTAATAGGGTTTTACCCTTTGGGTACGAAACCCTAAAAATTAAATGTTAATAAATCTCACGATTGTATTTCCTCTCGCAGTTTATACGCAATTTGACCAAAAACGAGATTTTATTAATTTCAAAACACCAATAACGGCTTTAGTACCCACCTGTTTGGCACCCAATGACGATATTTATTGCCATTTAAATTTCCTCGTGTTAGTAAAAATTTTTACGGGCATTTTTTATACTCTTAATGTTAAAACAATTACTTATATAAATAGAACCGAATCTCAATACCTAATTATATCTTCAGGGGACGGACAGGGTTTTCTTAACATCTGTATAGGCATTTCGTACACCCATACAAATTCTATATTCTATATAATCTATTTGGGGTCGGCGCAGCATGTCCTTTTCATCATTCATCCCTCTCAGCCGTCCTCTCACCATTCACTCCCTTTCCCATCATATCGGCCTTAACACAATCCATCCATCTTTTGTTTGGTCTCCCTCTACCCCTCTGTCCCTCCCTGCACATTCATATTCACAACCTTCCATAACTATAAAGTGTCTTATCTTGTTTTGTTTGACACATCATATTCTGTGACAGGGAGAAGAAGACAAAACATATAATACTGCCGTCATAATGAAAAAAAGGCCCATCTAACATTTTGTAAAATCGGAGTAAATCAAGTTTTAAATATTTCTTGGTTTTTGGGCGAAAAAATACCTCAAAATTTAATTTATCGAAAAGGTATGGATGAAAATAGTTGCATTTATACGATTCCTGTAATACTACTGAATTGCAAGATTTTATTGGATTGGTATTTATTAAATAACCAACATTTTCTCTTTCAAATTAACGTTAAAAATAAAGTATGCAGATTAAAATTACGTAAAAAAGGCATTAACAACCAAATGTGACGTTTCATTCTAAATTTTTGCATGTCAAATATGAAGTGATCAAATGAAAAGGCACATTTATTCAATTGTGCCTTTACATTCTATAATGATCTATAATGAATGAGTACATACGCCTTTTATATTTAACATAGGCTAATTTATTCTTTTCAGGCCTTTTCAGTGATTTAAAATTATAAATTACAAAATATTGTATAAGCCACATCTATACATTTGTGACTTTTCACGTATTCTAAGTCAGATATGCTTTTCTTACATTAAAATAACGTAAATAGTTGCAAAGTTGTGCCCTTTGAGCTTAATGATTCTTCTCTAATCTTGTTCCTAAAATTTTACAAAAAAATAGGCAGATGGGTCTTTTAATTCTGATTCCGAATATGTATATAACTCAAATTTAAAAAAATGTTAGTGTGCCCTTTTTCGGTACGATTGCAGATAGCTATAAGACGTTATATATCTTTATGAATAAGGGCGTTAGAAGTAAGCTTAAGTATGTCTGTCTCTTGAAGCGGAGCGGAGAAACTGAGAAATACCAACCAATAGGATCGAATAAAATCTCCGCTCCGAGAATTTATTTAATTCCCATTGATTAAAATTTCGTTTCTGCGCTCCGTAGCCTGGCTCCGCTTCAATGAACAGGCAGCCTAAAGCTTATATTTTAAGGGAAAGGCAATTCGTGAATAATGATTGTGATTCAAAGTGGGCGTTTTCGGCCCCCTGACTTTCGTCTGTATGAAATACCAACATTGTTCTTATCGAATATATCTGGATTGTTGTTCAATTTCCGCAGACACGCCAGAGCGTCCTCGTGCCTCGTGAACATGACGAAGCCGTAGCCTTTAGACCTGAAACAACAAATTAGAACTATAAACAAGTATTTATATTAACTAGCTGAATTAAGACAGTGGTTCTTAAACTATCCGTATCCACTCACCACAGAATTTAAAAAAATTATGCATTTCATTATCCCCCCCTCCCCCGTGACGTAGATACTCACGGATGCTTCCCGTCGCTGCCGGTAGGGGAGCGCAGGTCGCGCATGACGCGGCACTCGGTGACAGTCGCTCGCTTGTCGCCCGCCGCCACGCACGTGCGCCGCAGCTTAGCGTCGTCGAAGTGCGCCGGCAAGTTCGACACCACCAAGCGATACCGCGATACGAATCTATTCATTACAAAAATAATTATGTAAAGAAAGAAAGAAACCCTTTTAACTTTTTTTATGGGATCCCCTATCCCATAAAAAAAGTTAAAAGGGTTTCTTTTAAAAGCAGACGGATCACCTGATGGTAAGCGATAACCGCCGCCCATGGACACCCGCAACACCAGAGGAGTCGCAAGTGCGTTGCCCGCCTTTCAAAAGGGTTTGGGCCTCCGGTATCCTCACTCACTCGGCGAAACACAAAGTAAGTGTTGTTTCACGCCGGTTTTCCGTGAGGCCACATCGATCGAGCCAGCCCATTCTTGCCGAAGCATGGCTCTCGTAGGTAAAATTGAATACTCGAATTAATAATAATTTGCTTTAAAGATGTTTTGTGTACGTTAACAGCTAAAGTAGTTATAGAAAACTGTGGTAATTGGTTTGTATGACGGGTGGAATCTTTTAATTGGCACCTGTATAATTTCCTTTAATTTACCTGTTAAGATTCTTCAACATCTGCGTCTTGCTTCGCTCGAGTGCGAGTCGCTTCGTCATATCAGATGCCGAAACGCCTACCGCCGCCTTAGTACCAGCCACGACCACTAAAATAATCATGATTTTGAGATTCGGATCCTATATATAAAAAAAGCTTACTAACAATGTGGGTCAAACATTACTAGTATTCTTGTTAACCCCTCGTGCTAAGCTAAATGCTTGTGTTACTAGCTAGTGGGTTCACGTCGATAGTGCAATCGGTTGGTTTCGAACCGGCAACCACATGATCGCAAGTCGGACGCCTTAGCCATAAGGCTACTGCCGCTTTTTATTATTCTATATTCATTTCAAAGCTGACCTCTCATTGTATGGAAAGCCTATACAACGCCAGCTCAGTTTATACTGGAAACGATTGATGCATGATATTATGTGAAATTTTTTTATCAGAAAATTGTCTTAATCCACATGTCCCAGGTAACAATTTACTGTTTGCCTTAAAAATAAAAAATGTACCATCACGCCTGTATATGAGAGTTTAGGCAGAGGCGTACGTTCGCTGGTATATTTAGATCCCATATAATAGCGCGAGCATCAAAACTCCAAGGTCCTAGACAATTTCATAGAAAAAAAAAATTGTCGACTTGGGAATAGCACAATAAAAGAGTAAAAGCTAAAGATATGACGTCATACCTCCTTCCTTAACGAGGTACAGGTTCCTATTGTCCTTGGCTTCCTTCTTGTTCCCTTTCTGCAGGTTCTCCCTCTTAAGGGCTGGTTTGACTAACATCGTCTGACCATCTAACCGTAGCTGGTCTGATGGTAAGGACAGGAAGGCGTCCGCGTGATCCTTGTCCTGGTAGGCATAAACATTTTTAACCTATCAGAATTGACTAGCAGACACAATAGGAAACAATGGACTTCTTCTACTTCATTATACACATAGAGCCAAAAAAGAAAGCAGAATTAAAATAAGCAAGTTAGGAGCATTTTAATTTTATGGTAGACGGGGAGGTCCTACGGCTTGTGACGCCATAAACGTTTTGTTGGAAAGGGACAGAGCATTCCCTCTCAACTTCTACCAAATTTTTTATAAAAAACTGATCGGCTTCTGCAACACGTGTTGTGGGCTCGATCCCCACATTTATTTATTTACAATCTAACACTATCATGACAGGTTTACACCCAATGCGATAATGTGATTATCATCTATAACTTAACTACTTAATAACTCGAGAGTCACCCTCACGAATTCCGCCACAGAACAATTAAAAATACAGTTGGAGCAAATGTTTGTATGTTCTACAGGTAGATGTTCCGGGTCTGGGCGTTTGTGTATGTGAGAAAATCCGTTTGTTAACGCACCCACAATACAGAAGAAAATCCTAGTGTGGGGCAACGTTTTATGAAAAAGAAAAGAAAGATTTGAGAATTTTATTAGGCGATTTAAATTAATTTTCAGAACATACCGGAGACCCTAGCGCCCCCAAAAAGATAAACACAGCTTTTTTAAGGAAAGAAGCGAAAGCCAATGGTAATTGCTAGCTGTTACCAGCGACTTCGTCCGCGTGGTATTAAAAAAAATAGCCTAAGTTACTCCTTGTTACATCAGATATCTGCCAGTAAAAGTCCCGATAAAATCGGTCCAGTCATTTCGGAGATTAGCCGGAATAAAGAGACAGACTAGAGATATTAAAAATAATTGTTTTGTACTGTGTATACATCCAAATGCACTTAAAAAGCGGTTATTTTAACATTACAAAAATACACTTCAATTTTATTTATTTGTATAGAAGATTAATTACGAGCCACCTGGTGATAAGTCATAGTCGCCCACGTAGACCTGCAACACCAGAGGAGTTGCTGATGCGTTGCCGACCCTTAAGAGCCTCTACGGACTGCAGACTGCCAGAGCCGCAGCAACCGAGGGGGACTAGCTCGTACGCGCGAAATTCGAAACACACGAAGTTGCTCTAGGACAGACTCCAACGTCAGGGTGGTCACCAGCCAGTCAGACTCCAAGAGGTCCTGCCATCGAACCTACCAAAATGCCTTCAATAGTTATAATGTGAAAAACTTACAGCAAACTTGATGAATCCAGAGCCCTTAGAATGCTCTGTCATCTTGTCCATACATATGAGCGCGTATTTGACGGGGCCAGTTTTTTCCGCGAACTCTTTGAGCTGGTCGTTGTCGATACTGAAGGGGATGTTGGTTATAAACACCGTGCATCCATCCTCTGCATCATTCAACTTGATCCTGGAATATATTTTAATATAGCTATAGGCTTGAGGGACTCGAGGCTAAATAATAACTAAGCTGATCAACTGATCGGCGAGGTTAAGCTGCGTTCGCTGCGGTCAGTGTGTGGCTGGGTGGAACATTCTTAACACATCGAGACCCCTTCGTGCCTTGGAGAGCACGTAAAACAGTCGATCCCAGTTGTAATACGAACAACTATGACAATTGTTGGTAGTAAAAGCCCATAAAAGAAAGATGCGGCTGAATATTAGTTGTATTGTGTTGACTGGAAGATGACCCCAACATAGTTGGGAATAGGCAAGAACACCATCCTCACCTTGATGAGTCTCTAAGAAGCTCTGCCACACTATTCTAGTTATCTGAAGTGCTTGAAGACCTGAGGCCAATCCCAAGTTGTCTTTGGGTTTTTTAATGAAGATTTTTATTAATTGAATAATAAAATTACTATGCTAATTCGGAGAAGGAAGGTTTATTTCTTTTAGTATAACAAGTGCATGTCTATGAATGTAATAGAAGCAAAACTGTTGACAGTGGCGGTCTTTAGTTTATGCCTACCCTTGTGGCAGAAAGGCATGAGTGTATATATGTATGTTTAGTATAAACCCAGACTTAAATAAATGTGTCTCTAAAAACTGGGAAATCACCGGCTCCTGCAACACAGTTGTTACTAGCATAGGAGCCAGGGAATTTAAACGGGAATGTTATGTTTTGTCAATAAAGTTATGTAAATATAACAAAACTAACCGTTGTCTTTCCTGATTCATTTCAGCCTCAGGTTCATCTTCTCCATCATCATCATCTTCTTCTCCATCTTCATCGTCTTCTTCTCCATCTTCATCATCATCATCATCTTCTTCGCTATCATCATCATCATCTGATTTATTCTTGACGCCATCTTTGTCATCTTCCTCATCACTCTCAGCATCACTGTCTTCCTTATCTGATTCTGCATCTGAATCACCTGTAATTATGATTAGGATTAGGCTTCTTTATAGCTCACAAATTAGATTATTGTTAATATACCATCACGCCTGTATTCCCTGAAGGGTTTGGCAGAGGCTTACATAAGGTACACCCACATTTCGCCGGTATGTTTAGGTCCCATGTAATAGGTGAGAGCCTATTGCGATTAACTGGGCATAACTTCCAAACTCCGAGCTGCCACTGGGAATTTCATAGAAACACCCAATAACACTTTGCTCGACCTGGGAATCGAACCCAGGACCTCTAGTGTAGCAGTCGCAGTCAGGACCACTAGGCTATTGAGGCAGTTGCACTTGCTGATATTCAGAGATGAATCTGCTATACTTGTTCATATCCTTCTCGATGGTTCATTCTCTCAATAGCAAAATTCATCAAAATAGTTTCAGCATTTTAGGAATGAAAACGTAATAAAGAAACAGATAGTCAGTTTACCAGAGCAGCTGAGCGATGACTTCTACGCCATGTGATTATTTATTTTGAATAAAAAAAATGTGGGTATGGTTGGTGGTTTTGTATGCCTTAGGTGTCCAGGGTTGTTCCGGGTCTGGGCATTTGTGAATGTGCGAATTTTTGTTTGTCAAAGCACCCTTAATAGAGAAGAAAATCCTAGTGTGGGACCCGTTTATAGATCTTTATTTCTAAATGTGACTAGTTTGATGAATAATTTTGTATATGAGTATACATGTATTGTATGTGTATAATAGCTCAATGTTCATTCGTTTTGTGTTTTCTGTATACAATTTTAGAAGGTACTTGTAATGATATAGCATTATTTATGATTTTGTTTTGTACAACATTTTTTTTTAAACAAAAAAACTGTTTTGCCGTTATTAATATTATTACTATGGATTTCATAGACTACAAATGGATAATCTATATATATAAAAGAAAGTCGTGTTAGTTACTCCATTTATAACTCAAGAACGGCTGAACCGATTTGGCTGAAAATTGGTGGAGAGGTAGCTTAGAACCAGGAGACGGACATAGGATTTTTTATCGCGGTCCCGTGGGATGTGATGACAGACAGAATTCCACGGGGGCGAAGCCGTTTATCCCGTTCCCGTGGGATGTGATGACAGACCGAATTCCACGGGGGCGAAGCCGCGGGCAGAAGCTAGTAAAAAATAAAAACTCACTCTCACTCTTTATTTCATCCTTGATATCTTCAGCAGAGACATTCAGTGGTGGTTTGTCATCATCATCACTATCTGAGTCTTCCTTCTTGATATTCTCTTCCATCTCTATCTGCTGTTTTACTACATGCTGCATATACTTGTTCTTGGCGACTGCCCAATCCACTGATATTGGGCGACCTACAAAAAAAAATAATTGAAATACTGGTATGTCATTTAATGGAGATTTACCAGTGATACCACACTCCACTTTGAAGCGACAGCAAGGTCGGCTCTGATGGAGGTGGCGCGATGTATCTCGTTCTTAGAATAGAGCACTATCAACGTGAACCCACTCGTAACAAAAGCATTTATATTAGCACGAGGGGTTAATAGGAATACTAGTTATGTGAGACCCACATTGCTAAAAAGCTTTAAAAAGATTGGGTGGCTAATATAACAGACAGAGCGCTTTTCTTTTAAAAAAAAAAAGCTTACTAGCAATGTGGATCGCATATTACTAGTATTCTTGTTAACCCCTCATGCTAAGCTAAAATGCTTGTGTTACGAGTGGGTTTACGTCGGTAGTGCAATGGGTGGGTTTCGAACCGGCAACCACATGATTGCAAGTCCGGCGCCCTAGCCATTAGGCTTTGGATAGGAACAGAAGCCTTCACTGGGAAGAAATGGGCTAGATAAGACTGCTAGAAATATTTTGCATAATTATACATATACAAATCTATACCTATACCCTATACTTAAAATAAAATTGTAATGGGATGATGTCTGTACTTTAAAGGTAAGAATTACAGAATATTATGTAATACTAGCTGTCCCATCAGCATGCATTGCAAAGCCTCTTTCTTTATCATAGATAGATTCCCAGGTATTATGTCTAAAGATAACTTTGTTTTATTTCAATGTACCCATGTGTACCCAATGTAATGTTCTTGCATAACATAAAACATGCATATAAAAACTTCCAAAAGTACATACACATACAAACAACTCTGGCTGCTTCAGATTACCAGATCAAAAGTTTTTAAGTAAAGGTTTTAGGTTCTCAGTTGTGAATATTGTCTATTAATGTTGCAATTACTAGTCCCATGAATTTAGAAGGTTAAATTAAACCCACAAATTGCGAAAAACCAATTAAAATTTTAATTTGGCAGGCTCATATTAATAATTAGCACTAATTTAATTTAAAATCAAAAACATACCTAAAAATGGTTTCATATTAGTATTCAACAGAGCTTTTTTTGCCATTGGTACATTCTTAAAATGAACAAAAGCACATCCCACGAGTTTTCCATCAGGTTTCTTCAGCAATTTCACTTCTAAAATATCACCATAAGATTCAAAATGTTGCTTCAATGTTTCTTCTGTTGCTTTGAATGACACATTACGGATTATAAGACGAGCATTGCGGTTAACTCTGTCTTGTTTCTGCTTCTCTTTTATATGTTTATCTGTGTTTTCTGATTTTTCTTCTGAAAAAATATAAAAGGTATCAAGCTGGTTTTACATCTGACAGGTTTATTTGTGTTTATAGTATAAATTGTATCAATATTGTTCAGTTCAATGGATACCATAATAATATTAATTGTTCCTAGAAAAACATTGTTATTGAAACTTACTTTGAAAAGGCTTGTGATCATCTTCAGATGGGGCACTGTTGAACCTCTCCTGTGTGCTTTTATTGTCCATCGGGACATAAGACTTCTTTGGCACTGCCCATGCCACATAAATAGGCCTTTCTGAAAGTAAAAATACAATAGATAATAAACTTATTTGCCCATTTGTGCCCTTGTGTGAGTGCAGCACTCGCTCAAGGGCAGATCTAAAACCCTACACTGGTTCTAAGTCGGACATTGAGTGTTTAATAAGAACCACTTTGTGTGTTAGATGCAAACCTGACCTGTCTGGACACAAACTTTGTAATCCCCTGACTGAAGGCTGGATCTAGCCTTGCACTTACTTCAAAGTGTATGAATGTGAAAGAAAACAAGAATCATAAGAACTGGTAGGTATTTTATAGTTCCATGCCCCCAGATGAAACTTATTGCAGGAGATTTATTGCTTGGGTTCTGCTAATTGTTATAATTGAGGTATTAAACCAATTTACTATACTTATTAAAGGAAATCGACTTAATAATAATATGATTTATTAATTTTGTTTCTACTATGGTGTACAATAAAGATTATTTTATATTCGATCAGGAAAAAGCACCCCAAGGTGGTAAACTCAAATATATATAAAAAATTGTCTTACCAAGAAAAGGTTTCTTGTTGGTAGCTGCAATAGCCTTCTCGGCATTTGCTACATCAGCAAAATGTACAAAACCACACCCGACTAGCTTTCCGTCAGGTTTCTTTAACAAATTGACTTCTTGCACTGTCCCAAACTTTGAGAAATGATCTTTTAATGCCTCTTTTGTCGCTTTGAATGATATATTTCTTACGATAATTCTACCATTGCGTTCTGCAGTATCTTTGTTATCCTTATTCTTTTTTGCGTCATTGACACCTGAATAAAACTCGTCGTCTATTTGACCCATCTCTTTCAATTTCAATTGGGATTTTAATAAAGAACTGCAATATGTTGGATAAAATTCACGTGGTGCACCACCAAAACATAACCTTTTATCTTGATATTCTCTTTATAAGCGATATGATATTCTTGCATACAACAGAGGATTGAAAAATTCAATTAGAATTAGACCACTTCCAATTCTTCTTTTTAATTATAAATAATAAATGAAAATAAAATTTAACGCATTGGCACAAAGTTGTTTTCATTAACTTGACAGCTAAGCTGACTGACCCTGACAATTAATTAGGCATGGGCAAAAAATATCGATATATCAAAATAACGATATTTTTCCATATAATTATCGATATATATCGATATTTTTAATCACAATATATCAATACTCGATATTTATTTTAGAGTATCAAATTTGTATCAATTCCGATTTTTTTTTTCAACAAATCAATTACAATAATAACAGGTAAAAAATTAAAAAATCTATGAATAGAATTTTACAATAGAAGCCGTTTGACAGGCGAGCACATCAAACAGAGGGTGCTCCTAATGTCCATATCTGATGACTACTGGTTTGATTAAATTGTATTCCAAACCAGTAGTCATCAGATATGGATCTTACCTCTCAGCTATTTTCGTCTATTCTTTTCTACGATGTTTGAATAATCATGTGAAAACTGACGATATATCAATATTTTTCACTCGATAATTATCGATACTGTTTAAAAATATCGATACGATAAATATCGTTTTTTTCACTTGCCCATCCCTAACGAATGACAAAAGGGCAACTGACTGACATAAAACTGAGTTTGTGAAAAAAAGTGACGTTCTGAAACGCGGATCAATAGCATAATCTATAATAAATAAATAAATATTCTGGGACATTTTTACACAGCACCTTCTAGTCCCAAATTAACACGTAACTTTTTTTTTTATTTTTGATAGGATTACGCTTGACCGCCACTTTCCCTGATGTTACGCGACGCGACACTCCGATCTATCTACGTCGATGAAACGCGCTTGCCTAGAAGAATTGCTATTCACTCGCGCGATATAATGCGAGAAAGACCCACTTGGGAAGGGCATTCCACATTTTAGCGGTAGGTACGCATAGTAAAAGTGGACAAACAAAGTGTTTCTTTCGGGTTTTCGGAATATCCAAAATGAATCGTTGTCGCTTTAAATAACCGATAAACCGAAGCAGTGATAGCTTTGGGGTATGATCTTTGACTATCTAAGATAGTCAAAGGGTATGATCCCTCTCATTCTGAGAGGAGACCCGTGCCCAGCAGTGGGACACAGACTACTAAGAGATACTAGTATCAGTGGGATAGTTTTTAATAACATAAAATCAGCTGTTGCCTTTGCTGTTGCTGCCGCTGGTATTGATATGTGTTAGTGTCATGATCTAATGAATGACAGATGATTATCGGAAGTGTCAAAACAATTTTCTAACCTCTTCGACGCAATTCAGATTTATTTATTTTAATTTGTTCCTCTAAAATGAATTCTCGTCACGTATTCAAAATGTGTAACAAACTATTGATACAACAAACGGTATCTAGGGGGAATAGCTTTAAAGTGGTAAAACGTCCAGATCCTAAAACTCTGAAGATGCCTGCACCGGGCTCAGCTCCAAGCCTAATGGAAATAATAAGAGAGAAAATAAAACTGAAAGGACCTCTTACTGTGGCTGAGTATATGCACATAGTTATTACAAACCCCACTGAAGGATATTATATGAAAAAGGAAGTGATTGGTCAAGCTGGTGATTTTATAACGTCGCCCGAAATCAGTCAACTATTTGGTGAAATAATCGGGATATGGTTCTATGCTGAAAGTCTAAAAATGGGCCCCGGGAAGCCCCTGCAGATCGTGGAACTTGGACCTGGCAATGCAACATTGTTATTGGATATTTTAAGGGTAAGTTACTTACTGAATTCAATGATGGTTTAAGGATAATTAATACATCTCTGGTAAAAAAAATCTGAGATAAATGTTAGTGCATAGGTACATAATTATATCACATTTGTATTGGTATTGTTGAATGTACAACTAAATTTCTTAAGTTATTGATAAGATAAAATCTAAGAGTGTTCACTTAGAACTAGTTCATAAAAACAGTGCAAATAATTCTGAAACTTAAAAAGTTTATTATGCCATATAATCCTTTTTCAGGTTCTCAATCGTCTAGGCTATAAAGCTCCTGATATCAGTCTACACTTGGTTGAAATCTCATCAACTATGCAATCAGCTCAAGCGAACCGGCTGTGTGTATCTCACAGAGAAGTTGATATAGAGAAGCCACACAATTATGAGGTAAGATTATTCATCTTCAGCTCCATTGCTTGACATAGACTTCCAACTTCTTGGATGGGCCTCTATTTGTATCTAGATGGGGGTAATTATATTCCAGGTAGCAGTAAATAATAATATTAATGGATATTATGTTGTAATATTTTTGGTTGTTCGAAGATGCACAAACAAGAAAAAAGTTAAATGCAGTTGTGGTTAAAACACTGTTTTTTTCCAGGGTGAAACCGTAAGTGGTATAAAAGTGTACTGGTACAATGATCTAAAGAAAGTGCCCAAGAATTTCTCTTGGTTCATTGCTCATGAGTTCTTTGATGTGCTGCCAATACACAAGTTTGAAGTAAGTGATTTTATTATTCTATATTTGTCTTACTATACTGGACTCCTTTTTGGGAAATTGGGCCGATAAAGCAATGCACCGAGAGGAGTGGAAGGAGGGAAGGGAGGCCTTTGCCCTGCAGTGGGACAAACCGGGCTTATAATAATAATAATAATATTTGTCTTCATAATAGATGTATTGCGAATCTTAATCTTGTCAGTCCCATAGCAGTCTGCTACTGGACATGGGCCTCTCTGGCGAGATTGGCTTTTATTATTTTGACAAGTAGGTACTTGGTTGTTATCATCAGGATTGCTATGTTTACCACAAATGAAACCACAAAATGCAGTAAAATGGACTTAATACTTTTATGAACAATATAATATTCTTAATATTCTATTTAATATTCTTAGCAGGTTGTATTACCACACGGAACAAATATTTCTATTACCTACAGGTAGTAGTCACAGGTCTGGGTGCTGGTTTTGTCAAGTTTGGGGCAAAATTTTTCTACTTACAAAAATGTAGTTTAAGTTTTGATCTAGTGATAAACTGCCTACTCACTTATTTCCATCACGTCTGTATTCCCCTGAAGGGTTAGGTGAGAAGGTATGTCATGTTATTTTTTTTATATATTCCAGAAAACTGACCAAGGTTGGCGAGAGCTTCTAATAGACTTAGATGGGCAAGATAAACTTTACTACAGGATATCTGGTGAAGAGACTGCCTCCGTCAAGTCCCTTATCAGGCCACCACTGGATTCCGGTGACCGAACGGAGCTCGAGATTAGTGCTAGGGGTCTGGGCATAGCAAGGCAGCTAGCGCAGAGGGTAGATGAGGATGGGGGTATAGCACTCATTGCCGACTATGGGCATGAAGGTGAAAAAGGTGATACATTTAGGGTAAGTAACGGATCCACCGCGGTTTCCCTGGCATTGCCCTGTTCGTAGGAATCGTAGCGTAATGTTAAATAGCTTAAAGCCTTTCTCATGGATCCATTAGTGTAAATCGCATGAAAAGCCGTTCAGTAGTTTTTGAGTTTATTGCTAACTGATGCACTGGATTTCGTTTAATAATTTGTATGGATTATCTAGTATAAATAACATTATGATTTCAGGCATTCCAGAAGCATAAAGTGGTAGATCCTTTAGAAAACCCAGGTGCCAGTGATCTTACAGCGGATGTAGACTTCTCGCAGCTCAGGCTTGCGGCCGCAAAGATTTCAAGAAGCGAGAACTACGCTCTGGTACTAGGTCCTGTCAAGCAGAAAGAATTTCTCGAAAGGTGTCAAGCTGAAGTTAGGCTTAAAGTGAGTACATAAACGAAATGACGTTTATAGACATGATGATGAAGCTCTATGATCCGGTGTAAGCTGACATCTCGTTGTACGAAATGTCAAAGCACTAAGAGGTCAGCTAATACTGGAAAATTATAGCTCAATGGGTAGGGTTGTCTTGGGACACTCCATGTACATTTAGAGAGTAGATACGTTTATGGACAGTAGAACAAAGAAGAACCGGGTTAGGTGAGGGGCCCGTCGTAAAAGAGCTAGTAAATAATTCGTAAGTTCAGAAACCCCTTCAAAATGGCGTTAGCATAGGTAAAGGGTATAGCGGTACCAAAGAACAATGGCAGAATTTGGTCTGGACTTTTTCAAGCATCCATAGATTTCATAAATATGAATCAAATTTAATTAACTTTCTACGATTTTTCAATTATTCACTCCTCGTCGAAGCCGGAGTTATTTTATGTTTTTAAAAGCTTATCAAATGATGTTCGAATTAGGTGCATTCGAAATGTTACCATTAAAATAGTGATGTGAGTACAAATAATACGAATGCAATTTATCTGTATCAATAATTAAACGAATGATCGATATAATCGATCGATCGATCCGCTGATGTAGAGTTGGTTTTGTTTTTAACATTATATATTATTTATTGAAATGCTCTATTCTTTCGTCCTGATATATTTGAGGAAATGCAAGAAATGATATCTTTTAAATCCAATTGATAATGGATCAAAATATCACAGGATCGTTTCAGTGTTATATCGATTCTTAAGAAAACCGAATCGAAACGTGCAGCTGTACTTTTCTTTGTTGACAGTGACATGTTGTCTGTGGTTGTCTGTCAAGACGTTACAGAATCCTTTCGCGTTTTTCATCTCGGTTGGGTTTATATTGGGCTTTATATTTATTTTTCCCGACCTGGACTGTTTATGGACTGATTGATACTGCCCTGTGTGACTAGTACGTGCCCTTAGGACTCCGATATTGCTTTTGCATGACCTCAAGCTAATCTTACCCAACTTTTTTTTAATGATTCAAACACCGAAATCTTTTTTTTCTGGCTTTCCCAAATGAAAATGGTCTCATTTATAGATTCTGGAGCTAACGCCAAATGATTTAATATATTTTTCATTACGGGACGGTTCAATTGGATCCCAGACAATTCTTAGTATGGAGACCTGCCATTGTTCTTTGCGTGATACTAAACAAATAATCACAGATTCCTGTCCAATTCTAATAAGTTTTGGCGCTTTCTTTGAAATTTACCTCATAGCTACTGTAGCGCCACCCTAATTTAATGCATTTTGACGGACACTACATAAACGACTGTGTATGTTGTGTCTGTCAAGTAAAAAGTAAAAACTCCATAGAAACGTTGTTATCTTGCATCGCGTTCGCCCGCCCACTGAGGCTTGTTTGAGAGACAACCTCAGACAACTAATAGTTCAAAGTGATGGAGTGTTATGGAGGGTTGATAAGTGGCTAATTGAATGTGTAGAGCGTTTCGCTGCCGCCAGACAGTATTTTTCCTATCACAGTCGCCCATTACAGAGAACTAAGAGTTCAGTGTGACTAAAAATCCAAATTACTTGCAGGTTCTTTTAGACAACGCCAAGACTGACGAAGACAGGGAAAAAATTAAAATGTGCTATGAAATGCTAGTCGATCCGGAGAAGATGGGTGAAAGGTTCAAGTTCATGGCGTTCTACCCGACAGCTATGGTTGATGTGTTAAATAAATACCCACCGTTAGGTTTTTCGACCCCCAAGTCATAAATTTTATTTATTAAACCTAGCAAAATATAAAGAAATGTATTTTAGTTGTAGTTAAATATCGATAAGAGATTATGTAAGTGTATATTATTAATAAATGTTGTGTTTATACTTAGAGGTTCTAATTTAGTATCTATTATGCGTGAACACGCGAGGATCAAGATAGCATAGCTGTAGGCAGGAGAGAGTTTAGGGGGTTGAACCCGCCGTCCTTAACCATCCTTTTCCATTCGTCGAAACAGTTAACTGCTGTTTCGACGGGGTCCAATGACTGACTGCAATAAATAAATATTCTGGGACATTTTTACGCAGCACTACTCTAGTATTCTATTATCTGTGACAGCACCATCTAGTCCCAAACTAAGCAGAGCTTGTACTATGGGTACTAGACAATGGCTAAAATACTTATATACTTTTTTTTTGTTAATACATACTTATAATACATAAGAAACACCCAGACGAACACAAACACTTATAGTTATCACATAAATTTTTGTGTCCGAACCCACGACCTCATGGTCGGCAGTCCGGTACTCGAACTCGCAATAATTTTATAATATCTATAACATTCTTGCCCAAGATTCTTGAGACTATGTTTAGGGAGGAAGGTTTGTATAGTGTAATCTCCAGAACTAATAACGATCCAACTTCATTTATGTTTTTCATTTTTTACTTTTCATTAATTCACTTTATTTATGTTTTTGTTATCCATACATCCATACGAACTAAATTGACAGTTTAAGGTAGTGGGAAGCTAGTATTCGATAATTAGTCTTTCCTAATTGTAATTGGTGTAAGTATAATAAGTCTCTACATAACTCAGGTAGAGTTATGTAGAGACTTATTATACTTCACCAATTACAATTAGGAAAGACTAATAAGTCTCTACATAACTCAGGTAGAGTTATGTAGAGACTTATTATACTTACACCAATTACAATTAGGAAAGACTAATTATCGAATACTAGCTTCCGCCCGCGACTTCGTCCGCGTGGAATAGTTACTTGCTTTTACTGTTACTTAGCGTGATGATATAGAGCCTTCCTCAATAGATGAGCTATCTAACACTGAAATAATTTTTCATATCGGACTTCCTGAGACTTCCTGATCGCAGTTCCTGAGATTAGCGCGTTCAAGCAAACAAACAAACTCTTCAGCTTTATATATTAGTAGGTATAGATGTAGGGCAGCCAACGCTAGACAAAAACTTACAAAACTCCGGACATTTAAGTAACATTTAGTTTTTTCCTGGACAATCCTAATAAAGTATTTTTAAAAACTTTAAAAATAATGTATTTTTGCTTCAAACCAAATCAAATGTTTTTTATTTCAAATAAGCTTTTACAAGCGTTTATGAAACGTTGGTCATGATTCTAGTTGCACGGTTCCAAAAGGTTGATCCTATGGAGAAGAATCCGGCAAGAAACTCCATGGACACTCTTTTAAAATAAAATAAGTTACAATCTTCACTGGTACAATATTGCGATAACAAGATGTGTGAACGTTGGAGGATGTCCAAGTTTGACCGAAGTCGACAATATTAAACGAGGATTTATATTATTTGAGAACCCGATGTCATTTCTAGATAGTAAATAATAATCGCTTATTGCTTATACCTATTCAAAATAATAGGAATTCCGCATAAACAAAAAGTGTTCGGATTTTTTAAAACCCTTTCATGAACTATGACAAACCCGGACGGATGCAACCCTATTAATAAGCCAGTGGAAATAGAGCGGGCGTGCTTTCTTTACTTATTTTAAACTCCATAGTTTATTGAATGAAAATTAAAAATTAATTAACAATTAGAAAGTTAGAATACCGATACTTTATCAGTACCGGTTGTTTTTTAATAGAACGCTTCACTAGCAAAGTCGTGAATCGAAATCCGAATGATTGATTGAATGATGACCTGAAAAATCGGATTCGTTCGGTCCGTCCGTCTTCTTCGGTTGGTTAGTCGGTTATTCGTCGACAGATTTGCATATTTTTATTTTTATTGTTTAAAAGAAAAAAGCCATAATCATATTTTTAACTCTAATAATTAAATATAAATAGAAATAAATTCAGTTGCAGAGAATAATTCGGTGCAATATATTCTATAGGTTTCTTTGTTTCGCCTAATCATTCATCGGACTGTGATGAAATGTCAAAAATTTTCGTGGATTGCTGCCAATGGTCATGAAATTTTTCTGCCGTGAAAATTTTGTGATGAAAGTGCATTTGTGAACTGCTGTTATTGTTGAATTTCGAACAGTTGGTGATAGATTGTGCGCTTCTTGGTGGACTCTTGTTTGTGACAGTTCCGTGATCCAACAAATTTTGAGAAAGTGAAGGTATTGTAACCAAACGATTACCTTTTTTCTTTTGTTGTCGCTGTTTATAAAATCAATTACTTACCATGATAGCTTCGTTGGATCAATAAGTTTTTCAAATCAATAGAAACCGTAGCATTTACATTTCGTATGGTCATTCAGTGATTGTGCGTAATGCGCATTTCCCATTGTTCCTCACGAACAAGTGTAAATGTTTACAAAAATCTCGCAGACAACTTAAGTGCCGACGTGAACCCGCTCGTAACACAGGTATTTAGCTTAGCAAGAGGGGTTAAAAAGAATACTAGTAATGTGCAACCCACAGTGCTAGTAAGTTTTTTTATGTCCCCAATGAGATTTGACAAAAGTAATGCATATCAACATTACATCTGGTATAATATTATATTATTACACTAATTAACCAGTGTAGAATTTTGAAACGTAGCTCTTTTAGACTTATTGCTGATGAAGAATGAGATGATTAACTATTTTTATTGACTTATATTGGATCACTGGCAGTATGTAAGCTTACAAATAATTCTTCATCTCATCTATTTTAAACTAGCTTCTGCCCATGACTTGTCTGTGTTGATTTCACAATTGGGTCTGACCTGGATAAAGAGTTGCCTATGTGTTATTCCAGACTAGAATCTATCTCTGTCGCCAAATTTAACCAGATCAATTCAGTCATTCTGGTGTAAAAGAGTAACAAACCTTCATACATCCTCACAAACTTGCGTGAATATAAAAAAAGTAGGATGCAAATATTTATTCATGATCTTCCTTGCTAATGATATGGAGAGAGTCATCTTAGTGGAGCACTAGAGATAATACTCACTTTCATTCTCTTAGCTAATGAACAGTTTTACAATAAGTTTAATGATTCACCAAGTTTGTACTATAATCTCTTATAGGACAACATTCTCAAGATGATTAAAATCAAGTTTGAAAATATTAATCTAAAGTTAACTTTTCTCAAGCTTCATTTACAATGAAATTAACTAGATTTATGAGAAACTGCCTCATTAGCCTAGTGTTCCTTAGCACAACTTCTATGCTTAACCCAGGACGGGTTTGATTCCCAGGTTGAACAAAGTGTTGTTGGGGTTTTCCATGAAATTCCCAGTAGCAGCTCAGAGTTTGTGCCCAGTTAATAGCAATAGGCTCACCCCCTATTACATGGGACCTCAACATACTGGCAAGCTGTGGGTGTACACATTGTACACTACTGTGTACAATGTGTACATTAGTATGCCTCTGCCAAACCCTTTGGGTAAAATATGTTATGTTAATAAGATTTCCTATAGCATCTGTAATTTATTAATGTTAATAATTTTCTGGAGACTTAATGAAGTTATTCTAATCCAATCTGGCTAAAAAACAAAACCATCAACTCAAAAGTCCGTAAAGATCTTCTGTATACAGAAAAAAAAATGTTTCATTTCAAGTTAAGTGCTCCATTAATGGCATCCAGCTTTGCTTAACATTCTGAGCCAATCTGGGTACTTGGATCAAAACAGTCCTAGTGCTACGTTGCCCCACACAGGGCAAAGACACCAACTACACCAAAATATGCGCTTTAAGAAGAACCAAGAACCTTTAATCTTTAATATTTCTTGGTTGGTGCCTATTGCTCCTGTGTCTGTGGTCTTAGCTTTAAACTTTTTCAATCTTTATATTTTTGGAAAATTTACAGTTTTTAATAAGATATTGAAATGTAGGATAATGTCACTAGTTTGTACCTTTTATTCTCAGGAGACCATCAGACTAATTTAATAATCCAATCTAAATTATTTGTAGATTACAGAACTTACTGTAATGTGTTATCTTTTGAAAGACAATTATTCATTGTGCTTTTTACAATATAATTATAGAGTGTGCTGTAGAACAGGACTGTTTAACTAGAAGCAATCCTGGGCCAATTGAACTACTAAATAGATTGATTGGGCATTGGGCATACATTGCTGCATACCCATATCACAGCAATGAATGCCTAATTCAATATATTACATGGCACCTGTGGGTGAAGGTATATCAATACATATCTTCGGAGAATACAGGCGGGATGGTATGTTAAGATATTTAAAAAAAAAAGTATTTTTGACGGATAATAACATGTCACGGGTTGCACAAACATAAACATGGGCTGTCATTTGAACATTGATTTATTACATAAGTCACATGATTGTATTGTCTCTAATACCATTTAATTATTAATTATCACACGCTTAAAAGGTGAAGGGAAACATCGAGATAACCTGCATGCCTGAGATGTTTTCATGACAGTCTGCCAAACCACATTAGGCTAGCATGGTGCACTATAGCCGAATCCCTCTGATTCTGAGAGAGGAGACCCATGCTCGGCAGTAGGACAGTGGGTTGAATCTGGTTAAGTATTACCGTGGTAGGGCCATGCTTCGGCACAAATGGGCCTGCTCGACCGGAGTGGTCGGCCTCACAGATAGTTTCACGGCGTGAAACAACACTTACGTTGTGTTTCGCCGACTGAGTGAGGATACCAGAGGCCCAATCCCTTTTAAAAGGCCGGCAACGCACTTGCGACTCCTCTTGTGTTGCCGGTATCCATGGGCGGCGCTTACCATCGCTTACTGTCTGCTCGTTTGCCCCCCTATCCCATAAAAAGTAATGTTTGATTATGAAAAATCCAGGTTTTATGGCCAGCTTTTCACTGTTATCTCTTCTCTACTATTATAAAACTGTAAAAAAGCTGTGTCTGTACATAGAAGATATTTAAAAAAAAACAAGTGGGTTAGGGTATAAAAACGTCGCAAACCCAATTTTTTTTTAAATTCTTGTCTGTTTGTTTGTTGCGGGTTGGCGCAAAAACTACTGAATAGTTTTTAACTTTGTTATCACTGTTTGATATATTATCTGAAATAAAACGGATCCTGAGATACAGCTTGACCTCTCCGATGTATAGAGACCCATACAAAGAAGAGATCATCACTGTTGGTTTTTGGGCTCCAGGCGAGCGAAGCCGCGGGCAAAAGCTAGTTATATAATAATATAGAAAGACTACATTTGAATAGATAGTGTAATTCTTATCAAAGCGATTAAATATAAAATCAGATTAAGTTTATTGTAGTGAAGGAAAAATTCGACTCGCAGGCAAGATTCGAACCTGCGTCTTTTGGTTTGATACACCAGACGGTATGAACACTAGGTAAGCCACCGTGACGTCACCTTTAAGACGTTAGTTCAGAATGTGAAGGCAAATTTCGACATTTTACAAATCTATGTAGGTAGGTATAAGATAAAAATAAACCAGCGTTTTCCATTTTCGAGTAGGTATGTTTTGGTCTTGGTCATAGGGGCAATGACTGTACCTTGTGACCTAATAATAATGACATTCTATTTTATTTTTATTAAAAGATGTCTCGATAACTGAGTAGAATATCGGCAAAAAAAAATATTTGTTAATATAACTAGCAGGTAGCCTAAGTTTTAACTGCTACGCTGATTAGGCATGGAAAATTTCGCGGATAGCATATGAAAAATCGCATTAATAATATTTCATGCGTCACACCTGCTCTTTTTCACACAGCCTGCTTAAAATCGCATTTTAATGAAATCACATTTTGTCTCCGATTTCTTTGTAAGTGACTCGCTGCTGATGATGCTTCTGGTCTTTGAAGGCTGCTCGGAAGTCACCAGTGCGGAGAAACTGGTGATCACGGCGAGGTTACCACTGTGGAGGAGCGAGGTGTGTTGCCCCTCCAACTAAAGCTCCGGATCCTCCGACCAAGCGGGTGTTTTGTGCCTGGCGGGCCACGGCTAACGTTTGATGTCAGGCGGTTGTATATTTTATGCCAAGTTGCATTGCAAACTTACTTGCGCGATTCAGAATTTGTCCGTCAAAGTTTTCTATGTAGGTAGGTAGTCAAAAAGGTTTCCCGCTGTTTCCTACACATAATTATTTTCACACACAATAATACATAGTTACATGCATGAACGGTTTTTTATTGAACGTACGAATAATTTGTACTACCAAGTTTATTAGAATAAACAATCGTAAAATGTTCGACCTGTTTATTTTCGAGAAATAACACGAGTAAAATATATCGTGTTCTTTTTTCTATTGATCGAAGACTGCATTTATACATGCCGTGTCTGCAATGAATTCGGAAAAGGCTTCACTCCGCAGCTACGCAGCTCAATCAAATTACAGTTAGAGATTTCGTACATCCTCAGGCCGAAATAATGTCTAGACAATTTGCGTCTCGTAAGAGAGGCGAGAATATATTATCCTAACTTGCTCAGTGGTAGGGCCACCCTTACGTTGGAGTCTGACGTAAAGCACCTTGGTTTGGGTTTCGAATTTTGCATGCGACAGCCAGTTCCCTCTCGGTTGCTTCGGCTTTGGCAGTTTGCAGTCCGTTGAGGCTTTTAAGGCTTGGCAACGTATCAGCAACTCTTGGTGTTGCAGATGTCCATGAGCAGCGATGACTACTTACCACCACGGGCCTAGCCAAGTTTAGAATCTATGATCGCTAACGCTATAGAAAACTATTAAAATGTATGGGAAGTACATAACTATAACGCTAAGTCACGTGGTCAGAATGTCGTGAGTCGTGACAGCGCTCTAGGTATGTACACCCCATACATTTTATTAGTTTTAGATTACAACTTGGCTAGGCCTGCAAGCTCGTCTACTTGTTTGCAGACAGCAAATAATACAAAAAAGGTGTATGAAGCCTTCTACACTTCTTATTTAGAGTCGTATTATTTCATGTACTTTACTATACTATAACGGTCTTAAAAATTCAGCAAGTGAGCAGTGTTGAAAGGAAATACCAAAATAAATAGTGTCCATACGGTTCATTGACACTGATCGTTATCATGCAAATTTGACACATATTACTGTATCATAGAGAGCCATTTGTAAGTGCGATGCCGGCCTGAGGTCACGTTTGAAGCCGATGCTCATAAGTTTTTCAAAACAGAGATAAATTAAAAATATTTTTGACGACAATTCATCAACTTAATTAAATTTGTGCCCGGTTAATGGCAATAGGCTCGCCCCCTATTACATGGGACCTAAACATACCGGCGAACTGTGGGTGTACATTAGTACGCCTCTGCCTAACCCTTCGGGGAATACAGGCGTGATGGTATGTTATTCATCAACACCGTTTTACATGTACATATTTCCTATTTCCAATTTCCTTCTAAGGGGGTGTATGTGGGCACTACATATAAGTAGATAACCGATGTGTATGTCGTCAGCGGTTACGGGCAGTTGCTGACTGCCACATGTATTGGTTGTAGTTACACATGTACGCACGCACATGTATTGAGTGGACTTATCATATTTCATTTACCTGACCCACAGAGTGTGACAATGGTTCATAAACTTCCTATTCTCTCACACCTCGTACATTGTCTACAGCCCTAGTAAGTCGTAGCCCATTAACGATGATGATCTTCGCCTAATCGTGAAGTTTTGCTTCATAATACTTTCAAAAGCACAATTTTTCTAATCAGTCCTCCGGACAAAGTAATCTTAACACTTCAGAAAATATGAAAATGTAAGGAATTAAATGTAAGGATGAACTGCTGTACTTTATAAAAAAACTTGCTTAGGGAGGCAGGCCACGCACGGATTTATGCCTGGAATTTAATTTCCTTTGGCATCAGGTAGATCTGCTGCGTATTGGGATTTAATACATGCCTATTGCCGTTCCTCCTCCTATTCATTCTATGGACCTAATATTTGTACCAACAGTATACTGACTCTCTCAAACATTTGCAGGATTATTGGCGATTGGTGATCATTGGACATGAGCTCCCCGCCCCCTGTCCAGTTGGAGGTGGAGGTGGGCGATGAATCTATGGAGGACGAAGCTCCCGACATGATTCCGGCTGACAGGTAAAGAACGGTTTATATCGATGGTTCCCAAATTGGATTGGACCGCGACTTATCTCTTAAAAACGGTTCCAAACTCGGTACTCACCTATTTCTATCATGATTAAAAAGGGATATGAATGAAATATTAATGTCGGCGCGTATACTTTGGTATAAACTGAATAATTTGAATTACAATTCCTGATGTCAAGCATCAGGAATTGTAATTCAAATTATTCAGTTTCTGACAAAGTCATTACTAAAGTGTGGTTCTAAACAAGTTAGTAGGTAGGTACTTGTATAAAAACGTGTTTCGGTCTAGACTCTGGAGGTAGACATTAACAAACAACAAAAAGCTATTGTTTTAGAAACCGTACTGTGTAGCCGTCTAAGAGCGGGTTCTTATTTTAAAATCAAGTTGTTAAGGATGCGCATGCGCATGTATTGGAAATTTCCGCAGCGAAAAATAGGTGTTTCTGTTAGAAGAATAGAGGCTGCTGAGTTTTTTTTGTCAAATGCAATAATATATATGTATATAGTAACTCTTTGTACTCAAGACTTCTTTAAAAGGAAATCAAGGTGGTCAACAAAACACTTCCTCTTTCTCTTGAATGCATTCAACCATGGCCGCGTATTACTCTCAATTTTTCTTTTAAAAGTCGAGTCATTGTGACGAAACTGAGAATTCATTCCCTTTTGCCCTGTTTGCCCCTTAGCTGCATTCATTTATTACGTAAGACGATTTCAACAAGTTTTTTTATTTAATAGGTAACAATAAAGGAAAAACTAAATACACGTATGGTTTGCTTTAATTTTTATTTTGAAAAGCAACAAATTTTAGGAACGTTTATTTTGTAGGTACTACTAATCCTTTTTATTGTTTTGCTAATAATCAAAGTGTGTTTTAACTTTACTTCATTAAAAAATTTTAGCAACCCAGATAACATAAAATACCATCTCTCAGCACGCTTGTATCCCCCAATGGTTCGGCAGTGATGTAGCCTCTGTTGAAAACCTTAAGAATGACAGACCGAATTTCCAATACAAACGTAATACCAAAATAAATCGTAATTCAAACACAATTTAATCAAAGTGTGTTGTTATTCTGATGCCGTTAATCTAGATTCCTGCTCTACCATTTCATTAAAAATACTTTACTGGAAATAAATGTAAGCGAATGTAATTCTTGATAACTTTACCAAGTTTGGAACGATTTTCCGGTCGTTTATTTCCTGTGAAGTTGTAGTAGACGAAATGGTAATGCAGGAGCCTAGATTAACGCGATATATCAATCCGAATAATAACACATCATCATCATCATCATAAGCCTATATTCGTCCACTGCTGGACGTAGGCCTCTCCTAGTGAACGCCACAGAGCCATTGAAGTGGCAATGGGCCGGTCACATCTGTCGGAGAACCGACAATCGTTGGGGCAAACGAGTCCTTGAGTGGAGACCGCGACTAGGCAAACGTAGTGTAGCCAGTGTAGGGCGCCCGCTGGCCAGGTGGAGTGACGACTTGCGGAAGGCAGCTGGCAGTGACTGAATAATAACACAATTTGATAAAATAATAAATAATAAATAATAAATAATAAATAATAAATAATAAATAATAAATAATAAATAATAAATAATAAATAATAAATAATAAATAATAAATAATAAATAATAAATAATAATAAATAATAAATAATAAATAATAAATAATAAATAATAAATAATAAATAATAAATAATAAAAATAATAAATAATAAATAATTAATAATAAACAATAAATAATAAATAATTAATAATAAACAATAAATAATAAACAATAAATAATAAATAATAAATAATAAACAATAAATAATAAACAATAAATAATAAATAATAAACAATAAATAATAAATAATAAACAATAAATAATAAATAATAAACAATAAATAATAAACAATAAACAATAAATAATAAACAATAAATAATAAACAATAAATAATACATAATACATAATCAATAATAAATAGTAAATAATAAATAGTTCAAGTTCAAGTTCAAATGTTTTTATTTCAAATAAGCTTTTACAAGCGTTTATGAAACGTTGTGATTCTAGTTGCACGGTTCCAAAAGGTCGAGTAAATAATAAATAATAAAACATAACATACCATCACGCCTGTATTCCCCGAAGGGTTAGGCAGAGGCGTACTAATGTACACCCACAGTTCGCCGGTATGTTTAGGTCCCATGTAATAGGGGGCGAGCCTATTGCCATTAACCGGGCACAAATTCCTAACTCCGAGCTGCTACTGGGAATTTCATAGAAAAACCCAATAACACTTTGCTCGACCTGGGAATCGAACCCAGGACCTCTAGCGTAGCAGTCGCGGTCCGGACCACTTGGCTATTGAGGCAGTTCATAAATAATAAATAATAAGTAATAAATAATAAAAAACAAAACTGTATAATAATAATTACTGATTTCTGACACTTACGCGAATATTAGACATTGAAATGAAACTACTTTTTCGGATTTTATCGCGGTATATTGATATTATTTAGTTCCCGACGTTTCTGATCCTTTACAGCATCCATGGTCACGATGGCACATGGCATCATGGGAACTAAATAATATCAATATACCGCGATAAAATCCGTAAAAAGTAGTTTAATTTCAATAAATAAATACTCTTTATTGTACACCAAAGTAGCAACACAAATAAAAAGACATTCACAACAACTTAATATAGTACAATAGGCGGCCTTATCGCAATCAGCGATTTCATCCAGGCAACCTTTGGATGGACTTATCAAATTGAACAAAAAAGAAATGGGGTTGACTGTGCATACACATTAGTAAATATACATCAATCTGAAATATATAAAAACAAATAAATAATAATATTATACAGATACATAATAATAATATATAAATACGTAATACATATATAACTATGTAATACATACTTAACTAGAAATTATATATATCTACATATATAAACAATAAATATTGTGAAAGGAAAGATAAAAATATAGATAGCAACTGCGATTAATAAAATGACAATGACAAGTAGTGTTCCTTCACAAGTCTTTTAAAAACTGGGAGGGATTGGGCGCGCCTAATTGGTACTGGTAATGCATTCCACAGACGAGCAGCCTGCACTGAAAAAGACTTGTCAAAGAATGTTGAGGTTATCCGATGACCTAAAGAATCGGGAGTGTGAGTCACCAAGGAATTCGATACGGTTTTTAAGATACAAAGAAGTAGAAGGCAGAAAGAGTACATTGTAAAGTAAAGAAAGAATATATGAGCATTCCGGCGAAGGCGAATAGGTAACCACTTAAGCTTTGCACGAAATTCTGAGACATGGTCAAATTTGCGTAAGCCAAATATGAACCTAATAGAAAAATTTTGAAGGCGCTCCAGCTTATCAAAATATTGTTTGAATTACGATTTATTTTGGTATTACGTTTTTGTGGGAAATTCAAGCCCCGCCGGACTTTTAAGTTCTTAGGTTCCATAATGCCATTGGCAGTAACCAGACTGAAATCCAAACACCGATCTGCGAATATGAATTTGATAGGAAAAACTAATAGCAATGCTTCAACCTCACTCTCAGCAAACGCTCTTGCGACCCCTAGACAAATGAGGCAATGACTTATAGAGAGGTATTACGTATTACGATAAGAAGTGTCCAGCTAAGTTTTGGTCTAGCTTCTATTACCGGTATATCAGGTTCTTTTAACCTTGACTTATAACGCCTTGATTTAAAACGCTCTTACCAAATAACAATGTCCGTCCGGAAGTCTTCTAACTAACGTGTTTTGTAAACTTAGCGCTTCCATCAATTGCAGTTTTTTTAGTGACATAGTTACTATACTATTTAACTATCGTAAAATATAATAAAATTGTAACAGGCCGATGTCTGTACATTATAGATATTATAGAAAATCTAATAGGAGTGGTGTTATTAGAGCGACGGAAAATACGTCAATTTTTGCGTGTTCGTCCGCCTGTATGTGTACACATATCCCGCAAAAAATCCTGCTAGTATTTGAATGCATTTTGCTGGAGGTCTTACTTAAAATGTGGTCGATCATCATGGTGTTACATCTTCATACGCTGCCTAAAACCTGACGTATAGAAAGTAAATCCTTTTGGGACGTGAGTGAAACCGCGGGCTACAGCTAGTGAATATGAAAAAAGAAGAAAAGTGAGGCCTATAAAGTATTTCTGAACGACTCGAGAGAAATCGTCCTGCCCAGTTTTTTGATCCGTAGTCAAACTGTATAACCAATTGGTAGATTAACCATGATTATCTCGTATAATGGTTAAAGAGCTATTATTTTATTCAATGTTTATTTTGACCAAAGTTAAACTAGGTATATTGGTTGGTTAACTATCCGCCATATTGTTAACTCTCCCAACGTTAAGAGGTTAATTTTTTAGACTAATAGTCAGTTATTCGACCGTTGGTTAAGGTAACAATTGATTAACCATTGGTCACTATTTTTAACTATTGGTTGAGTTAACTACGGATCAAGAAACCGGCCCTCAGTTGTCTTTACGTTATTTTCGCCAGATAAGGGTCCAGTATTTTAAGTGTCATTATGGTTGTGCAGAATTAGTTTGTTGAACTTTAAAATCTCGTATTTTTATCAACGTTTTTATTTAAAAACCAGTTTTGATAATAGATATTACTTCTAATTTTAGGACTTAAAAAAAATCACTTAATGCTGCAATTTATTGACTCTTGAATATATTTCAAAAACAATAATCATGTCTTCAGGTGAATGTATTTCAGTTCATTTCAGTAAATTACCACCACCAATCATAAATCATAAACAAATTTCATCACGCTCAGTACTCCACTACTTCAGCCACAAATCAAATCTAGAATATTTGTGGAATAAGAGAAACACAGTTGCCGTCATCGCGTTCTATTTGTTTATACATTGGGGTGGTTGAACCGAAGTAACGGCATTATCCGCGACCCATTTAGATGCTTTGATAGTCTGCCAGAGGACCTGGTTTGATTCCATGATTAGGCTTATATTGCTATTTGTGTAGCTGTTGACGTGGAAGAGGCTTATTGCTAAGGTCAGCTGGGATGGTACCACCAAACTGCTGAATATAAACTGCTAAGCAATATTAGTGCTGGTGACAGCCAACCCGTAATGCGCCAGCTTCTGAGAGGAAATCTGTGACTAGCAGTACTTAGTATTTTTTTTTATTCTTGATAGTTTTACGCTTGATTGCCAGTTCGCTAGGTGTTATGCTACAGTGCGACCTACGATGGAGCGCGCTTGCCTAGAAGAAACCGATTCACTTGTGATTTAAAGACACCCATATTATATCTATCGCAGAAGACCCAGTCGGGAAGTGCATTCCATATTCCACAACAATAGTTATGATGATGTTTTAGCAGGTAGATCTTGATTTATTAATGGTATGTTATGATCAGCTGTAAGCAGCTAAATGTCGCATCCAAAAGTGTATTGGTGACTCCCCCACACAGAGGAGCTCGCTGAGCAAATTCCATTCAATATAGGTACGCTCCGTCTTTGCTCACATCGAATTTAACAACATTGAACATGGTCGCACGTGGAGTTCTAGCTTGAGGTTTCTTCACTTCTTCTTCTTCTTCTTCTTCGTAGATCGCTGTGTCGCCTAACGTAAGGATTACTTGCGGTCAAACGTAAGCCTATCAGAAATTAAAAAAAACTGCTCCTATTCAAAATTTCACCGATCCATCACGACGACTGTCATACTAAGTACTTAGTTTGCAAAGAATGTCTTTACGTAAGACAAACCTTGATATTTAAATAATCTATAGCATTGAAATTGATTTCCCGAGGACATTATAACAAAAACATAATTCGATAAGGATTTAAGGTGTTTCTGATAAGATAATGGAGTTCCCACACTTCCTGATTTTGATATGTACAAATTAATATTGATTTTTTACTATTTTGTGTACGTCTGTTTGTTCGCGAACATCTTTTTTTTTATTTTATGATTGACGGAGATTAGCTTTGAGCAGAATTATTATTGACAGTATTTTAAAAATAGCATTATCAGTGCCAAAAAATATCCTTGTGATTGAATAAAAACAAAGTATTTTTAAATATAAAATATTAAAATATAACTATAACCATTTTGAGAAAGTGTTAAATAATTTTAGCAATTTTGAGAAAGTGTTTTCACTAAGAAAGAAAGGTTGTCACACATCTATTCAGTGAGAAAATAGCGTTCGAAATTAAAAAAAAGTGTACTGTATTTTTAAAATGGATTTAAAAGAGTGTAGTGCAGGCGAAACATCAGTCAATTGCAGTTCAGTTTGGGTGCATAAGGTTTCTCGGTCTTACCTCCGTGTTGTGACGCTTTGTTATAACAAAAACCGCCTAACTGACTCTGCTTCAGTGGCCCAGAACAACAGGTATTTCAATTAATTATGTATTATCTATTTTTGTAATAACACACACTCGCAAATATCAGACAGTTGAAATTATACTTTTCCTGCTATCTGCACTGAAACTTTTTGGTTTGTTTTTGAATTTACAGAAAATATAGGAAATGCTTTTAGTCACTGAAATAAAACTACTTTTTACGATTTCATCGCATTGTATTGCTATTATTTAATTCCCGCTTTCAATATTTTTAGTTTTTTTTAATTCTTGATAAGCTTACACTTGATAGGTTTTGGGTAGACACTCCCTTCTTATCTAATTTTCTTTTTTTGCATATTCATTATATGGTATAATTTATACCATACCCATTTAGATCTCATGAACCCTAACTTTTCTTCCCGCTGACAAAGACCCCTTGAAGGTCATCTTCGACCCCTGGGGTTCGTTATTTTGGGTATTACAGCCACGGGTAGACTACATAAGCCTGATAATAATTACTAACAGCCCGTCTACCCGTAACCGTGAATGCTGTAAAGGACATATATAGTAAAGGACATCTATACTCCGGCAGAGCTCGTGGTGTGTCTTGTCCTTAAGTACGATAAGCATTCTGCCAGTTCTACAAATAAGATCCTTTTTTTAGGGTTCCGTACCTCGAAAGTAAAAAACGGAACCCTTATAGGATCACTTTGTTGTCCGTCCGACCGTCCGTCTGTCTGTTTGTCTGTCTGTCAAGACCGTTTTCTCAGGAACGCGTAGAGGTATCAAGCTGGAATTTATATCAAATACTCAGGTCTACTGTCCTGTGTGTTCTAAGCCAACGCAATCAAAAGATACAACCGTTTATGCCGCAAATTTTCGACACTCGTAAGGGAATCAAAACCTACAAGGTACTTCCCGTGAACTCAGAATCTTGAAATTTGGTACGAACCAACGTCTTTTAGCACAGATAAAGGGAAAATTGCGAAAAGCATGAATTTTTAGTTGCATCATATATTAAAAATATTTTTAAGTAGGGAACCCTCGGTGCGCGAGTCCGACTCGCACTTGGACGGTTTTTTAATTTTTGTCTACCTCTAGCATGGAAGTACATATTGGGTCGGTTGTTGACCCTTTGAAATCAATGTAATTTTTAAGAGAAATTTTAATTTCTGCATACTAATTTCATGTCCCGACTTGCCATGTCTAGTAATATTATTATTACATCCTGCCGCCTGTCTGGTTTTTTGCATGGCAGCGGTAAATAATTTTACATGACCCCGAGGCTAAAGCCATAAAGGACTCCTTTATGATTCGGGCTTGATGTAAATACAGATATATTTTTCGTTAAAAAACTGGTGCAGACTAGCACGTGTAAAAACAGGTTCGATTGGTTATTGCCTAAAATTAATTTATTATTTCCTTGTCCAAAAGTCTGTAGTATCAAGTCTAGTCTCTAGTATTTGCGTGTGAACTTTATTTATTTACTTGCTTCTGCCCGCGGCTTCGCTCACGTGAAGCTATATCAGGAGTAAAAATGGAAAACCAACATTGATGACCTCTTTTTTGTATGGGCCTCTATACATCAGGGAGGTCAAGCTGTATCTCAGGATTCATTTAATTAATTGAGATAAGAAGTTCACCAGTATTTAAGTTGGAGCATATACTTTCTAACAGTGATAATAAAATTAAAATCTATTCAGTAGTTTTTGCTCCAACCCGTAACAAACAGACAACACTTCTAAAAATCACATTTCCGGATTCGGAGAATTTTATATACCCACGTGTTTTTTTTTTAATATCTTCAATGTACAGACACAGCTTTTTTACAATTTTATAATAGTAGAGATTTTGATGGCTAAGTCAGTACTACGTTCAAAGGATATATGCTGCGCTCAGTCTCGTGATGGGTGACAATTTTTAACACAAGTGCGTAAACGTCTTACGAACACCTATTGTAGTCGTTTGTGATAATCAGAATCGTGACAATCGGGCCTCAGGATATGGATGTTACCCAAAAATTGGGTTGCGGAGGTCTGTTAGCAGTCGCTTCGTGTAAAATATTGATATGGAGCCGCATCTGATTAGACTATAAGTCGACCCCAAAGACTAGCAAAATCATGATGATATGACGAAAAGCTAAAATGGAGGGAGATCTTTGCCCAGAAGTGGAATAACATGGACTAGTATTATTAATTTAGGCTACCCGCTTTGATTTCGTATTTCCCAATCCGTTGGGAATTTCTCTAAAGCCTTTCTAAGCGGTTGCCAGTTACCTACATAACATATCAAGTTTGTATACTTTATGGTAACTGAGATGTCGTGAAGTCGTGATTAATCAGTGAGTGGTATATTGTTAATATCTTTTTTTATTTACACGAGGTATTTTTTCCCATTAACGTGTTTTATTAGGAATATTAAAGATAACCTTCACTTTGTTAAAACCCGCGGACATTTTATAGTGAATATTTTTACATAATGTATTTGAATATGAAGCTTGATGTTTATTGTATTTTGAGTTCGTGTGTAGGACATAGGTATTCATAACATAACATACCATCACGCTTGTATTCCCCGAAGGGTTAGGCAGAGGCGTACTAATGTACACCCACAGTTCGCCGGTATGTTTAGGTCCCATGTAATAGGGGGCGAGCCTATTGCCATTAACCGGGCACAAATTCCTAACTCCGAGCTGCTACTGGGAATTTCATAGAAAAACCCAATAACACTTTGCTCGACCTGGGAAACGAACCCAGGACCTCTAGCGTAGCAGTCGCACTCAGGACCACTTGGCTAATGAGGCAGTTTTACATAGGTATTCAATCCTTTGAAAAATAAAACCTCGTTATAATATTATTTTAAGCAGCCTTCGTCCGCCTTCCCACCGCCTGTGATCTCTTCTCTCAATTTTCCGAAATAATGATGATGCCATGATGCAAGAATTATTTGTTTGCATATTATTATGTAAATAATTATAACAATTAATTAAGAACTTTGCGGTTTTTTCCTTATACATATAAACATACATACATCATACGACATACCAACACAGTTTCTGCATAACATTTAGGCACAGGTAGCATACATAACTCTGGATCAAACTTTTTCTTGTGGGTACGGAAAATCGTTATGGATCGTCCGCCTTTTGAAGGGCCGGGGTAAGTACCGATTAAAACCGTACTTGCACTCCTTTGCTTAGAGTCACGGTCATGGGATTCGTGACATGCGCCACGACCGTGACAGGCTGCGGTCCAGCATAAGCTGGAGCCCTTCAGAAGGCGAGGCATCGCCTCGCGTCCTGGTCGAGGCCGCACGTGCCTTGTACACGCGCGCCACCTACTGGGAACTCTGGATCAACCTGTGTAATATGACGTCATAAATATGAAGTCATACACCATCTGTGATATTTTTATCTGTGCTGTTATTGAACCTCGTTGCACAGTTTGACCTATATCTAATTTCTTATCGTTTGACATACTTAACTAATATATTTGCATAACATTAGATAACATTATGCCTGTGTAACCCGAAGGGTTGAGTAAAGGTTTACAGATGTAAGTAATTGCAATTAAACGCGCAAATCCAACTTTCTGGGCCAGTGCATGCAATCACTAGATCAGTTAGAGATTGAGATGGTTTTCTTCACTTCTTCAACGTAATAATACATTTAAATCTATTTTTATTTAATAGATTAAAACACGTGTTTTATTAGTACATTAATTACAATCAATATACATTGGCCACTTGTCTCGATGAGTAGTAGGAGTCAATTGCATAAATCTGATTTGTTTGATTATCTAGTGCTCAAACGCACCAGTCATTATCGTGCCTATTGTGCGATATTGACATAGATGACAAATGATATGTAAAGCTGTTTAGAGTATGGGATTGGTCAGAGTGATTTAGGAAATGTCTCTGCTATGGTCGAGGCCACTCGGGGGCTCTTGGGCGTACCAGAGTTTAGGGCCCTTTTGAAAAGTGAATAATTTATAAGTATGATTCATTTATAGCCACCCTGATTGGGTCCCTTTTTGGATGGACCAAATTGGTTCTTGTCAGTGATGTTCACAACGTACCATCACGCCTGTATTCCCCGAAAGGTTAGGCAGGGGCGTACTTATGTACACTCACAGTACGCCGTTAGTTTTAGGTAGGTCCCAGTCCTAATGGAGGCGAGAATGTTTACAATTCCACAATAATATACATTTAATCATGATTTTAAGCTAAATTTAAAGCCTAAAAAAGCAACTAAAATCTCTCGCCTCTGCTTCAATTAAAAGCCGAAGTCGAGTTAGGAAACGGCTAGGACGATTATGATGATAAAATATGGTGATTCTCCTCTCAAACCTATATCTACAATATAAAACTTATGACGTATTGATATGTGATGAGTTCATGACAAATTATATTTTAATGGATATCACGCTTGCCCAGTTTATAGATACAATTAAATAATTCAACAAAGGAAATAATGATGTCATTTATACCAACAAAATGGCTGCAACATTGACACAGCTGTACATTTTCGAATAGGACGTAGATTACTGTCATCACTTTTCCTATTCCTTTGTACTTACTAGTAAAGTACTGGCAACAATTTATGAAACAGTTTTGTTTTTATCGGATAGGGGGCGAGCAGATAGATAGCGATTACCAGGGGCGCATGGACACTCGCAACAACAGATGAGTTGCAAGTGCCTTGCCGGCCTTTTTAAAGCGTTTGGGCCTCCGGTATTCTCACTCACTCGGGAAAGACAATGTAAGCATTGCTTCACGCTGGTTTTCTGTGTTGCCATGGTATCACGCCGATCGAGTAGGCCCATTCGTGCCGAAGCATGGCTCTGCCACGGTAAAAACAATATTGCTCCATATCACACCTCCAGGCCCCCAAAGAGGTGGCCAGCCACCCCGTGTCACTGGGCTTTCCGTTCCCGTTTGATTTTATTGTGAGTTGGAAGTGTCCCCCTCCTCTTACATATGTAGGTTGCCTTAGCACATGTATTCCTCAAAAGGTTCATCATGCACCCAGTTTACTGTACCACTGCTGGGCACGGGTCTTCTTTCATAATTTGAAGGGTTAGGCTATAGTCTACCATTCTGGCCTTATGAGGGATGGCAGACTTCAAGAAGCTTCGTGACGATGTTTTCCTTCACCGTTTAAGCAAGTGAAAAATATTACGCACAACCGTCCGTGCATTGGAATCGAACTCGAAACTTAAAATTTGGCAGTCAATTGGTCATATCACTAGGCTATCATTGCTTTGTATCTGCTATCACCTCGAAGAGATACTGAAGTTATGTTCATGATCAGTAGTCTACAGAATATCTTTAATCGGATGGCAATACTAATTTTGTGGACTCCTAATCAAAATTCCTTGTTTCTCTATGAATCGTACAGTTTTCATAAAGTCATTACACTTAACTCGCTGGTAAATTTTCTGAACCAAGCAACCATATTTCCGTTAAGTAATTAAATCAACCTCCACTCTATAAGGGATCGTGCATAATTCCAACCTTCGCATTTTATTAAATTTCCGATATAACGGCGCTCGTATACACTCCATATCAATTAATTGTCATTTAATTAAACTAGGGCGCGCTACTCCACTCATAATGCCTAGGCTAGACATATTATGACATCTATTTTTACTTTGTCTATTGTCTTTCTGAAGAATGCTTACGTTTGTTAAGTGCATAGATGCTTGTGAATGTCAGCTCGTCAATTGTAAAGAATAGGGCTATGCTCTGACCACTTCAATCGATCATCGGAGGGGAGAAATTTTATTAGAACTGTCTCAAAACCGGTATGACTCTTCATAACGTGAATCTCCCATAATTTCATACTATTATTCCTGCACTTAAACAAAAGGACCATCATATTCCGAATTTGTTTCGGCGATTTTCCTCCCAGAGGTTGTCCGAAAAGGATTGTCTGACCCATTTAATTTATTTGCAAATAAGGTACACAAAGGTCTTATTAAAATAAATACATAATCCCTTTTTTTGCCTTTAATTGGCATGCAATTTGATACACCAGGATATCTTAGAGGTTCTTTAGTCTTATTGTGAGTTATTGTGGGCCCATTTGGATTATTATAATTTAGGACATCGACCTAAACTCACTGAGAACTGGACTCGTAGGTAATAGAAGTGTTAATGAGGCAGATGAAATTGGTAGTCTGGTAGATCAACAGAATAAATCTTAAAACGTGCCAACTGCACCTAAGGCTCTGCAGTTTCCTCAAATTATAAAGTTTTAGTAAACAGTTGTTGGGTAAAAAATCTACCAATTAGTTATGTTTTATGGCGGTTCACGTCGTTTGTAACGATAACGTATCTACGTCCATTACACGGTTTAATGTACTCTTTATAGTACCGATAGTACTTATGGAAAATACGATGGAATGGAGTATACCTACATATATATTAAGACTATATTTTTCTCTACTGTTGGCGTATTTACTGCATTGTCGATTCAGCTTCCCAGCAAACCACTAGGAAACAGGGAAAGGTGAGAAGTTCTGAAGTTTTGAAGATATCGGAAACGTCACAGCCGTTCAAACCGTACAACCTTCGTGTCATATAGAATAATTGTTCTTTGCTCAGTTTCCCATCTGACCAGACTGTGATGACAGTCAATATTGCCAATGGTTCCCTCTGCAAGAATGTTATAGGCGTATTAGTACTTATTAGTCAGCATGATTTTTGCGGCGTTCATAGCTAAGTGATAATTATTGTGGGGGGCTATTGTTTTTAACATACCGTTCCTCGGAGTAAAGTCCAATTGTCCTATGAACACCTTCAATCAGTATCGGCAATTTTTGGTGGAGAATGGCGGATTCAAAAGGGGTAAAAGTTCATGGAGTTATTGATGGGTCACGTTTATGTAATTTACTTATTTTTTCTTACTTTGGAGCCTGCGGACTCCGTCGCGTTGATTTGAGAGCTGGATCCGCCATTGCAAATAAACTACATTTTTCTGACAACAGCAAAATAATCTTTTTAACCACCAATCTATCTTTGTGGAAACTCATTGCAAAAACAAGAACAGCAAAAAAGTCACCTCGATGCGTTCCGGAGTGAACTGCAATCTCATTAAATAAATGAGTTCAGTGTCAGGCCCAAGGTCTCAGGGAACAGGTAGTGATTCTGAAGAGGCAGTCTGGCAGTATGCCAGGGCTTATTGTCTTATACTTCAGTGCAAAATTGAACCTAACATGTAGATTTTGAAAGTCGGATTTAGAGTGTCTTAATCTGTAACCGACTTTTTTTGGTTAATTATGTAGACAACCTACATACCTATATGTATCGTTGTTTCTCTTCTAGACATTAGACTATCTTAAGTATATATTTTTGATATCAATGTAGGTATGCACTTTTCTTTTTCACAGCTTTTGGTAAAATTGGAGATACAATCAGATTGTTAATTATTAAATTTAATTAAAACAGAAATACGGAAATAAACAATTCATTTGCAGACAAATTACTAATTTCTTATCATCTATCTATTATCTTAATCAATTTATTCTACATCTTACTAAGGCCATACGCGTAGGGTTGTCAGAAAGGGATGCCACTCACCCGTTTCAACAGCTCTAAACCCCTCTTTCAGAGCCTAAGTTGTGTTGAGGCCATTGCCATAGACAAAAAGAGTAACGTATTGTATCCTACTAATATTATAAACGTGAATGTTTGTTATTCTTTCACGTCAGAACGGATTAGATAAAATTTAGCACAGAGATTATAGTCTGGAATAACACATTGGCTACTGTGCTATTCAGGTCGGACCCAATTCTGAAGTCCCCGCTGACGAAGTCGCGGGCAATAGCTAGTGTAATTATATAATAAATTATATAAATGTTCTGACAAAACGTTCGTATGACTCGGAACGTTCGCGGCCTCAAAACTTAACGATCTATCGGTCTGTTTATTTTATCAATTGTAGGTTAATGACATCTTTAGATAAATCTTATGTTATGTAGGTTTAAGTCTTGGTTAGACTCCAATATCCCCTGCTAAATGTGGTCAAGAGTCATACATATGGCCTTGACCACAGTGCAAGGGACTGCAGCTTCAAGTGCTACCTTTATCGAGACCTGTGACTTGGCAGTCTAACGGTCATATCACGAGGCTGTCGCTGCTCAGATTATGTAAAAATCCAGAGGGTATTATCCGGATCATGTAGTGGAAGGAATGCGATCGCCTTCTCTTGCCCATGCGACTCGTGAATACAATCACCGCGAATAATGTATATGTACTTACCCTTTAGTAACAACCCTTTTGGACCCATGTGGAAATCCTCGTGGATACCCAATGGTTATGTCGGATTCGTACTGAATAAATAAACCACATATTAGCCATTTCACGTACATTATGATGAGTATGAGTGACCACTGAGATCTCAACAGAAGGTTACGAAGAGCCCTCTTGTTAAGTAAGCAAGCGAGGATCCTAGGTAAGAGCCCTTTCGTACGCACTAGGGCTCGATTACAGGATCGCCGTATCGCGAAAGTAAATTACTTAAAAATATAGAGATATTAAAAATAAACGTTTCTAAAGATTTCGCCAAGATCTAAATATATATTTGTCCATGACCAATTTATAATAACGAAGTTACTTTTATCCAGCCTCCCCAGGCCTTGTATATCTGTATGTTTAGCGCAATATTCTCAGAAACTAGGCTGTGTAAAATTAAATAAGTATAAAATGTTTGCTCTCTTTTTCTTAAAAATGTCTCACACTAATGCTAAGCATTCCGCTTTGTGCGTAGTATAAGTATTTTTATCCGACTGCGAAAGAATTGGGGTAATGTGTTTGCCACGAGTTTTTATTATCTATATTTTCTTGGTTATTTATTCGTATCGTAGGTTAGTCTCGAAACGAAAGAATTTGTAGTGTAGAAGAGATTGTTTGTGGCGAGCTATATTGGAAACTACTAGACCACTAACAAAAAGTATTTATGACAAAACTTTTAGAGGTGGATGAAGCAAAACGAGCATCCTTGGATAATAATCTTGGATCTCAATCACCACCCATAAGTGAATGTTTACTATCGAAAGAAAACGACAAATCCCTCATAGCAATAAAGGTTTTCTTTTTAAGAACAGCACGTGCTTTTTTCATGTCTGCACTTTGACTATCTATCTATAAGGACCCGCCTCTCATGATCATTCCCCTCTGGCAAGGTAGTGGATTAAAAAATCTAACGCGTTTATCAAAACTGTTTCCGAAATCGATTTTTCATTAACAGAATCGTTTCCGCTCAGTAAGGTCATCATAAATACTCCGTGTAAATACCGATATATGTGCAGTTAATGTGTGCAAAAAAATATCTAATATCTTATTTAGATAAAGATGGTGTCATTTTCCGTATGTAAGTATTAAAGTTCATTTATTTCTATTTAAATCACATAATACAATTTATTAATAAAGATCGAGGACGTTACTGATTCAATAATCGAGTATAAAATAATCGTTTAGTTCAAGCATGCACTCCCCACGAGACTACCCGCACTCCCCACGAGACTATCCGCACTCCCCACGAGACTAGCAAATTTTTTTTACTAACAATATCAGCCTTCTGCTAATACACGTAAGATTTAAATTTGAAATATCCATCAAAATGTCATTTTTTTATTTCAATTATATATCATCCAATAGGATGTCACCATTTATGATTTCCAATTATAGGTCTTAATGCAGAATTATCGTTTTTTGGCAATTATAGGCCTTATATATATTATGACATAATGCATAAAACTCGAATTTTAAAAAGTGTAGCGAGACTATGTCCCTCTTTTGTTTTGTCATTTTTATTAATAATGTGATAGTGTTTGTTTATGATTTCGAATCGATATCGATATTATTTTCGTGTTCAATGTAAGACCAAATTATAATAATTGCTAAAGATCACTAAAGATGAATATCATGAATTTATGATATCACTATATTTTAATAAAATAACATTTTTGGAAATGACGTAACTAAGATTATTGATTATTTTTGATATCCAGTATTAGATATTTTATTTGAAACTTTTTCAGATCTACAAAAGACCTTCATTTAAAATGATATAGGTGTGATTGATAAATAATAGCTTAAGCCGTTGCGGATAAATTTGTTGACAAAAGAATTTATAAATTAACATATTTAAATCGTATTTCAAAAATCATTGAAAATGATTTCTAAGATACGGTATGTTTAGAAGGTCTGGGGTCTCTTTTACCGCTTAGGTGGAAAACCAGCACATGTCCCGCCTGATGGTAAGTGTATATATAGTGTTAATGTACCCTATTATATGAACGCTTGCAACACCTGGGGTATCACTCGCCCGTTGCCGAACCTGTAAAAATCTTTTCACACCCGGTAGACAACCCACAACACCGGTACCCCCACTGCCAAAATAACGCTTCCTCGCGGAGCTCTGGCGATCTTGCTCACCGTTAGGAACACAACATAGTACAGTCACAGATAATAGAATACTAGTAGTACAGTGCTATATTATTTGGCTACTATTTTCTGCAAAGTGTAGGTGTTTCCCCAGTTGGGCAGCTCCAATTGTAAGTGAGTTATTCAATTCCACTATGCCCTGCCTCTCGGGGTGTTTCTTCAAACACATTATTTTCTTTTTTCGATATCCGGCTCAAAGAAATAACGAGAGTACGGAACACGACATACCATCACGTCTTTATTCCCCGAAGGGTTAGACAGATGCGTACTTAGGGGGCGAGCCTATTGCCATTAATCGGGCATCAACCCTTAATTTTATAGAAAAACTCCAATAACACATTGCTCGACCGGGGAATCGAACCCAGGACCTCTAGCGTAGCGCTTCTGTTCATATTAACGCGCGACATAATGAACAAAATCGTATTTACTCCTACATATATCTCGTGGGAAACAAAATGCTCTGTCTAGTGTTATTCCTTATATATCAGCCTGGCAAAGAAAAGAAAAAATCAAAATGAAAGAATCAAACTAATTAGTATCAAAGTATTTGTAACATAACGTCCCCAATATCCGCTCTATCTATACTAATATTATAAAGAGGAAAGATTTGTATGTATCAATGTATGTAACAAATAAAGTCAAAAACTACTAGGCCGATTTCGAAAATTCTTTCAACATTTGAATGCTACATTATTCAAGATTAACTTAGGCTATAGAATATGTATTTCGAAAAGTTTGCGATTTCTCTCACCCGTGCGTTTATTTTCCAATTACATAGTATGTTACACCTATTTATCTATACTTAAACAGTTCCTTTGTTTTGTATTTCATTATCATGCAATGAGAGCATTGCATTGAAAATAATTATGACGTAAGATAAAAGGTGTGTATGGATGATTTTAATTTTGCAAATAAATAATTACATATAAAAATAATTTGTAATCGTTGTTACGTTTTTATCCATTCTTCCTAAAATCTATCGATATAAAATATCGACATAGTAGCTTCCTAATTATTTTTATTGTATTATACGTTCGTATTGTCGTCAATTCTTGTATGTTGACGTATTTGACCTCTATGTGTGCGTAAATTGTGTTAGTGGTGAAGAATTTAATATGTGTGAGTTCGTGGCGATACAAAATGATTTTGACTATGTGTGCAGCAATGTCTATGTAGTGTTTTCTCCCCCCGCACCAAAAGTGACAGACTTTTTTGTTCATAGAAATAAGCGCGTCACTTGTCCAGGGATAGATAGTCAAAGTGTCTGCAGCCGTGCCGGGAGGACAAAGGAGTTTTATCATCATCTTTGGTTTGAATCTAGAACCGTACCTAGAGTGCTAAGATTGATTTATATGTGAGTCCACCTCATGCGCACTAAAATAACAGTCTGTTTCATACCGAACATATTTGTTCACAAAAACTACGCAGTTTCGAAACGACTACACACATTTCCCCAGCTGGTAGTAGTAGTGGAAAATAAAATTTAGTATGAAGCTTGAACCTTTACAGAGGCCATGTCTAATAACATTAAAAAAGGCACGGTATACTTTTTAAATTTTAGGTCGCGTCAAAAAAATATTTATTTACTGCTCAGATTTTGAATCGGCGGCAAATTTTAAGATGACCTCCAGCTGAGAATATAGTTTCCAATGCAATTCAATAGTTTTCTATCATACAGTTAAATTCAGTCAATCAATTCAGTCAAATTCAATTCATTCAATCGGGCATTTAATTTTTTATTATAAACTAGCTGTAGCTGGCCCGACAGACGTTGTCCTGTCCAATTTTCAACAAAGTTCCTTGTAAAATCTCACAGAAAAAAGGATACTGTTTTTCTCGAGAATTTTTCAGAATGATTGATTTTACATACTTTTCTCTACGACATATTATGTCAGTCCTTTATGACATTTAGTGTCATTGAACCACCATTCTGATGCAACTGAAATTGCAAACGTGGGGCACTTTACTTAATTCATACATCTCCTTAAAACACTATTTCACTTTATTGAATACTCTCATTGAAGCACGGTAACAAGTTATAATTATTCCATTAAATTATGTACCTATCAATTCAATCATTACCTTGCGAATTCTATCGCTCAATAATGAGAATGCATCGCGGACATTTGGCATTAATTATGACTCATAATTATGCAGATACTATTAACTTGCAGGTCGTAAGGACATGCAACTTTAAACTTTATCAACATACAAATAAATGTCATTTGTCATATTTATAAAATGTATTGTTTTTATTTGTTCTTGATCTTTATTCTTGTTTAGATTTTTTTATATTTAGAATGGATTCTCGTGGTGGCGTTGTGCCAGGTTTTTCATCAGTACGCTGTTTACTATCGTGGCTATTGGTCGCGATGTTTTTGTTCCGGATTTAAAATCGTATAGTTTTTTTTTAAAGTTCGGTGCCTTGTCAATGATATTGCAAATAAATAATTTTGACCAATGTCGAGAGTATGGAAGACAGAAAAAAATGCGGTTCTTGTTGAGTATGTGTTTGTGAATTTAGGTATAAGTTTAGTATTTTATACGATAATAGACTTTATTTTTAGACTATAACGTTATTAAAGTAATTAACGCTGATACGTTGACGTTCTGTGTTGAACTGCTGACTTGCCAAGCTGTTTATTACTTTTAAATGCTAATGCGAATATTAGACATTGAAATACGAAAAACGTTACTTCAATCTATTACTTGTGTAAGTATACTCTGTATTGATGATATCAATAGACCATGGACCATCTCGCGGCTCAGAAACTTCATCAAATATGAAAACTTTAAAACATTTCATAAGTAACGAATTTAAGTCATGATCACCTCCTTTTTAGAAAGTCACTTAAAAATAATAACGAAAGATAATCTTAATATATAGAAATAGCTTCTGCCCGCGACTTCGTGCGCGTAGCGTGATGATATATAGCCTATAGCCTTCCTCAATAGATGGGCTATCTAACACTGAAAGAATTTTTCAAATCGGAGATTAGCGTGTTCAAGCAAACAAACAAACAAACTCTTCAGCTTTATATATTAGTATACATATAGACAACTTCTAACTAAATAGTATGGTAGTAGTATACAGTGTCCAAGAGTGTATTACAGTGTTAATTTGTGGCAGGTTCACGTTGCCCGGGCGAGCTGATGCTGTAGTGGAGCTTTGGAGGTCGAGGATGGAGGAGGGAGTGCTGGCGCCGGCCCACTTCCTGGACCACTGGCGGGTGACTGTGCCCAGGATATATTCGCCACAACCCAACAGGACTTGTTTAGGTAAGTTGAAGATGATTTGCAATTTCCTTTTTCTGTTTTTGTAATAATAAACAGACAGGAGCGAGTGCGCATCGAGGATTCCGTCTGTCACCAAAAAGTTATTAACCATGAAAGCACCAAAAATGGTTTTAATCCGTGTCCACGGGACAGAATTCTGTTCCCCATTGACACTCAGGCATCTCCCTTTCTGCAAATGTAAGTTTGTTATCACAAAGAAAACCTTTACTTAAATTAATTATTAAGAAATTTGTCAAGAACCAACGCAGCAGTTGGTTCTTGTCAAATTTCTTGTTTCTCGGTCAACGGGAAGTACACTATAGGTTCTTTTTGTGAATGCTGAAATATGCAGCATAAATGCTCGGATTTTTTATTGCGTTGACCTGGAAGCTTGGTTTTAACAGCTCCTAAGGGCCCAAGGGACCGTAGATCTAAGTATTTATAATTCAACTAGCTTCTGCCCGCAACTTCGTCCGCGTAGCGTGATGATATCCTTAGTAGCGTGATGTTAGCCTTCCTCAATAAATGGGCTATCTAACACTGAAAGAATTTTTCTAATCGGACCAGTAGTTCCTGAGATTAGCGCGTTCAAGTAAATAAACAAACAAACAAACAAACAAACAAACTCTTCAGCTTTATATATTAGTATAGATTTGATATCTCTACGAAAAAGGGTCCTAGAGTTTCTTTTTTATTTTGGAGTAGAGTAGAGCACGCTAAAAATGCATGATGCATGTTTGGCGTTGGTTTTCGGAGACCCATTGGGTCCGTTCGTACACAGAAGTGTCCAGAGTCTTAACGACTTGTTTTTAAGTCTTCGCCCCTTAAAAAGAAGATCACAAAGGTTACTCTCAAGTCCATTAATACTTTCGATTTCGGTCGAATTAAGTTTTTTTTATCAAATTCTCTATAGCAGGTCGGAGTTTTGATATCTCCCGGCTATAACATGTCTAGGTTTCACTGTGGGAGTCTCAATCCTATAGGGACAGCATGCGTGATTATATGGTAAACTAGCTTTTGCCCGCGGCTTCGCTCACTTTAAGCTATATTATGATTAGAAATGAATCCCAAAAATAATTGAATTAAAAACCTAGTGATGTTCTCTTCTTTGTATGGGTCTCTATATATCAGAGAGGTCAACCTGGAACTCAGGATCCATTTAATTAATTGAGATAAGAAATTCACCAGTTTGGTTTGGTTAAGTTGGAGCAACTTTCAAAGTGATAACAAAATTAAAATCTATTCAGGAGTTTTTCGCCCGTAACAAACAGACAACAGACTAGAATTTAAAAAATCTCATTTTTGGGTTCGGAGATGTTCATATACACTAACCCACTTGTTTTTTTAAATATCTTCAATGTACAGACACAGCTTTTTTACAATTTTATAATAGCAGAGAAGAGATTAAGATCTTATTGTATGAAAAGGATGGCTTAGCCGCTAGTTTTCCCATGAACTGAAACTCAAAGGTGTCTCCATTCAATGGTTGCATGTCGCACGACACTGCATGTTACATCATAGTTGAATGTGTGAAACTAACTGTATACAGGTGCACTGGCGTTATTGAACTATTTGAATCGATGCGCTGTTGCCTAGTGACAAGAAGGACGAAGTTTGTTTCGTTCGTTAACCTCATTTTTAACCAGCTTCAAAAAGGAGGATGTTCTCTATACCGCGGTTCTTTTTTTTGTATGCTTGTTTGGAAAATTCTTTTTTATTTGAACTTCACTGTTTTGTTTGTTTCATTGTTGACTACCTCATTAGTCCAGTGGTCCTGAGCGCAACTGCTACGCTAGAGCGCCTGGGATCGATTCCCATGTCGAGCAGTGTTATTGAGTTTTTCTTTGAAACTCCCAGGAGCTGTTCGGGGTTTGGATTTGTGTCCGGTTAAGGGCAATAGGCGCACTACATCGGACTTACCGGCGGACATGGGTGTACTTTAGTACACTTCTGCCTAACTCTATTATAATTAATTGCTTTCGGCTATAATATCAGTGCGACCGCAATCTATGTATTATGATCGCTACTCATAGTGTTCACCGCTGAATCCTGCAGCTATGTACTATGATCTGCAGATTTTTTAGCATCCGAGCTTAAGGTGTGTTCCCCTAGATAAGCACTAGGCTTGTATATTAGCGAACCGCATTCCCCAAGAAGATGAAGTGCGTTTCATCAGCCTCCTCACAGCGTCAACATGTTTGCGTATTTCTCAGCCTCAGGTTGAACATTATTTATTTATTTAACACACTATTGTACACCAAAAATACAAATTAAAATACTTATTTATCTATTTAAGGCCAAGCGCGCACTACGTATTCTTCAGCTGAGATTGCATTTCGCCATCTAGTATTTTTGTATTCAATATAAGGTCCAACAATACTCAGTAATGTGTCAAATGTTTGAATTTTCATTCTATAGAATTTCCATAGAACTTTTTGGGATATAGCCGAAGATCATTGTGTTTCTGATAAAAGAAACCCATAGTAAATCTATCCGCTGTAAAATAATGAGTCCAGTATTGACGATTATTTTTCTTTTTTCTTCTTTCCCTCCGAAGTAGTAAATAAACACTTGTACCGAATCCATCGTGAGACTGAGCAATGATCACCGATTTTTTTATCGCAGTGTACTTTCTGGGATATTTTACAGCGCGATTCTAAAATCGTGTCGCAAGAAGTAAAATCGTAGTGCGCGCTTGGCCTAACAAACAATGTTCAATGGGCGGCCTTATCGCTTAAAGCGATTTCTTCCAGGCAACCAAAGTGATTTGAGCACTGAACATGTGCCTAAACCAAATGTATAAGTGTGTTATATCATTCAGAACTCTCCTGAAATACTAGCATGAAAATAAAACGCAATTAACGAGCAAATCATAATATTCGTAACGCAGTCTCTCAGACATAATAATGACTAATTATTTTGTAACAATTTTCACATGAGTGAATTCGCATCGTATAACCTGTTTCATTTCTAAAGCTAGTATTTGCCTCAGTTATTCAGTATAACTGGTATTAATAAAAATAAGGTCCCGTTTCGCATGCAGGTGTGTTACTTATGCTTATGTATTGTGAATTTGAGATTTAGCGGTTAATCGCGATTTCATTGGTATCCGAGAGGACATTTTGAGACAGGTACATAGCTTCGGTCCTTCCTCAGGATGCAATTTATCTCCTTGCCAAATTTTATCGAAACCTGTTAAGCGGTTTAGGTGAGAAAATTTAAGAGATAATGGTTATGTTTCGTATTCTGATCATTCTTTTAACACAGAAGGCTGTTTTCCATGGTCAGTTTTTTGCACAGATAGCCAATGCCAAAGCCATGATTATAATTTTATTAAAAACAAAACAAAAACTTTGCGCCACAGTCCCACACTAGGAATTTCTCCTGTAATGTGGGTGTGTTTAGAAACAAATTCTCAGACACACAGACACCCAGACACTTATATTTGTTTACCCACAACATGTAACGTTTTAACCAGATCCAGCTGTCCCCCAGCAAAGCCCTAAGCCGTGGTCCGAGTCCCGTTAGGGGACGCCCTTAGTTGCTGTTCCATAGTTTATACGTTGCTCCTGGCTAAAGGCATTCCGTGTCTTGCCACCAAGACTGGTTACGCTGACAAGATTCCCTGAGTCAACAGCCTACGACCACACGTAGTAAAAAAAAGGTAACGTAGAAGCTGATCCCTTAGCCGCTACGCCAAACGTATCGTCAAATAATGCGAAGGAAGGCAAGTGAGGTTTTTAGTCGGTACGAGTCAGTCATGCCGCCTCTCCAGGTGGCAGAGGACTCGTGAGGATTTCCCGTCGAAGACGTTTAGCTAATATACTATTTATCTGTTACAGACTGGTCATTCGACGAGGACCTAGCAGCCAAGCTGCTGATCCAGCCCTTGGAGCAATTTGTGTGGGGAAACAGTGATGGCTCACAGCCTCCCCTGCCGCGAAGATCGACGCTCTGTGGCCGCGTGTTCAAGCAAGGCGACCCGGCCTACAGCTGTCGGGAGTGCGGTCAGTATTTTTTTATAAGATAAAGGATAAACGAGCAGACCGATAACCTGATGGTAAACGATTACTGCCGCCCGCAATACCAGAGGAGACATGAGTGCGTTGCATGCAATGCAATGAACTATAGCCTAGTTCATTCCACAGTTTTGTTGTGCGAGGCAGTTTCTAGAGTAACGCACATTTGTGGACTGCGTAAAATAGCGAATTATACATTTCTACTACGACATATACATTAATACCTGTGAATTTTGCTGCAGGCATGGACAACACATGCGTGCTGTGTGTGGAGTGCTTCAAGGTGTCTGCCCATCGGCACCACAAGTACAAGATGGGCCAGTCCAGCGGCGGCGGCTGCTGCGACTGCGGGGACACCGAAGCCTGGAAGCGGGACCCCTTCTGCGAGCTACACGCCGTAAGTATTTGGGCTGTTCTCATAATCGCAACCTTCGAGCTTCTGAAAATCTTATTCTCCAAATCACTTCCGTACAGGTTCCATCACTAATTCCTTCGCTGCCTCTGCTATAAAGCTTTGAAATGGTCTTCCACTTGACATAAAAAAATCTCCGATCAATTTCTCGTTCAAGAGCAAAGTACGCGAATGAATACTACCGCAATTCGGTGAATCAATAACTGTAATTGTCATTTATTCATTCATTCTTTCAATTTAATTTTGTCTCTGGCATAAATAGTTAAATTATATATACCTATGTATGTATATATTAAACTATTATGTATTCATAGTTTATCACTAGTCACTCAAACTCAAATATTTATTTTTTGTACCTATTATAACATTTCTCAAACCCAAAGGTTGACTGGCAGATAATGCCGTAAGACATTATGTACAACTATTGTGCATAGAAGTATAAATATATGAATAAGTTAATATTAATTATTGTTATTTCAATTTGGACGGCAAGATTGGCGTAATGGATGAGCGATCGGTTTCCGCGCGTCAACCTCTCGCATAATGCAAAGAAAGAGAGATACGATAGGAAGCTGACCTTTGCGTACACAAAGAGACTCTTTTATGGCATAGGGAGGGGGGGCAAACTACCATCTGATAGTAAGCGATTACCGCTGCCCGTATTTTAAAAGGCTTTAGGCCTCCGGTATCCTCACTCCCAACTTAATTTTTTTTCAAGCCGTATTTATGTATGATGACCTCTGTGGTTTAGTGGTTCGAGTACCGGACTGCTGACCATAAGGTCGTGGGTTCGATTCCCACAGAACACAAATATTTATGTGATGAATATAAGTGTTTGTGTTCGTCTGGGTGTTTCTTATGTATTATAAGTTTGTATTCACAAAAAAAAAGTATATAAGTATTATATCCATTGTCTAGTACCCATAGTACAAGCTCTGCTTAGTTTGGGACTAGATGGTGTTGTATAAAATGTCGAAGAATATTATTTCTGTGAGGACCACGGCCTCAGTGGTCGAGTCGCCACATTCGTGAAAAGGTCAAGTTGTAATAAGGTCTATATTGGTGTTCACAGGCGTCAGAAGATGATAACCAAGCGGAAGCTACCATTAAGCCAGATGTAGTGGAACGTATGAAGATCGTGGCGTCTGTCTGTCTGTCCTACTGTCTGCGACTACTGACACACGACCATGCCCCCGGCTTGCCCAACGACCTAAGGTAACCCACTGACGAATTCATACTCTTTAGTTATTTTTTTATTGTATTTCATAGATTACATACATACATACCATCACGCCTGTATTCCCCGAAGGGTTAGGCAGAGGCGTACTAATGTACACCCCCAGTTCGCTGGTATGTTTAGGTCTCATGTAATAGGGGGCGAGCCTATTGCCATTAACCGGGCACAAATTCCTAACTCCGAGCTGCTACTGGGAATTTCATAGAAAAACCCAATAACACTTTGCTCGACCTGGGAATCGAACCCAGGACCTCTGGGTTTTGCTATGAAATTCTTAGTTGCAGCTCTGAGTTTGACATTTGTGCCTGGTTAATTAATGGCAATCGGCTACGCCTAATACATGTAACCTAAACATACCGGCGAACTGGGGGTGTACTAATGTACACCAAAATGAGTGTTGTATGTATGGTGTACTAATGTACACCTCTGCCAAATCCTTCGGGAAATATAGGCGTGATGTTATAGAATTCTACCTGAACTCCTTCAATAGAGTATTATAATAAAAAGAATAGCACATTAACTCCTTTCAGACTGAAGGACGCAGAGCGGGATCTGCTGCAGATCCTGGACCAGCCCGACTGTTACTGCACTGTTCTTTACAATGACGAGACACACACGTTTGATCAGGTATGTTGGTACTCCGAAACGAATTATAAGACAAAATCTAAAAACTTAAATGTAAATTCTAGTGAACCATAATTTCCTATAACATATTTTGAAAAAGTAACATGTGCTCGCTAAATGAAGAAATATTAACAATCAACATGTTTACACTTAAACAAAGGATCACACGCACACACACACACACACACGCACTCACAGAGACACACGCACGCACGCCTGACTTAGTTTACGAGAAAGAATAGGCATGATGACGGTTAGCAAGAATTACTAAAATAATATGTTCATATACTGAAATATAATTAAAATGTTTAGAAAATAATATTTATTTTTATTTATAAGACTGGATTATTAATTTATTTGATAAAATAAAACTACAAAAGACACAAGTCCGCCATGTTCAGTTGAACACCAATCAGAATTAATTACGTCACATCTATGTTGAACTGTCACTGTCACGTAAATTTCGTACGAATTTCGACGATCTCCGCGCTTAAAATTATTTATTAAGTATTTCGTAAGTGTATATTACTTAGCTTTATGTTCTACAACTTGTTTTAAGAACTTATTAAGTAATGGAACAAGAGTTTACCAAGGCAAACAGCTCTAATTTGCCCAGAGTTGATTTTTTAATGCTGGGGAAGTTCCTGGCATCAAACAAAGACTTCTGTTCAGCAGAATTTTAAGTATTATTTATTACTATTTAAAAATTATATTAAAATTACTATAACTATACGTTACTATGGTTAAAAAAATAAAATCACTTAAAAAGCACAGCTTCGTATGTTTAGTTTTAATGTTTTTATTTTATAAAATATGCTTACCTATCAATTTCTTATCCTCCAGGCCATCTTTTGGGGACGACGCGATTAGCTACGTTCAGTTAAAACGCGATGGAAATCTGTGTATAGTTAAATCAAAAATCTGCCCAGAACACAAGGTCCACGCGAAGTTATATGCAGTGACGTTAATAGTTGACGAAGTAAAGGAAGAAGTTATGTCGGTAGAATTCCATGACTGTGTTGCCTCACAAGGGGGCTGCAAACATGCCATTGCATTTCTCATGTGGGTCCATCGTAAGAGTGAAGAACCGTCCGTAACATCCATTGAATGCTACTGGATGAAATCAAAGCTATCTCGGGTTGGGACTACATTAAAATATATTACAACAAAAGATTTATCCAATAGTAAACCTAGTTTGCAATTAAATACTGGAGTATTTGAAAAGTTTATTAAGGAAGGAAAGAAAAGGAAGCTGCACAACTGTGTGGCTTAATCTCGCCGTGCAAGATTAAGCCACTTATATCTTATTGTTTTGTTGTGTGGCACGTAAACAAATAATTTATCAGGGTTTTTTGACGTATTATCACACTGGGGAACAGCACACCACTTATACACTTGCGAAGTCATGTCTAAATAAAAAATAACAAAAATATTTACGATAAGTTCTTTAATCTCCTATTGTATACGATGCCACAACATAGAAGTGACGTCATAAGCAGGCGCCATGACACCAGCGACCGTTTTCGCGCTAATTTCAAAACATTGAATTAAAATCGCATTTTTGTATCAAAAACCTTTTGTTATTGCAGAAATAATTTGTTTTTCGGAAATAGTATATACATAAGAATATTTTAGAACAGTTTTTGAAAATCAGTCATCATGCCTATTCTATTTATTTGTCCAGTTCAACCATAAATTTTATTCTTTATTATATGAAACGACTAATGGTTTTTTGACTGTCCCTGTCACACGTCGTTACATTTTTAAGACCACCATGTAAACGAAAAACGAAGAATGGTATGATATTCTGTCATTATACTTGGATTTATTTACAGGTTATCACAACCCTAGTACGGGTTACAAAGTGCAACCAGCGTGATTCCCTGGAGCTGGTGAGCCTCATCGACCGCGAAGGTCGAGCGCTCGTCAAGTGCAACTCCTTCCAAGTCTGTGATAAACTAAAAACTGACATCGAAATGTAAGTTAATATCTTTTGTGTTTTCCATGCTAAGATTCTGCTGCAAGCTGCATGATTCTCACATTATAACAACTAAATTGTAAAATAAATCAATGTTATAATCTTTGTTGAAAGGAGTATCTATGGAGTTTCTTGCCGGTTCTTCTCCATAAGACCCACTATTTGGAACCGCGCACCTAGTTTTTGACATTTCAAAAGTACCTGTATTACTGGTCTAATTGAAATAAAACACTTGACTTTGAAGATTATCAAGAGCAGCAAAGTAACTTGCTTTTCAATAGTTGTCACTGACGTCACCTTGAAGACGTAAATTCAGATTGTGAAGGCAAATTTCGACATGGCGGGTGGGACTCGCGGTGGCTTGGTGATCATAGCGTCTGGCGTATCTAACCAGAAGATGCAGGTTCGAGTCCTCCCCGCAAGTCGAATTTTTCCTTCACTAAAATAACTATTTTTGTCATTACTGAAAATATTTTTATTATAATAACTTGCACTGATACAGGTTAGAATCATATAAAGTTATCTTGTCTTGTCTGTCGCACATAAAACAATACTATTTAAGTGTTTTGGCGTTAACTTTTTTGACTAGCTGGCGTCATAAAATTATTTTCTTTACTTAACTCGCCTTGTAGGTCGCCTAGGAACTATGTTCTAGATTTTGATTTAAACCTATAGCAATACAACTGAAAACTGCATCGAATTTTGTGCAGTAGTTTTTGCGTGATGCGCGTACAAACGTAAAGTTCAGGAACATTTTTGGGGGGCAATGAGAAGGACCCGAGAAGGACCTAAGCTATCAAGTGCCTCCTGTGTCAAAAATCCGAGATATACGATTCTATTCTTTACCATCGCAGTTTGCACCTTATTACCTTATATAATAACGCATAAATTCAAATCTCTCATCCAAAAGTAATTCAAATATATATAATATATATAATATAATCACGAAATCTTTACATTCGTCCTCGTTAGTAGCTGAGTCTTTAACAAAGACTTTCTTCAACAGAGACATTCCAAATTTTGAATTTAGTAAAGTATCTCCTCTTTTGGTTATAAAAGCGTTTAAAAGTTTAAATATGAAAAACACAGAAGATTTATGGGGCATATCTGTTAAAGTACTGAATTCAATAATTAACAATATCGCCCCGATCCTTGCTAATAAGTATATTTAATCTTTGCATTAAGACAGGAACCTTTCCAGAGTTAATGAAACAAAGTAAAATCATACCAATTTTCAAATCGGGCTGTAAAGCGAATCCCTCTAATTATAGGCCCATTTCTATTCTTCCCGCTTTAAGCAAAATATTTGAAAAACTGATGCTTAATCAAATGATAACACATTTTAATGTAAACAAGATCTTGCATGATCAACAGTTTGGCTTCACGAAAGGTAGGTCAACGTCTGATGCTGGTACGAAGCTAGTGTCGCATATTTTAGAAGCTTGGGAGGGGTCACAGGATGCCATAGGCATCTTCTGTGATCTTTCGAAGGCTTTCGATTGCGTTGATCACAACACGCTTATCCGTAAATTAAACCATTACGGTATAAGGGGGCTATCTTTGGAGCTCATATGTTCCTATCTTTCCGAAAGGCGACAAAAAGTGGGCATAAATGGAGTTACATCTCTCGGGTCTGTTGTCAAAATGGGTGTTCCACAGGGCTCTATTTTAGGCCCTTTTCTTTTCCTAGCGTACATAAACGACCTTCCCTATATGATGTCCGAGTTATCGAATATAGTATTATTTGCTGACGATACCTCACTTATATTTAAAATCAATAGAAATGATAGCGATCTAGCTAATGTAAATGAGAGCCTAAAATCACTGTCTAAATGGTTTGCTGCTAATAACTTACTACTTAATGCTAGCAAAACAAAATGTCTAAAATTCTCATTACCAAATGTACCCCAAGCTGAAACTAATTTAATTCTTGAAGGCAGCAAACTTGACATAATCAATGAAACTGTTTTCTTAGGTATTACTGTTGATTGTAAGTTGCAGTGGGGCGCACACATTTCAGCACTGTCTAGCAGGTTAAGTTCCGCTGCATATGCAGTGAGAAAAATTCGACAGATTACTGATATAGCTACGGCCAGACTAGTGTACTTCGCTTACTTTCACAGCATTATGTCATACGGTATTCTGCTGTGGGGATCAGCTGCAGAAGTAGATTCAATCTTCATCTTACAGAAAAGGGCCATCCGCGCAATCTATGATATGGGCCCTCGCGATTCCCTAAGAGAAGTTTTCAAGAACATCAATATACTTACACTGCCGTCACTCTACATTTTTGAAAACATTATGCACGTCCGTAAAAACCTGCAAAAATTCAGCATCAATAGTGACTTTCACAACATTAATACCAGGAATAAATACAAAATAGTGGTACCTAAATTTAGACTATCTAAAACACATAAATCATTTCTGGGAAATTGTGTACGTTTTTACAATAAACTACCAAAATCTGTCACCGATCTCACTGGTAAGAAATTTAAAAATTACGTCAAATCTGTCCTTGTTAAGAAAGCCTATTATAAAATCAAGGACTACGTTGATGATAAGAATGTGTGGTGTTTTAATACGAATGCACATGTGGCCTCCCTGGCAACCTGAGGTTATTCGTGAATACTTTTTTTACAAAATTTCGTTGTGTCATCATTTAGTTATTTATTGTTGTCCCCAACTATTTATAAACAGGACTTGTAAATGTGTGTACATTGTAGCATGTCTAAGTGGACACCTAGTTTTATATACTTCGACGATGTGTGTGTTTTCCACATAGTTTATTTTTAATTTTTTTACATCGACCTCTTCCACTTAGACATAAGCCTTCAATGTTCACACAAACTGCTATCGCAATATTGTACCTGTGTGAAGATTGTAACTTTATTTATTTTAAAAGAGTGTCCATGGAGTTTCTTGCCGGATTCTTCTCCATAGGATCAACCTTTTGGAACCGTGCAACTAGAAGCATAACGTTTCATAAATGCTTGTAAAAGCTTATTTGAAATAAAAACATTTGAACTTGAACTTGAAAAATTTATAGATAAGTAAATTTTTGCTCTAACATAATATGAACTAAATGCGACTTACGCTTTCTACTACCTCTGTCATTCTTATTTATCATTCACCTGCCTACATCCCTCATTCAGCCGTCCTTAGTGTATGAAGAGTTTGTTTTTTATAAATTCAAATGTCGAATCATTTTAATGCAGCCACGAAAATAAATACAGGTTTGTGTTATGTAGAGAATTTTCAGCATTCCGCTAAATTATTTCCGTTTTGTTTTCTATTTCGTTTTATCATTTGCATTTTAGGATGTTATCTGCCACACTCGCAGTCATCAATCGGACGACACGATTGGCGTGGCGGCCGAGCGATCGGCTTCTGCCAACGTGTTGTGGGTTCGATCCCCACACGGAGCAAATATTTGTATCACCTACAGATAGTTGTTCCGGGCCTGGGTGTTTGTGTGTGATAATTTGTGTTTGGAAACGCACACACGATACTGGGGAAAATCCTAGTGTGGGGCAACGTTTTTAAAAAAAAAATATCGATAGTAAATGGTTGGCTAACACTGGTTATTGGTTAAAAGCATTACATTTTTTAGAGGTATTAGGTATCCGTGGTATCTATCTCTAAGTACCTACATACAGTAAGGTTAGGTACCTACTTTTTGTTTCGATATTATCAAATCCTTAATTTTCTTATCCTTTACAGCATCTATGGTCACGGGGTGCATAAGTGTCATGTAGTTTTATCTCAATGTAATATGAAAGTTATGAAAACCATAATATTAATAACCATAAACCATAATTAACAATAATTTTTACATCTTTTATATCTCGTTTTTCTGTGATTTTGACGTGCAATAATGCGCTTTATTGCACATCAATAAATTGAGTATTTTCCTGAAAGCCTGAAACTAGGCTAGCACACATGTATTACGCGAACTGTAATAATAGCTTCGCTCTAAATGTTTTTAAATTTCTCTCTTCTGTTTTTATTCTTTCTTGCATGTTTCTGTTGTGTTTATTAATATAGTCTGACCCCCTTATTCATAAAAATATAAAACATCTTTTAAACTTCTTATAGCTATAATATTTTTGTCTTGTTTTGACACGTGGACACAAGGAAAACAAGACAAAGCATATTTATACATTTTATATTTTTATGAATAAGGGGGTGAATTAATGTATTTTGTTAAATTTCGAATAGCATGAGTACACTATTCAGCATTCTACAAAACTAATTTAACCATACTGTCTATGATAAATCAATGTGATTTTTTTCATCATGGGCACAAGGTTCAAATTAAATCGAACGAAAACGATGGTCGAAGATGACAGGTATTGTTAAATGTCTGAAATGTGTATCCTGCTTTTGTTATTTCTAAAACTATACCCTTTCAAATACATGTAAGGTGCGCCAATTAACTTTGCATTTGAAATTACGCACCTTGCTCCTGTTGAAGTTTCCAAATGTGACATTTGTGACTATTTTTTGATCTGTGAAGTTAATTGGCGCGTACACATATACATTTCCAGTATAACCTGACTCGCATTGTATGGGCTTTTAGAATGGTGGGTGGTCAGTTTATACTTGTTAAAAGTTTGGTGTGTAGCCGTGTGTACACGTGTATATGTCACCCACACACAGTAATACGTAACAACGCGGTATTTTTTACTGATAATCTGTTGCTCGCGGTCCCAATAGGATTTACTTATAACTCAACTTCTAGGCAGCGTATCAAAATGAAACATGCACCAGATTTTAATTTAGCACACCGTAAAAACTGTATCCAATTTCGTGCAGTAGTCTTTACGTAATGCGTCAAAACATATACATAATATTGACAGACAAACAAACATTCTAAAGATATTTTAGCTTCTTTTGTTCTTTTAAAGACATCTCATAATATTATTTTATCAAATACGAGTATCTCCTATGTACAGACATCTTGCAGTACATATTTCTTTACAATATTACAAAATAAAAAAACTACTTTCATTATTTAATTTAATACAATTATTATTTGATACACTTAAGGGCCGGTTTCACCACCTCCAGATAAGAACTATCTATCAGATAAATTCAAAATTGGAACAGAATTTGTATGAATTATCGTGTCAATCGGTAACCAATCAGAAGCCGGTGAAACAGGCCCAATGGCCCATAATATCTTAACCCCGCATTATCGCGTTGTAACAAAGTACATGCCGTTATCTCGCCGGAGTACTGGTGTGGGGTGATTTGAACGTATGTGCTCAGCTGTACGGCGATGTTCGAAAGGTTCACGTCGCGCCACGGCCCGAGCCTCAAGGTCCTCGTCATGCACGCGCACGTCATCGCGCACCAGACCTTCGCCATGAAGCTGCTGCACTGGTAAGTATCTACTTTTTGTCAGTACACGTCAAAAAAAATGGGGAGGGAGAAATCTCACCGTGGGAGAGCCATGCTTCGGCACGAATAGGCCGGCTCGACCGAGTGATACGACACTTACGTTGTGTTTCGCGGAGTGAGTGAGGATACGTGAGGGTAAAACCCTTTTAAAAGGCGGGCAACGTAATTACGGTGGTGTCGCGGGTGTTCATGGGCGGCGGTAATCGCTTACCATCAGGTGATCCGTCTGCTCGTTTGCACCTCTATCTCATAAAAAAACCAGTTCAAAAGTGCAAGGATCCACTCATCCCTGTCTGTGATGGACTGGGATGAGTGGATCCTGATTAGTTCTCGCCCATCCAATCCACGCCTCGTTCGTTTAAAAAAGAAATATGCCAAACTTCTCTGAATAGAGAATGTCTGATCGGCAATGGTCTAACTATTAAATGCCGTACCAATGCTAGGCGTTGGTGGCGGAATATTTGGATGCCTTCCAACCGGACTGGTCTACTGCGGGCCATCCTCTGGCATGGAAAAAGCAGGGGGTGGCCTTTGTTCAATTTTAGGACAAATAATAAATGATCCAGTGGACGCAAGTGTTCTTGTTCTGTGAGCCTGCGTTCAGTTCTCATTTCGAGCAAAGTGTTCTTTGTTTTTTCTATCGATGTCGGTAGTGCAATGGGTGCTGGGTTTCGAACCGGCAACCACATGATCGCAAGTCCGACGCCTGAGCCATTACGCTACCGCCGCTTAATTGATAAATGCTCTAACCATGCCCAACACTGCCAGACGGATATCTTTTTTCAAGACGGCTTAATGCATAAACTATAACTAATCAAAATTCTTTCGCATATTCAGGTTGCAAAACTTCGTGAGCCAAGAGCCTAGTCTCCGGCTGGCCGTAAGCCAAGTAGCGCTGGGTGAAGACGTGTGGGGGGCCAGCACGTCGGTGGGGGGCGGCGGCGGGGTCGCGTGCGGGGTCATGCAGAACGACTCGCGCATGTGGAAGGCGGCGCGCACTGCCTGGCACAGGCTGCTCATAGCCACCACCCTCATGGACTACACCACCAAGAGGACTATGGCGATACTGTTTACCAAGAATTATGGTGAGTTATCGTGTCACTATGATAGGAATGGAATTATACTTATTTAAGACTTACATTATATACTAGCTTCTGCCCGCGACTTCGTCCGCGGAGCGTGATGATATATAGCCTATAGCCTTCCTCAATAAATGGGCTATCTAACACTGAAAGAATTTTACAAATCGAACCAGTAGTTCCTGAGATTAGCGCGTTCAAGCGAACAAACAAACTCTTCAGCTTTATATATTAGTATAGATTACTCGTGACGTGCATGACTCCAATGCTTGGGGTTCCATTGGTGGATAGAATTCGCAATGAAGTCACTCGCCAAAGAACTAAAGTCGCTGACATTGCGCGAAGAATAAGTACGCTGAAGTGGAAGTTGGCCGGTCATGTCTGCAGACGGACAGACGACCGATGAAGCAGACAAGCGCTTGAGTGGAGACCGCGTTTAGGCAAGCGTAACCATTCCAAAACCGGGATGGTTGGCGCTCTTTGGGGGAGGCCTACCTTCAGCAGTGGACGGCAATAGGCTGATATGATGTTTACTCGTGACGTAACGGAGGTGAGAGTTTTATTTGCAAATTTAATTTGCTGCCATTCATCTCCCAAACGGTTTGACCGACTAAGATACTATTTATTTGTTCCATAATAACCAATTTACAAACATATTTTACAGATTGGGTTACAATTTATTGAGGTGACATGAATGTGATAAAGCCTGGCTTCCAAAACAGGAGTGAAATGATTTATCTTATCTATTCCTCATTAGCTCCTCCTCCTATTCGAGTACAACCTTCAACAAAATATGCATAATCTTTATCTTAGATCCATTTACTACTAGTGCAACAGCATTAAACCAATGCTTGACCCTCGATTTCTTTCGAAACTGATGATATAAATGTAAAAAAAAAATACCCAGCTAGCGGAGTAGTGTGTAATTCTAAGCTGTAGTTTTCTATGTAATAAATAAATAAATTAGTCTAGTGATCCTAGAAGTCCTGGATTCGACACCCAGGCTGAGCAATGTTATTCAGATTTTCTATGAAATTCTCAGTAGCAATAAAATGGCAATAGATTCGCTCCCTATTACAAAGTAGGTAAACGTACCAGACATAGTAAACCACTGTCTGACCCTTTTATGAATACAGGCGTGATGGTATTATTTATTTATTTATTCTTTATGCACAGGCAATGTACAGAGGCGGACTTAGGCTCACTTGCACCAACTTCTTAAAGGTATTTAAATTGTATTTAAACACGAAATTTCTATGAAAAATAGTGTTTAAATACAATTTAAACATATTTAAGAAGTTGGTGCAAGTGGACCTTAATCTATTATTTCCAGGCTCAATCCTCAAGGACTTCATCCGGGATGACCACGATCACTCTTTCTCCATATCGTCGTTGTCAGTACAGCTATACACAACGCCGACGCTTGCGCATCACTTGATAGCAAAGCACGACGCTTTGTACGTCGTCATGAATACCTTCGTCAGCGAATGTAACAGACGATGTAATAATGTAAGTCTTTATCTTACTTTTTAAATTAATGTTTCATATTGATATATTTAGTTATGGTTCACCAACAGATGTTAAAGATAAATATAGATAGGGACGTTTTAGTATTTGTTTCTTAAGTCTTAAATGTACAACCAATTATAGTTAAAAACCACATTCAAAATTATCTCTGTATCAACATCTGTTATTATAATTTTAAGGGCTTATTGATATGGACTTAAATTCTAGATAATATAATAAAGACTAATTAATTTATTAAATTAAATAAGCTGTGTCTGTTCATTGAAGATATTAAAAAAATAACAAGTGGTAAAATTCTGGTCTGTTTGTCTGTTTGTCACGGGTTGGCGCAAAAACTATTGAATATATTTTAATTATGTTATCACTTTTAGAAAGTATGTGCGTCAACTTAAAAAACTGTTATACTTCATATCACAAATAATTAAACGGAACCTGAGATACAGCTTGACCTCTCTAATGTATAGAGACCCATACAAAGAAGAGATCATCACAGTTGGTTTTTGAGCTTCAAGTGGGCGAAGCCGCGGGCAGAAGCTAGAAGGAATAGAGGGAGGCCTTTGCCCAGCAGATATATTACGGATATTCTAATGGACCATTGGACTATTAAGTCTAAGGTCTCGTGACGGTCACGCCAGTTTTCTGTGAAACAACGCTTACGTTGTGGTTCACCGAGTGAGTGAGGATACCGGAGGCCCAAAAGCTTTTATCATGGGGCAACGTACTTGCGACTCCTCTGGTGTTGTGGGTGCCTATGTAATCGCTTACCATCAGACGATGCGTCTGCTCGCTTGCGCTTTTATTCCATAAAAAAAATCTCGGCTTAAGAGTCCGATTGAATTGCCAATACAAACATAATTCCATAATAAATGGTGTTTCAATTAAGATTTGTTTAGATATTACGTTTGTATATGTTACTAGATTTTGACTAGACAAGTAGATGTGACTTAATCTAAACCAACAGTAATGATCTCTTCTTTGTATGGGTCTGTATACATCAGATAGGTCAAGCTGTATCTCAGGATCCGTTCGATTAATTGAGATAAGGATTTCAACAGTTTTTAAGTTGGATCAACTTTCTAATAGTGATAACAAAATTTAAATCGATTCAGTCGTTTTTGCGCCAACCCGTAAGAAACACAAGAATAAAAAAATCACATTTTTGGGTTCGGATACCTTTATATACCCTAAACTCACATGTTTTATTATATCTTCAATGTACAGATACAGGTTGTATTTTCGATTTTATAGTAGTCAGACTCCGCAGGACCCTGCGGTTGCACGGTTGCAAGATGTGTTTCCCTCGATCTATTCTTTGAAATACATGTTCCTAACATTTTGTTTCCTCAGGGTCGTCTGGAGTTCGATCGGTCCCACGTGCCGATGACGTTCAAGCGAGCACAGTTCATCTTGTACGACGTGAAGTATCTCCTGAGCTCTGTACCGGCCTCCTTCGACGACGACCTGCGCAAGGGATTCATGCACGGCATCTCGCTCATGCTTAACCTTCTCGTCATGATGCAGGGAATGGACTCTGTTGTGCGACAGGTCAGATATCATGATACCACGGCCTCACAGAAAACCGGAGTTAGGCCCGTTTAAAAGGCTGGTTTCGTGAGTACCAGTACTGGGATCCAGGGGTTACTAAATCTGTGTTACACTACGGTACTCACTAATATTATAACTGCGAAAGCCTAAACTGCTGAACCGAGTTTGATTCGTTGTGGTATAGTGATAGATTGGACCCTGGAGATGGTCTTTTGTTTCAAAATGAATTTGCTTTCAGAGAAATATTTTCCATTACCTTATTCATAACCACTACATAATTATTTTTAACTAAAGTTTCTACTCTACAGAGCTTATATTTGTTTGTCCTAATCTCAGAAACTACTTCACTGATTTTCATATAGATTCAGAAATAGTAAGAGGAATTATCTAGTAATGTTATAGACTATAACTTATGAGTGTCAGCGCAGACAGAGAGGAATAATCCCCGCGCGGTCTCGGGCATTTTCTTTACGGATCGCGTATCGCGACCCGCCTATCTTCGAGGACGCGCGAGCATTTTTTGTCAGGTTCAAGCATTTATGCACTTTATTGTAATAATTTTAAAGTTTATTTTCAAGTGCGTTCATAAAATTCTCTCCGCTACGCTCCGTTCTGTCTGCGCTGAGCCTGACACGTTTCACCGTCCCCCAGTTAGGTGGTTAGTGAAAGAAACAATAAAACTTTTATCCGCAGGTTGGTCAACACATGGAATACGAGCCAGAATGGGAGTCAGCATTCAATCTTCACGTGAAGCTAGCGCACAGCATCACGCTATCGTTGGAGTGGTGCGCGGCAGAGAAGGCGCTCGCCGCCGCCGTGTACCGCATGGCGCTCAGGAAACACAGCGAGACCTACACCCCGCCTGCTAAAGTTCTCAGAGGTAACTAGAACAAGACATATACTCCATTTACTATCATCATCGATCGACCCATATCATCCTTGCCTCCCAAGATACAGGTTTTGCCTAGTTTGGGAGGCAGCAGGCTATGGACCGCAAGCGTTCTTCTAACAATGTTTACTAAATTGGTACCTTGTATACATACATACATTTATGTATGGACATATAATGGGTTGATTATAATTATATGTCCCACTGCTGGGCTCGGGTCTCTACTCACAATGAGATCGATTATGCTATAGTCCACTACGCTAGCCTAATGCGGGTTGGCAGACTTCACACGCCGTCGAGAAAATCTCTCAGGCGTGCAGGTTTCCTCACGATGTTTTCCTTCACCGTGATAATTAACTAATAATACGCACAATCGAAAAGTCAGAGGTGCGTGCCTTGGATTTTGACTGGGCAGTCCAATGGTCATATCACTAGGCTATCTCTGCTTAATACTTTGTATTATGCCATAATAATTTTAAGTTCATGTTCAAGTGCTCTTGGAGAAAAAAAACTCACTGATGGACTTTGGCGTAACTCCCCCATATCAGCCGTATCAATGATACGGGACCCTGATTTGGTGAATCCAGAGCTGGAACAAACAAAAAGAAACAGCGGGTAGAACAAATGATTTATTGATACAGGGCCTTTTTCGAGCAAGCCCTACTGAAAGAAATAAATAAATAAATAATAATAAATAAATATTCTGGGATATTTTTACACAGAACCATCTAGTACCAAACTAAGCAGAGCTTGTACTATGGGTACTGGGTACTAGACAATGGATAAAATACTTTTTTGTAAATACATACTTATCCGTACTAATATTATAAATGCGAAAGTAACTCCGTCTGTCTGTCTGTCTGTTACGCTTTCCCGCTTAAACCTCTCAACCGATTTTGATGAAATTTGGCACAGACAATCTTTAGACCCTGAGAAAGGACATAGGCTATATATCATCACGCTACGCGGACGAAGTCGCGGGCAGAAGCTAGTAATACATAAGTAACGCCCAGACGAACACAAACACTTATATTCATCACATAAATTTTCGTGTTCTGTGGGAATCGAACCCACGACCTCATGGTCAGCAGTCCAAGTCAAGTCCCAGGTCCAGTCAAAGAAAGAAATAATTTTTTTGACACCGTTTCGGCACAAATTAGTACATAGATGGTACCTAAAAGAAACAAACAGGTTACAAAAAATTGGGCTCTCATTAGGCTATAGCTTACTATGCTGGTCTTGTACGAGTTGGCAGACTGAACAGGCCGTCGAGAAAATCATTCATGCAAGTTTCCTCACTATGTTTTCTTTCACCGTTTAAGCGAGTGATAATCTATATATATAAAAGAAAGTCGTGTTAGTTACACTATTTATAACTTAAGAACGGCTGAACCGATTTGGCTGAAAATTGGTGGAGAGGTAGCTTAGAACCAGGAGATGGACATAGGATTTTTATCCCGTCTCCGTGGGATGTGATGACGGACCGAATACCACGGGGGCGAAGCCGTGAGCAGTAATTATAGTTTACTATAATTACTTCAAAAATAACCTAAAAGTATCTAACCAGACCTCTTTATAAAGCTTATGGGAGAGCTGTTTGTGAAAACTGGGAGAGAATGAGGAATATGGTATCTAGGGGAAGCACAAAAGATCCCATTGAGTCGAAGTGCACAGAGGTCTTGCTGCCTCGTTCCCACAAAAGATAAGATCTAACCAGAAAACGCAGGTTCGAATTTTGCCCGCAGTAGAATTTTACCTTCACTTAAATAATGTTGAGTTGTACTGCCTCATAAGCCAAGTGGTCCTGAGCGCGACTGCTACGCCAGAGGTCCTGAGTTCGATTCCCAGGTCGAGCAAAGTGTTATTGGGTTTTTCTATGAAATTTCCAGTAGCAGCTTGGAGTTAGGAATTCGTGCCCGGTTAATGGCAATAGGCTCGCCCATGGGACCTAAACCTACCGGCGAGCTATGGGTGTACATTAGTACGCCTCTGCCTAACCCTTTGGGGAATACAGGCGTGATGGTATATTATGTTATGTTGAGACATTGAGTTGTGTACGTATATGCAGAGCTGGGCAACCAGAGCGCGTCGGTGATCCCGTACGACGTGGGCACGGAGCCCGTGTCCATCCACCGGCCGCTGTCGCGCTACGTGGCCGGGCTGCACCTGCTGCTGCACCGGCACGGGCTGGCCTACCACAGCCGCGAGTTCGAGCGCCACGACCGGCCCAAGCCCAGCCCCGACGAACTCATAGGTAACACCTTACAATCTATACTCTATACATCCTTCCTCCTCCCTGCCCTTGTCCCAATCTATTTGGGGTCGGCGCAGCATGTCCTTTTCTTCCATTCATCCCTCTCAGCCGTCGTCTCACCATTCACTCCTTTTTCCATCATATCGGCTAACACAATCATCCATCTTTTCTTTGGTCACTCTATAGTCTATACATACATACATAAAATTGGATTGTCTGTTTATAATATTAAAATAACCACTTTTTACTAAGTGCATTTGGATGTATATACGGTACATATACCATAACAACACTTTTAAAAAAAATTCTATCTGTCCGTGTTTGTCCCGGCTAATCTCTGAAATGGCTGGACCGATTTTTTCGCTGGCAGATAGCTGATGTAACAAGAAGTAACTTATACTTCGACTTTTAATTGTATTTAGTAACTTGACAGTTGAAGTTTTTTTCCGTAAAATCCGTTTAACTATTTAAAACAAAACCATAAGACACATTTTTGGACCAATACAACTAGTTATAACTTTACAAAAGTACCTATTTTGGGGGCCAAATTGAAATAAAACATTTTGACTTTGACTTTGTGTGTGTTTCAGAGCCGGTGTTGCAAACGATGGCCATGATCGGTCAGGTGCATGCGGGCATGTGGCGCCGAAACGGCTTCGCGCTCATCAACCAGCTCTACTTCTACCAGAATGTCAAGTGCCGCGCAGAAATGCTCGACAGGGACGTCGTTATGTTGCAGGTACATTTTTTAAATCTTTTTTTTTTCTTCAGTGCTCTCCTAGCGACTATGACGGCTTCATTGGGTCATTCATATAATGGAGCAATTAAATGCATGCAGGCTATATTAACAGCCTACATGCATTCAATTACACGATCACTTTCTTACTTCTATAAAATCACTCATCCACATTTTTCACGGTCACATTCTTTCATTCCTTTCTTTCAGCATAACTTTATATTTTAAGATCCTCGTGCATTCTTCTGACAGAGGTTGGCTTAATATCGCATTAACCATGGTGGAAACCATTATGAAGGTCAATATCTGCCAATATCCTATTTCTCAGGTCACGGTGGTACACTTAATAACATACTATCTCACCATCACGCCAGTATTCCCCCATGGGTTAAGCAGAGACATAGTTCGCTGGTAAACCTAACCATATAGCCACAAAGCAACATAAAAAAATACTCATCTTACTTTTCAACGTATGAATATTAATTTTTCAATTTATGTTAGGGTAGGTTTTTACACGAAGCTACTGCTATCGGGCTTCACAATCCAATTTTTAGGAGATACCGATATCCTGAGGATAGATTTTTTGTTACACTTTTTGGGCTTCTGACCAGCACTGATGATACTGATGATAGTTATAGAAGTTCCTATGTAAATTATCTGCATATAACTTTAAATAATTCAAAATAATCGTTCTTTATGGGATAGGGAGACACATCACAGAGCAGACGGATCGTCTGATGGTAAGCGATTACCGCCGTCCATGGACCAATTCGCAAGTGCGTTGCCGACCTTTTAAAAGGGTTTAGACCTTCAGTATCCACACACACTCGGCGAAACACAACTTAAGCGTTGTTTCACGCCGGTTTTCTGTGAGGCCTTGGTATCACTCCGGTCGAGCCGAGGAGCATGGCTTTCCCACGCTTGAAGTATTGGTTTTTGCCATCAGATCGGCGCCTCCCTGATAGAGAGCAACGAGTTCATCATCCACGTGTTGAACAAGTTCAACTTGCTGGACTGGGCGGCCGCAGACTTCGAACAGCGCAGCATCGAGGACGACACGCTGCGGCACACCATCAGCATGCTCGAGGAATTCCTCGGACTACTCATCACTAGTGAGTGAGAATAGTACCACCACTAGCCAGCTAGCGCGATCTAGCGGTATGTTGGTACCTTGTTCTGGTATCTGCTTGCGACGAGTTGTTGAGACGAGTAGATTATGGCCGAGCTACACAATACATGCATGCATGCATGCCGTCAGATGGGACTGGCCTATCCAAAGCTGCTATGGCTCTTCCTTCAAAAGGCCAAACATGGCGATCTATGTTGGACACAATGAGCCACTCTATTGGCTGTTCTACTGTACTAGTTTTGCGTAAGATGTTAAAGAAAAAAAACCACGGGTTGCACTCCGGGAGTGCCGGCAGAAGTGAAAACTTGAACATTAACTTTGTGCATTTTTGATATTTTGGAATGGTTAGGGAATAATATCGCATGAATTGCATTAATTATCAGTATAAAAGTACTATCATTTATGTAGTAATATACAATATTCATTTATTGCGCTATCGTACACAAACGACAATTTATATTATATAAAAAATGTATGATATACTGCATTAAAAATGATATAGTTAAGAGGTATTGTTTGTTTGTTTGCAGTCGTGGGGTCCCGTTACGTGCCGGGCGTGGGCGAGGTGACCAGCGAGCAGCGCACCATGAAGGAGATCATACAGATGCTCTGCGTCAAGCCCATGCCGCACTCTGAACTCAACAGGTCGGATGACATTCACTTATTACGTCGGTGTAGAATTTATCTATGTTTGGTGTAAAATGATGACTGCTATTATAATAGTAAAACCCGTTTATTGTCACTATTACAGACTGCTAAAGGAGCGAGGGAGCACGCACGACGACGCTTTTCGCGATCTAATTACGTACTGATTGATTCGTTAGGTTGATTTATGCAATTGAGTAATTTGCTGATTAAGGTAAACTATTGAGTTGTATGGTTCATCGTACATGCTCCCGGGCGAAAAATGATACATTTTAAGATGATAGGTATAAACAATGATTGTAAACAATTAGATGGGATTAGCCCAAAAACTAGTACGTTTGTGCGGTATAGGGGAAGAGGCAACATCCTGTATACCGCTTAAATCATTAGTGCTAGCCACCATATCCACATCACTAGGCTCACGGTCAGCCATACTCTGCTTTCGCGTAACTTTCACTATATTCACTTCACTACGATGCGCATCACTTGGTTGACGTTCAACCGAGTCCTGTGTGCGCGAAAACTCCACTGAAGGTACTGCCATCTGGGTAGAGCCCCTGGAAGTCATCTTCTTCCTTATCAGGAGCACCACTGCTGCTATTATGACTGCGCCCAACAAGCTATAGCAAATGGTGTACTGATGAATGTCGTGCGTTGATAAATTCCAGTATTCATCATCAGACGTGTTAGCTATATTTGCTTTCAGTTGGTTTAGCTGTTGTCCTAAGTTTTCCAAGGTACTGTTTAAAGGATTCACAGATTCCGTATAGTGTGATAGTGATATGTTAATGAAATGATTGAGGTCTGTAATCTGTGGGTTTTGTATATCTGGTTCAAATTTGATAGTATTCCCTGAGTGAGAGCGTGAGTATAGAGCAAAGTCTTTGCCTTTGATAATACATTTAGGTTGCAGATTGATGATGCCGGCTCCAGTCACTTGCTTATAGGTAACTTGTTCTTGACAAATAATCCGTAACGAGTAAGTGTTACAACAAAAAAATAAGTATTTGGACGGATCATTCAACTCGACCCACATGTCCTTGCATAGAGACTTGCTGATTATGCATTGATTGTTAGCATGGTTAAGTTTACAAAATTTCTGGTCGATGGATAGATAGTTGACTGGCTTATCTAGGGTACATAAATAGGTATTTTCATTTTGTAAACATCGCTGAAGCTCAGTTGATGATATTGACAAGTAAGCATCTTTTCTAACATTGATGGCTACGTATTCAGCTACCGGAAATACGTTAAGCATGTCAACTCCAGCTTGGTGCGGAACTTGTAGGATTTTGTAAATCTTGTAGCTATCTCGACTAGACAAGGGAAATATGATTTCGAATATTACATAGTCTGTCATGACTCTTGCTTTGACTCTCAACATGCTATATATTGACCTCAGGTCCGATTGTACGTTATCGACTGGTAAGGTTACATCCTTGGTCAGTTGGCCTGAAATTAGCTGTAATTCCTTTTTTAGCTGATCTGGTGTCAATAAATGAGAGTTAAATTTGCCGTGATAGATGTCGGTGATGGTGTCAAGTAAAGTTTCTTGAATCCTTTTTAGATTTTGAAGCAAATTGACTGCTGTTAAGGCTGATAAAGTGAAATCTTGAATTTCGCTTAATCTTTCCACTGTTTGTTTAATTGTGTTAGTTGCTCGATCTAACTCATTAAGGTGTTTATTTATAGTTTTATGCTGAATTTGTATATTCTGCTCAGTTCGTTTAAGCACATTATATTCAGCCTCTACAACAGACGTTTGGTTTTTAAGTAAATTGTTAATATGATGCTCATTTTGTTGTATAAGTTGAATGTCTTTTTTATATTGTTCCGCGAAGTTTTGATCCAGTACTCCGAATAGGGAATTTGCAACGTAACCTACTCCATTGATGAGGCCGCGACGCTGTCTGGTCTGCGCGTCAAACCGCTGATTAAGGAGTAACCGATTATAATGTTCCAATTCCGAGTACTCGTGCTGTAATTGAACGAATATCATATTGCAACGACTTGTATCGGGTAGTGTGCTACACAATTTATCTAAGTAACTCAAGAATTTGGTTGCAGTTGTCATGCCATCCCAGTATGGAGACATATTGTAATAAACGATGAGAGTCCATTTATCCCTGATAACTTGCATATTATGAACTGAGTCAAAATATAATGACATGTTGCTGGGCAAGGTGGATATACTAAACGTGGCTTGGGACGTCGTTAATAATGACATGAAAAATATAAGTGCAATCGCCATTGATGCGAAAGTTGATTTTGGTTTGCTGAGTTTTGATGTTTCCTTTTCAATCGTAATTTCTTCTTTCCTACTTTCTTCGCTACTAGGTAGAATAGGTAAATTAGATAATTTGATAATAGGTCTCTTTATGATACCATTTTTGGTTTTTAATGATACGACCCGAACGAATCCGTCCTGTCCAGGATGTAGTTCTATAACTCTACCCATCATCCATTTCCCTGGTGGCAGATTGTCATCCTGTATTGTTACTAATTGTCCCACCTTCATATTTTCACAAGATTTGGTCCATTTAGATCGTACTGACAGCTGGGTTAAGTATTCAGATTTCCATTTCTTCCATATATCGTTCGAAATCTTTGCTGATAGGGTCCACCTGGTGCGTGCATCTTGTTCTGTTTCAATAATTTTTGTTCCGGGCCTTCCGTTCAGGAAATGAGCTGGAGTAAGTATTTCCAGGTCATCGATGTCTTCTGTTAACGCACACAGTGGTCTAGAATTCAAACATGACTCTAGTTGGGCTAAAACAGTTGTATATTCCTCAAAAGTTAGCTTTTGTTCCCCCATTACCCTCTTGAGGTGATGTTTAAGGCTTCTAACTGCTCTTTCCCACAATCCCCCAGCACTTGGCCAGGATGGGGCGTTAAAATGCCATTCTATGTTTAAATCTGTCAACTCAGCTAAGAACTTGTCATCAAAAATGCTTTGTAGGTCATGAAACTGTTCTTGAAGTATTCGGTTAGCCCCAACAAAGTTAGTTCCGTTATCACTGTATATGTGACGCGGGGCCCCTCTTCTTGCTGACATTCGACGAAGGGCAGCTAGAAATGCCGAACTGCTTAAATCTGACACCAGCTCTAGATGTACAGCTCTCGTCACCATGCACACAAATAATGCTATATATCCTTTTGTTGCTCTTATTCCGCGGCCCTTGCTGCTTTTTACCTCGACATAACCAGTGTAGTCTACGCCTGTATGGTAGAAAGGCTGGGCAGGATTGCTTCTGGCTTCTGGTAGATCCCCCATTAACTGAGGCTGGATCATGGGTGCATGTTTCCTACAAGTTACACAATTCTTTATTTCCTTTTTAACTGCTTGATTCCCTCCTAATATCCAATATTTCTGCCTAATATTTGCCAGGGTTAATCGAGGTCCACCGTGATAGGTTAGTAGATGCGCCTGATTGATTAGGAGTGTACTTAAACGACTGCTATGCGGAATTATCGCTGGATGTTTCATTTCCATGCCAATCTGGGCTTTACCTAACCGTCCACCTACTCGTAGAATCCCCTCTCGATCGATAAATGGGTTTAGGTTAAGTAAATTGCTTTTGTTGCTTAATTTACCCTGTTTTCTTAAATATTCAATATCTTGCTCGAATGATGTTCTCTGTACATACTTTATAATTAATGTTTTCGCATTGTGTAATTCACGTAATGTGAGATATGAAGGCAATGACTTGTGAATTGCTGACGTTGCGTCACTCGTACATTGCATTGTTTTTGTAGCTCGAAGTATCCATGCAACAATTTTGATAATTTTCGAAAACGAACTATAGGTTTCTAGGATTTTCATGATAATACTTCCAGACTCTTTATTCTGAATGGTAGCATTTGACCGTTGACCTTGAGCGTATTTTGCTTTTAACTCCTGGGTGGTTGTAAATTTCTTTTGATTTGATGATGCAACATTTTCGTCAAAGGATTTTAACGAATGAGGCCCTTGCCACCACAAATTATGATTTTTTAATTGTGAGGCTGAGATACCCCTGCTAGCTGCGTCCGCTGGATTCTCCTCTGACTTGACGTAGCGCCAATAATCTGGTTTAATGACCTCAGAAATACTTCTCGTTCTGTTTGCTACGAACGGTTTCCAGCGTCCAGGATCACCTTGCAACCAACCCAAGACTACCATAGAGTCTGTCCATCCAAATACGCGAACTTTCTGCTCTCCTAAACAGCTGATCACTTTCTTCATCAGTCTGCCTAGTAAATCAGCACCAGACAGCTCTAATTTCGGTAATGATATGTTTTTCGAAATAGGTGCTAATCGAGATTTGGCTACAACTAAAACTATTGAAACCCCATTTTGTTTCTTAATACGCGCGTATATAACTGCGGCATAAGCTTTTGTTGATGCGTCACAATATCCGTGCAGTTCGATTACGTCATGAGGTTGATAACCGATCCATCGTGGTATTGTGAATTCATTAATGTTTATAATATCGGTGCTAAGTGTTCCCCATTCCCTGCTAATGTTTTCTGGAACTTCTTCATCCCAGAGCATGTTATCTGCCCATAGTTTTTGGAATAGAAGTTTTAGTTTAGTTGATACCGGCGTGATCCAACCTAAAGGGTCAAATAATTTGGATATTTCGGCCAAAAGTATTCGTTTCGTTAATTTAGTGACTTGTTTTTCTAAATTGTATTTGAAAGTAAATTGATCATCCACCGAATTCCAACGTAAGCCTAATGTTTTTGATGTGTTTTCGGATTTAAAATTAAATATAATTTCTCCGTCGCTGTCGATGTTATGAATATTTGCTAAGAGTTCGGAATGATTTGCCGACCATTTTCGTAATTTGAAACCTCCTGACTGTAATAAGTGGTTTAAATCGGATATAAGTTGCTTTCCATGTTCTATAGAGTGAGACCCATGAATTAAGTCATCTACGTAAAAAGATTCTGTTAAGATCTTGGAGGCTTCTGGATATCTGTTTTGATCATCCTTCGCCAACTGTCGCAAGGTCATCATGGCTAAAAAGGGTGCTGATTTGGTTCCATAAGTAACTGTTGCTAGTTGATATGACCTGATTGATTGAGTTGGAGTGTCTCTCCATACAATCTGTTGATATTTTTGATCTGCTTTACTAACCATAATTTGCCTATACATTTTTTCAATGTCGGCTGTGTACGCATACTGATATTGACGCCATTTTATAATAAGTCCTTGAAGATCCTGTTGCAAATTAGGTCCTTTGAACATGAAGTCATTGACACTGTATCCACTAGACGTTCTGGCAGACGCGTTGAATACGACACGAAGCTTCGTTGTCGCTGACTCAGACCTTTGCACTGCATGGTGCGGTAGGTAACAAGATACCGTTTGATTGTTATTGATTTGACTGGGCACCATATGACCTAAAGCTAGGTATTCATGGATAAATGATTTATATTGAGCTGCTAAGTTAGGTTGTTTTTTGAATTTGCGTTCTAAGCATTGAAACTGTGCCAATGCCATTCCTTTGGAAGACCCTAACTTCTCGTTGACATCTGATTTTAGAGGTAGCCTGACTTCATACCGTCCATCAGCTCGTCGCTTTGTCGTTGACAAATAATAATCAACACATTCTTGGTCTTCTATTGAAAGTGTTGACTCCTCGCTAATGTCTTCAATATCCCAAAACCGCTGAATGTCCTGAATATTGTTTAACACTACGTTGCACTGATATGACGACATTTCACCACCTCCGTAGATAATCCACCCCAACTGGGTTTGCTGTACCACGGGTTGGGTAGGATTTTCTCCTCTAATCAATCCTGATAGCAATATAATACCGTGGACATTGGCGTTTAATAATAAATCTACTGGACGACTGCAGTAAAATTCGGGATCTGCTAACTTTAAGTTTTCAATATGAGACCATTGTGGTCGATCGTACGATTTGCTAGGCAAGTGTCCCAGCAAGCTATTCATAATAAGTGCATCCGTACTAAATGAAAAATCGTTGTAGTTCGATATACAGTGAATAGTCAGCTTTCCTTTGCAATTGTTTTGCTGTTCCCCAATACCTATTATGACACCGTTGCATCGTGATTTTTGTAAGCCTAATTTTTTCACTGCACTCTCCTTGATGAGAGATACTTGTGAGCCTGGGTCTATCAAGGCTCTTAAAACCTGATGTGATCCATCGACAGCCATCACCTTTATCAATGCTGTAGCCAGCATCACTTCATTTGTTTTTGAGTCACAGGAAGCGACATGGGATGAAATAGACATGCTATTATTTTCATTACTTTGACTTAAGTTGGTTGTAATAGCGTTGTTTGCTGGTGACGACCTCGTTTTCGTGCATGCGTCATGCATAATAGTGTTATGCGTTCCATCGCATTTACGACATCGTTTGGTAGAAATGCACTGCTGTCCATTATGATCAAATAAGCAATTCATGCATACTTTTAATTTCGCAACTGTTTTTAGCTTGTTTTCGTTAGTCAATTCTAAAAACTTTTTGCAATTATATAGGCCGTGTTGTTGACCGCAATAAAGGCATTTGAATGCTGAGGACACGTGTAATGCTTTAGAAAATGATTTCAAATTGTTGTTGCTATGCTGATTATTGTAGTTGCTATGATTTTTAGATCCAGAGGGTTTTGTCTCATGGCTCAACTTTTGCGTGGAATGCTCGTGTTTTCTACGCGAGGTTTCTAAACTAGTGAACTTGCTTTCTAAGTAGTCAAGAAACTCTTGTAGCGCTGGGAGTTCCCTTGCATTTTTTAGGGAATCGATGTAATCTGCGAACGTCTCGCCATCCAACTTCTGTGACAATAAGTGCACAAGAAGTGGGTCCCAAGTTCTGATGTCTACACCCAAATTTTTGATAGCGTGTAAGCTTTCGAGTGTTATGTCGTGTAATTTTTTGATTTGAATTACAGATTGCTGTTGCATGCTAGGTAAACCTAATAAAGTATTAACAATAGACGTAAAAATCAGTTTTTTATTGTTGTAGCGATGATTTAAAAGTTCCCAGCAAGTTTTATAGTTGCTAGTACTTATTGGAAGATGCTGTATAATTTTTTCTGCTTCACCTCGCAATTTTCCTTTCAAAAACTGCATCTTTTGTGCATCTGATAAGGAAAGATTGTTGTGGATGGCCTCATGAAATAAATCCTTGAAGGAATACCACTGATGATATTTGCCTGTAAATACAGGGATATCCATCTGTGGAGTGCTGAGCTCTCTGTGGGCAACGGACGAGAGTTTTTTACTAATGGATCTTTTGATGTTAATAAACGTTTGCTCATTTATGTTATAGACCAGATCATATTCCTCATCTACTCCACACATTTCACCATCGATTTCCCAGTGGAGGGTGTCGACCTGATTCCACTTCGACTGTATTGTCTTGAGGGCGTCTTCCAACTCCCACTTTTCATTGACGGACTCCAGATCTACGTTGCTCACGGCTCTCTTAAAAGCTTTGATATTCGCCGCTTGTTTGCGAATCATATCGTCCAATTTACTAGTGGAGCCCCGTGACTCCATCACTCGCTTAGTGCTTGGACCTGGTTCGATTTCCTCTTGTTGTTGCTCCTTCTGTCTTTCTTCAGTACGCCTTACTGGAGTTGGAGGAACATCTTTAGCTGCTAATGCTAACCTTTGCTCACCAATTAACGCTTTAATGCTGGTATAAAGTGCACTCACTTCTTCATGCTCAGAATTCTTAAAATATTTATGCTCTTTGACACCATACGCACAAATACGCATATGATTGTTTTGATAATCCAACCAATAACTTTCAAGTAATTCCAACCGACGTTTGAAATAGTCTTCCGTTTTTCTCTCAGCTCCATCCTTTTTTAAGTTAATTTTTAGTTTTTTCATCGCATCGCTAATCTCAAGTTGAGAATCATAAAGATTTTCCATTTTGCTGGTTGCCATTGCTTAACGTTAGGTTTGTAAAAAAGGAAAGATCTTACTTGAGTTCTTCGTTGCGGGCGACCGTGTGCTGGATATAGTTACGTGCGAAGACAGATCTGCTGCTGATGCTGTCTCCTTGCTGCTGGCGACGTACTGCTGCTGACGTCTTGTTGTGGTATCCTTTGATGAGAACTGCTGTCCCCACTTCACTGATAGTTCATTGAACGAGTTCCTCACAAATTTTTGGTCCGATTTGACACAAGCTTTCCTTCCGGACGGAAACTTTCAAAAACCCGCGAGGTCCCGCACGATTGCTCGAAGGACCATGTAGAATTTATCTATGTTTGGTGTAAAATGATGACTGCTATTATAATAGTAAAACCCGTTTATTGTCACTATTACAGACTGCTAAAGGAGCGAGGGAGCACGCACGACGACGCTTTTCGCGATCTAATTACGTACTGATTGATTCGTTAGGTTGATTTATGCAATTGAGTAATTTGCTGATTAAGGTAAACTATTGAGTTGTATGGTTCATCGTACATGCTCCCGGGCGAAAAATGATACATTTTAAGATGATAGGTATAAACAATGATTGTAAACAATTAGATGGGATTAGCCCAAAAACTAGTACGTTTGTGCGGTATAGGGGAAGAGGCAACAGTCGGTTTCAAAATCAATGACAAATATTTAACTTTATTAGGACCGAATTTCGAATACTAACGTAATAACAACGGTAATACCAAAATAATCGTAATTGAAACCCCATTTATTCAAAGTGTGTTATTCGGATTCGAATACCGTTATTCTAGGTTCCAATACCGTTATTCTAGGTACGCTGTACGATTACATCTTCTAAAGGGTTAAAATAGGCTTAAACTTGTACCTACTTGTATTATAGTATGAATTGCGTAAAATTATGCCAAATAAATATCAGATTTTTCTTTAATTTACAATTTAATTCATTCTTACGTGTCTTGTCGTGATGCACCTGGACCTAAAATATACTGGCGAACTGTTGGTGTACGTACCTCTGCCTATACTTCGACTTTTAATTGTATTCAGTAACTTGACAGTTCGAAGAGAAATAATGATACCACACTACAACTAATAGTGTTGGGGTAGTGAATGATTTTGCGTAAAGATTGATTGATAAAAAAGGTTTAATATAAAATTACACTAAAAAATCGTAAATAAGATGTAAAATACAAGAATAATTAATCAAAGTAATTTCCCTTTCTATTTTCTTCCAATAAAAACCAACCTAAAATAAAAAACATATAATTTAACTTTTTTTTACTTATGTAATTTTGACATTTTATAGATTAACTTACTACTGAGAAACAAATTCTGCTATTTTTAATAGTTTTTAATGTGTTTTGAAGACTAGCTATTTAATATACATAAAAAGTTTGTTCATGTAAGTACATTATTTAAGTTCATTCAATTTTGTTCATTCTTTGACCTCACTATCTTTTTTTTGTCAAAAACTGGTAACCCTTCAACTGTCAAGTTACTGAATACAATTAAAAGTCGAAGTATAATCCTTTGGGGAATACAGACGTAATGGTATGTTATGTTACAACAATTATATTATCTAAGCACAGACAACAGTACCTATGCTCATGATGTAAATCAAATGTAGGTACCATAAAAAAACTACTGATCTTCAACAAAATTTTATATCTCCCTTCAGGTCACTGCCAGAAGACCAGCTACACGAAACTGGTCTAGAAGCCGTGATCCACGAGGTGGCTGACTTCATAAAGCCTTCGAGCGGTAACAACCGTGGAGTGTACAAGCTTAAGCCGCACCTGTATGATGAATACGACACGTTCTTTTACCACTACACTCGCGAGGAGTTGTCCAGGAGCGAGGAGGAGCAGCGGACCAGGAGGAAGGCTGCTGGTGAGCGTTGTGAGGAATTTTGGCATGAGAGGAATGGATAAGACAGACAAATAGAATAACTTCTGAGACCTTCGCGACTGATATAAAACCAATTTACGGATTTTATCGCGTTATATTTCCATCATTAGCCAAGTGGTCCTGAGAGCGACTGCTACGCTAGAGGTCCTGGGTTCGATTTCCAGGTCGACCAGTGTTATTGGGTTTTTCTATGAAATTCCCAGTAGCAGCTCGGAGTTAGGAATTTGTGCCCGGTTAATGGCAATAGGCTCGCCCCCTATTACATGGGACCTAAACATACGGGCGAACTGTGGGAGTACATTAGTCCGCCTCTGCCTAACCCTTCGGGGTATACAGGCGTGATGGATTCCTAATAGTTGTAGGGTTATGTTAAATAGCTTTAAACCTTCCTCATGGATCACTTCATCTATTAAAAAAAAAGCATCAAAATCTGTTGCGTAGTTTTAAAGATCAAAGCATACATAGGTACAGACAGACATCGGGAAGCGAATTATTATACTATGTAGTGATAAGCGATTCATAAATAATAAAACTGCCTCATTCACAAATGTGACTGTTACGTTAGCTGTCCTGGATTCGATTCCCAGGTCCAGCAAAGTGATATTGGGTTTTTAAAACAATCGTCGGCTTCGCTAAATGGACTATCAGGCTTAATTTATTTTGAACGTAATGTTTATAATTTGTTATATAATCTTACCTACCTCTGTTCCAGGTCTACCAGAATGCTGTCCACCTCCAAGATTACCGAAACTATCGCCTCCATTCCGTCTATTAGCCAACCTGCTGCAGTGTGATGCGGCTCTCCATGTGTTGAGAGCTGTACTGGAACGAGCCCTGGACCTCAGAGCCAGGTCCTTTTCGGAGACACAAGTGCATAAGGTAGGGGTGATTTAGGTAAGGCAGTTTTATGCACTTGGAATTGGGTTTTGGCAGAGTTTACGAACTTTCAAGTGGGTTATGCGTCCTCATGTAGAATGTCAAACTGCTATCCATTTATGAATTCGGAAAAGTTTATAAATGAAGTCGTAAAGTTTGTCGTTACGTTTAGTGTGATCGACTTGGCAGGATCTGGTCCGCCAGAGTATAACTAGTGGCCAATACCAATCGCTTTCTAGTGTAAGTGATCACCGAACATTTGGATGGGTTTAGATCAAGTTTATTAGCCCGACAATACTCTTCAAGCCGATACAGGTCGTTGAAATAGAGGCAAAGGTTTTTATGTCATTCGCAAAGCTTAATAGTTTGGATGAATGGAGGCACTGATTGATGTCGTTCACAGGTGGACACAACTAGACATATAATTATTGAGGAGTACTGCTTGTGACCTATTCTCAATGTAAGAAGACATCCACCTCAAGAGGTCCCCACGGATGCCAATGCAGCTTAGCTTCTTTACTAGTGTATCGTGGTCGATCCGATCAAATGCCTTGCTATAATCTGTGTAAACCACATCAACCTGCTTACCTAATGGTAAGCAGGTTGATGATGTGGTCCATAGTATCTATTATTGTTAGATATAATCGATTCAACATAACGATAGGAGTGGCAACACTGAATGATGCGGCGGACATCTTGAACCTAGCCATGCATAAGTTCGCTTACACATAATTTAAGAGTTTAGATATAATGTGATTGTATCAGAGTGATTAAATAAAGTGCATTTAACGTTAAATATTTCTTATGTGGTGTTAGCAATACCCAACAGACACAACAGTTATGAAATCATTAAATAAAATCAAGTTAGAAGTGGAAGACCGTCTCCTAAAAAATCCGTGAAAGGAACTGAAAGAGCTAGACAGGGTGGAATATTATAGACAGGATATAGACAATTCTCTCAAATATTTTAGCTATAGTGCATAACTTGGATATAGGCCTATAGTTAAAGACCTCGGTTTTAGACTTCTTATGCACGGATGTAATAAAAGCAGATTTGCATACATTGCAGCCAACACTTTGGGTCAGACTTCGAAAAAAAAATTAGACAGGGCAATGAAAGTGGAAAGCATTTAAAGCTCTTTTTGACTGTCATTAAAAGGAAATTCCTTTAAAGATGAATTCAAACCTCTGTTTTTATTTATTTTAATCTAATATTTTTAACTTTTGTGATTTTTTTGCATTTTCTTTCATGCTAAGATTATAATAAAGTTATTTTAGTGAAGGAAAAATTCGACTCGCAGGCAGGATTCGAATCTGCGTCTTATGGTTTGATACACCAGACGCTATGACCACTAAGCCACCGCGAGTCCCACTTGCCATGTCGAAATTTGCCTTCACATTTTGAACTTACGTCTTAAAGGTGACGTCAGTAACATCTATTGACAAGCAAGTTACTTTACCTCTCAACCGACATGACTTACCTTATGGTTAGTTTATGTCGATGATGCTACCCATACGTATTAACTAACTTAATTTTGTGTTTTTTTTGCAATTTTTCATGCTAATATATTTTTTTAAAGGCAACGGAATTGCGGAATAATCGTCCCAGAAATCTTTTACTCTTTTTCTGAAAAAGTAAATATGTTTTCAGGCGCTTCACCTGATAGGCTACGCGCTCCGTGACGAGGAGAGCGGTGACTACGAGTTCCTAGCTTTCGCGGAGAGCGCGGCGCGAGGCGGGCTGCTGACGCTGCTGCAGCAGCTGGCCGCCAGCCCCCGGGTCGACGCGCACCGGCACCTCGCCCGATGGGTGCTCGCCAAGATGAAGTAACATATAACTACCTTCTGCCCGCGACTTCTTCCGCGTAGCTTGATGATATATAGCCTATGGCCTTCCTCAATAAATAGGCTATCTAACACTGAAAGAATTTTTCAAATCGGACCAGTAGTTCCTGAGATTAGCGCGTTCAAGTAAACAAACAAACAAACAAACTCTTCAGCTTTATATATTAGTATAGATATATACTAATATTACCTGTTACCCGCGGGATCACTCGCATCTACAAGGATTTTTGAGACAAAAGGCGGCCTATGGCCTTCTCCAACGCTCAATCTATACCTATACCAAAATTCTTCAATATTGTTTCAGTAATTTAGGCGTGATAATGTAATAAAGAAACACATATTTACTTTCGTATTTATAATATTAGAATGGATGAGCTATAAGCTAGAGTTAACGCTTATTATTAGGAACAAAAATATTTGATATATGAAACTGCCTCATTAGCCAAGTAGTCCTGAGTGCGACTGCTACACTAGTGGTCCTGGGTTCGATTCCCAGGTCAAGCAAAGTGTTATTGGGTTTTTCTATGAAATTCCCAGTAGCAGCTCGGAGTTAGGAAGTTGTGCCCGGTTAATGGCAATAGGCTCGCCCCCTATTACATGGGACCTAAACATACCGGCGAACTGTAGGTGTACATAAGTACGCCTCTGCCTAACCCTTCGGGGAATACAGGCGTGATGGTATGTTAAAAACATTTGACGACAATGTTTAGTTTTATGAAGAGTGCAAGGTTAAGGCGTTCATAACACATTTCACTGACTCAGCCGTGGGAATTAAGAGTCCCGAGAACCAAATTTCACAGAGGTACAACCGTAATACCGAAATAAATCGTAATTCAAACACAATTTAATCGAAGTGCATTAATCTAGGTTCCTGCTCTATCATTTCGTCCATAATACTTCACTAGAAATAAATGAAAGCAAATGCATTTCTTGATAACATTGCCAAGATTGGAACGATTTTCCGGTCGTTCCAGTGGAGTAGTAGTAGACTAAATGGTACAGTAGGAACCTAAATTAACGGTATCTCAATCCGAATTCGATAAAATTTTGTTTCGATTACAATTTGTTTTGGTATAACGTTTTTTTGGGCAATTCAAGCTTAAATTAATAAGCCACCGCTACACTTACAATAGTAAATAAATTATAATTTATCACTAGGTCTTTGCTGGGTCAGACTGACGAGCATATCGGCGATGGTGAAAGCATGGAGACCGATCAGGAAGAGAAACCTGCTAGCGACGAGGCTGCTGGTAAGTTGCATTTTGTTCTACAGCGAAGAATATATACAGGAATATTTTTTAAGCAGTGCGCAAAAAAATGTTGGTAGTTCAGTATCAGTAATAGAACACATTCCCATTATTAGTTCAAAACTTTTTTTAAAATTTTTATCCGGCTTGAAATCAGCAAAATATGGTCACATAATATCTATTCGCAATAATAACAATATGCACGTGTGCCAGCCGACTCACGCGCCGGTGTACAGCTGATGTAGGTACTAAGGCGCGCGCGCTTTGCCGTGCGCTAGCGAGTAACCATAAAATCAGTTTCAAAGTAAACATCTTTCGTTAACGATAACTTCGATATTTTGTACTAAGACATATCAAAATAACAAATTGGTGTTTAATAAAAGTCGTTTAAGTATCAATTGTCAAAGTTTGCGCACTGAATAAAAAATATTAAAAATATTCCGGTATAATAGGATATAGGTTCACCTGACATACATAAACATCTAATGATCTTGTATCCTTTTCACACACATCAAAAGATTTTGCTAAAAGCACTAATATACATTTTAATACGACTCACAATACGTCAATCTTGTAAAAAATCCGCTAAATAAATGTGTATAATATACCTATACAATACATAGTTCGTAAGATTCAAATATTTTTATTTGTAATCCTTATTGCTATAGAATTATGTCCATGTCATATTTTTTGGCGTAATCACCATTTCAGCAAGATTTTAATTATTTAAAAGCGTGCAGCAAATTTTTATAGATCAAAACCGAACTTACGTCAAAGTACACACGTGTGACGTTACCGTAAACATTCCGGTTTGCAATTATTACTAGGTATAAAATTGAATTCAGTCTACTATGTCCGAATTAGTAAAGAAAAATTATGATCGTAATTTTTTTAAATTATAAATTAGATAAAATGATCAATGTCTATGACGGTTTACGGAAAAGGAGTTACAGTACACGCAGCCAATATGTCGGCGTTTAAATCTTCCGAATGATCATCTTGCAATTTTGAATGTTTAGTTTTATATTTTTGTCAAAGAAATATTTTTAGGGTGATTTAATAATATAAAAAGACATGTATGTTGACTATTCTATGTTCTTGACCAGAAGCTGAAAAGTTACGGCGTGCCAAGCTGGCGGCTGAGCGTCGCGCCAAAGTGATGGCTCAAATGAAAACACAGATGAATAACTTCATATCTAACAACTCTACGCTGTTTGAGGAAACCACTACAGAGGTAAGTGAAAGCGTAAAATAGAACCACAGTTCGCCGGTATTTTTAGGTCCCATGAAATAATTGGTGAGCCTATTACGATTCACCGAGCACAAATTTCAAACTACCTCAAGCTGTCATTACGAATTTCGTAGAAATACCTAATAATAGTTTATTCGACCTGAGAATTGAATCTAAGATTCATCATCATCATTGATCATTGATCGCGCGTGATATAACTAGACTAATGAGGCAGGCAATCTACATGTCTGACACATAATTTCCACTGTATGTGCAGTTTTAAAGTAGTAGTACCTAATACATATACTACCTATACTTAATTGGTACATTTCTATTAACAATTTTTGTTAGTATGGTTTCAATTTGCATCATATAATTTGACTAGCTTCTGCCCGCGACTTCGTCCGCGTAGCGTGATGATATATAGCCTATAGCCTTCCTCAATAAATGGGCTATCTAACACTGAAAGAATTTTTCAAATCGGTCCAGTAGTTCCTGTGATTAGCGTGTTCAAGCAAACAAACAAACAAACTCTTCAGCTTTATATAATTATACTTGCTTCTGCCCGCGACTTCGTCCGCGTAGCGTGATGATATATAGCCTATAGCCTTCCTCAGTAAATGGGCTATCTAACACCGAAAGAATTTTTCAAATCGGACCAGTAGTTCCTGAGATTAGCGCGTTCAAGTAAACCAACAAACAAACAAACAAACTTTTCAGCTTTATATATTAAGTATAGATTAGTAAAGATAGATGTTCGAAGTGGACGAAGTGTACAAATGAGCCGTTATTTTAGCGTTATAATGCATCGACTCCGTGGCGCAACGGTAGCGCGTCTGACTCCAGATCAGAAGGTTGCGTGTTCAAATCACGTCGGGGTCATTCCACTTTTTGGATTTTTGGCTAACGTTTTAGACGCATACTTTGTATTGTTTTTCGTATTTTGATGTTTATTTTACATATAAATTTATTAGAAACATTTTTCTATAGAAGATATTACTAGTTACTAGATAAATAAAACAGAGCGCCTCTTCCGCCAACAAACTGTATCAATCAGTTTGGCGAAATTTTGCTTACTGAATAAATTGTACTATATTTTTTTTTATTATAATAAATAAATAAAAAAAACTATCGTTTGTTACAATTTTTTATCCTGTAGTAGATGTGTACCATTATATTATCTTTTCTTTTGACACGAATCTAAGAAATTCTTATCTTTGAACAAATGAAATGCTAGTTTTTTTAAATAGTTGTTAGTAATTGTTGATTTTCATCTTTGACCATACAACATGTTGGCGTTTTAATGGAAAACCGAATTGATGTCTATTTTCTTTAGATTAGATGCTACCGGCTATTAGCCTGTGAACACTTCAATTCTATACTAATATTATAAAGAGGTAAGATTTGTATGTACGTGTGTATGCATAAACATAACAACGAATAAACTAAAATTTACTGAGCCGATTTGAAAAATTCTTTCACCATTTGTATGCTACATTATTCCAGATTATAACATAGGCTATATGTATATTTTTTTAAAGTTGGGGATTTCTCCATTCGAAGTCGGGGTGGGCGGCTAGGGAATAATAAATGTATAAACGTTAATTGACGTCTTTGAATGCGACAGTAAAAGATCTGTGAATCCTCTGCTGTTGCGGGTGTCCTTGGGCGGCGGTAATCGCTTAGCATCTGGGGACCCGTTAGCTCGTTAGCCCCATAAAAATAATAACTGCCTCATTAGCCAAGTGGTCCTGAGCGCGAGTGTTACGCTAGAGGTCCTGGGTTCGATTCCCAGGTCGAGCAGTGTTATTGGGTTTTTCTATGAAATTCCCAGTAGCAGCTCGGAGTTAGGAATTTGTGCCCGGTTAATGGCAATAGGCTCGCCACCTATTACATGGGACCTAAACATACCGGCAAACTGTGGGTGTACATTATTACGCCTCTGCCTAACCCTTCGGGGAATACAGGCGTGATGGTATGTTATGTATGTAATAAAAAAAAATATGTTGACATTATTGACATGGTGTGTTTTGCAGGTGACGGCTGAGGAGCAGGAGTTGCGGCCCTTGTACTGCGGCGCCGCGCTGGGCGTGTGGGGCGGCGGAGTCCCCGAGGCGCCCCGGGTCTGCATCATGTGCCAGGAGGAGGTACTTGCATTATTATTATACCATATTTAGTCTTAAAAAGAGTGTCCATGGAGTTCCTTGCCGGATTCTTCTCCATAGGATCAACAATCTTTTGGAACCGTACAACTAGAATCATACCATCATCAAGCCTGAGTTCCCCGAAGGGTTAGTCAGAGGCATACTACTATTATATTTCTACTACTAATGCTATTTCTACTTCTGATGCTATATCTCTACTATTATAAAATCGTAAAAAAGCTATGTTTGTACATTGAAGATATTAAAAACAAGTGGGTTAGTGTATATAATCGTTTCCGAACCCAAAGATGAGATTCTTTTTCGTTTGTTTGTTACGGGTTGCCGTAAAAACTACTGAATAGATTTTAATTTTATTATCACTGTTAGAAAGTATATACTCACAAAGACACATACAAAGAAGAGATCATCACTGTTGATTGAGATTGAATTAGTGAGTGAGATTAAATTAGTTTTGGGATCCATTTCTAATCCTAATAGCTTCACGTAAGCGAAGCCGCAGGCAAAAGCTAGTGCGACTATATAGCTGGAAGTGCTCCTATAAACGAAATATTTGGAAATAATGGGTCTAAAGGGTTAGTGAATAATGGTTTGAATACGCACTGTAGGCTCGTGTGGATATCAAGGCGTCTCCACTGGTGCTGGTCGCATTCGTGCAGCAGTCCAGCGTACTGTGCCGGTTGCCGCGAGGGGGCGCTGGGGGCGGCGGGGCCGGGGGCGGCGGGGGCGGGGCGGGGGCGCGGGGCGCGTGGCTGCCGGCCGGGCTGGGCCTGCAGCCGCACGTGTCCAGCTGCGGCCACGCGCTGCACGCCGCCTGCTGGCGGAACTACGTCGACAACGTGCAGGACAAGGAGAACAGGAGGTGCCCTACACACTCACACTATAACTATTCATTGATTCACGTGTAATATACCATCGACAATAGACAGGTATACAGCCAAGGAATTATATCGCGTCTTGCTTGACGTAATAATTAAACATAATTTAATATCCGCCATAGATGTTGATATGAAAACAATTAAAAAAACGACATTTTGTCACATATAGCGTGATATTTGTACTTTATTGTAACAAAATCACGTGGGAGCGCCATGCTTCGGCACGAATGGGCCGGCTCGACCAGAGTGATACCACGGCCTCACAGAACGCCGAGTGAAGGAGGTTACCGGAGGCCCAAACCGCGACTCCTCTAGTGTTGCGGGTGCCCATGGGCGGCGGTTATCGCTTACCATCAGGTGATCCGTTTGCTCGTTTGCCCCCCTATCTCATAAAAAAAAAAAACAAAACAGGACAGTGTAATAAAAAACATGAAATTGTTATTACGATATTACGCAATATTTGCCAAACGGATGTAGTTATGTTTCTGTACACTTAACTCTTTTACTGATTGTACATGATAAAGGAATAGGCGTGAAAATATGTATGTATGTAAAGAAATAAATTCAATTTCCTAACTTTTTTATCTTAGCGAGTCCCGGAAATCGTTTGTCCTTAATAAAAGCCTTATTTACAGACCATACCGAGGCCGACAACCAGCAGCCTTCGACGTCGAAAAGAAAGAGTATCTCTGTCCCCTATGTGAGCGACTGTGTAACACAGCACTGCCCTTGCTGGCCGCGCCCGCCATGCCTGTAGGGACCCCACCCCCCCTCACAGAAGACACCTACAACGAATCCGTCAACTTGATCCTCAAGTTGAAACACCAAGTCAGCTCCGAAGCTTTACACATCTGCACAGAGTTCTGTGAGGAAATGCACTGCCAAGCCCGGGCCAGGAGTGTGGGAGCCATGTCCTCGGATATGGAGGATGGGGAGTCCGCTGACGAGACGGAAGTCTACGTGTCGACCCACGCTGAGAATCTGCTCAAGTCTGACTTCTTGGTGCATTTCGAAGGCGAGGTCCCGCCATACAATGAAATGACAAAGGCTTTAATTGAAGATTTTGCTAACGTGAGTATTTTGCTAACCTAACCTAACCACTAAAGGTAATTTCGGAAAAAATACCACCTCTATTTACTACTATCAGTACGTCATGTGGTGGTATATATTAGTAGTACTGTGTCTTAAAATTTATAAAAAGAAATACAATTTTTCCTTTCACAGATTCTTCCAATCTCCGAATACGGAGGCATGGTAGCAAGTGCCGCTCTCTACCGGTCCACATCTTACACTATATTAAGTACCAATGCAGTCCTCCACGCTGAGAACAGGCCGCTATTAGGGGACCTCCCCGCCCGACATAGGGACACACTACAAGCTCTAATCCGGCTAGCGGCCGCATTACCGTCCGTATGGTCGTCACCCAAACACCTTTCACACCACGCATTAAGCAGCTTAAATACTCTTGAGAGTACCTCCCCTCTAACTCATGAACCATTCGGAACCTTAGTTTCTCTAGTCCTGAGTGCCCCCTCTCTATTCTGCAAAGTAGCTGGTCCATCAAGACCGACCAATCTAGCAAAACAAATCACCCTACAATGCTTCAGGGCAACCCTAGCAAGAGCTTTACTAGTTACCGTCGTCACTACATGCAAGAGCCAACCAATGGAAGGCCAAGAAGATTACAAGAATACTGATTTAGAAAACCTCTTGCCATTCATGAAGGAGCTTCGTAAAGGGGAGTTAGAAGATAATTTGAACCCTACAGAAGTCTGGCAGAAGATTAAAAGTCAATGTCACACTTTCTTGCGGTGCTGTTGCTTATTCTACCACTTCCTGAGTGATATTAATGCTCCTACAGAATTAACTGTCGTTGGGGGAGATACTTGGGAGGCTCTGTGTGGGTATTTAGACATGCCGACGACGTACAAGGAGTTGGTAGATACTCCTACAGCGACCAAAAAGATCTCTGAATGGGTCGGATTATCTACGGCGTGGTTTAATGGTGAGATACTCCCTGCCCTGGTGACGGAACCTGACGAGCCACCCCGACTGATTCCTTTGCCAGAAGACTTCTCGGAGCTGATGAATGTGGTGTCCGAGTTCTCATGTCCTAACTCAGAGCGAGAGGATAGCAAAAAGCCGACTATGTGCCTGGTGTGCGGACAGATATTGTGCTCGCAGAGCTATTGTTGCCAAGCCGATATACCAAAGGTGAGTCGTTTGAATATTTTTTTATTAACAATTAGCGGAACTGGCGTTGTCCTGCCCTTAAAAAAAACAGCTGTCTAAAGATAATCTACACTACGCCATCTCCTGGCATTACCGAAACCAGGCCGTTCTCCGTGAAGCACTGAACAACTGACTAATTTTCCAAAGCACTTGTTATCTTTTCTTTTTTCATAAGATTCTAGATTGTTCTGACGCACGCACTGACACTGTACGCGCGCCAGATTCTATAATAATCTCTGATGATTGATTGGCTGCGGCGCGAACCTCCCCCGCGACCGCAGCCCCTACTCTTGGTCGGCCAGGCTTTCGCTCCCATACTACGATCTTTATTTTATTATAATTAAAACAACATAAAACCCTCTTTTATATCTGAACAGAAAAACATATTAATACTACGTTACTTAAATATAAAATTAGAGCTACGCGTCGCCAAGAGCGGTCTAAAATATTCTGTGTAGAATAACTCCATTTTTATGCGTAACAGGTGCCTAATATGGTGCTTACCTTATAATTAATAGTTAAGAGTCAGGCGGACCGAGTTTCGGAATTTAGGTTCCTAATTTTCATTTCCCATTTCATCCTAAATACTTCACTGAAAATAAATGTAAGCGAACGCAATTTTTGATAACTTTACCAAGTTTGGAACGATTTTTCGGTCGTTTATTTCCAGTGAAGTCGTATTAGACGGCAGAAACCTGAATTATCGGTATCTCAATCCGAATATTGTTTGGATTACAATTTGTTTTGGTATTACAGTCTGTGGGCTACTCAAGCTCCGCCGGACTCTTAATTACGACATGATAACGTGCTCGAGCATCGTGCTCTATATGTCCAGTATAAGCTGACCCCTCATTGTATGAAAAGTGTGTTGTCTTTACAGTGCGAGGTCAGCTTATACTGTTTCAATGCCATGTGTCCCGGATTCCTATTATGTGACATCACAGTAGCTATTTTAGATCTTCCTTTACCAGATTTTTCTCGCAACATTCTCAGGTTTGCATCAACGCAGAAGAGATATTGAATGGATGCTATTGTATTTGTCGGAGGGAGTCGGAGGCGGGAGAGCTTAATACATTTTATCGCTAATAGTAACCACAACGAAGTTATAGGGGCTGAACTGCTTCGAGAAAAGGATGATACGGCCGTGCCGCTTGTTTTTGCTCGACTTGGATTTCAGATTTCAGATTCCATTGGACACTTTCCTGTGCTATTAGATAGAGTAAAATTAATAGCTAACTGTAAATTTCGAATATTCTCTTTACTTTTACTCTCGACGTGTTTCTCGTATCTTTAATTATTTTCATAATACGTTCGACTCGACCTGATAATTTGCCCGATTAGTACCTCTTGCTCAAAGTGATTCTTTCTTGGATGATGAAGTCGTATGACCGAATCATTACTTCATCAACAGAAGCGTCGACATATTTCTACTGAATCGCTTGTCGGGTGTAGTGTAGCTAATACGATAGAAAGACAAGAGAAACGATGCAGATCGCGCGATGAAACGCGTTACTGCATATCAGAAAATAGTCGCCGTGGAGCGCCTTCCTAGATAGGAAGGCGCTCCACGGCGACTATTTTCTGTTAGATAACTAGAGCAGCATTTTCTATCCGACCTTTTTCAACGGCGGCACCTAGAAGTCTAATTTTTGGTAGTCATAGATTTTGGTAATAACGAGTGCAGTCTAATTTTTGGTTGTTATAGTAATAGCGAGTGCATATACCGTGACTTCATCTCTTAAAGTCATTGGCAGAGGAGGACAAACATAGAGAAAGAGGTTACTCGGTTTAGTAGGTATAATGAACTGTGAAATATGTATGTGTGTTTGTGTGCAGTCTGGTCGTGGAGGGGAGCTGCAGCGCGTGGGCGCGGTGATCGCGCACTGCGTGTCGTGCGGCGGCGGCGCCGGGCTGTTCCTGCGCGTGCGCGACTGCGAGCTGCTGCTGCTGGCCGCGCCGGCCCGCGGCGCCAAGCTGGCCGCGCCCTACCTCGACTCCTACGGCGAGACCGACCAGGTGACTGACGACACTACTCACACGTGTCACACTACTGTTAGGCACACAGACACGGATAGGCAGAAGTTTACTAAAATACATGTCATAGCAGGTGTTTACATGAACTGAGGTGTAAATGTAATTGTGGTGCAGGGCCTTCGGCGCGGGAACCCGCTGCAGCTGTGCTCGTCGCGCTACGAGGCGCTGCGCATGCTGTGGCTGGCGCACGGCCTGCACGAGCGCATCGCGCGCTCGCTCGACACCAACGTGCTCGTCACCACCACGTGGCAGAACTTGTGATTGCGAGCCACCGCCACCGCGCCCGAGCGCCCCGCGCCCGTGCGCCCCGCGCCCGAGCGCCCCGCGCCCGAGCGCCCCGCGCCCCAGCGCCCCGCGCCCGAGCGCCCCGCGCCCCAGCGCCCCGCGCCCCAGCGCCCCGGGCCCTCACAGGCGCCCCCAGCTGTGCCCCCGCGCGCACCGCACTGATTCCTATGCGCTCCAACCTGGGCCCACATACTATGTATTGACTATTCACATGTTATACGGACGTTCAACTTAACACCTATGTTGAAGAGGTGATGATTCTACGAATCTCATATAAAGCAACCGTTACTCAAACGGACAATAAACGTTAACTTACAATGGAGTAATTTACGAATTTACGTTCATACATCTTTATTCAGACCTTAAATGGACGCTTAATATGAAAATTATCAATCTCAGCTAGAAAGAGTGAGACAAGATGAATAGCCCTTTCTCTTACATTTACAACAAAGATAAAATTTGCACTTCTTGAATCCCATCAGATAATGCACAGCTTAAGATCCGTTTTACCCAACACTGGGCTGATGGTATCGCGCTTATTAGGGCGTGGGCAGTCAATAGACATTTATGGGTTTCCCCAAAAGTGAGTTTTAAAACCCAGCGCTGGACTGGTGTCTTGTATAGTGTCATGAAATAGTGGTACTCGGCACAAAGACATTATAGTTATAATCACTGTGATTTTCTCTTAGATAATAATATTTTTTGAATTACTAACCAAATATTGATTAAAGATCTAATATATAATTTAAATTGCCTATTTAGGTACCCCTTGATTCAGAAATTAAGTATAACAGTAGTAAAACTCAAATTTACAAAGATATTAATTTTAATGTAAGAAAATTTCGGTCTCAGGCTAGGTTCAAACCTGCATCCTTCCGTTTAAATACACCGGACGTTTTAGCCAACTAAGCTATCGAGACCGCCTGCGCTTGCGACTACGAATTTATCTTCCACTCGCTACGTCTTTGCTTTGAGGATGTTGGCGCTAGATGGCGCTGACGTCAGAATGAGTTAATAAATTAAAATATAATTGTTCATTTGCCCGTTTATAAAAAAAAATGTTTTGTAAGTAGATGAAATTTATATTGTCCTCTCATTCTAATGACATGGAAATTACGAAGACAGGTAATAATTGTGTTTATTCAATTGAGTATTTGAATCAATTTTTATTTATTAATATATGTATTTACTTTAATTTATTTGAGATACGCTTCTGCAAAGGAACTCCTATAAGGATATAATAATCCCCTGATAAGATTAAAGTCATTTTCAATGATAGCTGTTTTTAAAATAATTTCTAAATAAAGGGGTCCTAATTGAGTATTAAAGAAATAAATATGTCTGCGATTCTCAATGTTATTTAACTTTATTGTTTCATACCATAGCACTTTAACCATACGAATAAACGGTTTTATTTACCTTTGTTTCTTTTCTTGACTAAACGAAGTGATAAAGAAAGAGTCTGCCCCTTTCACTCTTTCTTTTCTTCCAGACACTTAATTCTCAGTGAAAAGTACTTTAAACCGGTTGTCTGAAATTAATTTGCGATTTTTGACGTCAAAAAATCCTTCTTCTTCTTCTTCCATTTTCCTTGTGGCAATCGAGTCGATGTCGACTATTTTGCCAATGTCAAGTTAATTGTTGTGACATTAGGCACGATTTTTATCTTAATGATGACGTTTATGAGTAGGGTTGAAGTCTGAATAATTTTCCATTAATATTAATTCGGTTCGTAATATTAGTTGTAATCGAACGGAGCCTAACGTCTCGTCATTCGATGACGGTAAAATTGTAGATTTTTGACAGTTGTCTCTGTCAAATCCAACATATAGAATGGACTGAGCAATACTCGTGTGTGACCACTCTTAAAAGAGAAAGCGATCGTGCGGCCAATACCGATGTCTGTCTTGTGGGTCATCCGCCAATCCGCTCCTGCCAGGCTGTGACGTGGACCAATCAAAATTGTAGAAAAAGACTACTGGCCACACGCTCGCTTCGTCTCTCATACACTTTTCTGCTCGTATTTACTTTACAACTGGATAATGAACTCTCAGTCTGTCCTCTTACGGCCGGTTTCTATATCAAGTTAATCAGTAAATTTGCTTACTAAAGATAGGATTTTAACATAAGGTCCATTCTCCAGTAAGCAAATCTCCTGACAATTGGATTTATAGAAACCAAAGTCTGACACAATTGAATAACAGACTTTGGGCTCCAAGTTTTTGTGTGTCTGAATATAATTTTAATGTAATATTCGTTTATATCGTCAAACTACATTGTCAATAGTTTTGGAAATAGATATGAGCCGTAAATATATTTGACTGAAAATCTTATAGGCGTTTTCCGAAATTAATGAAAAGGCTAGGAATTGAAATTGAAAAATTTATAATTATCGATTTGTAATTAATGTTGTACGCAGGGCAACACGTCAAGCTTTAAATTTCCAATTTATGCTAATCTTTCATAGTCCGAAAAGCCACACAATGTGAGATCAGTTTATAATGGTTTGTTATAATTTGACTTATAGCCATGTTTACATAAAAAGGGCTCATGTTTCAATATAAGGATTCGATAATTTTTAACAGAAGAATAAATTTTAATTTCTGCCGCACAAAGATACCATTTCACGTAAATTAATGATTAGCTGTGCGTATAACAAATACGCTGAAATAGTTCAACATATTCATAACCACGGATGGAAATGGTTTATTAAATGAAATCTCTGAATACGAAAGTTAATCAGCTATAAATTTAGAGATCTATCAAATAGTAAAATTTATTCCTCTGATAATAATATCTAGAGATAATGAATTCAAGAATAAATCGATCCAGAAGTTTCAATATACATAATTTTATTATTTGATTTATTGTTTGATCGCTTTGCATTCTCAGTTATTATTGATTTACAATTCAGTAATATTTACACTGAATTCTGTTATTTTTCGTATCAATGCTAATTAATAGTTAATATTTTTTTTAATAATAATTCTACGCTCAAAGAAATTAGTGTCAACAAGATATTCGAATATCGAGCTATGAAAGATTGAATGTTGGCAGCTCTCAATGCAGATTGAAGTATGTTTTAATGTTTTTGAAGATTGCACTAATTTATTTGCATTGTTAATTTCAAGATTCTACTAGAATGCACATGAATTTACTATCGCTATGTCAGCTGAAATTAGGCGAAGGTTTGCTAGAGCATTTTCGTCCTTAGCTAATTCAGATAGAGTTGAAAATAGTATGATAAGTTAATTTCTGACACGCGAATATTAGACATTGAAACGAAACTACTTTTTACGGATTTTATCGCGGTATATTGATATTATTTAATTCCCGACGTTTCGTACGTAAAACGTAGTTTTATTTCAGTATGCCAAGTTATAAAATTTATAACCAATAAAATAATGTGTGTAATATTTCGTTGGCGAGATGCTCCAATTGCCCGTAACAAACACTTTTGCTATAAGGTCTAACTTTGAATAAATAATATTGAAAATTAGACCGTATGGTAAATTGTCAGTAACTGCTTATTTGGGTCTATATAATAATTAGCAACAATTTTTTTAGCATAGCCTCACGGAAGTTCTCTTGTATCGTGAGTGCGTTTACAAACAAATTACCACAGACATAAATACCCAGACCTGAAACAACTACCTGTAGAACATACAAATATTTGTTCCGTGCGGGGATCGAACCCACAACGCGTATTTTGAACCAAGGCGCTCAACACTCAGTAACTCGCTACCAAAGACGCTGTGAAGTTGGAGAGTTTATAATAATATCAATAAAATGCGATAAAATCCTTAAAAAATAGTTTAATTTCATCTATATTTGAATTGAATAAAGACGATATTTTTTTATCATCTTCGTGTAAACTACGCTGACTGTGTTATATAATTAAACGCCGGGACTTCATGGCAATACCAATTTAACACGCCGAACCCTACCGATCACTTTAAAACTATAAATCTTTGCATATAAATTAGTTCCTAATATTACATTAAATCTTAGTGCAATCGTTAAAATAATTGTGTTGTGTTAATTTACTTATGTTTGATAGGTTTATGTAAATTTGATTATCAATTTATTAATAAATAATTAATTATTACTTTACAGATATTCCTAACACAAGATTTCATAGATATGTAGTTGCTTGTATACTCAGATATTTTACTATATATATCATTTTTTTTTAATTACATTATAATCGCAATTCTAAATGTTCTGGGGCCGTATTATGACATGTTATTGCGATCATTTTTAAGTTGTAAGATCCCATTCATAGCGCCATTTAATCTGTAGAGCGGCATCCCTCTTCTTTTCAATCGGAAAATGATCGCAATAACTTGTCATAATATGGCCTCTTTATAGAGGTATCGCCATATTCAATAACCCCTCTAAAATTTCATGCTAATGTTATTTTTAAAGGATTATGGTATATTTTCCCGTGGCAAAGACAAGTTCTATATCAATCGATACCTCTCGTAAAAACAAAAGATTGGCTATAGACGTCCCAGATTATCGATTTTGAGATTAACAACAATGGATGTAATACAAAGATATGAGTAACAGTATTAAAATTTAACGTTTCTGTGAACAATCAGAAACATTGTGACGCTGTTATCTGTAAATATTTATGTGATATTTTAATTAATCTATATTTTCACGTGCCCCTAGGAAAGGCCAGAGAGAAAAGTTATGATGATTCGAATTATAAGGTTAGTTGTACTTACACGAAAGATTTATCGTCTGACTATGGGCCGATGATGTACAGGAAATCGTCGTGAATACGTAAAAAATATTTGCGCGCAATATTATAGGATGTGTTAATTTGTAAACAAAAAACAGAAAAATGGTATTCAGAACAGAACGTGTGTAGCACGTAGCATAGATATCATGAATTGTTTGTTTAATAATATGACAACTTTTAAACTAAGGGCTTATTATCAATATCAATATTCCTTTTATAACGAGACTACCCATCTTTTTTCTGAGCTTTTTATTATGAATCAACATAAAGAAGTTAAATGCATATTACGAAATCACATGAATCATTATTCATTATACGACATGACCATTTGTTGTTAGTTATTAGTCAATATATTGTATTGTTGAAATATCAAACCAATTTTAGATATACAATTTGCCAAAGACATTAATCTTTCAATCGCTGATCGCAAAGAATGCTATATTACTTGTAATAATTGGCGACAAGGCCTTATTCTGGTCAGCGTTGGTATTAATTAATTAAAAAAAATTAATATAGAATCAGAGTATAAAAAATAATTGCAATTAAAATTAATTCAATTGAAAATGTAATTAATTTCCAATACTGATAGTGTTGATTCAGCATTAAACTGGGTGACTAGTTTTAAGGAACAAAATATTCTATTTTTTTATAAACTAACATCTGTTGCTTCGCGTAAAGATACTACATTTTAAATAAACTGCCATCACGCGAAGGGTTTCATAGGTGTACTAATTTACAATCACAGCTCGTTTTCGGTCTGCTTTGGTCCCATGTAATGTGGGACGAGATAGGCTGACCAGTTCGAAGGTGAATTTACAAAAAAATTGTCAAGTGATACTCCAGAGGTAGATTTGGATAATTTGTCTAGCTTGTATTCCATATAAATGATCTTAGCCAATAATATCTTTAGAACGTGAAATGGCATGATCTATTTTCACGTAACCTACTATTACGTAAAAGTTGCAAGTTTATACACAGTATCTTTTTATTTACCGTAAAAATGTAAAGCATACATGATGGTACAGACATGGAACACTGAACTCGTGAAATAATAGTCAGCTGTTACATACATTAAGCGTGGTTGATAATATTATTTTTTATCTATGTTCTAAGGTTCCTCAATGCGACAAATTGTATGGTGTTCCTAACAATTTATTGAGCTGAGTATTTTCGCGGTTTCAGGGTTAAATCCTTATTTTATTCTACGGTAAATAATAAATGGTTTTATACCTAGTAATAGAATGTGACCGTAATTGGGTGTATCCTTGAAGTAGTTACCCAGTCAATTGGGGCACAGAATTAATCCACAATGAACCTTATTCACTGATATGTTCTCAGTCATATTGTTAATACTTTGTGATGTGAAGCCACTGATCGTAATTCGTTAAAATAGTATTAAACTACGGTAAGTTCCATATTATTATGTATGGTGGAGCTCCGTGTATGGTTGTACCGTACGGCGAATGCTGTCTATGTTCTCTTAATATAATTAAAGTAATATAATTGAGATGAAAATACTTGTTGGTTTTTATTCATATACTAGCTGTTACCCGCTACTTCGTCCGCGTGGTATTTAACAAAAATCATAAAAATGTAGCCTAAGTTACTCCTTGTTACATCAGGTATCTGCCAGTGAAAGTCCCGTCAAAATCGCTCCAGCCATTTCAGATGTTAGCTGAAGCAAACAAACAGAGAAGAATGGTTGAAAATGTTGTTATGGTATATGTACCGTGTATACATCCAAATGCACTTAGTAAAAAGCGGTTATTTTAATATTACAAACAGACACTTCAATTGTATTTATTTGTACAGAATATAGATAGGATAGACGAAATCGTGATGTTTTGTTCCACCATTTGGCTGAACAGTATATATATTTATTAGTGATAAAAAAAAGCGCCATAATAATTATCAAGCCTTCCGATTCAAAAATAGTTCTTTCTACGTCATGCGTCGTTGCTAAATAAAAATGCAAGGTTCACGTTCACAGTAATATGGCAAAACGAGTTACATATAAAAATGTGTTCAAGATTCAAAAAGATAAATTTGACCCCGACGTGATTTGAACACGCAACCTTCTGATCTGGAGTCAGACGCGCTACCGTTGCGCCACGGAGTCGATATGACAATGTTCTCAAATTATTAGCCGTTTATGAGATATATTCACGAGAAAGTAGAAACATTGTACTTTAATGCATTTGAAAAAAATATGGTTTCAAGATCTTGGTTACTTACTGTACTTACCATTCCGAATATTGATACGTATAACAGTAACAATATTAAGGTATAAATAATACGGGCGTAATATGGTTAACGCATCACTTTTATTCTCGACCGACAAACAAAGATTGAACCTGACACAAAACCGAGAACTCATTATATAGTAGGCTGGCTGGCTTGGCTTGGCGGCAACTGTCACCGCTCCACTATTGGCTGGCCTGCGTGGCGGGAGCAGGTGACGTCACGGCTTGGCTGGCTGAGGCTAGGCTAGGCTGGCAACACAGTAGCGGCATCTTTTGGCAACGCGTTACATTCGGCCATCCTGCAAGCATTGCTCCCGCAATGGCAATAAGAAAGCACAATTTAGTCATAGCCTGGCAGTACACAAAGTAACAAGTAGTTAATAGGGAATGAGGAAAAACCTTGACTCAGGTCAACTCTCAAGCAAATCTATAAGATACTCAGTTTCTAGTTGCTCGTCAGTGCCATTTGCACTATCAGACATAGGTGCTACACTTTTGTATGGACGGGTAGAATTGGCTGATAATAGGCCAGTAAACTGCTTGTAACCCCCTGAGCCCCTTTATATTTCCGATCTTATAATGATCATTACCTAATGCCTTAATACTACATAAGGACCAGAATATAAGTCATATAATTTCGCGTTCACCTTACCAAAGCTATTGGTTGGTGCCTGTCCCCATAATAGATACATAGTCCCCTCTTATATACCTATTTTTAGTCTCATATCAAAGTTACGTTTCATTTTGGAACTATCTATCTGAATGCGTTTTCGAGCTTTGCTGGGCCTAGATTGAATAGGTTCTGATGCTTGATTAGGGATGGAAACATCGAACGTAGATGTACCAGTTTGAGCGAACATCAGATCGTAGGGTTTATAGCCTGTGGACTCGTTAATAGTGTTGTTTATACCCCAAATGACATCGAGCAAGCTATTATCCCTATCCTTATCACTAGGTTCAGTAGATCTTAAAGCATCTAATAAAGTTCGGTTGGTGCATTGGATCTGGCCATTTGCCCTGGGACATGCTATAGCATTGTAATTATGATTACATCGCAATGTATGGTTGAACTGCTTTTCGGTGACACTTTTTGGAAAACCTGCTCGTGAAGGCCTTGCCGTGATCCGAAATCATTCGTTCAGGGTACCTAAATAGACTAAATATTATTTTTAATAAATGATATGTATTTCTGTGTGACACTGTTAGTCCAGACAGTAATAGTATTACAATAATAATATTATTAGATATTGTGCGAGTGTTACGATGTACTTAGGGCAATATCTGGACAGGCCTTTTGAAGAATGAGCTATAGCAGCTTTGAGTTGACCTGTCCTAACTGACGGCACACATACATCAGGCATAGTGTAGCTCCACCATTATTTAGGGAGCTCAGCAACCTGTCGTACGACAATACCAGATTAGAACGACATTTGCGTAGGTCATGTAAAATACTCAATAGCAATAGCCTCAGTACATCGCTTTAGACCTACATGACCTATATCGTCATGGTGTTTTTGTAGAATTTTCCACCTAGCAAGCCCTGGCACAATTAAGTGATTGCCGTTCAAAGTTTTACGGTAAAGTCTATAAGCGTAATCATTTGTTATATCACTATCCTTAAAACCGATTTTTAGCAATTCTATAATATGTTTTAAGTTTTGATCTTCGATTTAAGCTGTATCACACTAATCCATTATATCTAAACGATTCAAATTAAACGCTTTTACTAGATTCCTACTCAATGCATCAACGTGCTGCATACGTTTACCGAGTCTATAACCGATTTACATTCGGTTCGGTCAGACAGTGAACGTAGCTCCGTAATAACTAACTTTAAAAAGTAGTTTAAAAGCGTAATATACCATTATAATGCAATAGAAATAGTGATTGCACATTAATAACGAACTGAACACGTTTTGAGCAATAAACATACAAAATTTGTGATAAATAATCAATAAAATAACTACATTCAGTGACTAAGTGAGTGTTACAATTATATAGGAAAATACGAAGAAGAGCAATAAACAACGTCTTACCAATAAAAACAGAGGTAAACAAACAATAATATCACTTAAGGTACCTAATCATATAAAACGGATAAAAGTGTAAAAAAATAGTAACTGAACTTTATAAAATACACAACAGTGTTTAATAGAAAATAGACGGTTGGCAATAAAATTCAAAACGAAGCGACGATGCGACGCTTGACCTACCTACGAATGTTTCTTATAAATCTCAGGAAGCACTTGATAATTTCAATTTCATTGTTAACTACTGCGTGGCCTGGTGGCACCGCAGTGCGACTACAATCTTACGAGTTGCGTCTTCGAACCTTAGCTCCCAGTTGGACTTTTTGTGATGTTTATATTAATAGTTATCTAAAAAAAATTGAAATGGATAATGTAACATGAGTACATGACGCCAAACTTGTCGTTCTACAGTCCGTTTTTTTGGACTTGTCTTTTTTGGTAAACAAACCCTTCCCGATGCGAAAATCACAAGTTTTTCTTTAATCACGCACTTAATGTAGGAAACGATTTTATTAACACTTACATTATACACATACACTTTAAATTACACCAAAAACTGCTTCGAAATCACTATAAAAGTCTATTATTTTTAATAAAAACGAAATTTTATGTAATTTCATTTTCACAGAATAAAATAATCATGACAATTTGACATTTCAAAACTCTAGATTATCTACGAATTTTAGGGGATGTGACAAAATAATGAATGATTTTGATTTATGTGAATGAGCAAAAAATCCAAAAAGTCCTTATCTTCACAAAAATAATATTGTGACAATATTATCCATAGCATTTTCTTGCTATTTAGCATTTTTTTTAATCATGAACCCTGTGCTGACATCAGAATATGAAATATTAAAGATGGAATTAACAAGAATTAGAATTAAGAACAATAATAGTTGTAGCTAGGAATTTTGTCGACTTTTTGCGGACCACAGTGACGACGTTGTTCCCGAGGTGAACGGCGTAGAAATGAGTGGTGGTTGAAGTCTCAACTCCAGGACCCGACGGCTTGCATGGCAAAGAGTGGGTCGCCCGGCCTTGGCGGCTCTCGGGCCTCGATTGAGGGAGTTCCTAAGCGCACGAGGGGCCAATTCCACTCCGATGGAAAACGGGGAAGCAGATCCTCTGCGAAGCCGGGACGCCCTGCAGATTCTCCGTAGGCATTCCTATCCTAGTGCTGCTCGTCGAGGTGGGCAAGCTAATTGAAAGTCCTTGTGGACTGCCTTGTCGGGCACCTGGTGGGGGTGGGTTTACTCTATCGGGTACAATGATACTGCATCAGATGCACCGATCCAGAGGTTCATAATACATGTGTCGGAATTTTCTGACGAAAGATTCTGACACGTGTATTTCAGAGGAACTACTAATAAATTTATGTTTTGCAGTTGTCGTTTTATTTCTTCATATTCACTTCACACATTCACTTCATATTTAAAATTAAAAAACAAATCAGTACTCGTCAAGGTGAGAATCCTTCTTCAATAGTCTTGGCTAAGAGTATGTAGTTCAGTCATTCATTCATGATTTCCCAACATTATCTAACCACTATCATACCATTGTTTACCAAAAAAGACAAGTTAACTGGGATAGACTGTATGTCAATGCAGGATATCTGACGTTACTAGACACGACGATGTATAGTTTGGCCAATACGTCGATAGATGGCGCTAATAGAAGTGCGTGAACAAATAAGCGAACTAAACACCAAACTATTATCGGCCAATAATGAAATCGATAATTTGCACTGTGAAATGAGACGACTAAAAGACGGTCTACAAAAGTGATACGACGTAATAAACTTGTATAGGAAAATAGCATGCACTGACACTGACAATAGTAGTAGACCTTCATCTGCACGGAAATTATAACCTATCAAAATCTGTACTGATAATAATGGTATACGCTTTATTCCCGACTAGTAATGCGGCAAAAATTCATAACAGGACGCAAAGTGTCATTGTGTTGTTTCTGTAGTAACGTACCTACCCGCTATTCCTAACTTGCAAGCATTCGTGTGAATTTCGCTAGGCATTTTTAGGATCATAAATAGCTTACAACCCTGGGCTAGGTCTAGACTGGTGAAATAGTACATACCGGATAACCTCGATACCTGATCGTCAATATTAAATGTATGTATATCTATCACGAACTGATGGCATTAAGCACAAGATAGTCGACGCATTCTACCGCCACCGTTTTTCTTTTTGACTAGAACTACCGGGGACGCATAACTAGACAGACTCTTTAAAAATACCTGCGCTTAACAGATAGGAGATTTTAGATTTTACGATGTCTTGTTCAGTCTGGGGTGGGGTCGACAGGGGTGGTCTTTATGAACGACAAAATATAAGCTGGTCATGGAGGAGTCTGTCATTTTTACTAGTTTGGTACATCCTAACTCTTGGGCACTAGCCGCGGAGTAATCATTAAACTGAGATAAGTGTTGGATTAACCGTTTATGCTTTAACGTGTCTATAGGCCCTATGTCACTTTTATGTACAACATCTATACCCCCTTCGATTCGAGCATATTTTTGGCAAATAAGTAGCATTTTTAGTAGGTAAGGTAAGGTGAGGCAGGCAATTAATGGCACTGGCACTGACCCGTGTAACATCCGTGCAGCTCTCGGCACGTAGCAGGATGATCCCCTTTTTCCAGTCGATATCCTTCTCTCCGGCACCGATGATCTTCGGACAGCCAATGCTCCTGCTGATCATAGTTGAAGCCATCATCGAATACACATGCTCGTGCGTTCATCTGAAATAATAAAATGTCTACGCAGTATCACTCACGTTCGGTCATGCCTGACCAAGCATAATTTCGTTACCGAAGGAAATTCTCTTAAATTGGAAACTATCCAATGAAATCCAGAAACAATTGTATGACATCCTTTAGCCGGAAATTTAAAATTTTTAAAGGCACGATCAACCCTCACACTGGTATCATCATTATCACCAAACAAATTTAAAGAAAGGTAAAATGGTTCGATCTCACCAGTATACAACATCACGACAGCATTTCTGCCTTGAATCACCAGAAGCAATGAAACTCCGGGTTGACCTCAGAGTGTAGCTCAGTAGACGCATCCTTGCAAGTTGCCACTGCTCAGAAATCTGCTATCTCACATTAGTAGGAACGCCAATGGCGGTAGTTTTGCCCAGATCTCCAAGATTTCCTGATTTTTCGTCGTATGATGAGGGTAGTTTATTATCTGCATCATCATTGTCCACTTCTTGGTCCACACGTCTTTTCATGTTGCGTGGATACCACTTCTGAAATATAACAGTAACAATATTAAGGTATAAATAATACGGGCGTAATATGGTTAACGCATCACTTTTATTCTCGACCGACAAACAAAGATTGAACCTGACACAAAACCGAGAACTCATTATATAGTAGGCTGGCTGGCTTGGCTTGGCGGCAACTGTCACCGCTCCACTATTGGCTGGCCTGCGTGGCGGGAGCAGGTGACGTCACGGCTTGGCTGGCTGAGGCTAGGCTAGGCTGGCAACACAGTAGCGGCATCTTTTGGCAACGCGTTACATACGATTGATGTATATTTGAATGTTCATACATACGTACTCAACTTTTATATTGTAATCATTAATTACTGCGTAATTGCTTCGTTTCAACTCACAAGCTTTGATTATTGTAGATACCTATGTGTTAGTACTAATATACTTAGGCTTTTGAAAAAAAAATAAACATTGATTTTTTTAAGTATTTTAAAATGCGAAAATTTTATTCTATTAATTATAAGCATTTAAAATTTATTGAAAATCACGTTACTAAAAACGCGCGATCTTCACTTGTTGCAGATCAATCAATCTCTGTTTGGACTGCAATGTATGAAAACTAACATTTTGACGTCACACGCGCTCGGCGCACCTTCGGTTCTGGATTCAAAATATTTTTTTTTTTTGATATATCATTTGAGTTATTGCGAAAAAAAAAAAGTAGTTTTGCTATGAAACTTATATATGATCTTTCCATTTACCACAAAAATTCAAAACCTCTATTGGCGATCGCGGTCGGACAGGAAAAGATGTAAGGGGCTTTTTACGACGGTTCTGAATGGAATCTTATAAGTTTTCAATTGATCCAGATCGCAGGTTCCCAGACTCTTTTCCAATGACCACTTTCTAAAATTTTGGTGGTTCCGGTGCATTGCAGGATGCAGCTACATTTCTACCATATTCTCAAACGTCACGTTTTTTGTCACGTCAACGTAGACCCCTGTGGAGTATCCCGTAGACCCTAGGGGTAGGTACACTTGAACAACTTCAGGTACTACTGGTCCAGATGAATAACCGGGCAAATAAAATACCGAGTAACAACGTAAAATGATTTATTTAAATATCAATGACTTCACATATTCCGTTTACTTACAGTGCTAATCTTATATAAAAATAAATAATTAAGTAGGCAGTAGGTACACAATTTAATTTTCACATGCTTCACACTTCTAACATGACTTTAAATAAGGCTTGAAATACATTGTTTTAATAATATTTCACAGCACAGGTATTCACAAGAAACATACTTAGCTATATTTATTTGAATATAAATGTAAAAATATGGAATAATTATTAAATAGACGACGAATGTGGATATAGCCTATTGGTACGTAATCTATATCTATATATATAAAAGAAAGTCGTGTTAGTTACACTATTTATAACTTAAGAACGGCTGAACCGATTTGATTGAAAATTGGTGGAGAGGTAGCTTAGAACCAGGAGACGGACATAGGGTACTTTTTATCCCGTTCCCGCGGGATGTGATAACAGACCGAATTCCATGGGGGCGAAGCCGCGGGCAAAAGCTAGTATATAATAAATTAATATTCTTTATTATATTTACTTAGGTATTCTTAAAATGACATGAATTTGTTGCTTCTATTTGGTGTTACTATTATTGGCACAATTTCCGTCTAAATAATTTATTTTACCTAATTTAATTTACCTATACTTAGCTATAAGAGCTGCCTGATTTGGTAAAAATTGATACGTATCACGACTTTGAATATCCATGGAGTTTCTTGATGATTCTTATCATAAGGACTACCTTCTTGTTTTACATATCTAAAGACTAAAGAAGCTTATCTGACAGTATTCATCTCTCAAATAGCTGCAATTTTGTATCTAATTCAGAACATGACAATCTCGCTTCGGGTGCCTACTGCTATTTGAAAGTACATGTATGGAAATTAAATAATTATCCGTTGATTTCTATCCTTTATTTTAATTATAAATACTAGTTACTAGCGATATCTAAGAGTGTATAACAATTTTTTTTACCACAATACGACATTGTCTTCATATAATAGTACTGGATAAAATGTAGTGCAATTTATTACAGTAAAATCTGGACTATTCGGTGCACAGGCTTGCAGATAATAATTGTAATTGTTAAACTACTGCTTGCCTTGTCCCCAAATGAAATGTTGATTGTTTGGTAAATATTAAATATCTTCTTTCTGGGATATTATGTTTAATTCTGCTATTTATCTGCCTTATTTTGAATATCCCCAATGAATTTAAGACGCGGCGGACATTAAACACTTGTTCACTGAGAATGTTTTTCATAATACCTTTTAATATGATTGGGAGATAAATACTCGAGTAAACAAATAATACATGATGATTATTAATTTGATGGTGTGAATTGTTATCATGTCCACTCTTTCTCATTGGGGGAGTGTCCCCCCCATGTTTGCGCTTGAGCACAGAGGAAGCGGGTATAGAGACGTATTATTATGCAATGTTAGAAGGTTCCTCTCTCTAAGTCCTAACCACCGATACCTTGGACCCTGAAAATGCATGTCTTATTGGGTTGGGTTTATTATGGAATGGATTGGTCATCTATCTATACTAATATAGAAAGCTGAAGAGTTTGTTTGTTTGCTTGAACGCGCTAATTTCAGGAACTACTGGACCGATTTGAAAAATTCTTTCAGTGTTAGATAGCCCATTTCTTGAGGAAGGCTATGGCTATATATCATCACGCTACGCGGACGAAGTCGCGGGCAGAAGCTAGTAATTATTATAAAACAATCAAAAGTTTTTCGAGAAATGTAACTGTGTATCTATTAATTTCTAAAGTATTTTTTAAAATAAATGGTAAATCATCATAGCACCTGAAAAAAAAAATTTTTTTTCTTGTATAATGAAAATGATTATACAAATGGATAAGGCGTCGGACTTCGGATCCGAAGATTGCAGGTTCGAGTCCTGTCACGGTCGAATATAATTACAAATAGATTAAATAGAACCGGATCTCTATTATACCTGACAATACCTTCATTGGTTGGACTGGGCATTGTCAACACATTGTATTTTATAACACTGTTTAAAGTTATATGTCCGTGAATAATAACTGCCTCATTAGCCAAGTGGTCCTGAGCGCGAGCGACTGCTACGCTAGAGGTCCTGGGTTCAATTCCCAGGTCGAGCAGTGTTATTTGGCTTTTCTATGAAATTCCCAGTAGCAGCTCGGAGTTAGGAATTTGTGCCCGGTTAATGGCAATAGGCTCGTCCCCTATTACATGGGACCTAAACATACCGGCCAACTGTGGGTGTACATTAGTACGCCTCTGCCTAACCCTTCGGGGAATACAGGCGTGATGGTATGTATGTATGTATGTCTGTGAATTACACAATAGCTTATCTTTGTCATGGGTTGTAGACGGAATGGATTGTGTTGCATATTACATTACGTAGTGACTGAAATGGACAGTCTAGCTGCATAGACAATTGTCGTTGGAGCTCGTTGTAGGTCGTTTGTGCCGCTGGAGGCTGACTCGGCCCGCTCCGTACTCGCCCTGAAAAAGGAATATAATAAATCCTGTTTATTTTATTGTACATAACATACCATCACGCCTGTATTCCCCAAAGAGTTAGGCAGAGGTGTAGTAAGGTACACCCACAGTTCGCCGGTATGTTTAGGTACCATGTAATAGGGGGCGAGCCTATTGCCATTAACCGGGCACAAATTCCAAACTCTGAGCTGCTACTGATAATTTCATACAAAAACACTTTGCTCAACCTGGGAATCGAACCCAGGACCTCTAGCGTAGCAGTCGCACTTGGTACCACTAGACTAACGAGACAGTTTTTTATTGTGTCTCTTATTTTTATTGATCAAACGAGCTGATCACCCTCGTGGTGGTAAGTAGTTATCGTCGCGCAACACGAGAGGAGTTGCTGATGCCTTGACGATCCTTAACAGCTCCTACGGACTGCAGACCAAGGTGCTTTACGACAGACTCCGACGTAAGGGTGGTCGCCAGCCATTCAGAACCCAAGAGAGCCCACCACCAAGCAAGTGAGATATTTTCTCGCCTCTTACGAGATGCCTATCTAACTGGCGGCGAAGAATTGTTTTCTAACTCGTAAAAAGTGCCGCTATGAAATTTTCTCAAAGTTTGGATTTGTGTGGTTTCTATTTGAAATCTGGAATCTTAGACTTATGAGGCAGTTTGTATTCTTTAATTCGTAACTAGCTTCTGCCCGCGACTTCGTCCGCGTAGCGTGATGATATAGCCTATAGCCTTCCTCAATAAATGGGCTATCTAACACTGAAATAATTTTTCAAATCAGACCAGTAGTTCCTAAAATTAGCGCGTTCAAGCAAACAAACAAACAGACAAACAAACTCTTCAGCTTTATATGTTAGTATAGATTTAATGTATTTATTATGTGTTTATCTTACCTCGACACTAACAACTCTCAGAGGTTGCTTGGAGTACAACTTGTGCGCTAACGTCATGAAGATAGATTCCACGTTGTCGCACTCCGAGTCCAATAACGCTGAAGTTTCAAACAACTGAAAATACACAAATTTCAGTAACAATTGATTATTACGTGAAAAACGAGAAAAGATGATAAATGAAGCCAAAGCTATTATCTACAGAATTTTTCAGAACGTTCGCAAATCGCACAAAATCTGCAATTGGACGCAGTTTTATCAGTTGTATTGCTCAAATCTAGATATTTGTATGATTCATATTGATACATCGCCTAGAAACAGTCATAGTATGTAAATGAAATTGGGAGACGAGTGAAATCGCGGGACATAGCTAGTTTACTTATAAAATAATTAATAATATACAATGATTTGTGGTAACAGAATCATAACAGGAAATGTATCAATAAGTATTTCTACGAATATTGCAAATACCCACTTCTTCACTTTTGTGAAGGATCTTGATAACGTCACTGATAGGTTTCGAGTGATCTCTTATTGCGCACTGTTTAATGTAAGACGTAAGTAAATATGTTCTTTTGAGCCTTACGTACTTACAAATAAAGATTAAAAATGGTCAATAACATTGGGATTAAGTTAGTAGTCAGAAGCTTAAAAAAAGCCTGGACATGGTCTATCTTCAGGATATCTACATGTATAAATCCAAAAAATGGATTGCGGAGCCTAGCAGCAGTGTGATTGGAAGGCGACCTTACGAGCTAATCTATCATTTCTATTTTTTTAAATATGGCAATAAATAAACCGTGAATAATAAAAAAATAATAAAGTTCGTAGTACTCGCAACGGGAGCATTTGTATCACAAGATGTATGAATGTGGAAAAAAGCAAAAGAAGCATGCATGATTCGTAGCAGGTGGCAGTCTTTAGTTTCTGTGTACCCCTATGGGAGAAAGGCCTGAGTGTATGTATGTAATAAACGTCTTACAGGCATTCCATATTTGTCGGCTAGCCTCTGGGCGTAAGTCGTAGCTAGGCGGGACTCCGGAGTGCCGCGGTCGCATTTATTGCCAACCAGCACTCTCGGCGCCTTCATTAGACCGTGAGACTCCACTTCCTGCATCCAGCTTGCTATTGACTGAAATTTATAACATAACATAACCAACCCATTATTCTGTTCCACTGCTGGGCATGGGTCTGCCCTCAGGATGAGAGGGATTATGCCATAGTCCACCACACTGGCCTAATTTGGTTTGGCAGACTTAACAAGCCCTGAAGCAGATCTCTCAGATTTCCTCACTATGTTTTCCTTCAACTTTTAAAAGTGTGTGATAACTATTAAGGGGCCGTCCTAAAAATTGACGCATTTTAGTGAATTTTGATGACCGATTGTGAGGAATCTACAAAGAATTTATATAAAGTTATTCATTATTTGAAAAGAACTGTTCTTAAACCTGGCACATACGGAAATGGATTTTTCAATTTACTTCTATAATAATCGTAAATCCCTTTTATTGACAACTCCTTTTCCCAAAAAACGCGTTTCGAGTGAAGTTTGATGATCGGTTTACAAGAAAATATTAGTATTACTGAATATTAAAAAATACTATAAAACCCAGCATATGCTCTACTTGGAACAAGCGGAAGCACTTTTTTCAATTTTCATACAAAATATAGCAGGAAAAAAATATTTACGTAACGTAATTTTTCGTGAAAATTGCAGACAAATATGTATTTTTTTCTATTTTTTAGAAAGACATTTTGATTATTTTTTAAATTACTTAATAATCATCAGTTATCCCTCTAATAGGATCAAACATTACTTTTTTAAAAAAAATATATTTTGATTTAGTAAATCAAAGATGAAAAGACCTATAATTGTGCTATAATATCGAGCGCGCAAAGCCGCTCGCGCCAGTCACGTTTGGGCCTTCCCAGCGAGAGGACGTATCGCTTTGTGTCACAGGCGTGCGCTTGTTCGACGTAAATATTTTCCCAAATTATACTGCGATTAACACAACTTGATACGTTGATTATTTTATAACTTCTAATTTCTTGAAAAGCCATATAATATGGTCTGGTATTTTTTGTAGGAAGTATGGGTAGTACAAGTTTCTCATTGTGCTGATTACGAAAATGTTTATTTTTGAAATCCAAGATGGCGGACATTACTTTTCTAAATAAATTAATATGGGTGTCAATTTCAAAGATTTTCAGGGGCTGATTACGAAAATTATATTAATTTTGAAATCCAAGATGGCGGACATTGCTTTTCTAAATAAATTGACATGGGTGTCAATTTCAAAGAATTTTGGGGGCTGATTACGAAAATGACATTAATTTTTAAATCCAAGATAGCGGACATTGTTGTTCTAAATAAATTGATACAGCTGTCAATGTCAAGGATTTTCAGGGGCTGATTACGAAAATGCTTTTCTAAATAAATTGATATGGGTGTCAATTTCAAGGATTCTCAGGGGATGATTACGAAAATCATAATTATTAATTTTGAAACCAGAGATTAAAATTTGGTTAATTTTTTTCAAGTTAAATATGAACTGTTAACTATTTGTGTTTTTTTTGCACATTCCTAGATATTATTATAAAGTTATTTTAGTGATGGAAAAACTCGACTGCGATCAAAATTTGAACCTGCGTCTTCTGGTTAGATAAATCAGATGCTATGATCACTAAGCCGCCGCGAGTCCCACTTGCCAGGTCTAAATTTGCATTCACATTCTGAATTTACGTCTTAAAGGTGACGTCAGTAATATCTATTGAAAAGTCACTTCTTTTTTGAAGAACATCCTACAGCCTGATTGTACTTGGGATGTAGTTCCTTTAGAAACGTACAGTACAGTACCAATCTTTTTGGCCGGGCAGAGGTTGTTGCACCCGCCTTCGTGCGCATGGTACAGTCAAGTGGAAAATTACTAATGCAAATATCCTATTTAGTATTAGATCAGTAAGTAGATAGATTTTTATTTTATACATTGGTATAACATAATATACATAAAAAAAATATTTATTAATAAAAACAGGCGTAGTAAATTCTCAGTAGGAGCTCGGAATTTGAAATTTGTGCCCGGATAATGGCAATAGGCTCGCCCCCTATTACATGGGACCTTAACATATCGGCAAACTGTGGGTGTACATTAGTGTACGCCTCTGCGTAACCCTTCAGGGAATACAGGCGTGATGGTATGTTATGTTCGAGGTACTTACGACTGCGACTGCGTGTGATTGCGACCTTAAGTATAATACCTACAGCTCTCAAGAGTCGGCCACCGAATTTCTAATACAAACGTAATACCAAGTTATATCGTAAGTAAAACACAATTTATTGGATTACGATTTATTATGGTATTATGTTTTTGCCGGCAATTCAAGCATTCAAATTTAGACAGCGCAATGCTTGGTAATTTAGTAGCTATTATAACGCTTTATATTTTACTAGCTTCTGCCCGCGACTTCGTCCGCGTAGAGGAGATATAGGAGATATATGAGGATATATAGCCTATAACCTTTCTCAATAAATGGGCTATCGAACAATTAAATAATTTTTCAAATCGAACCAGTAGTTCCTGAGATTAGCGCGTTCAAGTAAACAAACAAACAAACTCTTCAGCTTATATATTAGTATATAGATTGAAAATATGCCATGATATACATTACAAACAAAATTATACAATCATAGCACCTATTACAAAGCTCTATGTTCATTAGTCAAAAGCAACCTCATCTTACAATAAATTATTGATAAGCAAAGGTTTTAATATATTAAAAGGTATTAATATTGTAGTTATCGCCGTGATTACTTCTGTAGTACAAAATTAATGTCTTATGTTGGTCCTTCATTAGGCACATTCTACGTGCATGGTAAATTATGAAAAACAAATACCAGTTCTTCAGACATCTCATCTCACACTTTTCACGATGAAGTGGAGCAAAAGTTAAACTACATACCACAATTAGCACAGATGTACATACAACCGAGCGGTTTCAGTCGTGACCAAAATGTGTTTTGATAAACATTTAACAAAATATTACGATTTTGAAGTGCCTAGAAAAAGATAAAACTATCAACCCTCCAAAGTAAAAGTTTGAAAATTCAAAATCCCTGAAACACATTTTTTATGATGAGTAGCTACATATCTCATTTTCAAATACCTAGCTTTAAAAACTATTCACCCATACTAATAAGTACATTAACCTTCAGGCTTCAACCCCCGTTTCCTACCCTTAAAATGTAAAAATCCATAAATCATTAAACTCGTCACTAGGTATTTATTAGTAATCAGTATCTACAAAAATTACAATTTTTAACCCCAATTTCCGCCTTCAAAGTTTTATGTTTTGATGTTTATTGAATATTGTATGTATAAAAATAAGTATACTAAATTAAAAACAAAATTGAAAGTACAAAAAAAAACTAACGAGAATAAAACTAGAAAATTAATTTAATAATGAAAGGATCAACATTGTTTATAGGCTCGTACGCTCGATCTGCAGCCATGTGTGCGTGAAAAGCGCACACAAACATTTCTATTTCTATTCTATTTATCTTTTGGGGACGCCGGCAGGCACCAGGCGGGCGATCAGTCCTCATATCGGGATTATTTCGCCCAGTTCCCCATTTTGGTGGATCCCGTCATGGGTTACTGGCGCTCGGCGTCGCAAATCTTCCCGTAGCCTTGCAGAAGTCCACCAGTTGTCCGATGGAGAGTTCTGCTAGCCGTTCTTCATTTATCTCATCGGTTCCTAGTATTTCCCATCTAAGTAGCGCATACATTGTGCATTTTGCTATTAGATGGAAGCTTGTTTCTTCTTCTTCCCCGCATGCTGGGCATATAGGGTCCTCCTTTATTTTCATGATCGCCAGGTGTCTGTTAAGTCCACAGTGTCCCGTTGCGATCCCTACTGCTATCTTTATATTTTCTCTGCTCATCCTCAGTAATTTTTGGGATTTCCTTTCGTCATATGACTTTAGGAAGATTTTTGATTGTCGGCAACCTTCCATTGATTGCCATCTTTGGTTCGACTCTTTTACCATTATTCTATGGATGATTCTTTTGACGATATTGTATGGGATCGGTAACCTAGGTTCTGGTCCCACGAAGGGTTCATCAGCTCCCTTCCTAGCCAATTCATCTGCTTTTTCGTTCCCTTTGTGTCCTTAATGACCTGGGACCCATGCGACTGTCACCTCTGCCGTTTCTGCTAGTTCATTGAGTGCTTCTCTGCACTCTTTCACTAGTGCAGAGGTGACCTCCACTTTGTCCAGTGCTTTGAGTGTCGCTTGACTATCACTGTATATGACTATCTTGGAGCCCTCCAGTATGTGGGCTTCTTTGACTATTCTAGTGCATTCCATAATGGCATGCACCTCTGTCTGGAATACACTCGCACATCTGCCTAATGGGAAAGAGCTATTTATGTTCAGTTCGGGGATGTAAACCCCGGAGCCGGACAATTTTGTGCCTTCCTTTCTAGATCCATCTGTATAGCAGTCAACCGTGGATGGTTCTTTTTCGGTTGTCCATAATTCTCTTGTTCCTATGTGTATTCTATATTTCTTGTCGAAGATTTTCTCTTTCTTGATCAGGTCATTATTGACCATGATCATTGATAGGTTGTCTTCGTACCGATTTGCTATTGTTGCATGGCCTTTGTCCATGAAGTTGCCTTTCCAGAGGTTTAGGCTTCTCAGTTTGGACCACACAAACATAGAATTTACCTAAACTCGATCGAGTGAATTTTTAGGACGGCCTCTTAATATGCACATGATTTGAAAAATCAGGAGTCTGAGCCTTGGATGAGAATTCGAAACGTTTGAGCAGGCATCATCACCATTATGAAATTTAAAAATTGTGATAAATTTATTAGATTATTAGAAGAAAATTTATGCAATTTTAGTCACTTACCAAAAGGGCTTTTTAAGACAAAGATAACTGATGTCTATGACTTACTTTCGCATCTATAACATTAGTTTGGATATTGTTTATGAGAATTTTATTTCCAATTGGAATTAAAATTTAATGTATTCATTTGATGGATCTGTATTTCATTTTTTAATATTTAATTTTTATTGAATAAACTACCTTCTGCCCACGACTTCATCAGCGTTAGCGTGATGATATTATACATAGCCTATAGCCTTCCTCAATAAATGGACTATTTAACACTGAACCGATTTGAAAAATTATTTTTCAAATCGGTACAGTAGTGCCTGAGATTAGCATGTTCAAGCAAACAAACAAACTCTACAGCTTTTTATATTTTTGTGTTTTTATCTATGGACATACGTCTGAAATAAAAATATAATAAAAAATAAAATAATATATTAGTATAGAAGTATAGATAATTAAAATACTAAAAATCTCACATGGAATGTCTCAGGTTTGGTGACATCATAAACTATGACAACTGCATGGACATTCCTGTAGTAATGCTGCACCATAGACTTGCGGAACCTCTCCTGACCCGCTGTGTCCCATAGTTGAAGCTGGAATTAATGTAATGGTTGCTGTTTTAAAAGTATTGTTATGTTGACATGAAGAAGAATTGATCAAGAACTGCCTTGGCATAATCCTCCTTTTTGAACTCAGTTGAAAACTGCTAGGAATTAAGGTTTCTAGATGTCTGTGCATCTTGTTGCTGGGCATACTTTCTGCGTTTTGTGATACAAACTCTATACTCAAGAAGTTTTTGGCCCAGCAGTGAAATAATATTGTATTTATTTGTTTTTAATTATTTACAAAACAGTAGGTAGCACTTAGGGTGGATTTAGTACCATAATGGCATTCTCTGTCAAGCTTTAGGTTTGGCCAGTAAGAAATATAACGGAAATATTTTGTACGTTTTTTGGGGTCCAAGTATAGCCCAGTTTAAATATATTTCATTATCTATCTGGTTATAGGTAAACCTCAATGTTATATACAATTACTGACTAGTGATTCAAGCAAAATAAATAGTTAATGTTTTTTTAATAAGATGTTATTTTATGTAAGTACTTATATGAAATGTAATTACTAGGTGAAGCCTATTTTGAGAACGTACGTTGTGACAATTGATGGGTGGATAAGCAAGAATTATTCTCTGTTGACTTCAGTATTTAGAAAGCATACTGTCTCTAACCGAATTTTGAATTTAACTGTATATGCATGGTAATAGTACTTACCTTGATATCTTCGCCACCAATTTTTATATTCCTTTCTCTAAAATCAACACCGATTGTGGCCTCAGATTTATCTAAAAACTGTCCCTCACAAAAGCGATATGTTAAACACGTTTTACCTACGCCTGAATCACCTAAAACTATAATTTTGAACACTTTCTTCTGTTTTAATCCTGGTATTTGCTGGTTTGTAGCATCCGACATTGTTTTGGGGATGTTTTAACGGGAATTTATGTTATATTAGTTATTATTTCCAATCAAACATCAATATTATTTTGATACATTGTTATCAGTAATCAGATTATGAAAACAAATTAAGAATGATTCGTATTTTATGCAAAAGCTGTCAAAATAGTTCCAGTTTCTATGGAAAGAAAGAGATAAATAGAGTGTTTATTCTGACGATAAAAATTATTCAGATTCTTTTTAAAACTGTCAAGCACTATGTGCACAGATATCAAAGTTTTTTTTTTTTTTTTTTTTTTAATAATCTTTATTCATGACCATGGATACATGTCCTTCAGTCGCAATCACTAAACATACTACTACTACATAGTTTTTGTTTTTATACCGCTCTGAATAAGAGTTAAGTACATCTGAGTGACAATGAAATTATATAAACCACTAAAAAATTAAGCGTCTAAACATAAAAATAAATAACAGAAGAAAAAAAAACAATTCAATTAACCCTGAAACAATTAAATTTTTTCTATAGTATTCAATATATATCTAAATAATGGATTAAAGTAAACAGTTTTGGAAAGTAATTCCTGAACGTGGCGGGGAACACATAGAGAGTTTTGTTCTGCAATGTCACTAATTTCGCTGACAAGTATTAGTCTTTGTAAGGCAAACGATTCACATTCAAATATAACGTGTTTTATATCCGCAATTTTCTCTGACTCTGAGCAATATGTACACTTGCTTTCACTGATAATTCTCATCCTGTAGAGATGTGCTGGGACTAAACAATGACCAAAACGCAAGCGATTAATGACAGTTATGAACTTTCTGCTGGAGTATTTGAATTTGTTGTACCACGGCATTGTTGGTAAGTCTTGCTGTATTTCTGCATACCATTTTCCTTTATTTTCTGTCGTTGCGTCCCAATAATCCTTCCATGTCTTCATAAATAATATTTTAAATTGGTGATAATAATCTGTGAAAGGGACCTGGAAAGTTTCGGTAAGATCCTCGTCGTGATCCTGACGAGTCGCCAGATCTACAACCTCATTACCAGCTATGCCACTGTGAGATGGAACCCACAAAAATTCTACATGTTTTCCCAACTTTTGAAGAGTGTACTTAATTTTATGTACAATATAATTTTGTTTATAACTGAGGTTACAATTACATAAACTAGATAAAACACTCATAGAATCACTTACAATTAATATATTATTTACATTTTTGCTTACACTATGTTCATTGGTATTTACAATACTATTTACATATGTTAAAGCAGCTAGTATAGCCCAACCTTCTGCAGTGAATATACTACAATTATTTGGCATTTTAAAGCATTTGGTTACTCTTCTTTGTGGGTCATAATAAGCTGCTTTAACATAATCATCTGTTTTGGATCCATCTGTGTAAATGATATAAAAATGTGATTTATCACTCAAAAATTCTAAGAATTCATATTTATTTTTAACAGTATCTAAAAAACACTTGATATCAAAATAAGCTAGTAAATTATTATAAGGGAACTCATATATTGGCCACTTATTTTTGATGTACATGTCTCTTGTCAGGTTCTTTACTTTAACCAGAATGGTTGAAATTTCAGGCAGTGAACCAGATATTAAAGTTTTTGCTGAGATGAAGGATGTTACAGCTGACTGTGTGACCTCTTGAGGATAGTTAATATTATCAAGAACTGTACCATTACTCCAGGATAACTCTTTGAGACAGAATCTCTCAGCCAGCTGTAAACGTCGCAGGGATAAAGGAGGTATAACATTTTCAATTACCATAGAATTTATAGGGGTGGTGCGCATTGCTCCACTAATTATTCTTAAAGCCATATTTTGTATCACATCCAGTTTTCTTAACAAAGTAGTAGTTGCATTCATATAAGCTAAGCAACTATAATCGAAATGGCTTCTGACTATGCTTTTATACAACATGCTTAGTGTTTTTGGGTCAGAACCCCAAAATGTTCCTGCTAAACTCCTAAGGACATTAATGCTCTTCATGGCGTTTTGACAGATGTAGTCAATGTGTTTATCAAATTTTAGTTTATCATCTATTATAATGCCTAAAAATTTATGATGATTAACAATAGGGATCACATTGTTATTATATACAATATTTATAGTGGACTGTGCCAATGAATCTTTACTAAATAATAACACTGAACTTTTTTCAGGACTTATATCTAGTTTTAAAGTATTACTATAATAATATTGTAACTGAGCCAATGCAGTATTCATATTGTTAACACCCATATTTAAATTTTGATTTATTGTGTATAAAAGCAAGTCATCAGCAAATTGTAATATTTTAACTTGAGAAGTATTCACATATTTAAGAATCTGAGATGTATAGAAATTATACAACAGTGGTGAAAGTGTTGCTCCCTGCATTGTGCCTTTACTAACCAGCCTAGGGCCATGTAGTTTATTATTAAATTTAACATACAAAGTTCTCTGGTACAAAAATTTAAAAATCCAATTTAAGATCTTACTTGGTAAGCCCAATTCATGTAAAACACGAATTAGGCATTCAATATTAACATTATCAAAAGCACCTTTGACATCTAAAAAAACACATATGACATTAGAATGACTGAGTTTAGCCTTTTTAAGGTCTGATATGAGTGATACAAAGCTTTCAGAGCAACTTCTGCCCTTTCTGAATCCATACTGTTTATCTGGTAACTTGTCTTGAGATTCAGCAAAGTAATCCAAACGTAACTTAAGCATGTTTTCAAATAGCTTACCTAAGCAAGATGATAGAGATATAGGTCTATAGGATGAAGGACTATTTACAGATTTATTGGGCTTTAAAATTGGAATGACACATTGAGTTTTCCATGATTCTGGTATAAGTGTACTATTCCAAAGTTTATTATAGATACTTAACAAAATTTGTAAGGCATTAGGATGTAACTTTTTAATTAAGATGTATGGTATGTTATCCAGACCTGGTGTTGTATCTTTTCTACTCTTAAGTGCTATGTGTAATTCATTTATTGTTAATGGATTATTAAGAAAGCAGTTAGTCTCAGATTCAACAGACTCTTTTAAAATATCATCTATATTATTTTCATTCAATAGTGATGAGTCAGATAAACTTTCTAAGAATTCAGGTACCCAATCATCATTTAAATATTTGTTAGAGGAAGAGCCTATCCGTTTAAACTTTTTAATATAACCCCATATTCTTGCAATAGGTGTCATTCTATTAAAACTACTGCATAATTCATGCCATGAATTGATATTCTCCTCTTTTAATGTTCTTTTCTTTTGAGCATCAAGCTTTTTGTATTTTATGAAGTTTGGGATACTTGGTGATGTTCTATAAGTTAACAGAGCTTCCTTAGATTTTTGAACTGCCTCATTACATGTTTGGTTCCACCAAGGAGCAGGTTTTCTTAAAGTTTGTATAGTATGGTTTGATTTCTGTTTTGGAACTGTATTAATTCTTAAATCATGTAAAGTATTTACAAAATTATCATACAGATTAATAGGTTCCATATTATCTATGTCTAAATGTGAGAAACAGGTTTCTGATAATTTATAATATTTAGTCCAATCTGCTTTACTATAAATATATTTTTCTTCCGCAGGCCGGACTTCATATGTTGATGGCTTTACATTTAAAACTACCTGGGTTGGGTAGTGATAACTGCCCATAGGATCGTCATGAACCTGCCATTCACAAAGAGGAGCTATTGCTGCACTAACCAGAGCTAGATCAATAGCTGATGCATTCCTGTTTGGGTATGGTACAGTGGTAGCCCTACCATCATTTAAAATGCACATGTCAAATTCATCAATAAGATTATATAGACCATTACCTCTATTATTGTTTGTATGACATCCAAAAAATATATGGTGTGCATTAAAATCACCCATGATAAGACATGGCTTGGGAATTTCTAGAAGCACCTTTCTCATTTTATTTGTATCAAATCTGTTGCTATTGGGAGGACAATACACACATAAAATATGCAATCTACCCATGGATGTTTCTATAGAAATACATATATTTTGGACTGACTCATAAAAAGTTGTTTCTATTACATTATAAGCTAAATTTTGTTTTATCAAAATGCCTACTCCATTGTGTGCATTAACAGAATTTTTGTATATAAAGTTGTATGATGTAAAATGAGGGATTACACTACTACTTTTAAGCCAAGTCTCATTCAACAGGCATATATCTATTTTTTGTTCCGAGAGAAATGTGTTTAATAAGGCCTTCTTACTCTGTAAGCTTTGTACATTGAATTGTGCTATATTTAAAAATGTATCCATCAATTAATTATTAAATTTGTTAATAACATGTCTTTTATTCTTTTATTTGTTATTGGAACATTATCTTTATTATTACCTAGACTAATTAATGATTTTACGATGGCATTTATAATTATATCATTATTTACAATTTCTTCAGCTAATGACTTTGAGTTCTCACCCAAAATCCTTTCAGTTGTTTTTTTGAGAGCTGGGAAAACATTTGTATCGGACATAGTTGGAGGAGGTGTACTCACCACACTGGCATACGACTGGTTTCGATTGAGGAACTTCTTCTTCTTTTCTTCCATTTTCTGTTTCTTGATGGGGCAATCCCTTGAAATTGCTAGGTGATTGCCACTGCAGTTTATACAAATAATTTCCTCAACATCACATTCTTTGTATGAGTGCCGACCAGCACAAGAAGAGCACATTTGCTCACCACGGCAAGCTCTCGCGGAGTGGTTATATTTTAGGCATTTATAGCATTGTAGCAAAGGAGGTATATAAATATGTACAGGGTACCTAAACATCTGAATATATGCGTACTGTGGCAAAGCCGTTGCGGCAAATGTAACTGCTATGGTACCCAATGGCGTAAGTTTTCCATCAACTTTCCTCATAAATCTTTTGATAGAGATGACTTCAACATCACTTTGTATGTTTTTGTAGACTTCTTCATTAGACATGGTTTTCGGAACATAACGGATAACGCCTGTTGTTTCCGTTATGTGTGCAGGAACGAAGGCTTTTAATTTATTTTTTCCTAAGAAATGGTCCATTTTGAGAAAGCTATTCGCCGGTGCCGGTTTTTTAAAAGTTATTCCAACTTTGTAGGCGTTCACGCGATGTACACCTATGATTCCTTTTACATTCTCAGTAAATAATTTAGTAAGTCCAATTGGGTTTTTGTTTCCCAGTTTTTCATTATCTGATGCTTCTACATAGACTACACAATCACCACTATGGCATTCGGGAAATTGTCTCTTGTAATTTGGTTTCATGAAGACTTTGTAAGCTGCATACTGTGTCGAATCCATGGAAGCCAATTTTCGCTTTTTAGGTTCTTTATCGATGGGAGCATCGCCCCCATCGCTTTCCGTTCCCATTTTACTATTTATATTTAGATAGGAATTAACTATTTAACAAATAAATACAAAATTTACAAATTTATACTTAGGAGAAATTTTTAAGCAACCGCGCAATTCGATTTCCCGCCAAGGATCCCACAGATTAGAGATGTGTCCCTCACTCATGAGGTACCTCATTTGAGGTACTCGTGATAACATATTGAAAGAGTCACTCGAATTTCGACATTGAACCACCTCATTACCTCAATCGTTCATTCGTCCTCACCACAGATTACTAATATGTAGCAAGCTAGTTCTACGCGAGTACTCGCGAGGGAGTATTGAGTGATCGAGTGAGCGAATAAATTGACTTATTTTGAACAGAATTTATAGAATGAATTTCTGCTATTACTATGAACTCCAAACGCTAACTATGAACTCTAAAAACATTGGCATAAGATTGGTAATCAAGCGTCATAGATTTCTTTATTTCGGCAGTCAAAAATTGACGAGCGAAAGAAAATGATGTGTGTGAGGGAGACGTAAAAATCGGAATCATGAGTACTCGCACCTGTCCGCTTCGCTGCCTCGGAGTATCGGCTGAGTTCGGCTCGTGAGGTGCATACATTGACGTACGACACCTCGCCTCAAATGAGGGGTACCTCGTGAGGAGCTCGCGAGGGAAAATGATGTACTCCCTCACCCTCATTTAAAATTGACGAGTTACCCATCACTACCACAGATATCAAAGTGTAAGCCAATGTTACCAACTTACCATAATTGCAAATGTTTTTGGTAGCTTTGATTAATTTAAGGCGAAACTTCAATTCTTAAATAGAAAAAACAAGCAAGTAAAGGGGCAGTGATAGCCTAGACATATAATGGGTTGATTATGTTATGTAAGCAAAGGGGGCTATGGCCCAACGCGGCGCATATGTAGGGAGCGACGGTGAACTCCAGTCGCAGCATCGGGTGGCCTCATAATACTTGGATATTGTTTGACTATTGATATTGACACGATAAGAAGAAGCATCAGGTCAATAACTGTATTGTCATCGGGAACACCTATATTGGTACCTATATATTTATAACAATCTCGGTCTAGGATGCACATGGGTATCTTGGCAATTGAGCTTCTTGCTCAGCAAGCAAGCTCTCTTGCAGGCATTGAAGAAGAAGCGGCGGTAACCTTATGGCTAGAGCGTCGGACTTGCGATCATATGGTTCTAAATCCACCCATTCCTCTACCGATGTTAACCCACTCGTAACACAAGCATTTAGTATAGCATGAGGAGTTAACAAGAATACTAGTTATGTGCGACCCACATAAGTAAAATTTAATATTCATCATTGAAAATATACAATATTAAATTAATATTCATATTCACAGAACGCTATAAATATATTATGTTAGTCTAATTAGTAAGTGCCAATGCGACTACACACTAGACAGTGTGAAGACCCTGTATCGGATTCATGGATTTTCTTTCAAAAATAATCATTGCTGGCAAGGAAATTAGATAAATGCGTAATATGTAGCAAAAGAAAAATCTTTTATTACACAGGACCATAGGCTATAGGCATAGCAAGTATTTACGTAGTACCTACTTCAATACACTTTTGTATAGATTTTTGTACCATTTGATTATGGCAGACAAAAGGTAAAAGGAGTAGGAGGAGCGATTTATGGGGTCCCCTAGGACCCCACAAATCGCGGGCTCTGAGATTCTGGCACCAAATTAAATACGTATATTTAATTAAATTTATTGCATGTCATGCATGATTATCATCTATTTACGGGGATCCCGCGATCTATGGGGGGTCCCCGAGTTCCTACTCCTTTTACCGTTTGTCTGCTATAATCTAATAAAGTCCTAGGGGCCCTACGATTATCCTAAAGTGACGGGGCTTCAAATGAAATATAAAGACTACCTAGGGAATCTTGATAGTTGTTTCATAATGTTAATTTGATAAAGGATTTCACTCAAAATGTAATTTAGGAGTGAGCGATCTCTTCTTTTAATACAATAATATTTATTCAAATAAAACATAATCATCTAAGTTACTAAAAGATTACAAGGTCTTCGAAAAGGGCAAAGAAAAATTACTAAAATATTAATTTTCAATATATAGTAGTTATTTATAAGAGAAAGTGGCAATTAGTAACAGTAGAATTTTAGTCATAGTAGTTTTTTTAGAAATGTCGGCTCGGATGGGTGAGCGATAGATCGCGGTCGGAGTGACGTTTGATAACAAAAAATATAATAAAATTTACAGACTAAGGCGTTGTGGCTACTTTAGCAATTAGTTTTATAGTGGATGCTCTTATTCATATTAGTTTTGTTGAATACCGGTACCATTTTCAGGATTAGTCGATAACCTCTTCGACTGGACAATCTTCTTTCTGGTAATTGCAGCTAAAATTCTTTTGCTTGCGATAAATGAAAGTGTTGTTTACATTCCGTGAAGTGTATGGTCTGCGAATTCTACGCGTTGTATGTACGGAATTTATAGTGATCGGTTAAGTGCAATGAATATGTGCAAACGAGTAGCTTTGTGTGTAAAATGTGTGTAAATTTGTGTAATCTAATTACAAAGTGTATTTGTTATATTTGTGGTGGAATGTTGCCGTAGGAGTGCAATGTCCAGGCTTGTCGACTACTTCGTCATTGTGGGCTTCGACCACGAGAAGGAGAGTAAGTAAAAAAAATTCTATATTTTTCCAATACATTCTATATTCTTGTCACGTATTACTACGCGGAGCTATCGCTTTTGAGGCGCGAAACTGGCGGTTTTATAAAAAAAGCAACAGGCTGAATAAGCAATGACCTTTACACCAAATTAAAGTTATGAGCAAATTATCAGATTGAATAATAATCTCTCAATCAATCAAATTATTGAATGTTGATAGTGAAGAATAGAATGTTACACAATATTCAAATTCTAATCAGATTATCCTTTCATACAAGTTTTAATGGGATAAAACTTAATAAAAACCTTGATATTGTTAATTGATACATTACTCCTAAAAAAATAGATGTGTTTGTTGAATTTATTGCAATAATAAAAAGAATCAAAACTGGATAAAAGAGTTTATCAACCTGATACTGTCACTGAATCTCCCCTCAGAAAGAGTGGGGTTAAAGTCTACCAATAGCTTATTTACATACAAAATATTATAACAGGTCTACAATACATATAGAGGACCAAGTCTGCTTATTGTATGTATCAGAGTTATTGGTCAGTCACACCTAATGATGTAATATTAATATTAAAATTTTAAGTATTGTACCTATACCACTCAGGTAATAGATGTAGAAAAGAGGATAAAGAAGACCTTAGTTAGCATAATAAAAAAAAACTTGTACTAGAGAGCATGTCTTGTGTTGCAGGGGTTTCTCTTACTTTTAACCAATCAAGTTCAAATATATTTAATTCAAAAGTAAGCTTTTGCAAGGATTTATAAAAAAAGATACATATATATTAATAGAGAAGAATCAGCTACTATAACCCTGGTAGTTTGCAGTTCATAAGGGTTTTTAAGGCATAGAAAGTCCTCTGGTGTTGCTGGACTCTATGGGCTACAATGATTTCTTACCATCAGGTGGTGTGTCTGACTGTTTGCTGAACTAAACAATAAATATAAAAGAATTGGCCAAGAAACTTCATGGACACTGTCCATGTAATTTCTTTCCAGTAGTTTGTTGAGGGAGATGGCTAATGGGATATAGCAATTGCATAACCCAATATTATTTTCTATAGCTCATCAGGCCACAGAACATTAGCCTTAATGTCACTAGCTTATCAACACTCAATGTATTGTATTTTGAATTTATCAAGAGGAACAACATAGTCCACTCTTACATTTTTAAATGTCATTAACTTTGAATGAAGCTGCCATCTGATACAGGACCCCTATACAACCATTAGTAATAAGTACTATGGTATAACTTATGAGTCATCATCAAGTTCATTGACAATGCATAACTATTTGTACTGTTTATAGCCTCTGTGGTGCATGCCAATGTTTTAATAGTTTTAAGGTTCCAGCGGAGCTTGAATTGTCCACAAAAACTTTATACAGAAGATAATTGTAATCCAAACAATTATTTATCAAATTCCGATATTATTCGGATTGAGATCCTGTTAACCTAGGCTCCTACGGTACCATTTCGTCTGTTACTAATTCACTGGAAATGAACAACCAGAAAATAATTTCAACCTTGGTAAAGTTATCAAGAATTGCAATTGCTTCCATTTATTTCCAGTGAAGTATTTTTGACGAAATAGTATAATAACAGGAACATAGATTAACAGTATCGGAATCTGAATAATAACACACTTCAATTAAATTGTTTTTGAATTAAGATTTATTTGGTGTTATGTTTCTATGAGAAATTCGGTTGCCGACCCATAACCCCCTTAAAATATAAATTGTCATAAAAACTTCTTATTCCTATAATATGTTTTGTCTTCTTTTCCCTGTCACAGAATATCATAATGTCAAAACAAGACAAAATATATTCACAGCTATTATGAAGTTTTATACTTATATTTTTATGTATAAGAGTGTAAATGTTTAGTAGTCGAATTAGCCTTTTTTGTAACATTAGTAAATTGTTTTACAGTTCTATGCAATTTTGAAAAGTAACATGCTATCTTGCATAGTTTTGTTAATTTGTATTTCTCACAGATTTTATTTAAATGGTCAGGTAACTCTTACTGCTGCATCCAGAGACATTAATTACTATAAATGAATAAGTACCAAGTAGATGTGAGTTGGTATCTTGTAATATCAGGTGTGGAGTAGAAGGTAAATTAAGGAACTATTTTGTCCATAAATGTATTTTAGTAGTTTGTTATCATTAATTCACCTGCTAAAATGAATTAATATCCATTGTGAATTACTGGCACAACATTTCATTATGGTACCTACTTTCTTATCAATTTAACTAAATTATGTATACTACTTACATAATTTTTATTTTCTTAGCATTTTGCTGGCAAATGGAAAAACAAGTAAAATAAATAAAAGTTAAAATATTAAAATTAATTGGCACAATATTCTTATCTACTGCTCCACACTTACAGAATAACCTGGATCCACTCATCCATCATTGACATCAAACCAAATTACTTACTGGTACTTGCAACCAGCAACTCCACAATTTATAGCCTAGGCTTTAATTAGGACTTTCCTAGATAATCCCTCTTTCTATTTGCGAAACTTGTATGAAAATTCTTACCGTAGATTCTGTGATTATCCCATCTGTGAATTGTATTGGCTTTCTACTAACTAAAAGGAAGTGCTCAAAAAACCCATCCTCATGTTGTTTTATTTTTCATAATATACTGTGCTGGCCCTACAAATCTGACTAGATAGGTTCAGATATATCTAGAAGTACCCAATTAATTAATTGTAATTTTGTTATGAATATTGCACTAAAAAAATGGTCCTGCTGAATGCAAAAAAGGTTAGGAAAATACAAATCTCGTCCAATGACACAAATAAGTGTCAATATTGCTCACCTCTATGTAGAACGCGTCGGAATTGATACCAGAAATAGGTCCTACATAATAACAATACTACCTAATTTGTGGCTTATAAAAACGACCTTGGGTGACGTTATGTTACGCTTAAATAGCCAGACAACTGATCTCATTGTGCCTATTGATTTATATTTATTGGTCTATGACGCGACTCGCTCTTAAGATAATTCTAACCACTTATACATGAATAAAATGAATTGGCATATCTCGAATAGCTTCATTACCTATTTTCTGGCATCAAATCAGAGCGAAACAGTTGGATTAATGTGCATTGTTTGGAGCTATTAAATGATCTTTTTTAAAATGTTGCACGCAAGGAATTTCTCCTGTACTGTCTGCGTTTACAAATACAAATTCTATCATACACATGATACACGAACCTGGCATAACTTTAGGCCATACAAATATGGGATTTGTGCGGTAATCGACCGATCGCTCAGCTATACCTATAGCGAAGCTGAATCTGTGATTTGTCTACAAAATTTCGAAGAGAGATATTTTAAAAAGGAGAGATAGGTCACTGCTTCATAAGTATAGTGGTCCTTAGCGCGACTGCTACGCTAGAGGTTCTTGTTTCGATTCCCAAAGTCAAGCAAAGTGTTATGATTGGGTTCTTTCTATAAAATTCAGCAGTAGCAGCTCAGAGTTTGTGATTTTTGTACTGGTCAATGGCAATAGACTCGCTGCCTATTACGTGGGACCTAAACATACGCCTTTGCGTAACCTTTCGGGGAATACAGGCCTGATGGTATGTAATGTTATGAGATAGTTATGTTGTGTTTAGCAAAGTTCGTCACGGGCGTGTTGATTTCTCGTTTTATAAATATTGGAATATTACCAGTTTTCCCTGGGTTAATTTATTATTTTCAGTCCACACCATAGCTGAATGTAAATTTTCTTTGGAGACACTTTCGGATCCTGAATCAGTCTCGCAAAGAAATATGCCGTTGCTCTTCAGATCAAGATTCCTCTTCTTCCATTAGTCCATAGAAAGAGTCGGTGTCGTTCAAAATGATATCGTCATTCAATCCAGAGAATCCAGTCAAACAAGTGTATTCAATTTCTGACACTTACGCGAATATTAGACATTGAAATGAAACTACTTTTTACGGATTTTATCGCGGTATATTGATATTATTTTGTTCCCGACGTTTCGGATCCTTTACAGCATCCATGGTCACGGGCAGACTGAGGTGTTGGACGTCTTGATGTTAAAATTACTAACAGCTACCTTACATTTTTGTTAATTATTAGCGATCCGATTCACGCAGAACGAGCTCACCGTATCCTTTGGTCTTGCAGTTTTGGGCTTGGATTTAGATTTTATCGATTCTATAATGGGATTCCAAGCAGCTGGTAAGACCCAACCATCTTCTCTATTGAAATTTGGGTGTTTTTTGATTTCAATAGCCTCACGAATCATCCTGGGTAGGAATCGGTTTTCTTTTGCGAGGACTTGTGGTTTATCAAATCTGATGTAGTGCTGGGTCTTGTCTAGGGTATGTTCACAAACTGCTGACTTTCTGGAACGGCGGTGTTTGACATCGGCAATGTGTTCTTTTACGCGGGTCCCTATGCTTCTTTTAGTTTGGCCTATGTATGAGAGTCCGCAATCACAATCAAGCTTGTATACTCCTGCATCTTGAAGAGGTATGTGGCACTTGACAGGTGGTAAGAACTGACTAATCTTCTTCAGCGGCTTGAAGTATGTTTTGATTGAAGCTCGCTTCAAGATATAGCCAATCTTGTCTGTGACTCCTCTAACATATGGCAATACAGCAGGTAGACGCTCAACTGTGGCACGTTTCACGCGGTTTCTGTGACGAGGGCGCGGTATTCGGAGCTTGTTGTCATGCAGCACTTGCTTGACATGTTGAAGCTCTGCAGCCAGGTGTTGCTCATCACAGATCCCACGCGCTCTCTGAAACAAAGATTTACCGACGGTAGATAACTGTGTTGGGTGGTGGTGTGATTCACCATTTAAGTATTTGTCCGTATGGGTTTTCTTTCGATACACAGTGTGACTCAAGGTATTATTGGGGGAACGAATTACCAAAACATCTAAGAACGCTAAAGAGTTGTTTGCCTCTGCCTCCATAGTAAATTGAATTTTAGAATTTAAGGAGTTAAGGTGGTTCAAAAATGCTGTTACTTTATTAGATGGTAATATGGTGAAAGTATCATCTACGTACCGCTTGTAGAATTTTGGTGTTACAGGTGCAGATTGCAGGGCAGTCTCCTCAAAATCTTCCATGAAGATATCAGCAACAATGGGAGATACTGGAGAGCCCATTGCTACACCATCCACTTGCGTGTAGAATTGATTATTCCACAACATATAGCCGGATGTTAGGCAATGTTTTAGTAGTTCAGCATATTCAATAGGCATGTTATTCTCTAATAGTTTCTTAGATACAATTCTGATGCAATCTTCAACTGGTAAGCATGTAAATAATGACTGAACATCAAAACTGACCATAGTTTCATTGTCAGTGAGATGTAGATCTTTTATTTCACTGACAAAATGGTATGAGTCCTTCACATATGCTGCAGTGTTTCCTCTTAGTGATGAAAGTACTGCAGCAAGGTGTTGAGCCAATCTGTAGGTTGGTGAGTCGATTTGGCTGACTATTGGTCTTAGCGGAGCATTGGGTTTGTGTATCTTGGGTAGCCCATACAGCTTTGGTGGTTTTGCACAACTAGGAATTATGTATTTTACGTCTAACTTCAATGTATCGGAGTGCTTTTTTATTAGATCACTAGTTAATTTTAATGTTTTAGTCGTAGGATCTGTTTTCACTTGTTTGTAGGTGTTTACATCCGATAAAAGGTCTTGTATTTTATTATTGTAGTCCGACGTATCCATTACCACCGTGGCATTGCCTTTATCTGCACGTAGAATAGTTAATTCGGGCCTTTCGCGAAGGTTTTTAAGCGCTATAAATTCGTTTTTTGCAAGATTCAGTTTGGGCGGTTTGCTTCGACGTAACACTGACGAAATGTCTTGACGTATCGCCTCCAAATCTTGTTTATTTACATTGTTTTTATAAAGGCACTCTTCTACATTGCATATTATGTTTTCTACCGGTATTTTGCGAGGTGTTATAGCATAATTTAGGCCTTTTGTTAGGACTTGAATCGTGTTTTCATCCAGGTTATGTTTTGATAAATTGACAACTGCGCGTGATTGGCTCGCAGGTGATGGGCGCGTTCCGTTTTCTTTAGTGACGTTGACATTTGATTTTGACATTAGTTTATTGAATTTATGTATTTGTCTATGTTTGCATTCGTTATATTTTGATGACTCACGCTCATTTAGTATTGTGGTGCAATTATTAAAATCAAATGTAGATAATTTTGTCTTTAAATCCTTGGATGAAATATCGATGTCTTGGTTTATGTAATGCAAATCGGATCGTGTATTTTGTACTAACTGTTGTAATAATTTTTGGCTTGCCTGGTATAAGATCTTGGCGCTTCCTCGTATGTCCTTTCTTGGTGAAATTTTGGCACACGTAGGAATGATGCTGTTGTCCCTGCATCTCTTCAAGAAATTCAAAGATGTTATGAATCTTGCGCGCTTTGTCTTGAGATCTTCTAACCGGCGTATTTTGTTTGCAATAGGCAGTCCGTACTGGCTAACATACTGATTTCTGACACTTACGCGAATATTAGACATTGAAATGAAACTACTTTTTACGGATTTTATCGCGGTATATTGATATTATTTTGTTCCCGACGTTTCGGATCCTTTACAGCATCCATGGTCACGGGCAGACTGAGGTGTTGGACGTCTTGATGTTAAAATTACTAACAGCTACCTTACATTTTTGTTAATTATTAGCGATCCGATTCACGCAGAACGAGCTCACCGTATCCTTTGGTCTTGCAGTTTTGGGCTTGGATTTAGATTTTATCGATTCTATAATGGGATTCCAAGCAGCTGGTAAGACCCAACCATCTTCTCTATTGAAATTTGGGTGTTTTTTGATTTCAATAGCCTCACGAATCATCCTGGGTAGGAATCGGTTTTCTTTTGCGAGGACTTGTGGTTTATCAAATCTGATGTAGTGCTGGGTCTTGTCTAGGGTATGTTCACAAACTGCTGACTTAGTCAGCAGTTTGTGAACATACCCTAGACAAGAAAACCGATTCCTACCCAGGATGATTCGTGAGGCTATTGAAATCAAAAAACACCCAAATTTCAATAGAGAAGATGGTTGGGTCTTACCAGCTGCTTGGAATCCCATTATAGAATCGATAAAATCTAAATCCAAGCCCAAAACTGCAAGACCAAAGGATACGGTGAGCTCGTTCTGCGTGAATCGGATCGCTAATAATTAACAAAAATGTAAGGTAGCTGTTAGTAATTTTAACATCAAGACGTCCAACACCTCAGTCTGCCCGTGACCATGGATGCTGTAAAGGATCCGAAACGTCGGGAACAAAATAATATCAATATACCGCGATAAAATCCGTAAAAAGTAGTTTCATTTCAATGTCTAATATTCGCGTAAGTGTCAGAAATCAGTATGTTAGCCAGTACGGACTGCCTATTGCAAACAAAATACGCCGGTTAGAAGATCTCAAGACAAAGCGCGCAAGATTCATAACATCTTTGAATTTCTTGAAGAGATGCAGGGACAACAGCATCATTCCTACGTGTGCCAAAATTTCACCAAGAAAGGACATACGAGGAAGCGCCAAGATCTTATACCAGGCAAGCCAAAAATTATTACAACAGTTAGTACAAAATACACGATCCGATTTGCATTACATAAACCAAGACATCGATATTTCATCCAAGGATTTAAAGACAAAATTATCTACATTTGATTTTAATAATTGCACCACAATACTAAATGAGCGTGAGTCATCAAAATATAACGAATGCAAACATAGACAAATACATAAATTCAATAAACTAATGTCAAAATCAAATGTCAACGTCACTAAAGAAAACGGAACGCGCCCATCACCTGCGAGCCAATCACGCGCAGTTGTCAATTTATCAAAACATAACCTGGATGAAAACACGATTCAAGTCCTAACAAAAGGCCTAAATTATGCTATAACACCTCGCAAAATACCGGTAGAAAACATAATATGCAATGTAGAAGAGTGCCTTTATAAAAACAATGTAAATAAACAAGATTTGGAGGCGATACGTCAAGACATTTCGTCAGTGTTACGTCGAAGCAAACCGCCCAAACTGAATCTTGCAAAAAACGAATTTATAGCGCTTAAAAACCTTCGCGAAAGGCCCGAATTAACTATTCTACGTGCAGATAAAGGCAATGCCACGGTGGTAATGGATACGTCGGACTACAATAATAAAATACAAGACCTTTTATCGGATGTAAACACCTACAAACAAGTGAAAACAGATCCTACGACTAAAACATTAAAATTAACTAGTGATCTAATAAAAAAGCACTCCGATACATTGAAGTTAGACGTAAAATACATAATTCCTAGTTGTGCAAAACCACCAAAGCTGTATGGGCTACCCAAGATACACAAACCCAATGCTCCGCTAAGACCAATAGTCAGCCAAATCGACTCACCAACCTACAGATTGGCTCAACACCTTGCTGCAGTACTTTCATCACTAAGAGGAAACACTGCAGCATATGTGAAGGACTCATACCATTTTGTCAGTGAAATAAAAGATCTACATCTCACTGACAATGAAACTATGGTCAGTTTTGATGTTCAGTCATTATTTACATGCTTACCAGTTGAAGATTGCATCAGAATTGTATCTAAGAAACTATTAGAGAATAACATGCCTATTGAATATGCTGAACTACTAAAACATTGCCTAACATCCGGCTATATGTTGTGGAATAATCAATTCTACACGCAAGTGGATGGTGTAGCAATGGGCTCTCCAGTATCTCCCATTGTTGCTGATATCTTCATGGAAGATTTTGAGGAGACTGCCCTGCAATCTGCACCTGTAACACCAAAATTCTACAAGCGGTACGTAGATGATACTTTCACCATATTACCATCTAATAAAGTAACAGCATTTTTGAACCACCTTAACTCCTTAAATTCTAAAATTCAATTTACTATGGAGGCAGAGGCAAACAACTCTTTAGCGTTCTTAGATGTTTTGGTAATTCGTTCCCCCAATAATACCTTGAGTCACACTGTGTATCGAAAGAAAACCCATACGGACAAATACTTAAATGGTGAATCACACCACCACCCAACACAGTTATCTACCGTCGGTAAATCTTTGTTTCAGAGAGCGCGTGGGATCTGTGATGAGCAACACCTGGCTGCAGAGCTTCAACATGTCAAGCAAGTGCTGCATGACAACAAGCTCCGAATACCGCGCCCTCGTCACAGAAACCGCGTGAAACGTGCCACAGTTGAGCGTCTACCTGCTGTATTGCCATATGTTAGAGGAGTCACAGACAAGATTGGCTATATCTTGAAGCGAGCTTCAATCAAAACATACTTCAAGCCGCTGAAGAAGATTAGTCAGTTCTTACCACCTGTCAAGTGCCACATACCTCTTCAAGATGCAGGAGTATACAAGCTTGATTGTGATTGCGGACTCTCATACATAGGCCAAACTAAAAGAAGCATAGGGACCCGCGTAAAAGAACACATTGCCGATGTCAAACACCGCCGTTCCAGAAAGTCAGCAGTTTGTGAACATACCCTAGACAAGACCCAGCACTACATCAGATTTGATAAACCACAAGTCCTCGCAAAAGAAAACCGATTCCTACCCAGGATGATTCGTGAGGCTATTGAAATCAAAAAACACCCAAATTTCAATAGAGAAGATGGTTGGGTCTTACCAGCTGCTTGGAATCCCATTATAGAATCGATAAAATCTAAATCCAAGCCCAAAACTGCAAGACCAAAGGATACGGTGAGCTCGTTCTGCGTGAATCGGATCGCTAATAATTAACAAAAATGTAAGGTAGCTGTTAGTAATTTTAACATCAAGACGTCCAACACCTCAGTCTGCCCGTGACCATGGATGCTGTAAAGGATCCGAAACGTCGGGAACAAAATAATATCAATATACCGCGATAAAATCCGTAAAAAGTAGTTTCATTTCAAGTGTATTCAATATGAAGTCATCCGATAGATCTTATTTCCTCATACGTTTCCTGCATCTGAAACTAATGTAAATAATTAAAATAACTAATAGCACACTCCCGCAAAAACGACAAATGAAAGCAGTTTTTTTTTCTTTGTTATCGACACGTCACGATTTATTGGCGGTTGCGAATTTGCACTGTGTTCAACCGGACAGCCTCGATATAAAATGATGACATGTCAAAAATATGGTATAAATAACCTAAATAAATAATTTAAAGTAATATTGTAACAGTGGTAAAACTTCTCAACAACGTTTATCATTTACTAGCTTCTGCCCGCGGCGTCGTCCGCGTAGCGTGATGATATATAGCCTATAGCCTTTCTCAATAAATGGGCTATCTAACACTGAAAGAATTTTTCAAATCGGACCAGTAGTTCCTGAGATTAGCGCGTTCAAGCAAACAAACAAACTCTTCAGCTTTATAGTATACTAGCTACCCGGCCCGGCTTCGCCCGTTTTCCCGTAGGAATGAAGCATTTTCCCGCGGTAAAAAGAACATGAACATAGGCTTAACAGCCTATGTTCATCAGGGATAATGTTGGCGTATAATTGTAAAAGAATTTTTCAAATCGGTCCAGTAGTTTCGGACCCTATTCAATACAAACAATCAAATCTTTCCTCTTTATAATATTACTAGCTTCTGCCCGCGACTTCTTCCGCTTAGCGTGATGATATATAGCCTATAGCCTTCCTCAATAAATGGGCTATCTAACACTAAAAGATTTTTTCAAATCGGACCAGTAGTTCCTGAGATTAGAGCGTTCAAGCAAACAAACAAACTCTTCAGCTTTATATATTAGTATACTAGCTTCTGCCCGCGACTTCGTCCGCGTAGCGTAATGATATAGAGCCTATAGCTTTCCTCATTAAATGAGCTATCTAACACTGAAAGAATTTTTCAAATCGGACCAGTAGTTCCTGAGATTAGCGCGTTTAAGCAAACAAACAGACAAACAAACTCTTCAGCTTTATATATTAGTGTAGATATAGACTAGCTTCTGCCCGAGACTTCGTCCGCGTAGCGTGATGATATATAGCCTATAGCCTTCCTCAATAAATGGGTTATCTAACACTGAAATAATTTTTCAAATCGGACCAGTAGTTCCTGAGATTAGCGCGTTCAAGCAAACAAACAAACAAACTCTTCAGCTTTATATATTAGTACTAGCTTCCGCCCGCGACTTCGTCCGCGTGGAATAGTTACTTAGTCTCAGCAGGATGATAGCCTATAGCCTTCCTCAATAAATGGACTATCTAACACCGAAAGATTTTTTCTAATCGGACCAATAGTTCCTGAGATTATCGCGTTCAAGTTCAAGCAAACTTGGCAGGTGGTAAGAAGATGATGATCCCGTTCAGCGGCTTGTAGTATGTTTTGATTGAAGCTCACTTCAAGATATAGCCAATATTGTTAGTTGATAATTGAGTATTGAGTATCCGAGCGGAACTTTAGTAAAATATGTCACGGGAACATGAATAATAAAAGAACGCTAAATGAGGATATGTCCTTTAGAGCGTTTGTTGGGTCCGAGCGGACCCAAGCTCGGTCCACACGGATACAAAACAAACGCTCTAAAGGCTGATGAATAACGTATTTATTTGGATAAGGATTAATATCATGTTTATGAAAACACCTACGCAAATAATGCATTTGTAATTTTAGAACAAAGTTAGCATAAAAAAGGTTATAGTGAGCCAACCTTAAAAGATAGACATATGCTGTCGCGGACTTTTTTTTTAAACTTTTAAAGAGGAACAATTCTGTTATATATGATTTTTGCGAAACTTTAACCGTTTACGCAGCGCACGCATCGGAAGCTCTCAAAAGGAAAAAAAAACTAATTTTAGAACAAAGTTAGCATAAAAACGGTTATAGTGAGCCAACCTTAAAAGATAGACATATGCTGTCGCGGACTTTTTTTTAGAACTTTTAAAGCGGAACAATTCTTTCATATATGATTTTTGCGAAACTTTAACCGTTTACGCAGCGCATGCATCGGAAGCTCTCAAAAGGAAAAATCCCGATTTTGAAACATTCTTCATTGATGCTCCGCTCCTATTGGTCTTAGCGTGATGATATATAGCCTATAGCCTTCCTCGATAAATGAGCTATCTAACACTGAAAGAATTTTTCAAATCGAACCAGTAGTTCCTGAGATTAGCGCGTTCAAGCAAACAAACAAACAAACAAACAATCAAACAAACAAACTCTTCAGCTTTATATATTAGTATAGATTAGTATTAGTATAGATTAACTTTCTTGCGCATCTGTGAGTGAGACGGTTATTTAAGTATGCTGCTGTGTATTTTCAACATAGTCACACATTTACATTGTTGAAATTGTACAATGGTAACGTTTCATGGTTTACATTCGTTGGTGGAAGTCGGCCACTGAAAATTTCAGTTTCAGTCTTGGTAGGTAAGGTAAAGAGAGATTTACCCAGCAATAACACCATAGGACGTAGGGACCTTTATCTCAAAATTCCAGCAAGTTGTTTTCAAAGGTATACAATAGTTATGTTATGATGGCGCCATCTAGATTAAAAAAAAATGTAAATCATTGACTTGTAAAAGTGTCTATAAAAGATCTATTTACAGAAATAAATATCATTTATCATTTATCATAATTTATCATGTGTAGCTGTACGTACTATGCCTGTTGCTCGGCATACCTACTTACATAGACTCATAGTTTACGAGGGCGGATCCCAAAATAGTACACTAATGAACTTCGACCGCCAGTAATTGATGTGATTGACCTACTTCATCGCCGGGACCATCGCTGCGCCCCAAAACACGTAATTATGTTTACAAAGTATTGAGCGCCCTTATAAGGTAGCCCTTATCTTTCAAAATGTTGGGTCTTATTATGCCGTTTCGGTGGGGAAGAAGTTATACTAGCATTATCACAGTGAAATACCGATACATAATTATGTACTAATTTAGTTATTATTTGATAAACAGATATTTTATTTTTTCGTTTTTTATTTCGTGGTTAGCTGACGATCCCGGAAACCAAATCAAAAGCATTTGCATTGATAATACGGGAAATGGTTGGTTAATTGATGACTCTGAGCGCAACAGTCTCTGAGAGCGTACTTTTCAGAAATTTTACTTAGTAACATTTAATTTTGAACACGTATTCCTTTATGATTATGCTCTTTAGTTATAATAATTACCAGGTTCTGATTATAACTATGTTACCAAGTCAGCAGCTAGCAGTAACCCTGTTTGACTGTCTGTATGTTTGTTACGTTTTCACGAATAAACAGCTGAATAAATTTTGACGAATTTTGGCATAGCGATAGATTGAATATTGGAGAAGGACATCAGGTTACTTTTTTACTAAATAGCGTTACGAGTAAGAGCTAGTATCTAATAATACTTTAACCAACCATCGATATTAATTATCATCGGCATGCGGCTAAAAACATAAATTTATTTACAAATTGTCGATTTTACGACGTGTTAAAAAAGATTGTGATGAAATACAGAATGTATTGTAGAATAACACATTCCTTGACGGTGCTATTTTAATCATGAATCAGCTGTTTATTTCTCTGAGCTAGGCTGACTCGGATGGGGTATGCGAAATGAGGTTTTAATCTCCTACCACCTACTTTACTATTACTAGTGATCCTCCGGTGTTCGAAATTCGACCATAATATTATATACTCCATACTTTCAACTTTAATACCACCATAAACCATTTAACCATAAATAAAAAGTACTTTTCAGTGTGTCAAACGTGTGTGTGAAAAACACATGGTAGTGTGTGCTTCCTTTATTAATGAATTTTTATTATAAAAAAATAGCATTCTACAGTTCTCCTCCATATTTATGAACTTTATGTACAATCTCACACTCCTCTATGCGCGCAGTATGCTTAAAAAGGGGTACAAAGTTTTGTCTTCACGTAATAATATAGATTAAAAGTTGGAAGGCCAAAACATGAAATATTTAATTGTCCCTAAATTACTTTGCAAATCCGTAACTAATACATTTGTAATAATGCGTGTCGTTAGTAGCGCGCAATACATGTTTTCACTAGCGATGTATAAAAAAATCAAACTTTTAGAGCTCTTACTGTTTTTTTAACACAAGAGTGGGATGGTAAAACTATTTGAAGTTCATTTACTTACCACTGGCATTTTTATGTATACCTAAATGCTAAAATTCCATAAAATCAACTTGCGTTGGTTAAGATTGTGAACACCAAAAAACATGCGAACATAATATCTACCTATCTATAAACGCTACAAGCTATTCACGCAACCTTTACCATTTTAAAATGCCACAACAAGTTCAACAATAGTGCATTTTTTGCCCATTTCCTAGTTGCTATCTGACATCAGTATTACGTCATCGTTCGCACGACTTATCTTCTGAGTCATGTAACAGTATACACAGAAAGACCACTGCAACTTTTACATGATTTCTGTTTTATGAGGATAGAAACGTATCTAAGTTTCATGTAATGGGGGAAGCCTATTGCCATTAATCGGGCACATATCTCAAACTCCGAGCTGCAACAGAATATGTTATAGAATTTTTGAGGGGAAAATTTCTTTATAGGCGCTGTGCCCTTTTTTGTGATGGCGAAAAAATCATATCGCGACATCAAGACCGTAAGGCCGTAAAACAAATGTTTTCTTAGACCATACAACTGAACATTATCATTTATTGACATGAAATCTTCCTTCTGCCGGCACTCCCGCAGTGTAACACGTTGTTTTTTTTTTCATAACTCTCATTCGTACCGCTGAAATTTGCAATGCGCTTCCCGAGTGGGTCTTCCCTGATAGATATAATCTGGGTGTCTTTTAATAACGAATGAATCGGTTTCTTCCATCGTCGATCGCAGGGTCGCTTAACATCAGGAGGGCGGTCATGCGTAGGCCTATCAAGAATAAAAATTCCCCAATAACACTGCTCGACTTAGGAATCATACTCAGGACTTCTACCGTAGCAGTTGCTCTTACGACCACTTGACACCATACAAAATCTTGTGTTCTTGTTTATGAGAATAGACGACGACTTGAATAGATGATCATGAAGATGATCAGACTGATCCTGGTAAAGATCCTTTGAGATGAAATAATTGATAATGGTACTTCACAGATGATCTGCTGACAGATTAGCTTACGGTTACTGAGCTGTTGATGATCTATTTTTTATACTGTAGTACCTACTTTAGTTTCGTTTTCCATTTGGAGTTTAAATAGCCTGACACCATCCAACTAGTGATTCTGACTTCGATGAACATTTCATTGCCATGTGAAACATAACTTAGAAAAGAGGAAGCCAAGGAGTCCAAGGTCGTCCTTCTAGTTGAAAATATTTAGCTTTTCGTTGCTACAGCTGTTCTTAGGCTTGTCTCACACGTACCATAAACACACCACATTTAATATAGTAGTATTTACAAGGACCGTATTTTGTCGTCATTATCGACCACGTGGGTGATCCACAACGCAACCACCTGTGACACCGCGAACTAGCGTCAGGCATTTTGTAGGAACCACAACGCAACTGCAAAAAGCTGAACCACTGACCACACTTTCGTCGCGTCGTTGTGGTGTGGTTGTGGTACGTATGAATGATTCCATAGATTCCTACGCGTGCTTTAGCGTTTAAATCTATATTATGACAATTGGGCCTTCTGCAATAGGTTTTTTGATCTGTGGTACGTATGACTAATTATTTAGCGTCAGCAAACGATCATTGTTGCAAAATTACGTTTGAATTTCAATTATTACATTTACTTACATTTAGTGATTCATTTTGTTTTGAGGTCACTTTCATCTGTTTGCTTTGTTATTATATATGAACTCTGAACCACGATTTGTCATTCTAGCTCTTGGTAGCCGTGGAATTATATCAAGTTATTATCTTAGCTTCTAGCTTCTGCCCGCGACTTCGTCTGCGTGTATCTCTACTTTTATAAAATTGTAAAAAAGCTGTGTCTGTACATTGACGATATTTAAAAAAAAAGTGGGTTAAGGTATATAAACGTCTCCGAACACAAAATGTGATTTTTGAAATTCTTGTCTGTTTGTTACGGGTTGGCCCAAAAATTACTGAATAGATTTTAATTTTGTTATCACTGTTAGAAAGTATGTGTTCCAACTTAAAAACTGGTATACTTCTTATCTCAAATAATTAAACGGAACCTGAGATACAGCTTGACCTCTCTAATGTATAGAGACCCATACAAAGAAGAGATCATCACTGTTGGTTTTGAGCTTCAAGTGAGCGAAGCCGCGGGCAGCAGATAGTAGACTATAAGTTTATTTGCCTGTGTTCTGTGTACCGGAATGTTTTTATGGGATTGGGGGGCAAACCAGTAGACAGATCGCCTGATGGTAAGGGATTACCGCCGATGTGTGTCCAAATAAATAATTTTGTTACATTTCTTTCTTACAAGTTCATGGCAATTTATGTATGTAGTCGACTTTATTGACGTTAAAAAGCTTCCAGTTGAATGTAATACAGGTTAAGTAGTTACCTTATTATTTACATTATATTTCCCTGACGCAGTACTCACAGTTTCCTTAAACTATGACACAATGTTTCACATAGTTGGAGTAATGTGCCGGGTATAATTAACAGTTGATTTGAATGCCCCAAGGTTGAGTGTAGTAGTAATTGTTATACGATTGATACACGATTTGACATTGATAGATTTAGAATATTTTTTAAGGCATGGGGGGGGGGGGGGGAGCAAACGAGCAGACGAATCACCAGATGGTAAGCGATTACTTAGTATCTTATCTACAGCTTTAACCTTTGGGGAGTACTGGTACCTATGTTATGTTTTATTATTTTCTTTCTGCACGTAATCCACGACTATAACCCGTAGCAATAGCGATGATTTTCACGTGTTGACCTAGTCCTCGTATGTACCTCAGGGCAGAAAAGTGGCAATCTAAACTTTATTTATTTATAAATTAAAAAAAATTATGGAGATGACATTTGTGCGCGTTCGATTTGTCGAAAGCTTATGTCATTTGCATACATTCAGAATTCTGTAGTCCAAGCACGAACAACTAGCGAATTCGTATTGTAAACGATTGAGGTTTTTTCTGCTACAAATCTCCATACATATTTTCATATCTGTCTCCCATTGGGGTAGGCAGAGACTACACTTGCTACGATCCTGGCACACCACTTACGCTTCATCTACGTTCAATAACCTCCTCCTCATACAAATTATTATCGATTTCGATACGAATACGTTTTCGAAAGTGTTCGTGCTTGGGCTATTTGTTTTTTTTATATTTTTTTTTTATAAAAGCTTACTAGCAATGTGGGCCGCACATTACTAGTATTCTTATTAACCCCTCGTGCTAAGCTAAATGCTTGTGTTACGAGTGGGTTCACGTCGGTAGTGCAATGGGTGGGGTTCGAACCGGCAACCACATGATCACAAGCTACCGCCGCTTCATATTGTTCTATTCTATTCGACTAGCGTTCATGCCACACTTGTCTACTAGGCACAGCTTGTAAGACGAATTTCTCTTACTATAACTGCGTAGTATCAGGTAGCCGGATGGTGTATGCACGCGGAACCGGCTGGGCGGCCTCTAAATAAATGATAGTGACCAGTTTACCTTCCAGTTATGCAATGTTGACACTTGATATTTTGTATTCATTCCATGCAGTTACTTCAACTCTTTGCATTTTCATACTTTCTGGAATAATTACCTTTCATACTATTGAGGTATAACATTTTATTGCACAACCCTCTATGCCAGTGGTTCTGAAAGTAATTTTGTTTAGCGCCCACTTTGATAATCAATTCGGCGGCACGTTTGGCGTAGCGGCTGAGCGATCGGCTTCTGTGCTACGTGTTGTGAGTTGGATCCCCGCACGGAACAAATATTTGTATGATCTACATGTAGTTGTTCCAGATCTGGGTGATTGTGTATGTGAGAATTTCTGTTTCTTTCTACGTTGAAAATAAATATATTTTTTTTTACTTTATATTTTAAACCGCTTCAACACACCTAATTTTTAATGGCCCTTTATCGCCCCCATTAGGCCCGCAGCACCTACAAGGGGGCGTTGTCGCCCACTTTAGGAAAGACTGCTCTATGCTATTTAAATATTGTGAAGCCAGACCCAAACCTCGTAATTAGGAAATATTCCAGCTTGAAAGTTCAAACAAAGTGACAGTGGGCTGTGAAAAAAATTAGAATCGGATTTTCTTGCTGAAAGAACATAACGAAATACTAAAACCTTTTTGCACAAAATCTCCTTGTCGCTAAGCTCAAGTGTGATCCACATAAAGCGATAAAATCTTATAAGGCTGAACAGTTTTTGTCCTTTGCCTTTGTAACCGATCCACAATGTTCACTCGAGCGGCTATGATAAAAAACATCGTTTCTCGTAATCCGACCGTAATTGGAAAACGGTAGGAATTATTTCAAGAAATTATACGGCCGTTGTTTTAAAAAGAACCGTTGGGTTCTAAGATAATGGCTCTCATCAGTAAATACCAATCCCTTATACATCCACGCGTTTTCGAAGTTACGAAAGGATTGATACCTGGCTGACGTCAGTTTATGAATTTGCCAATGCAAATTCAAAGTCAAAGAATGCAAAGCCAAAGAAAAAGATCATTTGACCAAAATTAACTTGAGAATCCTTGTCTATTTCAAAGTTCAAGTTCAAATGTTTTTATTTCAAATAAGCTTTTACAAGCGTTTATTGTATTTTGAAACGTTAGATTCTAGTTGCACAGTCATAAAATGTTGATTCTATGGAGAAGAATCCGGCAAGAAACACCGTGGACACTCTTTTAAAACACAGATATATCTCATATCAGTTAGGTGGTACTAAAGTATCACTGAGGATTTAGCAGTAGTTTATGCTTCAGACTAGTCTCTGAACACCATCACGCCTCTATTCTCTGAAGGGTTAGGCAGAGGTGTAGTACTAAGGTACACCCACAGTTCGCCGGTATGTTTATGTAATAGGAGGCGAGCTTATTTCCATTAACCGGGCACAAATTTCAAGCTCCGAGCTGCTACTGAGAATTTCACAGAAAAACCCAATAACACTGCTCAAATCGAACCCAGGACCTCTAGCTTAGCATTCACACTTGGGACCACTAGACTAACGAAACCGTCTCTGAAGATTAGCCTAAAATAAATTAATAAAATTTATAGTAATTCTACACTTAAAGCAAAGCTTAAAGTGCAAGCGTTTGTTTCATCGACCATATTAACCAAGTTTGTTTGTTTAAATAAAGTGAAACATGCAACAGTAGTGTCGCACGCGCACCTGTATTGTGCCTTGACCTTTTGGCTCAACAAATCAACACCAACTATTACAAACTAGACTGCTCTGAACTAGAATGGCACTTAACTTGAGGTTCAAATGCCAGGCGACTGTGTTATTATAATGTAAATTGTAGCAGTTTGTATTGGAATGTAACGGTAGGTTAAAGTTAGTTTTAATCAATAAATCTACAGATAACTAGCACGCGTAGTACAAGCACGAAATCACGATCTCAGAATTATGTCAACCAAAACATGATCAGAAATGTCATTTTCTGAGAATAAAAAGTTGTATTTTATTTATTTATTTATTTTTATTCTTTATGCACAATTAGTGTACAGAGGCGGACTTAATGCCAAATGTATTTTCTCTCTATCGAGTCGATATAATCTCTTGTCTATGCAATGCTGCGCCTAAGATATTATAAAATTCTTGATGCGGCTACTGTATTGATGTTTTAAGTATAAGACTTGTACTAGATTCATAACATTTTAAGAATGACTTACCTACTGATTAAGCTAAGTTAAATGCAGTGAAATTTTGATACAACATTTACAAACGTTTACGGAACTTGCCTGTATTTAATCATTATGCTATCACTTTTTGCTTGTTTACTACACAGATTCGATAATAGCACTTGTTACTACAGTATCAAAATCAACAAACAATATCGATTCATTAGTTCGTATACTTAATAAGATGACATCACAGTTTGCTAGTACGGCGCGACGAATGACGTAATACCCCAAAACAACGCCCGTCTAGACTGGTGCGTTCTAATTAAGCGTTCAAATGAATTCTTCTTCAATCGTGTCGTGGCAAATTCTTCGTACAACTTGATTCCTACCGCCTTCCTTTTGAGTTGTTAGTAATAGTGTCTCTCTCTCTTTTCCAGGCAGACAATCCCCCTATATGGTGGTGGGAACCTGCGTTCCTTATTTTCTTACTCCTCTTCTCTCTATCTCTGACAATCTTCTTCTAGTGTCTACTATTGCCAAATTGACAGGTCAATTTCATAAGCTAATCATTCTGGTAGACATTATGTATTATGTTTTAATTATACAGAAACGCCACATGGATCGATATCTCACCGCATTATGATGGGTGTGGAGGTACTTTCAAACGGTTTCTATTATTTAACTGCGTAACAGGTAGCCACATTAAAGGCCCAAACACAGCGAAAAAATAACTCCAAAGGACGTTAGTAATGTGATAAAATAATTTCAAAACCGACTGCCGAAACGTGACTTCCATTATACATGATGTCCTCGAAACTGTGCTCGCGATGAATACACAATGAACAGCGCTGTACATTATTTACATGCGAATTTCAGTTATTTCTGAATGTTTGATCGATGCTCCTTATCGGGCTTATTTCGACAAATGCCGATAAGAGAAAAGAGAGAGTTGGTGTTGGAATCGCGCGTTGTTTATTCCAAGTCCCTTATCCTGTCTCCAATACAGATTTGAAGTGAAAACCTTCCCAATTAAAACAGTAGATATTTTTATGTGCCGGGTATTGTGATTCACGAGGCGGTACCTACCTACTGAATACCCTGCGTTGGACTCTGTAAGGTTTTGTACCTAGTATTTTTAATGCAAATCAGAAGCAGCGGACGTCAGACGAAGAAGCCCAAAATAAACCATTTTATATGAATAAGTTCTGAATCCCGTCAGGACTGGCTTCAGGAAAGTGCCCTACAAATCTTAATTTCGGAGGCCTAGGTCTGCATCTGCAAGTCACTGTCCCTTCGAAGTTTACCGTGGAAGAGCCATGCTTCGCTATAAACGCTTGCAAATAAAAGAGATTGTGGTCCTCCAGAAAGGTAAAACAACTGTGCTTCTATAGTGTCCGCTATTGATCCTTGACTGACAGCCTGACAGGTTAAACATTTTATTGTTATGAAAAATGTAACCTCATTTTCCCCTTTAGTAGTTAAAGCAACTTTGTCAATGCACGGTGTATTGACATTTTGTCATAGAAATTTAAAAGGCGTTGTAAGAATGACCGTTCTACATTCATTGTACCGATGGCACAATGATATTGATCTGCTGAACGCACGAAGAGTAGGGATGTCTGTAAATTGTTATATTTAGACACGAATATCGATACACTTGGAATTATGTGAGGCTTACCTGACATTGGATGTGTGCGTTCCTCGAACGTGTGAACGATGCGTACGCCCAATATTGCAGCTTTAGTCATTTCTGATACACAGTATAACATTATTTTTCTTTCTTGGACTTCATATAGTGTGTTCATTATAATATATTGTCACAGAAATACCTCATGTGATACCTTATAGGTCTAGTACGATATACTCTATGTTTTGTATGGGTCCAGTTGCCTAGAATAGTTGTCAAATTTTGAATTGGAACACAGTGAACATCCCATAACGGAAGAAATAGTTATAATAATATATTCGTAGTATTCAATCCAGCAATTAGCAGCGACTAATACTTTACTATCGATATATCGAAGTGCCCTCACTAGCATTCGCCGTCTCGGCCTCATAGTGCACAATATGTGTGGCGAACCGTTAGTTTGCTTACATATAACAAAGATTACATTGTTCTTAGGGCGCTATGCACCGGAACCCTGCTTTCTTCGAATGAAAGATGTTATGAATTACTTTCTGCGGCTATTAAGTACGCTCGACGAGCTGTGTGCAGTAATAACAACTCATCTATTTATGTACGTTTTTTGTTATAATTATATTACTATTGTGTTACTGAATATTCATTATGTTAAATATGTGCGTACAACTCTACATAATATAATTACGTCATCTTATAATTACACTAGCCGAAATTGTAAATTGCCGTGTGAAAGAATCTGGCATACCTTGGATGTGTTTAATTTATTCTCCATATTATGATGGTGTTTTGGTGATAATGCGAACTATAATCGTATATTATATTCAGGCCAACATCCCATTAACCCCTCAAGACTGGCAGAACGAATTTCCAATACAAACGTAACCGAACCAAAATAAATTGTAATTCAAACACAATTTATTCAAAATGTTTCTTGTTGTCTGTTGAATTTTTGCAAAATTCCTTAAAGTTGACATTGAAGATGACATTTCGATCCAACATTATATCAAGAATTCGATTTTAGTTATTAATTAAATTAAAAACATATGCACTATAACATAGAATATTGATTGTTTCAGGGGGCGGTCTGAACAGTGGCGTAGTCCTTCAGCGGTTTCCAGAGATCAATTGGGACGACACACCATTCCACGACGGTATAGGATGGGTACGTTACCAATACTCTTAGCTTCATATCGTTCCAAAGACTTGATTCCTATGTTGACGTAAGGGATTGCTTCGTGTGTTACTGACATATAATTATATAATCTGCATTGACCTTGTAAAGGCTTGGCTAAGCAGACCCTATAGGTGTCTAGGCTGGTTGAGGTTTTTTGTGGACTTTTACTGAAAAGAGCAACCCTCGCAATGAGTTTTGGAGGCTCATAACCACTATGGCTATGCTGTGGTGGTCACTGCACTAGATTCAGACAAAGAGTTTCCTGCTTTCATCAACATATAAAACTGAATCGGAACCTTCTATTCTTCACGAAAGTACATCTTTCTTTCCACCTGAACAACACTCACACTGTCAATAATAGTTCAATTTAAATCTCCAATTAATTGCTCAATTAGAAGTTAATAAAAAGTGTAAAAGCAATTAGTGACCTAACAAAAACACAATTAAAACCTCAATACTATGTGGTAGACCCAACACATCAATTGCATCACTCCTTTGTAACGGTTGTCAACAACTATTTAATTATTCTCACTTTACACAAACGAAATGCTTCCCTGAACATCACGCGATGTATTCCCTTCTTTTTTTATTTAGGACCTATATGAAGGATGGTTACTGTGTCTTAAGTCACCTCCGAGGGTCCCCCTGTCTATACTTACATAGTTTATAAAATTATTTATGTAAATAGAACCATTTTTTTAATAAATGTCCCACAATTGGATTATCTCCTGTGTAGTGGGTCCGTTTACAAACACAAATTCTCGTATAAACAAACACCCAGACATGAAACACCTACCTGTCTCTTAAACACTTTTCCAAGTCAATGTTTTACGCTTTTTTAGTCAGGTAAGTAGCAGTATTTCTTTACTGATGACCTCTATAAAGAAACACCGAAAAAAACTCATAGAATTATGGTTTCTTAAAGTCCTGAAGAATGAGCCATAGCGACTTTAAGTAGACCAGGCCCAGCTGACAGTTTGCATGGAACAGTCAAGTGCGACTATATTCTAGGAAAGCTGTTTCACAACGACAACAGCTCATTGGAACTTTTGCGTAGGCCACATGTTGGAGGCTGCTAGAGCCAACATACAATGTGGGAGCTACAATGACAGATGCATGTGTGCTGTCAGCTGGGACGGGTCTACTCAAAGCCGCTGTTTTAGTGTTAGGAGACTTAGAACATTAGATTGAACTTCATTCTGGGATATTTCGCAACTGTCAAACTGGCAAAGCTAAACTGGCAAGAGGATACCGGAGAAATAGACTTTTTATATTTTCATCGTCTCTACGAACTAAATTTTACTGACGTTCAGTGAATTTGCCAAGATAATTTCTCTCACAGATGCTATGAGAGATTAACAGTTCCTTGTGAAGCATTTTCCGATGCTCTGCAAACCTTAAAAGCACATGTCCAATTATGGCCATTACTAAAGACCCAATTTTTTAGGGGTATATTACCAGATAAAGACTGATACGCTATTAATGGCCCTGTTAAACTGTATTATACCATAGGAATAGACAAATTTCTATAAGTATACCATTATGTACTAGACCAAAATGCCTCGGCGTAAACCCATCTGTAGGCATAGTTCTTTACAACACCTCAACGCTACACGTAGTAAGCTGTTTTTCGAACGCTCACGTCTCGCTTGTCAACATAACATGAATTATTCAACACACGTCTAGCATCTGTTTCAGATTTTGTCTAGATTTTTCACATGTTCAGCCGCAAACTGACCGTGTCTGTACGCTTTGAGAAAATGTTGTCTGGCTATAATGAGGTTACGTTTCAGCAGATTCGAGGAATTCTTTGTTAATGATTTATTTTTAAAGGAAACCACTTTGTTACAATAAATTACTTGGATTATGCTACAGTCATGAATGAATGTGCAAAGAATATCGCCATTTCCACTTACGAGAAGGAGGAAATCCGTCATTAAAAATCAAAAGCTTCATACTACTATCTCCTCACAGAAAATTAACATAATGACTAAAATATCAACGGCTTTTGCTATTTTGAGCAATATAAACAGCTGACAATCGCATTCAGAGACTCCAATTAACGTTCGAGTAAATAAATCATTTGTTAATACATAATTTGATAACAATTTTAATTAGGTAAAAATAACAATTAAATATTTACTTATCACTGTCAGCTAATGATTTATTAACATTAGTGGACATTTCTAAATGTGGCAGTTAGGTATAGGAGATTAGATATAGGAGTTCCAGGAGTATTCGGTGTTCCTGAAATCCAAAGAAACCTTTTTAATTAAACTAAATTTTACATACTGTAAACATATTGAAAAGAGTATGCTAAGATGGTTTGGACGTGTTGAGAGAATGAATGAAAGACGAATAACTAAAGGAACTTATAAGGCGAATATCAACGGCGGCGTCAGAAGAGGTCGTCCTAGAAGGACTTACGCCGATCTTACTGGCGAAGTCCTTCAAAAAGATCAGGTGCCTAGTACTCGAAACCGGCGCGTATCATGTATGAGATGTATAAATGTCGCAGAAGCAAAAGAAGTATGCAAGAATCGTGGCAAGTGGCGGTCTATAGTTTCTGCCTACCCCTTTGGGAGAAAGGCGTGAGTATGTAAATTACGTATGTATGTAAATTTAAAACTAAATGTTTCATTATCCACCCTAATTAAAAATGCCCCCATATTCCCATCGTCACGTAAGTACAGATATCAAGTATGAAACATATATTAGTATAATTATGGCGAATTAAAACACCTAAATACAATTATTTTAACACTTTACCCTATCATCACGAATTTATAACAATCAAGGTCGTTTTCAATTGCAGTATCATTTAATAAGCACTTGAGATTAGCGTGCATGGAAACAATACCTCAATTAGGTAATAGAGTTACTACGTAAACGCTTTCTCTACGATACTACCTAGTTAGAATGGACCTAGTGATCGCGTGTTCTGGGCCTACCGCAAGATCATTACGGCTTCCCCAAAGTAGCAAGCAATACCATTTTTCGTGCTTAGGAGGAAAAAAAAATAGAGGAGAAACTCGCAACTAACGATGATGATATGATTTATGAAGTACCAAAACAACTATGCAAGTCTCGTAGCAAGTGGTATGTAGTTTCTGCCGAATCCTTCGAGGTAAAGGTGTGAGATAGCTCGGATACTCCGTGGAAACGTTCCGATTGATATTTGTACACACCCATCTGTAACAGACAACAAACGCTCCTGCGAAGTGCGAAGGCAGTGAGGTAACAAACTTAGGAAGACGTGGAGAGTGGCCGTTCCGTACGTAATTATCAGTTATTGTTGTACGACCTTCAAACCTTCAAGAAAAGAGCGTACTCCCTTTTAAAAGGCCAGCAGCGCACTTGTGACTCCTCTGGTGTTGCAGGTGTCCATGGGCGGCGGTGATCGCTTACCATCAGGCGATCCGTCGGCTCGTTTGCCTGCTATCACATAAAAAAAAAAAAAAACCAATAGACCTCATTAGCCTAGTGGTCCTGAGTGTGACTGCTACGCTTAGAGGTAGTGGGCTCCTTTCCCGGGTAGAGCAGTGTTATTGGGTTTTTCTATGAAATTCTCAGAACCAGCTCGGAGTTTGGAATTGGTGTCCGGTTAAAGGCAATAAGGGCTCGCCCCCTGCTAATAAGTGCGAACTGTGCCCTGTGAACCACTACGTGCTACGAAGGGTTAGGCAGAGGCGTACTAATGTACACCACATTAGTACGCTTCTGCCTAACCCTGGGGAATACGGGCGTGATGTGTGTTATTGGTGAAAAATTTCTTAATGTTCAAACTTCTTTGATAACTTCACCTCAAACCATTTCTATATAACAAGCCGCAAATAGCATGCGACCATTAACCATGTCGAGTGTAAGTGTAACGATGTACGCAGAAAGGGCACAAAGAAATTGTTCCCTAGAATTAGTAATTAAGTAAGAACCTAGACCTAGAATTAGGGGATTGTAAGAGCTTTTACGAAGAAATAACCTTTTCGCCAATCACGTCTTATTGGAGCGCTGTAGTAAAAGTAGCTAAAGATAGAAAAGTTTTGGGACTTCTTTGGAAGCGAATGGAACATGAAAAGTTTTATTTTTGTAATCATATAAAAATCTATGGAAGTAGTCTTGGGATTTCAGCGAGCATATATGTAATCATTCATATCTATATATATAAAACAAAGTCGGATTTGTTCGAACACTTACAACTCAAGAACGACTGGAACGATTTTCATGATCTTTGATTTGTTGGATTCGTGTACACCGCGAATAGCAAAATAAAAACATCGAAAAAGTTTCACGAATTGTTTTCTCATACATTTTGTATCGGGAACGGATTGACTGATTTCAAAGAAACAAAACACGGACCAAAATAAACATGGCGTTGTACGCTGGTTCCGGTAATGACACTAGATGGCGTTGTGTGCATTATCCTTTGACAGCAATTTTTTTTAATTTTGACGGCAGGACTAGGTGTGCTAGGTCCGCTAGTTATGGAATAAAAGTAAAAAACTTATATTCTCATATCTCTGCTTTATTTAACTTGTCGGAGCTCAGTATCAGATATCAATACAGCTCCTCTTATTATTATTTACTTGACTATAATTTATAGGTACTAGAAGCCTGCTGCTGGAATTCGTGGGGGTGGTACCACCACATTGTCTGCCGCTAAGCAATAATGTTATAACAATATTGAATTCTGCATTATCATGTCAAATCAGACTGACTAATAGAGAGTAGAGATCAGACAGAGTGACAGACTAATCAACTGAGGTTCCAAGATGACAACGCGCCAGTGATATTACTGGTGTTACTGGCGTCTTTAGGCGGCAGTTAGCTTGTATCATTAGGCAGCTCGTATCTTTGTTTGGCGACTTACAACGATAAAAAATTAGGAACCCAACTAGAATAATATAATTGTTTTAGATAACATACTGATTTTCCTGAAGCTTACGGGAACATTACACATATTGAATCCAGTTAAATTACATCCATGGTCAAGAGCAGACCTCCGTGACCATGAACGCTGTAAAGGGTCGAAACGTCAGGATTTGATTTTACTAATAGAACACGATATATCCGTAAAGTTGTTTTATTTCAATATGTTTTATCTAAGGTGAAACAATATATCTTTAGCCATAACAATCATAATATCTTGTCTTTTTAATGTTTCTATATCAACATTCTCCGATGTCCGACTTCCTAGAAATCATTCAACTTGTAGTACTAACATTAATTCATTCATTCATTAAGGATAGAATCATTGGAATTGATTACAATGAATGTGCGTTTGCATTATTATTTTAAAACAGTTCGGAGAACAGAACGTCCTAGTAATAATTCTAATTCAGCGAATGTTCTGGAAGAAACAACGTTCACTTCAGTAATTGAAATGGAGATCACTCTCAACTTCGATTGAATAGAGCCTGAAATACACGGAACCTTTCCAATTGTATTTGTTTGTTATACTTGGTATTACAATAGAGGAATTTCTCTTAAACTAAGGATCAATAAAAGCGGAAGAGAACTTTTAACTTAAAAGCGATGATTCGATTAACAACTTGTATAGACTTATCTTGAACGTTTGTGATCTTAAGCTATTATTTTTCTGGAAAATTCTTTTTTGTTATGATCAAAAATACAACATCCAATGAAATTACCAAATTATCTACACAATAAGCTAGTGCTATATAAGTATATAGGTCATCAAAGTTCTACTAAGAACTGTATTTAATTCTATATGTATTAAGAATTATTATGCTACAGCTCGATCTTCAGATCTTTTTACAGAGATATATATCATTTATCATATGAAGACTATTTCCTTTTATCTTCTTCAGATTAAGATGCTTCAGGAAGCTTTTCATTTTGATGCTGCATCTTTAACCTTATTTTTCTGTACCAGTTCTGCCAGCCTCAAGGATGGGCGCTCTCCACGGAGCGCACGGAGCCTCGGTTCTACGTGTCTGTACTGACGGACGTGGATGCCAACCGCCATTACTGTGCCTGTCTCTGCTTCAACGAGACCGTCGCCATCACGCCCACCAAGCCCGCAGACGAGGTCAGTACCTTCTCCGCTCAACAAAAATATTTCTCTTTTGTTGTCAAATGATCTCTCAAAATGTTGACGCAAGTTTCTTAGTAAGATTCCGTGCTGTTGAAACAAATGGGATAATTAATTCATATAAATGTATTTATTGACTAAATTTTATGACAAAATGAATTCTTTTGTCTGGTGTTATAAATTTTGGCTTTTGCCACAGTTCGCCGACATAACATGAGATCAGACTAAGAGGCGAAAGTAGTTACATCTATTACATCTGAATCTAATTTTAGGGAGTAAGTAAGTAATACAATTTTCGATCAGGTTTGATGAGATTACAAGAAATTCCAAAATGTTTTACGCGTTTTGAATAGCGAGAGCTGAATAAAAGACTGTTTTGAATTCAGAATTAGGCATTGAATATAATATAAAAAAGAACGGTTTTGAATTGAGAATTAGAGATTTTATGTATTGCTTATGTATAGGGACTTCCCTTAGCCATATTATTGGCATTGACCCAATCTGAGCCCACATTAATAGTGGTATCTAACTGACCGGGTGACATTGGTCCACGCCAACGCCGGACATTTCCGTTCAGATAATATTATGTTAGACTATAACAATAGGATATATCGAGCAATTGATGTCAAGTTGAATTGACTACGGGAAAGGTAAGCAAGATCTAATTCATAGTGTAATCACCTTCTCTATACCGAATTTACTTGAAGTTAGCCCATAAAAAACGTCATCTCATCACCTATTTTCGTCGTAACTATATCGAGATAAGCGGTCAGAAAAGGCTTGAAAAAAAGGATACATGATCAGAAGTTGGACTGTTACCAAAGTAAAGTAGGTACCTATTATATCCATTGAAGAGTACAACACTAGTTAATATTCCGATGTCTAACGCGATTATAATGTAGTTGAAATAAATGACTTGCCTTGCACTGTTCCTAAAGGATCGTAGCGTGATGTTTAATAGCTTTAAACATTCCACATGAATCATTATATTTATTGGTGAAAACCGCATGAAAATCCGTTCAGTAGTTTTTGAGCTTATCGCGAAAAGACAGACGCCGCGGAGGACTTTGTTTGTTAAGGATATAACGCTATGATATTTTAAATATTCCTTTTTAAAATGCCGGCAACGCACTTAAATGAGACTCCTCTGGTGTTGCGAGAGTCCATGGGTGGCGGTAATTGCTTACCGTCAGGCAATCTGTCTCCTCGTTTACATATCCTATAAATTCCATAAAAAAACAACTACATTGTAATGTTTATACTGTAGGTGATTGACGAGTGCATTGGTTCCATGGCGTTACTTTCTTTGGATGCGGTCTTGGTTTGTTTTAATGGTGCGTTTCCGGCGTTTGTTGCGTTTTGTTTGAAGCCATAATTTATACACTGACATGTTTTGTTTGGATAATTAGTCCTTGACGTAGTTTATATAGAGAACAGACCAGCTTGGAAACTGAACTAGCTCTAGTACTGTGAAAGGGCCCTTTTCCGACGTCTCACATAATGATTTAGTATCAGTAATCATGTATAATAATTTATTTTTTATTAGAATTATCTTGTGTTGTGATTCGAATAAGTTTTATTTCTTTCTTTCTCTTGCCAAAAAACTTTATCATTATCTCTCATAAGCTTTAAAAATAAAATAAAAAAAACATTTTTCGGAGTGTTCATTAATATTCTCATATGTGACATTACCAGCTATCATCCCCAGTAAACACAATAGAACTTATCTTATGATCTTTGAGTAGAGTCGCGCCACTGGGGCATATTTCAGCTGTTTTACTAGAACTGCCTTTTGCTCAGCATCGTAACTCCACCTAGCCGGTCTCCTACACTATGCTTCCCTCAACGCGATTACTTCAATCCTTATCCTATCCTTCAGAGGGAAACGCGACTTCGAAGTAATTTATTTGAATGCTGTGTCCATATCTTCCACTTCGAAGACAGGATTGGGAATACTTGTCGTTGGCAAATATAGTTCATTTTGGGACAAAAGATCCTGAGAAAATTGCCTAACCGTAATAAGAAATTTCTCTTCTTAGACCGATTGTTAAACTGAGCTTTTGATTTACTATAACAGCTTACCATTTTCTCCTAATCGTGGAAAGTGTGAAGGTACTACATCTTTATCTCCCAGATAGACCAGCAAGTGTGGTCATGAAGCCGTGACCCTTGTGAAGGTCGTTTGGTCTATTTTCGACCTTATCTTAGTAATTGCACGTTGGAGGTTTTCCTATTTTAGACCATACTAATTAGAAACGATAGAATCTATTATTATGAACGATTTCTTGATAGAACAGATGGATCGAGTTTGTATATACGAGTACTATCGATTACCTAGGACGTTGCGGTTAACCGAACACCTGCATTAAGGCCATGTTTATTCTTAATTCAATGTACCTTTACGTATGAGTATTTTGTTAGATAGAGGGAAATATTATCCATAGATGGAAGGCAATTCTTCCATATTTACAAGGCCGTATTTGCCCAAAGGTGCAACAGATGCAAGAAACCCGGTTGCAGAGTCCTGGACTCCCAGTAATCTTCCAGTAGTACTTATTCTAGTCTATTTTATAGTGACTGCCATCACCCACAGCCACCCAATTTCTGGGCAATACAGATATCCTGCGGAAATACTGGTTGTCAGGCTTTTTGGAGACAGACCAGTTACGATTGGCATAGGTGATGGAACGAAAACCGGATAGGGACCAGCGACAAATCGAAACTAACATTCAGATAAATCAAATTACTTTCAAAATCATGTTGCGAGTTCAATGTCCATCTGAATAATCTCCTTTCGATATAGGTAGTATAAAACATGTAGTTGTTTTTGTCGGTCTGTTTGCTGCTAAGTTTGCTGTTGTTGGCTGTTGTCTGCTAAGTTCTTCTAAATCACACAACGGATTTCGATACGGTTTTCAATATCATTTAGAGTTTTTTTTTCAGGAAGTTTTGTATGTAATATATGCAAATTATAGTAAAGTAAAGCCGAGAATGTCAGTGATTTGTAGATAGTGACTAACGCCAAACACTGTACAACTGTGCGAAGTCGGGACAGTTCACTAGTGAGCCTGTAATGCTATTCCAGACTATAATCTATCTTTGTGTCAAATTTCACCCAGAACCTTTCAGCTGTTCTGGCATGATTGGGTTAAAAACAGAGTAGTATTTAGGTATGTATGTAGTAAGATAAAATAGATAGATTACTTCGTACTTGTTCAGGTAAATGGACAGGTGAATTAAGATTGTTCCAATTCTCGGCTGTGGGCAGTACAGTCGGTTTGTGTTACCGTTTATGTAGCCAAGAACCGGTTTAAATGTTTAACTCATTTAGATTACATGGTTCATGTCGTGATGTCATACTATTAGAACGTAATACATAACGGAATTGGCTAACTACACATTTGGGTGAGTCAATTAAAGACACAAAAAATTTGGCCAATATAACTAATACTGATAACTGTAACACAAAAATATCAATCAATCAAATATATATTTTTTTTTCAGTTTCACAGCTGTTTTCTGTGGGACCACACCGGTCGAGCAAATCAAATACATTTTTTCCCGTTTGGCATCGTTTTAATATAATGAAAGAACATTTTCAAAATTAAAATAATTTAAACGCCGATTTAAGATTTCTTAGAAAATATTACCTATTACAAATTCCTAAGGACCTTTTGAGGCCAAAGGATCCTTTGTCTTTCTCCATGTTCTCTCTATACCAAAATTCATCAAAATTGATTCCGCGTTTAAGGACTCAAAACATTACTACATTACGAGAGAGAGACCTTCGCATTTATAATATTAGTATGGATAGTTTAGACTAAAAAACATTGAACTTCATGTTTTTTAGTTGTTCCAAATGAAGCGAATGTGTATTTAAGTGAAAAATGAAATATTTTTCCTAGAGAACAGATGCAAACTATTTCCTGGAAAAAAAAATGCTGGAATTATAACGCCAATAGGGTTTAGATATTCCACCAATTATGTCAAAAACCAGGAAAACAGTTTCATATAAGTACTTGAAACAATAATTAAGAAATCATAAAAAAACAAGTCTTGCTCAAGATGATAAAGACCCTAATTGCTCCTCTGATTCAAGTATTGCGTTCTCGACCTTCAGATTCTTGATATAAGGACTAAAATTAGAAATGTGATCACTAATGACAGCGCTGTGGATCCCATTCTCGTCACGGCGTGCAATCTGTTGGCAAATGGGTTGGTGAATCATCTTTTATGTCTAGATCCGTTTTGTAGGTTTCTGAACATGGTGTAACTGTGTGAATAAATAAATAAATAAATATAAATAAATATTCTGGGACATTTTTACACAGTACCATCTAGTCCCAAACTAAGCAGAGCTTGTGCAATGGGTACTTGTTGGTGAAAAGGGTGCTGATTATGGGATTTCGTCTTGGAAATCAATAATTATGAAGTCATCATTTATCAACGATTAAAACTGCTTTACTATTTAAGCGGCGGTAGCCTAATGACCAGGGCGTTGGACTTGCAATCATGTGGTTGCCGGTTCGGAACCAACCCATTGCACTACCGACGTGAACCTACTCGTTAACACAAGCATTTAGATTAGCACGAGGGGTTAACAAGAATACTCGTAGTGTGCGACCCACCTTGCTAGTGAGACAAAATACTTGTGACATTACCTAGTAGAAGATTTGTTTTAATTGTAATGTGCTATCACGTTTTTCTCCTTATACCAATGTCTTCAAAATGTCACAATGTCGTGACCAAACCCAATTTCTTGGTTAACAAAAGCCCCCCTTTTTTACACAACCCTCCACTCATTATTGTGAGCAAGCGTTCGCTCATGTTGATAGAAAGAAAATAAACATCATATTATGTTATCAATTGCCAATTTGGCCAAATGCATGCAATTTATTCTATTATATTATTTATTCTATGATATTTTCAAAATGATGAAAAGTGAAACCGCATCAAAATTAGTTGCATATTTTAGAAAAACGTGCATAAACAGACGCGGATACAAACTTAGTTTACTATTTAGTGATGATACTAATACATAAGTGAATAAATTAAAATTTTCAAGACCGTAGCATTGTTTTTATTTAGATCCGTTCAAGAAATGTATTTGGCCGTCGGATTAACATAATTTATGAACCATAAACATTTAACCGGTAGCCATTCGTTCAGTTACTGTATCAAGGGGCTAAAAACGTGCCTTGACATACTTTTGTCGCAGCATTATCTCGTCTCGAGCCATACTCTCGGCATGAGATATGCGACGACAAAATTATTTCGTGGCGCGCATGTCAGTCTTACAGGAATACATTTTACGGCAAACGTTGGTTCTCGGTCCCGGTAATAAAGATTGCCTATAAATAATACAACGGAAACCATTCACTGATCCTGGCGTACGTTTATTAATAACTTAAAATTATGGGCACGGCATTTAGGATATTTGGCGTTTGGAGCTACCTCCCTATATCCATGTCTAGCTTCCGCCCGCGGCTTCGCTCACGGAAGCTGCCAAAAGGAATATTTTTCCGATTTTTGCAACATTGTTCATTGATGCTCCGCTCCTATTGGTCGCAGCGTGATGATATAGCCTTCCTCGATAAATGGACGACCCAACACAAAAATTCAATTCGAACCAGTAGTTCCTGTTGGGGTTTTCTATAAAATTATCAGTAGCAGATTGGAGTTTAGGATTTGGGCCCGTTTAAAGGCAATAGGTTCGCTCCCTGTAACATGGGACCTAAACACACCTGGGAACTGCGGGTGTATACATTAGTACACCTCAGCCTAACTCTTCGGGGATTAAAGGCGTGATGGTGTGTTTATGTTTAAGCAGAGAAATTAGAAAGACTTACATTACGGGAGGCCCAAACCCTTTTAAAAGTCGCGCAACTCACTTGTGACTCCTCTGGTGTTGCGGGTGTCCATGGGCGGCGGTTATCGCTTACCATCAGGTGATCTGTCTGACCGTTTGTTCCCCTATCCCATAAAAAAAAATTACATACACAAATTAAAATTGATTTAGATTGTCGAGGTAAGTTGCACTTAGTTGCCCCTCAGACTAATTGAAAACAATCTAGGTACGTGATTACCTTTTAGAAGGTTAAACACGCAAGGTGAGGCAAAGATTTTGTTGATGAAAGTATAGAACATAGTTCTGTTAACTAAAACTAACCATTAGTTTGTTTGCATGGATAAAATTAATAACAAAATAGTTCAACGAAAACTGTTATCGATTATGTTACTGGTTTAGTTCTTTGTTTATAGGCATGGAAATTATTTATTTTCAATTTGATCATATGATTTAATTATTATTTAATTGGCGTAATTTAACGGCCTGCTATATTTCAGTCAAATATCCTATAATTATATAAACGTTAAAGTTTGTGAGGGTGTTAAAAACTACTTACTTACTGTATAGATTTTAATGAGACCTTACAATAATACAGTTCATACTTTAGAATAAGACGTAGGCTACAATTCAAGTATCTATATGAACGAAGTCGCTGGCAAAAGCTAGTTTGTTATAAATCAACGGGCACAACATAATGAAATGGAACAGGATAAAATGAAATTTTCCTTTTTTTTGCTATCTTTGTAGGAGCCTCAGCGGAAAAGTAGCACGCATGATATGTGAAAGATCATTTTATATGATTTTTCATATTCAACAACAAATTACCGCTGTACTAATGGAATCATTTTACATTGAGATAATAAAAGCGGCGTATTAGTCTCTGGAGAAAAAGTTGTACTTACCCCAATTTAAAATGTCAACCTTGGCCCACCAAATAACGAGCTACTCTACTCATCTAGTATTATGGGCGCCAATGACTATTTACCATCAGCTGGTAACCTAGTTCTTACCTCGTCTGCTCGGTTGCCGTCATAAGAACAATAAAAAAAATCAACTTGCATCAGTTGTAGCGAAGTAAAAAAGTTTCTCCCCTATCAAACATCGCACGCACCTGCCCGACTTGATTGCTCCCTTCCGCCCTTTCGAGGCGAAGGTAGCCAAGTACTGCAACGTCCCCCACACATGAATGCATGCGTGCGTGCGTGACCGGTAATAAGAAACTGTGGCTCTGGCTCGAGTGGTCTGTTTTGTACTCATGCTATGAAATACGTTAACTCATAGCAATTGATATGTTTAAAAGCAATAAATCGATTAATCATGAAATTTCAAAAACAATCACAAAAAAATTAATATCAGACATACTATATAGTACGATTATGGGAGACGGTGTATTGGGCAAAAAATCGTTAACGTTGAAAAGATTGCGCAGATAGTATTTGCGATACAGCACTTCCTCGCAATAAACTTTATGGGCCTGAGATTGCTTTGGGTGTAAACTGCTAATCACAGGAAACTGTTATGTACTGCGTAAGTAAGTAAAATATGTACGAGGAAAATAACAGAAGTAGTAAAGGCCACCGGAAACTCAAAGAACTGTTCGTTTTTACTTATGTAACATAATTGCTATTGCTAGTAAGCACATCAATTAAGAACTAAATTAAATAAATAAGTTTTGAAAAATTGGTAGCTTCTTTTCGCTATTGGATTTTTTTTAACGCCTTTCAGGGCAGCTAATCTACTATTATAAAATCGTAAAAAATATGTATCTTTGAAGATATTAAAAAAAAACAGTGGGTTAGGTGGTTTTTTTTTATTCTTATCTGTTTGTTACGGGTTAGCGCGATAACTACTGAATAGATTTTAATTTTGCTATCGCTGTTGGAAAGTATATGCTCCAAATTAAAAACTGGTGAACTTCTTATCTCAATTAATTAAACGAATCCTGAGATACAGCAGCTTGACCTCTCTTCAAGAGATCATCACTGTTAGTTCTTCATTAAAATATTTTTAGGATCCATTTGTAATCCTAATATAGCTTCACGTGAGCAAATCCACGGGCAAAAGCTAGTTGATAATATATCTAGTAAGATTGTAATCTTGGTCAATTGTGACGATAGTGAAAAGTCAGCTGTTGTACGCCAGTACTGCCGTCTTCCTGTCGCTCATTGAATGAGCTACAAAGTTACTTCTGCAAGTTCTTTTTTGCGGCAAGACAAGCTTACGGTACAAGCGGAGATTCGCGTCGCCCCCCACTGAATCAGACGTCAATTATTTACATAAATGTGTGGAGTATATGTGTATGTATAATTATGTTGCAGTCAAAACTCATAAACCGGTCAAAATTGACAGATTGGTTTAGATTGATTTTTATAATTAAAATTTAGATTGATTGATTTAAATCGGTATGAAAGGAATATAAATACTTATTGGTTAGGTTAGATTAAAACCAGAACCCGATTTTAGGTATTGTGCTAAGATTAAAAATAAAAGTGACCGACAGCAGTCAAAACTAATCTTGATTGATTTTTGCGGTCAACATTAGTTTTGACTGGTTTTGAGTTTTGTCTGTAACATGACACATAACCAGCGAATTGTGAAGTAAACATCAGTGTAATATTATGATGATGCAGGCCGTTTAGTGTACGTTTTGTTGAATATTTGTATATTTCAGATGTAATTAACGTTATTTGTTTAATTATATTCTTAGGTGCGTAATAGTTAATTTAGTTACTTAATATTTAGTTTTATGCGGCATGTTTTACATAAAGAAACATGGAATACATAAGATAATTTTACGCGTGCTAGACATATTTATGTGTCTGATGGTGTTTTAACATCAGTTCGGTTCAGTACTGTATCCTGAATTACTTATCAGACATACGCAATTTTTTAGATCAGATTGTCTCGACAGCATGAGAAGTCTGCCAACCCTCATTAGGCTAGCGTGGTAGACAGCAGGAGAGCTATGCCTAGCAGTGGGACAGTATAATGGGTTTATATATTACTAGCTTCTGCCCGCGACTTCGTCCGCGTAGCGTGATGATATATAGCCTATAGCCTTCCTCAATAAATAGGCTATCTAACACTGAAATAATTTTTCAAATCGGACCAGTAGTTCCTGAGATTAGCGCGTTCAAGCAAACAAACTCTTCAGCTTTATATATTTAGTATAGATATTAGTATAGATGTTTGATGATACTTTTTATCAACATAGATCTCATTTGAGTCTTGTCATTCCTGTCTTTAAAACAATACAGCTTAAATTTTGCAGACGCGTCGGTGAAGATAAATTGTTTTGTCAGATAACATTAGTATAATTTTCCTTCGTCATGACTTCTCCCCTAGCTCCAATTGTTATACAGAGGGCGCTAGTGCTCATCTGTCATAAGTGATAAAGGACCCTTGTCCTCTAATGGATGGGTAAGCAAATATTATGGTTCACGAACCCGTCGTGAACTTAGCTTAACAAACAAACGTAACTTGAAGCGTGTAGGCGTGAGAGACAGCTGAATTTGTCAGTAGATATTATCAGCAGAATTAAAAGTAGATATTATACCTAAATATTAAACCGGATTCCTCGAATCGCACTAAGTTACATTAGAGTACTTCCTGCAAGTATCTGTAAAATAAAACACTAAACAGACACACCCACAATGAGGATAAATATACTGGATTAAAGTCGATATTTATTTATTACGTGAATGTTACCCTAAAGGGTCAGTAGCCTCAGTTTTTATATGCATAACTATTTAGTAGAAAGTCGCGAAGTGTTAACAACTTGCCGAAGGAACTGGTAACAAATTGACCTTTTTACTTCTTACTTATGTTACGTCATTAAAAATGGAACAAGTAAAGCGGTTTAGCCGCGAAAACTGTAAAAACACAGAATTACTTTAGCATTTATAATAATAATATTATGTATGGGTTTTTAAATGTCATTGATTTGCAAACCTCGCATTTCAACCTGTGAATTGCAATAACGATGCGATAAGCTATAACGAATCACGTCGGTTCACAATTTGGCAGTTGCTACATTAAAAAGTAATAGGTTCATATCGAAATAGTAGCACTTACGTCTGTTTTGAACTGAGGGTACCACAAGTGCGTAGTTCTATTGATGGGGTCGACGACCTTGCGCCTAAGACGGAATTGTTCGACAAATGTGCGGAGCATATAATATACTGTAAAGATAGATGTGGTATGTAGGTCGCGTATTGTGGTTCATTATTGAATGGGCGATGTACTTGGTAATTGACAATGATATTTGTTTCTGTAAATAAATCCTTTTACAAATCAATGGTTTAGTACTAGATGGGGCTTGTGTTTCCCATCTAAAGATCTCTGAGAAGAATTACCGAAACAAACTCATCTTTAAAAATCATAGTATGGTTCTCTTGATCTACTATATTAAAACATAATATTGATGTAGAATGGAGAAAATTAATGATTAGCATTTTCCATCATCTTAACCCTTTTCGTAGCTTCGTATCTTGGAGACGAAGATCATTATTGTCATTATTATACTCATTGATCATTATTGTCATTATTCATTATTATCATTTATTCCTTTAAAATCATATAATTTACATTTTTAAATATTTTTATAAAAAACAAGGGAAAATAAAAACATTTAAAAATATAAAAATAGTTGTCCACCGGCATGGGGAGCAGGGTCCAAGCTACCGGTGGTTAGGGCCCCAGAGACAGGAACCTCCTCACAATACGCGCCGTATCAAGGAGTACTGCCTTCTGAATCAGGCCCTTAACCCAGCCATCCAACTCGAGCCTCCTGAGGTGTTGGTCGAGGCTCTTGGCGATAAGTCCATTGACCGTGACGACTATCGGTACAACGATGGCCGAGTCCACATCCCACATGGCGACCACCTCGTGGGCTAAGTCGAGATATTTTAATTGTTTCTCTTTCTCAGCCTTCACGAGGTTCTCGTCATGCGGGACGGTGACATCGATAATCATTGTGCGGCGCGCTGATCGATCTATTACCACTATATCAGGCTTATTGGCAAAAATGGTCCTGTCAGTGATAACAGATCGATCCCAGTACATCGTGACATGGTCATTCTCAAGAACTGGGTCGGGCGCATACCTGTAATACGGTACCTCAGAATCCACAAGGCCGTATTTTAAAGCAAGTTGCTGGTGGATAATCCTGGCCACTTGGTTATGCCTGTGCAAATACTCACCGTTAGCCAGACGAGAACACCCAGAAGTAATATGCCTGATAGACTCACCGGGACAATGGCATGCCCGACATATGTCGATCGTCCCGTCTTTCATGATATACTTCCGGTAGTTGTTCGTCAGCATAACTTCATCCATAATTGCACAGACCGCACCCTCGGTTTCCCCGAAGAGGTCACCAAAGCGTAGCCAGGCCACGGACGCTAAGAAATCTACGTCGGGCCCATGAAGGGCACGGAAAAAGCGTCCGTGAAGCTCCTTGCTCTGCCATACTTCCTTGCGGTCGTTGGTACTAAGCACTACAGGTTTGCGCCAGTTCTCTTTAGCCAGAGATAGCGGGGTGAGTCCCTTGTCCACTGCGACCACATCTCGGTGCATACCCACGTCAGCCTTGAGAAAATATTCTCTGAGACTGCACACCTCGCGGTTGTGGAGGGTCTTAGCATTTAAAAAACCTCGATCCCCGCACTTCCGCGGGATGTACAGCCTCATGACAGACGAACGTGGGTGATGCATCCGGTTTGCGGTCAACAGCGACCGGACTCTCCTATCCAAGGCGTCCAACTCCGTCTGGGTCCACTTGAGTATGCCAAAGGAGTACATCAGGACCGGCATGACCCAACCGTTAAAGGCGCGCACCTTGTTGCCGCCCGACAAAGAACTATTAAGTACCTTTTTCAGGCGGCCGAAGAAGCGCTCCTGCAACGCTTGTTTCATGTCAGCCCCGTTAATGCCTAACCCCTCTGACATTCCCAGGTATTTGTAGGTATCAGTTGCGGAGAGTGATCTCAAGTTTATAGAATCTGAGAGTTGTAATTCCTCAGATTCCACAATCCCGCCCCGCCTTACATGCATGACCGCACATTTATCTACACCAAACTCCATCCTAATGGAATTACTAAAAGTTTCAGTTGCCTTTAGTAACTCCATCAGTTGCAATTTGGTGGAGGCAAACAGTTTTAAATCATCCATGTAAAGCAGGTGGGATATTACCTGACCCCCTCTCCGCAACGTATAGCCCAGCCCTGTACCCTCCAGCAGGGTGCTGAGGGGGTTCAGGGCTAAACAAAACCACAGTGGACTCAGACTGTCGCCCTGGAATATTCCCCGCTTAATCTCAATGGGTTCGTCGTTCCCTTGAATTTGCCTACATCCTGGATAGCGAAGAACAGTTCTCCACTGCCCCATACATGACATCAGGAAGGTGCGTAAAGTTGTATCTATTTTATACAACTTCAGCACCCTCATGAGCCATGTATGCGGCACCGAGTCGTAGGCCTTCTTATAATCTATCCAACATGTTGACAGATCCTTTCGGGATCGACGGACCTGTTGGCTTATGGCCATGTCGATGAGGAGAAGCTCCTTGGTGCCGCGGGACCCATTCCTACATCCATTTTGAGAGGCTGACATAATAGAATTTTTTTCTATGTGATAATAAATTTTTGCTCTCAAAATGGACGTAAGAAGTTTATAGACCGTCGGTAAACATGTGATCGGTCTATAATTTTTGGGTTCCGCGGCATCACCTGATTTATGGAGCAGGTGGGTGATTCCCGTTGTAAGGAACTGTGGTAGCGATCCAGACTCTAAGGCCGACTGGAATTGCGATGCCAAGCGTGCGTGTGAGCTTTGTAGCCATTTAAGCCAGAAATTGTGCAGTCCGTCCGGCCCCGGTGATTTCCAGTTCGGTACCGAACGGGCTGCACTGGCTACATCTGAGGCAGTGATTACAACTGCCTCCATCTCCGGTATGGCTCCACACACGCGCTCAACATCGCGCATCCATTCAGCCTCAGTGTGGCAGACGGGCACCGACCAGATGTTGCGCCAGAATGTACTAGTGGCATCATCATCTGGGCGGCTTCCATCAACCACAGTTTGGTCAGGTCGCTCCCAAGCTCTATACACCCACCTTTGATCGCTCTGGAACATGCGATTCTGGGTATACCGCTCAACCCGTCGCCTATACCTTCGTATACGGCTCGCCCATGCACAGACCTTCTGCTTCAGGAAGTCAATGCGCTCCGCGACACGGGGCATATATTCTTGAGGCCTGATTCCAGTCCCCGAGAATGCCCGCCGCACAAAGCGCATCACTCTAGGTCGAGTATTGCCCTCCCTGAAGCAGTATAGTTTGCCGATGAGCACCCTGGTCCCCTCGATACGCTGCTCGATCCTGCGCTGCCAGGCCGGTACGGCGGATTTTTGTCGTGTAGAATTGTCACATTTTGGAAATGTGACATTAGCTACACGACACGCCGCAACAGCCGCGCAGTACATTATCGAGTGAGTATCGAAGAGATCTTCGCTGCTTTCAAAGTAACTACCAAGCAGCGAGTCCAGGGCACACACCAACGCCCTATTCCTTCTGTGCATAGGCAAGCGAGGTAGACGAGGCCTAAGTTCGGGGGGAGCAGTTCTAAAGTCCCGAATCGCATCCTCCAGTGCGCTCCTCAATCGGTCGTTGCACTGGCTACTTACCGTAACAACCCCATCGTCTCCCTCCCTATCGTTGACATTTGACCGCGGTTGTATAATATCGCGTGCTAGCGGATGTACCGCGGTCTGTGCAGGGACAGGGATAGGGACGGTACGGTTGTTTAGTACCTCTGAGCGTAGCCTATCAAGTGCGGCGTCGTCCAATCTGTGATTCCGTTGGATAACCCGCACCTGATCCGACAGTCGTTGGGCCGAGACGCTGATGGCTGGTTCAAGTTCCTGGAACAGAGACAGCATCCTATCGCGGTACGCAGTGAGGTTAGTTCCCCCCTCTGTAGCCCTGTAATATGCGCGCATGACGTTCTCATTAATTTTTAGAGTCCATTTCATGCGCTGCACACAACCACCGGCAGCGGGGACCCGGCTAGGGGCCGGTTGGCCCCTGGATCCCATGCCGTTCGGTGGCCGGCCTCTTCCCGGCCGACGTACAGGTGGTGGCGACGTCGGTGGGGAGAAATACTCGTCGCTTGAGCTCGACGCGGCTGCAGCTGCCGGTGTCACTGGTGGTCCGAGTTCCGGCGGCGGCGAGGCGGAGCTGAGCGACGAGTCCGGGGGTGGTGGGCGTGCGATTTGTCTACTTTTGGCTCTACATTTTTTTTCACATTTTTTTTCAGTTATGTTGTGGCATTCTGACAGTGAAATGTCACTGTTATATTTTATAAATTTTTCCTCTTTTTCTTCATGGTTTCTGTTATTTAGGTTTCTGATATTAATTCGGTAGGTTAGTTATTAAAAGAAAAAGGTATAATATATGGATAAAATTGATTTTGTACGGTAAATTAAAATAAATATTTGGAGAGAATTTTTTTGTTGTTGACGTTTCGAGTGTTGCCAGTTTATTATCATTATTATTATTAATCATTATTGTCATATTTATTAGAGACTGAAATTGCGAGATGTACAGTCACGGGCATAAAATATGTATACACTTACTAAAATTCGAAAGCAATTTCTTTCGAGAAATGACGATTGCAAATTCTGAGATACTACCAATATCATTTAAGAATTGGCTCGAAAATACTGTATTCATAACAACGGAATTTCAATTAATACTTTAAGGGAAAATCGCTTTTGATTTTTGCCAAGTGTATACATAATTGTGCTCGTGACTGTACACGCAAAATGGCAAGCTGTATTGTTAAATTGAGAATTGTTAACGTTCCTAACCTTCCTAGTATAGGAAATATGATCCGTTTTGTAATTTAAGGAAGCAGTCGTAAATATCGCCTGTTACTATTGTAAGCAATTTACTCATTAGTTACCGTATCATTGCGATTCACAGCATCAATGGTTATGAAGTTAGCTATTATTTTTTTATAAACCACAGGTTCAGTTACAATGCCTCCTCCGACAATTATAACCAGTAATTGCTCTCGGTTTTTATCCATATATTTAATTGAAGCAATCTTAGTGAGGCCCAGCTCTATGTGCTGAGAATGTAAGGTCATACTTTTGGAATGAAATCCGGATACAATGGGGTATGATAGCGTAATCCTTCTTTGTTTTTATTGTGTGCGGAAAATCATCTTGAATCGTGCGCCATCTTTTTTTAAGGAAGAAGGGGGCAAACGAACAGACGGTTCACCTAATGGTAAGCGATTACCGCAACCCATAGACACACCTGCAGCACCAGAGGAGTCACAAGTGCGTTGCCCACCTTTTAAAACGGTTTGGGTCTCCGGTATCGTCACTAACTCGGCGAAACACAACGCAAGCGTTGTTTCACGCCAGTTTTCTGTGAGGCCGTGGTATCACTCCGGTCGAGCCGGCCCATTCGTGCCGAAGAATGGCAGTGTATGTCGGACTAGTACCGATTAATAACCGCACTTACCTTCCCTTGACCTATGGTCCTGCGTTCGCAGGACCCCTTTAGTGCGAGTCTTAACCTCGCGTTCTAATCACATGCTGGGGTGACTTTGTTCTTCAAGCCTCTACTACTAGTATTCTATTATCTGTGCCCCTACCTAACTAAAAACAGGCCTTGTCTTGGAATGGAGTCGCTCACTAGGTGGATGAATATGAAAACGGTGGCTAGTTCCGACTAGATAAGTAATAGGTCAATTTTTTTCATATGAATTGTATCTTGGCCAACGTCTGCTGAACCTATTTAAAATATTTACAATTTCTTACACCAAGCTCTGCAATTACCGCCCTGAAAAGTTTGTTTACACACAAAACCGTGTAAATAAACTAAGCTTTGATCGCAGGAAGCGCCAACGGCTGCCACTAGCTGAATCACGGTAATAATGCTTTACGATCTATTTTATACTTTATTTACCTTGTACCAGAGTTTAAAGTAGAATGTCTAAATCATTGTCCAGAAACTTTAGTGCCTTTTGAACTCTAGGTGAAAAGTTTTATAGTTTAAAAGTAGCGTAAACATGAGACACGACGTAAGGTACGTCAATCTATTTGAAACGATGTGTTAAATGGCGTATAGTTGAAGATTGTCTGTCACTTTGTAGTAGGTGTTCGAATGGCGTTTACGCGTGTTTGGAATAAAGGAAACACGATATGAGATTGGTTTTGTGATTAAAATGTGTTTGAAAATCTCGATTTCTCATTTATCAAACGTTTATATTGATGTACGTTTCTGCTAAAGGAGATAGTGCAGGTCTACATATTTTATTGACCCCCAGGAGTCGACGATAAAAAGCAGGGAAAAAAGTAAGAGTCTATGATATTATTATGTAAATGGGAATGCATAAAGAATTGCAAAAAAATAAAATTAGTTAAGTAAGAAAGTGGGTCTATCCAAAACCAATTAACATGGTAGGTAGGTACCTAAAAAGTCGACAAGATAAAAAAGTTTGGGGACCTCTGATCTAGTGGTTTCTGAAGCTGAAACTTTTCCTGAAAATAGCTTTATAATTGCTTAAAATTCGTCCCCTAAAAAATGTTTACTCATATCCCTTATAAATAATAATGTCCTTACTCGGACTATTTTAAGCCCCCCAATTCTTGAATGACGTAGTCTGTCTAACCTTTCGTTCTCCTCTTATTCTATTTTCCAATTAATTTTGTTCAAAGAAATCTAATCATGGAACACCCTGCCGTGCACTGGCTTAGCTATTTGCTGGATTGTACCTACCTATAATTTGTTGATCCTGACCTATTTACAAAGATGAGAGTGGAATATATATTACGAAACATTATTTGTTTGATCTTTCTGCATGCGTTACTACCATACCACACCAACCATCCGATTGCGACGAAACTTTTTAAATTTGGGCGCCGTCGAAGGATTCTGACAAAAAAAGTAGTAATATTTAAAATGGCATTGCACAGCCAGTGTCTCATAAAATGCAAGATTAATAGCCAAAGGAAGTTTTAATTAGCCCGTAAAGTGTATGATTTCTAGTTATGATACAAGTTTATGGCGGAATAATAAAGCTAGCGGTAACAAGACAGGATGTTCGTTATCTCACAAAAAATATAACTGGATTTTATAAATTGTTAATTCGTAATTATAATATAAAAGACACCTGCGTTTCGACACGTGGGTATTGCGTGACATTATAACACAATTTTTATTAAAACGCATATGTCAACCGCCTGCATACGTAACTCTTTGGGCGACTGTACATAGGTCAAGTTATACTTAACCATTATAAGCTGACCTGTCAATGTATGACTGTCCGTACTATGAGAGTTGGTAGCCGTGTGTACACCAAGTCATCAAGTGTCATGGATGGTTCGTGGATTCCTATACTTACCTACCATGTAATAAGAATAAGGGACTAATATTTAATCAGTTCTGTAATACCTCATCTCTGTAATTTTTCGTGTAGCTTACTACTTTTTTACCCTTGATCCAGGATCTGGGAATAATTTGTGTTATAGATAAAGTCTCCGAGCAAAGTCCTAATTAGGATTTTCTATGATATGCTGAACAATAATTTATGAGCCCTTGACAATATACTTAGATCTTAATTGTTAAATAGCGGTTTCACACAAAGCAAACAAAGAGCCTTAACAACGCAAAATTTAAAATGGCGTACCTTCTAAAGTTGGGACGCGTGGTCTCCTGATTCTAGATGAACAGCCTGGAAACTCAATCCGGGTCAGAACTCAAAGGGAGACAAAGCGATATAACACAAAGCAAAGAGTCTTCCTTGCCAAATACACGCACACACAGTACAAGGAGGAGATCAACGACCTTTTAACAGTGTGACTCTATATATTTTTCCATACTAACCCAAAAATGTCCTAGTAGAGAATATAATACTTACTGTCGAAAATAATGGCAGCCCTGAAATATGTTTAATACAATGAAGTTTATTAAATAAGGAGGTTTAACTCAAGCCTTAATTAACATTTAGATACGTGAACTTGTCAACGTTGTGAAGAGGCTGATGAAACGCCACTTCAACTTCTTGGAGAAAGCGGATCGCTAACTTGTAAACTCATTTTAAGCCCGGATGAAAGAAAGAAAATACTACAGTTCATAGTAGCTGCAGGATTCAGCGGTGATCTCAGACCCAACGAGTGGCGATGAAAATAGACCGATAACAATCGCAGTGATACTACAGCCTTGCCAACAACAATAATAAAAAAACATTTGGGGTGAAACAAGACAAGTTGAAAGCTACTTTTAAACAAGAAGAAAAAAGGATGAGGAGTACTAAACATGGTACGATATACGATATAATGTACGATAAAATACGAGCAATTCTCGATATCAAATATCCGTTCAATTCCGATGCAATTTTCATGTTTGATAGCCAATATTCCTGTCCTCGCTGTCTCGGAAAACTCAATTTTCTATCTGTCTTATTGGATGACACTTGAACATGTTTTTATCTGTGATATGCTCGAGGCTTATTGTGTTAAGGCGGATTTGATTGAAAAGGGAGTGAATAATCACGTGACTGCTGACAGGGATGAAAGGAAGTAAAGGACCCTGCTGCGGCGACCCTAAATAAATTAGGATAACGGCAAGGGTTGATGATGATATGGCCTTTTTGGTTTAGGTGTATAACTTCTTTGGCTATGTGATGCGAATGCGACCGATTCGAGGACCTGAAGTAACCTTCACAATACCACGTGGTCAGATGCCAGAAAAATAGGTTAATAAATGAGTTGATGATGTCATTAAGAAGTATATAATTCTGTGTTTGTTTTTTAAAAGAAAACTGCCTTTCACTAAGATATTTTCCTATATCGTGGGTTCGTGAGTGTGTTTAGAAACACAAATTATCACGTACACAAACACCCAGACCCCAGACCCGGAACAACTACTTGCAGGTCATACAAATGTTTGTTCCGTGCGGAGGTCGAACCGAACAACATGTAACGTACTACGCCACTACCAAATGTGCCGTAATATAAAGCCTTCCATTATTATGAAGTTACTTTATGTAAATAGGTATTAGATTAATAATCCCTAAAAATTTAATTGGATATTGAATTAGGTACCGTTACACTAAAATGATATAATACTGAAGGAGTGCTAATATTTGCCGACAACCATGTGTTCAAACAACTCCACATTAGCTCTGACAATACGGCAGTGTTGTCTGGCCTTATTTACACCTACTATTTACAGTGGAATTAATAATTTACACACAATTGTGATCTTAATAAGCACGTAGCAGGTCAAGGTTGAGATAAGAGCTTTGCATTACTATTTAAGGTGGTTATTTCCCTGCTGTTATTTTCGTCTGGGGTGCTTTATTCACGTACCTACAATTGCAACTAGAAAAATATCATTTTAATTGGGAGGTTCAGGGAAAAATGCATAGTGAAATAAAAACATTTTTCCTTGATAACGGGTAAAATATCATTGATTGACAATTATCCTGGTGATAATGTGAAGTAGGTTATTATCGGCTGTTTGGTGTCGCCACAGCTACGCGGCTAGGTGTTCACATTATTTGTATTTATGGTTAAGGGTAAAAAAAGTTAACATGTCGCGTTTCCCTAATCGACACATTATTTGAACGATTACCCTTTTACATTAAAACTGTTTGGGCTTACATATGAGAATGTAAGGCTAGTATCTACGCATACGGATAACTAGATCCTTGATCTTTGCTCGGTGGTAGAACATAAATTCTATTATAGGATCTAACTAGCTGGCGACCACCCTAACGTCGGAGTCTATCGTAAAGCCAGTTCCCCCTTGATTGCTCTAGCCGTCTGTAGTCCGTAAGGGCTCGGAAGGGTCGACATTAGGAACTTATCTGGTGTTGCAGGTGTCCAGGAGCGACGATGACTACTTACGACCAGGTGGCTCCTAAAAAAGATCCTACCACTACGCGTGCTGAGTTTTTTTTACCTAATCATGTTATATCCCTGTGGAGATTTGAATAGGATTTTTCACTACCATTCTGATCGGCATCTCGTAAGAAATGAGAAAATATCAGTTTGCCGGTATGTTTAGGTCCCATGTAATAGCCGACCCTTTTGCCATTATCCATTATTTCATCTATTATGACAGTTTCTTTGAAATTATACCAAGAACGCAATTTATTTATTTTTTTATTTGCACCATGTAAGTAGTTTACAGAGTTATTAACTTAAACAAACATAGACCCTGTACGGTTGTTACAAGTTGTCCTAAATATAATATATTAAAGTAAAATGTTTATTGCATATTTATATCAATATTTTATCTATAAACTATAGTACCTACTATTTGATAACTATGAATATAAATAATGAAAAAAAATATATATAGCAGGTTAAAATTTGCCTTTCATAAATTCTTTTATAGAGTAATAACATTAGTTTTAGTTAAGCTTTCAATAAGTTTGTTGTTTCAGTTCTTAATAAAATCCGGTAACCTATATTATTCGGAAACATTTCTTTTGGGCAATAAATAGGTCGTGTGCATCAGTACTATGGCTCCATAGAATAATCCCATAACGCAGCACAGAAGATGCTGAAAACATTGTAACAACTATCCTCTATACTTACGACTAATCGCAGTACCAATCAGTCATTGTTATTATGATTGCGTCGTTTCCGCGTCGCCGGCGGAAGCATCGTCTCGACGCAATGCCGTGATTAACGGACTAGTAACTCGTCTGCAGCCGTACTATTTTTGATTATACTACATGTGGTTAATAAATAAATAGTAAAGGAGGATTTTTTTTGGTAGGATTTTGGATGTATAAAATAGAATATGGACTCAGCCTTTTAATGTTTTAGCGTAGAGCTAGTCTCTGAGTCAGGATCTAGCTTTTTTTTCTTCACTGTGAGAACAGAGATAATCATTATCCTCCGAGCCTTTTTCCCCCTTTTTTTGGTGTCTAACCAGATGCGGCTGAGTATCAGTATTTTACACGAAGCGACTGCCATCAGACCTTCGCAACACAATTTCTGAGCAATACCAATATTCGGAGGATAGACTGGTTGTCAGACTTTTTGGGATTCTAACTACCACTAACAATTGTCATAGACGTTCGATGACAACCGGGACCGACGGCTTTACGTGCTCTCCGAGGCACGTGTGTTTAGAATGGTCACCCCATCCACATACTGACCGCATCGAGCGCAGCTTAACCTTGCAGATCAGTTGATCAGCTTAATTATTACTTAGCTATGAGCCTCTCAGAACAGAGATAATCATTTAACAAATATGGTTTTTTGTTCATTAGTAATTGTTGACACAGTTTCTTCAAATTAAAGCTGACGTCTAAACTCTGCAGAACTGATTATTCTTAGTAACCCTATACAAGAAAACCACGTCGATTCGAAATAGCATTCCTTCTTAGAATCGTCAAGAATACAAATACACAGTGGTTCCACAGTGGTTCTGTTGAATTTGAAACGATAATGCATTCGTTTTGCTTGTATAAACGGTTGCCGGTGTTGTACACTGCGATAAGCAACGAGGGTCGAAGAATCGATTGTGCGCGAGTTTTATCGATAGGGTCTTTATAACCTTCATGTATGATGCGGGAATATACTGTATTGTACAATACTGGAGACAGCAAAATAACTGATATTTGCTGACCATATTTAGCCGGTGTAAGCAATTGGTAAATCGTGTATTGTACTCCGTTAAAAACTACCACCAAATTCAAACATATTTTCAGTCTCGGCATATTTTTATGTAATATGAGTGAATTCGCAAGAGTTTTGTTGCATTTTGGTAGTTATATTTAAAAAAATGATTAGATTTTTTATTTATTAACTGTAAGTTGATTTTTCAATCACTATTGTATTGGGATTATCCTGTAACGATAGTGTGTGTAATAATAAATAAATAAATAAAACCTGGTCAACATCATCATCGTTTCAGCCTATTGCCGTCCACTGCTGAACGTAGGCCTCTCCCAAAGACCGCCAACAATCCCGGTCTTGGGCAGCTGGCATCCTTATCCTCATCATCTTCAAATCGTCGGTCTATCGTGTCGCAGGGCGTCCCACACTACGTTTGCCTAAACGAGGTCTCCACTCTAACACTTGTCTGCTCCATCGGTCGTCTGTCCGTCTGCAGACATGACCGGTCCACTTCCACTTTAGCGTGCTTATTATTCGTGCAATGTCGGTGACTTTAGTTCTTTGGCAAGTGATTTCATTGCGAATTCAATCCACCAAAGAAACTTCTAGCACTTCAAGGCTCCAAACCCTGGTGCCTCTTGTACTTATACTTATTCCTTATCCTGACCTAAACGTATAAATATAACGCGATAAAATCTCGAGTCTAATATTCGCAGCTAATAATAAAGCTATGCTGATTTGTCTCTGTCTATTGGCTGTCGGCATCTAGCATACGAGGAAATGAAATTCTGTCTGAGCGCGCCACCCCATTATGACGCGAGGGAGGCTCTGTGCGCCATCAAAAATCTCATTTTACAGTGTAATATCACGTATTTTGCCTTATCTCGCTGTTGAGGGTAGCGCAAAGTTTTATGTTCGTTTTTACCTAAATTTTAGATGACTATTTGGTTTAAGGACGTTACAGGATAGTTATGAAAGTTCATTTTATAATTATAATCATGTTTACATAAGTAAATTACTTACAATATTTCTAGCGACTATCGTTAACTTAACTTAACTCCTGCTTAGGTTAATACTAGACCAAATTTATTCAAGTTATACAATTTAGAATTAGTAGGTGTAATATCTTTAGAGATCGCTTTTACCGATAAGACCGCCCATTGTACCATATTCTATGATTGATAACTTATGCTTGACATTAGTTTTTGGTGTACAATAAAGGATATTCTAATATCTCTCATAAATATGAGGTATTTTTAAGCTGTGTGTCTTAATATAAAAGTATACTGAATTCAGTCACAAATATTTTCAATTTACTCTTTTCATTTGTTTCCAGGACGAGGAGTCGTTAGAATCTGTGCGGCCGGTACCAAACATCACCCACCACAGCATCATGTACGCTCCAAAGTGTCTCGTTATCGTGTCGCGGCAGGATTACATCGATACCTTCAGAGTAAGTAGACACCTTTTCTACCATAAACAATTTGACGCAATTGTTTCCTTCGATTACTTTCAGAGTAAGAGCGCTAGCGCACTTGTGATTTTTAGTCGGGCGATAGTTTGATCGTTCTGGGATTCACTATGGAGTTATATGACAGTGCGCGCATTTGACGATTAAAATTCGACATGAAATTATACACGACTACTAAACTGACTAAACTATCGGTAGACTTAAAAAAATCACAAGTGCGTGTTAGCCCTAAGTAGACACCTTTTCTACCATAAACTATTTTTGACGCAATTGTTTCCTTCGAGGATCGTCAGAGCCCTTTAGCCCGTACCAGTGGTAACAAATATTTATGACTCTGTCCCTTTCTTTGTAAGAGTCGTTCTATGATGCTTGGTTGGTCTCAAAATTGTCGAGATTTATTCGCTGGGAATGAAGCAGGATCGGTTTAATAGTTAAAGAAATAGTAAGGGTTCAAGATTTGAATTCAAATATACCGACAGAGTGACAAATTAGAGCTTGGAATCGATAATCAAATACAGCATTAGTTCTAAAGGTTTTGTGGGATTCTTAAAAAATATTTTCAGTTTACTTACAAACCTATCGATCAGCTGATGACGTGTATTAGTATTTTGTGAAAAGTACGGTATTCCTAAAGCGTAGAACTTGTAGGCTAGGATCATCCTAGCCTAGGAGTTCATTATTCAACCTATAGTAGGTATAAATTAGGAAAGTTCTTCAGTTCCGTTTCCATTTCATGCGTATTCTCAGTTTTCTGGTATGTTCTGAAATTGCTCGCCGCTTCGCTACTGGTTCTCCATTCATAGTTCATTCTTCATGTTTCTATGTCACAATCCTCTATTCTTCTATTTCAGAATTGCCTTGGCATAATCTACACAGTATGGGTGGAGAACTTGGGTGTGCCTTTAGAGACGTTGGTCGGTAACCTGGTGGGCGGCGTGCTGGTGCCGGGGGCGGGCGGGCCGCAGGTGCGCTTCAGCATCGGCGCCGGCGACCGCCAGGCGCTGCAGCCGCCCGCCGCGCCGCCCATGCCCGTCACACACACCGCCGTCTACATGCTGCTGAGGCTACTGGGTAAGTAACTATATTAACTGGCCTAGGCTGATCATCAAGAATGCCAAATTCAAATTTTTTTGACGTGGGAGAGCCATGCTTCGGGGCGAATGGGCCGGCTCGACCGCAGTGATACCACGACCTCACAGAAAACCTGCGTGAAATAACGCTTGTGTTGTGTTTCGCCGAGTGAATGAGGTTATCGGAGGCCCAAGCCCTTTTAAATGGCGGGCAACGCACTTGTGACTCCTCTGGTGTTGCGGGTGTCCATGGGCGGCGGTTATCGCTTACCATCAGGTGATCCGTCTGCTCGTTTGCTCACCTATCCCATAAAAAAAAATTCAAGGGTAAATTATAAGGTCTGTAATACAAAGATATTCACAACTGTTGTGTCTTTGTTTAAAAATCCATATCAAACTATCTTAACTTGAAAAATTACCAATTTAGGCAACCAGCTACATAAACGATTTTTTAGCAGGTTTGAGTGTTATACATCGGCAAAGTATTGTAAACAACCGTTCTGAAGGACCTCACCAATGAGGTCGGTGTATGACTTTCTACGGAGTCCTCTCCGGTTCCACTAAATTTTGCTTTATAAATACCTTACGTTAGCCTTTCAATCATTCTCTCAAAATGAACATGCTCTAAAGTCATCAACATGATCATAAGCCGACGGTTGTAGCACTCCCTCATAGGTAATATCATCTTCCGAGCCTTTTCCCAATTATGTTGGGGTCGGCTTCCAGTCTAACCAGATGCGGCTGCAGCGACTGCCATCAGATCTCCGCAACCCAATTTCTGGGCAATACCGATATTTTTTGGGCTTCTAACTACCACTAACAATTGTCATCACACACACACACATCCACCACTAACGCAGCGAGCGCAGCTTAAGCTTAGTTATTATTTAGCCACGAGCCACTATTCCTGTTGTTAGTATAACACAAATTGTTAATTCGAGGCATCCACAACTCGGTAACGCTGTGGTGCTGCGTGATGAGCGAGCACAAGGTGCTGCTGGTGTCGCTGGCGGCGGCGCGGCTGGCGGCGGCGTGCCGCGCGCTGGCGGCGCTCATGTTCCCGTTCCGCTACGCGCACGTGTACATCCCGCTGCTGCCGGCCGGCCTGGCCGAGGTGCTGGCCACGCCCACGCCCTTCCTCATCGGCGTGCACTCCAGCTTGAAGGAGGAGGTCACCGAACTGGTCAGTCATCTACTTGTACAATGATTAAGTTTGATTCGGATTACTTATAAGCATTCCTTATGTTGAGAAGACAGGTTCCAATGTGGTTTGCAGTGTATAGACTACGTTTTCTCTTAGGCGTTCTTGAAGATTGGTCTTTTCAATATTTGTAAAGGTTGAAAAAACTTAATTAATCCAATCGCGTTTGACGTAGCGGCTGAGCGATCAGCTTCTGCGACACGTGTTGTGGGTTCGATCCCCACACGGAGCAAATATTTGTATGATCTGCAGGTAGATGTTCCGGGTCTGGGTGTTTGTGTATGTGAGAAATTTGTTTGTAAACGCACCCACGATACAAGAGAAAATCTTACTGTGGGGAATATAAAAAAGAAAGAATGAAAAAAAAAGCAATTTGATCGGTAGAAGATGTATGAGGTTCCTAAATCAAAAAGGCTAAATTTTTGTTTCGGCACGAGATATTCAACAGCTTAGTTATTGTTTCCGCACTATATATTATGTGACGCCAAAATTATTGTTTCGGTATGAGATATGCGTCGAGAAAAATATTGTTTCAGCACGAGATAAACGAAGGCTAAATTGTTGTATCTACATGAGACATATTATATTTACATGAGATATGCGTTAAAAAACTTACTGTCTCGGCATATATATATATTATGCACTTAATAATATATTGTTTCGTCACGGGATTATGCACCGCAAAATTATTGACTCCGCACGAGATACGCCACGAATAAGTTGGCCTTTATGTTACATCTTTTTGGGAACTGCTACAAGTTGGGAAAACTCATAAAATAATGAAATTTTCCAATTCCTTTTCCAGCTGGACGTCATAGTAGCAGACTTAGACGTAGGCTCTCTTCACATCCCAGCCGGTGTAAACATTCCTCGACCAGAAGGGAAGCTGCTGTCCTCACTTCAGGAAGCGCTAGCGTTGGTGCTGCAGCCAGAGCTTCGGTCGGCCGACTCGGCCTTCGCTCCGCCGCCGCCCGCGTCCTCACCGCCGCACATGTTGGACAAGGAGATTAGAGCTGTGTTTATGAGGACGCTGGCCAAGTTACTGCAGGGTTATAGGTATGTAGAAGTGGTCTGGTGAAGAGAACAATTTACATGGTTTTCTACTGGGCTATTGATTTGAAATATATATAAAACATACCATACTATGACGCCTGTATTCCCCGAAGTGTTAGGAAGAGGTGTACTTTTGTACACCCACAGAGCCTATTGCCATTATTAACCGGGCACAAACCCAAACTGTAAGCCACTACTGAACTTTATAAAAATACTCGATCGAGACCAGAGCCCGTACCATGCCGTATTATTCCGAATTTTTTTAGGTTGTACGAAAGAGACGCAGCTATTATATGTGTAGAGTGGCATCCCTCTCTCAACCGCAATGTTAATGCAATCATGTATCCATATCACTAGCGTAGCAATCTGACTTACGTACACCAAAATAATGAGGTAGTTTTAAAAGGTACCAGTGTAATTTTCAAAATGATGCAAGTAATTTTGTTTATATACTTCGGCACGAATGGGCCGGCTCGACCGGAGTTATACCACGGCCTCACAGAAAACCGGCGTGAAACAACGCTTGCGTTGTATTTCGCCGAATGAGTGAGGTTACCGCAGGCCCAAACTCTTTTAAAAGACAGACAACGCACTTGCGACTCCTCTGGTATAGCGAGGGTCCATGGGCGGCGGTAATCGCTAACCATCAGGTGATCAGTCTGCTCGTAGTAATTTCGGCTTTACTCTTTTCAGACACTGTCTCACCATAATACGCATCCATCCGTCCCCAGTCCTCACGTTCCACAAGATGGGTTTCCTGGGCGCCCGCGGGCTGTCCCAGTGCCAGTTCGCGGTGAGGCTGCTCGACTCTATGTTCTTCAACGGCCTGGTGGCGGAGAGAGGCCCGCCGTGGAGGGCCACGGATATATGGGACGAGCTGGTGCAGTTAGTATTACAGTTTGATGGGATTATTCTAGGAATTGTCTTAGGCAGCTTCTTATCATCATAATCCTCTTGCCCATATCTCAAGTTACTTGTGGTCGGCGCAGGCAATAAGTAGAAAAGGCCTTCGACTGCATAAGATTGGTCTATTCAATGAGACCTCGGCATACGGCCGGTCCCAATATTAAATCAGTCAGTAGATTTGCTTACTATACTTCGAATTTTAATTGTAACTTGACAGTTAGAAGAGAAATAATGATACCACACTACAACTAATAGTGTTGGGGTAGTTAATGATTTTGCGTAAAGATTGATTGATAAAAATGGTTTAATATAAAATTAAACTAAAAAATCGTAAATAAGATGTAAAATATAAGAATAATTAATTAAAGTAATTTCCTTTTCTATTTTCTTCTAATAAAAACCAACCAAAAATACATAATTTAACTATTTTTTACTTTTGTAATTCATGACATTTTATAGATTAACTTACTACTGAGAAACAAATTCTACTATTTTTAATAATTTATATTGTGTTTTGATGACTAGCTATTCAATATTCATCAAAAGTTTGTATATGTAAGTACATTATTTAAGTTAATTCAATTTCGTTCATTCTTTGACCACCTCACTATCTTTTTTTTTTGTCAAAAACTGGTAACCCTTCAACTGTCAAGTTACTGAATACAATTAAAAGTCGAAGTACAGAGATAGATTTTTGACATAAGATCCATACAAGTAATGTCAAAATCTTGTCTCTAGTAAGCAAATCTATCAACAGATTTGTTATTGGAACTGCCCGTTAGAATGTTACGATTAGAGATAGAAATAGGTTTTCTTTTTTACTATAAAAACTTTTCTTTTTAATTTTATTTAATTCACTTTTAACGCAGTCGGTTTTTTTTTATTAAAATGTACGTACTCTTCCAGATATCTCTGGCAGCCGTCATATCATAATTTTTATGGGAATAAATAAACGTGTGAATTTTAATTCAAAAAGGAGCCAAAAATGCGCGCTTTTTTAACTTGAATTCTATGGAGCTTATCTACTCTTTTTGCAGTCATTTTAACATGTTAAAACTATGTTACCACTATTACAACTGTGTTATAAATGTCTTACTAAAAAAACGATGCCTAATTCAAAGTGCACTAGGAAAAAATATTTAAAAGGGTGTTTTTGTTGTATTTAAAACTTATTTTTCTTTTTCGTACGTTTAAATAGTTTTTCAATATTACAGAAACCTCCCCGAGCAGCTTCGGCTAGAAACTCTGAATCCAGAACTGGAATTACAGCATATACAGGATCTAGCGATGCAGTTACATCTCAACGAAAATCCTAATCCACAGGTGACTAATATTTCTTTTTTTTGTGTAGTACAAGATGACGATTGTCATCCTCTCATCAAACATTGGGGCACCCTGACTGCAAGCAGCAACTGCAGCTTATAGACGCCAGCTACACCAGTAGTATCATTAACGCGTTGTCATCTTGGGACCTCAGTTATTAAGAATCATATACCCACTAATTTCACTGGTTACATTGCCTTTCAAATCAGAACACAGTTAGCATATTATTGCAGAATATTTGAGATATTATTTGCTATTAATATTATCTCTTTTCTCTTCTCTACTATTATAAAATTGTAAAAAAGCTGTGTCTGTACATTGAAGATATTTAAAAAATAAAACACGTAGGTTATGGTATATAAACGTCTCCGAATCCGAAAATGTTATATTTAAAATTCTTGTCTGTTTGTCTGTTTGTTACGGATTGGATCAAAAATTGATTTTAATTTTATTATCACTTAGTTAGAAAGTATATGCTCCAACTTGTAAACTGGTGAACTTCTTATCACAATTAATTAATCGGATCCTGAGATAACGTTTGACCTCTCTGATGTATAGAGTCCCATACAAAGATGAGATTATCACTGATGGCTTTTATTAAATTATTTTAAGAATCCATTTCTAATCCTACTATAGCTTCAGGTGAGCGAAGCCGCGGGCAAAGGCTAGTAATACATATACTTTTTAATTAACATATACTTTGATTTTTAATCACATACACACGAGCTTTCCTCCCACAGGTTGGCAGAAACTATAGATATTAGCCACTTGCTACGATTCTTGCATATTTTTTTTTTGTTTCTGACATGTTTATTCTATGTTCTGCAAGTACTACGCACCTGACGTTTTTGAAGGGGCTCGCCAATAAGATCGGCGTATGTCCTTCTAGGGAGACCTATTCCGACGTTGCCGCTGACATTAGCCTTATAAATTCGTTACATCATTTTCAATGCGTGTCACTAAATCATCTTTCAGTCCTCAACTTTGTCTTATCACACTGTTCCTATTATTAAAATAATATTACCAAAAAAGTTGAACAATACTCTTTACTACTTAAACAATACTAAATGAAATATTTTTTCTAGGCATTCCAGCAACGCATCTTGCGGCCGCCAGAGGGCGCGTCGTCCCGTATCCACCAGCCGCCCCTGCCGCCGCTCGACGCCGCGCGCGTCAGAGAAGTCATGAGAGAGGTAGCACAGAGAAGCGCTACCAATCCCAAGTATGTATACTGCTCTCTCTCTCTCTCTCTCTCTCTCTCTGGTAATCAAACTATTACGGATTGACTACGTTATAAGTATTTTATCGAGTTTTATTGATATTACAACCTGACCCGACGGAGTTTGTCCTGTCTTTACTATGAATATTGAATTGGAATTGGTATAATTAATACCCGACGTTTCGAAACTTTTACACTTACAGTATCCATAATCACGGGTAGATTGCTCCTATACTAATGAGGCAATTAGAGAGATAAGGATAAATTTACACTACATTATTCGCCTTCATTTTTAATCGTTTTGGGTAAAGTTGGAGAATTCAATACAGTAAAAACTCATAACCAGTCAATTAAGTTAGTTATTCGCGGACATCGCCGGTTAAAAAAATCTTCGACTTCAGAACGCCTTAGATTTTTAATACTAGATGGCGCTAGTGTTTCTTTGCTCGATATCGGAGAAAAATACGATGAGGATAATTTTAGCAATGCTGTGGTCAGGCTGGCAGCGCTGCGGGCGCCGCAGGCCCGCATCGTGCCGCCGGCCGCGCCGCCCACCGGCGCCGCCGACTACAGCCACCTGCTGCTCACCAACTCCGCTAGGAGACTCGAGGTATGTCTCAATTTGTCTACCTTTGATATATTTTTTTCGTTATTTTAGTGAAGGAAAAATTCGACTCGCAGGCAGGATTCGAACCTGCGTCTTTTGGCTAGGTACGCCAGACGCTGTGATCTCTAAGCCACCTCGACTCCCACCTGCCATGTCGAAATTTGCCTTCACATTCTGAACTTACGTCTTAAAGGTGACGTCAGTAACATCTATTGAAAGGACTTGCGACTTTGCCTCTCAACCGACATGACTTACCTTACGGTTACTTCTATGTCGTATGATGCTACCATACCTATTAACTATCTTTTTCTGTATTTTTTTTTGCATTTTTCAAATCCTGCATGCGAATCGAATTTTTCCTTCACTAAAATAACTTTAAAATCTTAGCATGAAAAATACAAAAAAATCACAAAAAAGATATATTTTTTTATCGATAAATATTCGTGGCCCTGCACTAGTTTTTTTTTATCGTGGGTGCTTCTAAAACACTTTATCATCCTCCGAGCCTTTTTCCAATTATTGGGTACGGCTTCCAGTCTAACCGACGGGGCTGAATACCAGCATTTTACACGAAGCGACTGCCATCAGATCTCCGTATACCAATTTGTGGGTAATACCGATATTCGGAGGATAGACTGGTTGTCAGGCTTATCTTTTTGGGCTTCTGACTATCACTAACATTGTCAAAGATGTTCATATGACATCTGGGTTCGGCGGCTTTACGTGCTCTCCTAGGCACGGAGGGGTCTAGATGTGTTACGAATGTTCATCCATCTACGCGGCGAGCGCAGCTTAAATGTTGCAGATCAGTTAATTAGTTTAGTTATTCGACGAGCCCCTTCTACTAACACAAATTGTCGTATCCACAAAGGCCCAGACCCGGAACAACCCACAAAACGTGTACTGTTGAATTTCTTTCTCTCTCTTCTTCCGATTAAGTATAGGATTCTTTAGGAAGCTACCGAGGCTACTACCGACCATAAGCGACGTATTGATATCCGTTTCAACCGTTTAGGATGCGTTAATTTAAAATACAATAAAAATTAGCAATGTTATTTGCACAGATTCTCAACCTTTTTTCTCGTTAGAAACCTTTTGTAAGTTTTACACAGATGCGCAACATTTTTAAGTATTCTAGAGATAGTCAACTTTGGTTGTTGTTTCGATGTCGGTTGTCATAATTATTATATATCCGTTGCTAGTATCGATATTATCGATAGTAATACCGATAGTATTATCGATATTATCGATAGGAGTTTTGATATTATCGATAGTAATACCGATAGTATTATCGATAGGAGTTTTGATATTATCGATAGTAGTATTGATATTATCGATATAATCGATATTAGTATCAATATTACCAATACTAGTATCGATATTATCGATAATATTTCCTAAACTCCTATCGATAGTATCAATGATGTTAGTATCGATATTAGCTGTCGATGGTTACAGTTGTTGAGGTATGCGTGTGTGTAGGTGCTGCGGTCGTGCGTGGCGGCGGTGTTCGAGTGCCGGTACGCGGACGCGCGCAAGTCGTTCCCGGGCGTGCTGCGCGCGCTGCGGGCCGGCGGCGCGCGCGCAGCCCTCGTGCGCGACCTGCACGCGCGCCTGCCCAGCAACAAGCACCTGCTGCACCACCACCAGTTCGAGCTCGTCGTCAGGTAACACATGTGCTGTATACACTGCGGGCCGGCGGCGCGCGCGCAGCCCTCGTGCGCGACCTGCACGCGCGCCTGCCCAGCAACAAGCACCTGCTGCACCACCACCAGTTCGAGCTCGTCGTCAGGTAACACATGTGCTGTATACAACTGTTAACCCTTCAAATATTACTACAGTCTCTATGCAAAATCTAGTCTTGATTTTTAAATTAGGAAAGAAAGAAAGAAAAATAATTTATCTATGGTACCAGATATAATTTTGTGAATAGAGCCTGAATATATTTTACTGCAGGGTATGATTAAGTAGCTTTCCCTGATGATCTTATATAATTTAATTTTCTCAACTTTTCGGAGGCAGGCTTGTCATAAGTATCAACTGCTATAAGTGATGAATTGACCGTCAAAGTGTTTGTATCTCATATTTATAATGTGTTTACTTGTTTAGTGCATATGTCGTTGAAGTGCAAAATAAAAAATAACAACACAAATTAACGGTTCGCCGGAGTTTGAAAAACGTAATACTTACCAAAATAAATTGTAAGTTTAACAATATTCGGATTGAGATGAGAGAGCTACGCGGGAGAGCCATGCTTCGTCACGAATGGGCCGGCTCGACCGGATTGATACCACGGCCTCACAGAAAACCGGCGTGGAACAACGCTTGCGTTGTGTTTCGCCGAGTGAATGAGGTTACCGGAGGCCCAAATCCTTTTAAAAGGCGGGCAACGCACTTGTGACTCCTCTGGTGTTGCGGGTGTCCATGGCCGGCGGTTATCGCTTACCATCAGGTGATCCATCTCCTCGTTTGCTATCCCATAAAAAAAGATAATCTAGGTTTCTACTATACCATTTCGTCTACTACTATATCAGAGAGGTCGAACTGTATCTCAGGATCCGTTCAACTAATTGGTAAATAATTTCACCAGTTTTTAAGTTGGAGCATGCTTAGGCTCACTTGCACCAACTTTTTAAATATGTTTAAATTGAATTTAAACACAATTTTTCATAGAAATTTCGTGTTTGCATACAATTTATACATATACCTTATACTTTCTAACAGTGATAACAAAATTAAAATATATTCAGTAGTTTTTGCGCCAACCCGTAACAAACGACAAAGAAACAAAGATTTTAAAAAACCCATTTTTGGATTCGGAGATGTTTATACCCTAAACCAACGTTTTGTTGTTTTTTTTAAATATCTTTTTTTTTAAAAGCTTACTAACAATGCAGGTCGCACATTACTAGTATTCTTGTTAACCCCTCGTGCTAAGCTAGATTGCTTGTGTTACGAGTGGGTTCACGTCGGTAGTGCAATGGGTGGGGTTCGAACCAGCAACCACATGATCGCAAGTCCGACGCCCTAGCCATTAGGCTACCGCCGCTTTTTAATGTACAGATATTGTTTATTTACAATTTTATAATAGTAGAGAAGAAAATAAAGAGATTTGATGTGTCTATTCAATTACGCTGTATTTTATTTGGCCAACAAGAGACGGATAAAGTCCTCATTAGATAAGACATTTGAAAATTAAACAACACATAATATGAATTAAGTTTATTTATATGGTATTATACATATTATGCTTTTTTTAAACGTTGGTATTTATAATTATTTTTAAACACAGATCTAGAAAATCATAGTAGTCTTACTACAATTATGTGACTATATCATAACTATTTCTAACATGGATTCCTATACTTTAACTTTTATAATTAAGTATATTCCAGCAGTAAAATAATATTCAAATTAATAAATTATTTATTTAACATCATCATCATCATCGTATTCCTCGTCGAAACTAAGCAACACTCTGAGGCAACCAACTTTCTTTTTCCTTAATATCCCGTACACTCTGGTGTCGAATGTTCCGTAAATTCCGGCTTTGGGCAACTCTCTATAGTCCATGACGAAATTGTTGATTTCACATTTTCTCTGGAATAATTTAATTTTTAATTTAAACTGGTTTTTGCCCGCGACTCGCTCACCTGAACCCATAGAAGGATTAGAAATGGATTCCAAAAATAATTGATTCAAAACTAACAGTGATGATCTCTTTGTATTGGCCTCTATACATCAGAGAGGTCAAGCTGTATCTCTGTATCGGAAACGTTTAATTATATGAGATAAGAAGTTCACCAGTTTTTAAGTTTGAGCGTATACTTTCTAAAAGGGATAAAAAATTAAAATCTATTCAGTAGTTTTTGCTCCAACCCGTCCAACAAACAGACAAGAATTTAAAAAATCACATTTATTGGATTCGGAGACGTTTATATACCCTAAACCCACTTGTATTTTTCATATCTTCTTCTTCTTCTGCAGCTTTTTTACAATTTTATAATATTAGAGTTCCAACCTCGACTGATGTCGAGCAGTGTGTTTTGTGCAGGCTAATGGCAATAGGCTCGCCCCATTTTTTAAACGTTGGTATTTATAATTATTTTTAAACACAGATCTAGAAAATCATAGTAGTCTTACTACAAGTATGTGACTATATCATAACTATTTCTAACATGGATTCCTATACTTTAACTTTTATAATTAAGTATATTCCAGCAGTAAAATAATATTCAAATTAATAAATTATTTATTTAACATCATCATCATCATCGTATTCCTCGTCGAAACTAAGCAACACTCTGAGGCAACCAACTTTCTTTTTCCTTAATATCCCGTACACTCTGGTGTCGAATGTTCCGTAAATTATACCACGTGGTATTCCTCCTGTAGGCTCAGAGAGCTACAAATCCAGTTTACTTGGAAATACCTATTTTTTTCTTAACTTACTTACTGACTGATGATTGTCACGTTAACGTCAAATGACATTAATGTAAGTTTTATCATAGAAAATCGACATTGGAAATACGGTTTTTTTTTTCAAATGAAATGCAATTACAGTTTTTTAGTTTATTACCTTAGGTAGAGGGCAGTCGGGAGGGTCAATCCCCGCCAAGGTGAGGGCCCGCTCCATGTTTTTCTGCGCGTGCTTCTTGATAAATTTACACATGCACGGGTCGGCAAAGGTTTGATAATACTTGAAACCGCCGTCCACCTCTTTATAAACATCTATTTGAATCTGAAACATTATAATTGAGTCCATCATCCGAAGGTTGTCATATTCATATTCATTGTCTGTAAGAGATCGCTTTTAGCGATAAGGTACCATATTCTATGATTGATAACTTGACATTTGTTTTTGGTGTTCAATAAAGAATGTTCTATTCTATTCTCTCCTATAACTAAACTAGCTTTTGCCCGCGGCTTCGCTCACCTGAAGCTATAATAGGATTAGAAATGGGTCCCAAAAATAATTTAATCGTAAAACAACAGTCTTCATCATTCATCTCTTCTTTGTGTGGGTCTCTCTCTATATATCAGAGAGTTCAAGCTGTATCTTATTTGGATTCCGATACCGTTAATCTAGGTTCCTGCTCCACCATATCGTTCAAAATATTTCACTGTAAATAAATGTAAGCGAATGCAATTCTTGATATGTTTGGAACGATTTTCAAAAACACAGATTAACGGTATCTCAATCGGAATAATAATATAATTAGATAACATATTGTTTGGATTACGATTTAATTTGGTATTACGTTTTTGTGGGCAATTCGAGCTCCGCTGGACTCTTAACAAGTTAAAAAAACCGGCCAAGTGCGAGTCGCACCCGCTCACGAAGGGTTCCGTACCATTGACTAGGTAAACAGCAGTAGGTACACAAATCTAAAGTAAATATACAATTATGCAAATTATGCGAAATTACTAAAGTAAATATACAATTAAGTATTTTGTGAATATGCAAAAGTAGGCACAAACATATTTTTTGTATAGGAGCCCCTCTTAAATGTTTATTTTATTTTAATGTTATTAATTATTATTAAAGTAAAAATACAACAGTATTTTGTGAATATTTCAAGTGCCTACCTGTTGCCATTATTGATATCGAGTAAAAAAGGGCAACAATGTCGCGTTTGTTTTGTATGAGACAAAACAAAATAAAATAAATATTTAAGGGGGGCCTTAAATATTTATTTTATTTTGTTTTGTTTTATATATTTTTTTTTGTATTTGTTGATAAAGCGGCAACAGAAATACATAATTTATCAAAATTTCAACTGTCTAGCTATCGCGGTTCTTGACAGCTTGGTGACAGAGAGACGGACGGACGGAAGGCGAGTCTTAGTAATAGGGTCCCGTTTTTACCCTTTGGGTGCGGAACCCAAAAAACGTTGAAGGACGGAACACCGTATCTATTTATTTATTTTATTGCACAATGTATAGAAAGTAATAAGCTTGGCTTTAACTAAACATACATACATGACCCTGTTAGGCCGCAGCAAAATAACTTAAAACTAGTATATATATCACTGTGAAGAACACTATCAACTATATAAAATGTTATTTTCTATTAATTAATTATTATTAGTTTATTATTATCTAGAATATAATATCTGCTTTCCCTCCCCGGTGTTGCTGTCGTTAAATAATCGTGATATACTTACGCCATACGCGAACGTGTCTTCAATATGTCCAAGAGGTTCCACCATCATGTTGAAACAGTCGTGGGTACGGTTGAGTTTCTTGCGGTTTACAATGGCATTCATTTCGTACTGCTCGGGATTTTCACACTGCATCGTGTTGAGAACCAGCCATCGTCCTGGACCCTGAGACATTTTTTATCAATGGATATAAGTTTCGCCCGCGGCTTGGGTACCGTGGCATCTGCTTATACCATCACGCCTGTATTCCCCTAAGGGTTAGGCAGAAGCGTACTAGTGTACACCCACAGTTCGCCGGTATGTTTAGGTCCCATTTAATGGGGGGCGAGCCTATTGCCATTAACCGGGCACAAATTCCAAACTCAATAACACTTCGCTCGACCTGGGAATCGAATCCAGGACCTCTAGCGTAACAGACGCGCTCTGGACCGCCTAATGGGGCAGAATCTGCTTATAAATATGTAGTATACCATGCTAATAAGCCTGTATTCACCGAAGCTAGGTGCTTATCTTATCTTGTGTGGGGTCGAGGCAGCAAGGCCTCAGTGCACTTCGACCCAGTGGGATCTTTTGTGCTTCCCCTAGATACCTAATCCTCATCCTCTCCCAGTTCTTCAAACAGCTCTTCCATGATTATAATGAGGCCTGGGGGTATGAGTCTGTAGTCCTCTGGTCTTGGATTACCCTGCCCCAAGACGCACATTCGCTTCCTAGCCAGTACATCGCATGTTCACCCATAGGTCGCCCTTATTTTTAGGTTACATGTAATGGGGGCGACCGTGTTGCCATTATCAAGGTACACATCCAAACTACGAGCCGCTACTGAAAATTTCATAAAAAAATACAATAACACTGCTCGATTTGGGAAACGAACACAGGACTTCTAGCGTAGCAGTCGCAACTGCCACTGTTAAGCAAATGAGTTTTTGATTTTGCGTTAATAATATTTTTTACGGGTTAGCAAACGAGCAGACGTATCACCTGATGGTAAGCGATAACCGCCGCCCATGGACACCTACAATACCAGAGGAGTGACAAGTGTGTTGCCCGGCTTTTAATAGGGTTTGGATGCTCCGGTATCCTCACTCACTCGGTGAAACACAACGGTTTCACGCCGGTTTTCTATGAGGCCGTGGTGTCACTCCGGTCGACCCGGCCCATTCGTGCCTTAGCATGGCACCGATATTATTCCGAACCGGCCCATTCGTGATGCATATAATTTCATATATCTAATACGAGTATCACTTTTAAAATACATGATGTTACAATTTTCACTGAATTGGTTATGGATTATGGTCGAATTTCGAACACCGGGAGACCACTGGTAAATATTATTATTACTTACAAGCATAAATCGGAAACATGTCACTGTCGAAATAGCAGTCACTGTTAGTCCAACAAACAACAAAATGTTGAACATTTTACACAACACAAGAAATGGTGGATTTGTTTAGCTTTAAATACATTAATATCACGTGTCAATACATCATATTGATCATTATCTTGCCCACAAATTAGGGGTATTTGTCGACGATTATTTCATTTTATAAATTTGATGATATCTGACATTAATTCAGCCCTTCACGCCATCTGCAGTTACGGGAAATATATAGAAATTATAACATTGGGAGTGTTTTAGTAATAAAATGATAATATGCAAGTAGGGATACAGACAGTTACCTCTAACACCGTATCGCGCACAGCATTGTGCTCGTCTGAAGTGGGCCGTTCCGAACGTTGGTTTTGTATAAAAATATCGAAATCAGTAAGACGATAATCACGAATGTGCAATTTTTACGAATCCAATTCTATTTTTTTTTATCTGTTAGGGGAGCAAACAAGCAGACGCTTCACCTGATGGTAAGCGATACCCGCCGCCCATGGAAACCCGTAACACCAGAGAAGTCGCAAGTGCCTCATTCACTCGGCGATACACGCCGGTTTTCTGTGAGGCCGTAGTATCACTCCAGTCGAGCCGGCCCATTCGTGCCGAAGCATGGCTCTCCCACGTTAAAATACTCTTTTGATATTTTTTATATACTATCTTTTACCCGCGGTTTCAAAGAAGTTGAACAGTTTTTAGTTGGGGCATATACTTACTTTCTAGCAGTGACAACAAAATTAAAATCTATACAGTAGTTTTTGTGCCAAGCCGTAACAAACAAACAAGAATTTTAAAAATCCTGTTTTTGGTTCGATTTATATACCTTAACCCACTTCTTTTTTGTTAAATATTTTCAACAGATAGAGCTTCTTTTACGATTTTGTAATAGTAGAGGCCGGTTGACTGATGTTTTCTAAGATATGACCTCATAATTTTTTTTAAAATGAGGAAATTATAAGTATTATAACCTTATGATGGGCAGAGCTCTGTGCGCAATACAAATTTTGCGAGAAAGGGACAGAGTATTTCCTGTCCGTCATACAAATTCTATATTAATATCTAGTCATTTTGCGAGAAAGGGACAGAGTATTTCCACTTATTTATTAATATTCCCCCCAAACTTCACTTTTAGTCGATCTGTCCGAGGAAGTTATTAGTCGATCTGTATTATATCTTCAGTATACTAATAATAATTAATTATATTTTTTACTAAGCCAGCTAAGTTTTGATTTGATAATAACATTATATACTACAACCGTTTGGGGCTTACCATTCTTAATGAATTCATAATGACTAATAACTAACGCTAAGTCATAAGTACGATAATAAAATGTAACACCAAGTATGTACACCAAAATCTTTTTGGATGTATAAAATGGGGTTGTAATTTATTAAAAACCAGTATTTCGAAACACGTATTAACCACATCACATTTAATTGCAAAAGCACTATATTAATACACACAATTTTCTTTATTCTTTATTTTTTTTTAACTTCATATATGGTTTACATTCATGACAGTTATCAGTGTTTTCCAAAACTAAAATTTCCTTTTTATTAATGGTCCGTACAATCTCTTTGGTATTTTTTTTGGGCGTTTTTGTAAAATCGACAATCAATCACTTCAAAATTGTTGATTAGTACATTGATTTTATCGTGTTAACGCAATCATTTTTAGGTGGGAAAGGGACAAACCTAATTTTATGTACAGAGCGTCTCTCTCTCTCAATCGCATAATAACATGTTGTGGTATGGCCTCTGATAGTCTCTATCATTCAGATAACTTCCAATAACCGGTTTGCGTATATATCTTGTCTATTCGAACTCAGATGGCCACTTGTGTAATGTCCATGATCACTAGTTCTAAAAACTAGTTTCAAGGCATTCATGCATGAAACTGCATTTATAGGATATCTTATTACATAAAATAAAATGTAGCCTTTACGACCCCCTGGTTTCCAACTCACACCGTGGTTAAAGTTAAGTTCTCTATCGAGGTCCATTGACATACTGAAGCATTCGTGAGTCCTGTTTAACTTCTTGCGGCCAATGGTCGGGGACATTTCGTACTGCTCGGGGTTCTCGCAGCTCATTATATTGAGGCAGTTCCAACGGTCCGGTCCCTAAAAAGGAATAAGGAAAATATTTTAGCCTGAAAATCCTTAAGTTAGATGGGAGTTAGAACTATATTTCCTCAATGCTTGATATTCATTAAATCTCTATCTTCGGTACCTCATCCTATTGAAGTCTGTTGTTAAGCACCGTGGTGTGAGAGCCAGTTGTTGCGTCTCCAGCAAGCTGCAGTTCGCAGGGGCTCTCAAGGCGCGGCAACGCCTCAGTAACTCCTCTGGTGTTGATTACTTACTATCAGGTGCCTCGTCGACTCGTTTACCGAAGTGAACAACAAAAATAACTGTTTACCACTTTAGCTTGAGATATCGCTATTGCTCAGGAATTGGGTAACGGCGGTCTCTTCGTCGAAGTCTATGAGATACAACCGCTATAAAAAGTTTATAAACTTACAAGTATAATGCCTCCCCAGCATGTCACTGACGAAATACACAAGACTACTCTTGTGTATTTCGTCAGTTGCGTCTTGTGTTGTTCTACAACAACAAACAATAATACTTTTAACATTATAAATTTGCTATCAAATAGTAAAACGAATGAGGGACTCATGCAGCTTTAAATAAATTTTCACATCACATGACAACATGTCATCCTGATGATATCTCTCTGTAAGTGTAGTATTTTGATGACAATTACTGTTGAATTTCATATTTCAAATCTATATCTTAACTAGTTGTTGACCATGGTTTCACTCGCATCCCAAACGATATCGACGAACCAAGAACCATCCTGGTGACAGAATTTGTCGGTCTCGAACGCCTCAAAACCGGACTTGCCTTGCCTTGCTCTATTTAGTAGTTACGTACCTATATGTGATTCGTGAATTCGTGATATACTGGCGTATATCACGAATTCACGACGTCGTTGTCAAACTTTATTGTTTTCACTTACAATTTCTAATTTTTCTCTGAGGGAGAAATATATCGTGGGAGAGCCATGCTTACGCACGAATAGGCCGATCGGAGTGATACCATGGCCTCACAGAAAACTGGCGTGAAACAACGCTTCCGTTGTGTTTCGCCGAGTGATTGAGGATACCAGAGGCCCCCTTGTAAAAGGCCGGCAACACACTTGTGAATCCTCTGGTATTGCGGGTGTCCATGGGCGGCGGTAATCGCTTAGCATCAGGCGATCCGTCTGTTCGTTTGCCCCTATGGCATAAAAAAAGAGGGTGGTAGAAATTTTGATTGCATTAAAAAACAGCTGTTTGGTTTTTTTATTGTTTAATATAGTTACACTATATGCAGACAAATGTCTTGTTTGACGACATTATGAATAAATTCATAGCAATTATTATGATCACAAGAGGATACAAAATAATGAGCTAATATTACTGAGTTCCGGTTTGATTGGCAATCTAACCAGTGTAATTAGGTACTTGGCATATGAGACTTGACAACTGACAAATGAGGTCTCAAGATGATAACGCACTAGGGATACTGGTGTTGCTGGCTATAGAAGCCACTTTGTACATTCTGAATTATAAATAAACAACTTTGACATTGAAATGAAACTACTTTTTACGGATTTTATCGCGCTGTATTGATATTATTTAGCTCACGACGTTTCGGATCCTTTACCGCATCCATGGTCACTGGTAGACTGATACCATACACAATCTGTTTCTTATGTATTATAAGTATGTATTTACAAAAAAAAAAGTACATAAGTATTATATCCATTGTCTAGTACCCATAGTACAAGCTCTGCTTAGTTTGGGACTAGATGGTGCTGTGTAAAAAATGTCCCAGAATATTTATTTATTTATTTATTATTATTAATCAATCAATACAACGTGCTAAAATCCGTGAAAAGTAGTTTCATTTAAATGTCTAATATTCGCGTAAGTGTCAGAAATCAGTAAACAACTTTGACTTTAATTTACCACGTGGCGGCCCGTAAGCTTGTAATCTTGTTAACATTAAAAATAGTGTATGTATTTTTTTACTCCCAAACATAGATCTTCCTATATTTCCAGAATCTGTTTGCTAATTTGTTTTTATCTACCTTAGGATAAGGGCCAAGGTTTTTCCAAATCGATCGAACATAGAAGTGAATTGGGAACTCTAAATAGTAATTAATCATAATAATCGTCGTCTTCGGTGCTTCTTGGCTCAAAGTTGAGCAGTACTTGCACGCAGCCGAGCTTGATTCCGTTGTAAACTAAATACGTGTTGGCCTTGAACTTTCCATATAGCGCTTTTTGCGGCAACTCCCTGTAGTCCATGACGAAGTCATTGATTTCAAAGTAACGCTGGAAATATTTACATAAAAAGCCTGTATTCCCTGAAGAAATAGGCAGAGGCATACTAATGTATACCCACAGTTCGTAATAGGGAGCGAGCCTATTGCCATTAGCCGGGCACAAATCCCAAACTCCGAGTTACTACCAGAGATTTTACCGTCTAGCAGTCGCGCTTTGGACCACAAGACCAATAATAGTGAAGTAGTTTTCATTGAACATGGTTATCAACCGATCTGTACGTTAATTTAAGCTGCCCTTGCCACGGTCAATGTGTGGATGGGTGATCATTCATGAATAGAACAATGCTACTACTATGGCTGGACTCTGGACTTTAAAAGATACCACGATTCTCTCAGTTTTTACGGTGTCTCTTTTCAGAGGTCGTCAGTTAGGAAACGGTGCCAAATTTCATCCAGATCTGTTTAGCCGTTGACTGACATGAATGAGTAACAAACATACATCCATCCATTCATCACTCACTCAACTTTCGCATTTATAATATTAGTAGGATTTTTACCGGTGTCAAGGGACATTCGGGCGGATCAAATCCAGCCATTGAAAGGGCTTGCTTTGCGTTATCTGCTGCGAATTTCTTGATTAAATTGCACGCACATTCGTCAGCATACACCTGATAAAACTTAAACCCGCCATCCACTTCTTTAAAGACGTCTATTGATATCTGTAACATTGAATGCAGTTTTAGTGTGTGCAAAACTCATAATTCAATGGTGCAAAAGTATATTGACCATTGACATAATTAAAAAAAAACATCATAATCATATCAGCAAATTGAATTCCACTGCTGAACAATGGCCTTCACTAAAGACTTCCACAGGTACCGATTATATGCCTCCTGAATCCAACGACTTCTAGTGATCTTCACCAGCTCGGTCCGTCCATGTCGTTGGAGGTCGTCCCACACTGTTTTCCGGTGCGTGGTCTCCATTCGAGAACCTTGTGCAGTAGCGGCCCTCGGTTCTACACTTGCTAATCCTTTAACCTATATCGGCAACTTTAGTTCTTTTACGAATCTCCCTCATTTCTGATTCGATTGCGTAAGGAAATGCCAAGCATAGCTTGTTCCATAGCTCGCTGAGTGACCTTGAGCTTTCTTGAGACCCAAAGGGAGTGACCACGTCTCTGTGCAATAAGTTATATATAGTTATAATGGCGCAACAATTGGCTCAAAGTAACTTGAACCAAAATGGCGGATCCGCAGTAGTCGATTTTTAGTACATTTTGAACGCAAATGCACTGCGCAAACTTTCCCCCTCTCCGTTAGTTTTCGGTCAAGTTATTTTGCGCGAACTATACACACTGGTTAACGACTTTCATCGCCGCTGTATTGATATTATTAAATTCCAGACGTTTCGGATCCTTTACAGCATCCATAGTCACCGGTAGAATAATACATAATCCTATCTTAATCATAACAAAAGTGTCAATACGAGTAACGCGATAAAATCTGTAAAAAGTAATTTTATTTCAATTTCTGTAACTTCTAAAAGTTTTTAGACTCACGCCGTAAGTTAAATTAATTTCTCTATCGAGGTCGCAGGACAAGTGGAAACAGTCGTGGGTCCGGTTCAACTTTTTGCGGCCGACTGTGAACACTATCTCGTACTGATCGGCATCTTCACACTGTGCTATGTTCAAAACCGTCCAGTGGCCCTCACCCTGGTTAGAATTAAGCATACATTAGTTAAAATCTCTACATAGTATAAAACAAAGTGTGATAGCTTAGTGATATGACTAATGACTGCCAAGTCAATGGCTCCGAGCTCAAATCCTAGGCACGCACCTCTGACTCAAGCATCTCTGAAGTGATGTCTGCTTTAACGGTGAAGGAAAACATTGTGAGGAAACTTCTCAGACATGCTGAGAGATTTTCTTGACGGCGTGTGAATTGTGCCAACTCGCGTCAGGCTAATCTGCCTCATTCTGAGAGGAGACCCGTGCCCATCAGTGGGACAGTAGCTTCCCGCGTCCCTCTATATCCTTAGACCGCCATGCAGGAAAAGCCACGATTGCCGGGTATTTGATGACACATAATTAAGTAGATCTTTTATAGAGACTTTTACAAGTCAGCCAGCATTTCTTAACTGACGACCTCTGAGAAGAAACATCGAAACAAACTCAGAGAATCATGGTCTGTTTTCAAGTCTAAACCATAGTAGTATTATCAAATATTTGAGTTTTATAATGTAGGGCACCTTTGAGATGACTTGTGATCATGTAGTACATTGTGCAACTTATGGTAGTTTTGAAATGTTTTAACTTACAATAATACGATTATCCAGACCAAAGCATGTCACTAACGAAATACACACGGCCAGTACGAAAATATATACAACCTTCAACATTTTACTTTAATGGGTCAATTAAGGTAAATCATGAACCTGTGCTGCTTAAATACATATAAAAACATTACGTGACAAGAACAAATAATGATGGTATCTGCAAATAAATCATGGTTCTCCATGTTTGTCATATTCGATGCTTTTTATTGTATTGTACAGGGGCGGATTTCCCTGCAGACCGAATAGGCCCGGGCCTGCGGTGGCAAAATTTAATGGCGCCATAACTAAGGGCCGATTTTTCCATCGTCAGATAACTTTAACTGCGGAATAAAATTGACATTTGACAGATTTTGTATAGAAAAACTGTCTAAAATTCGAATTAATTCCTCCGAAGTTATCTGGCGATAGAAAAATCGACCCTCAGTAATGTTTTTCAGTGGTCGCGCCCTCTGTGATCTACACCTTGAATGTCCAATAACTTAAAAACGTTTCCCATAAAAATATATGATCACAAGTTTTTAAGTACCATGTAGCTAGATCTTAGTTTACTAACTTGCTCCGGGATTAACGGTATTTTAGCTTATTGTAATTAATAATTTGCTCTTTTGCTGTGGGTAGAGGGGCGGCACACTTTTGTAGTTCTAAGTTGCCAACATTTTTTACAAGAAATAAAATATATTTCGGTGTGAGAAGGAAAATGAATAGTATTTTAGAAAAATGAACAGTGTTGTAATTTTTACGCTGCATTGACTTAGTATGTGCTTAGTTAGTCATTTTGAGGCTGTAAATAGTATTTTGTATAGGTACTTTATTTTTGTTCAACAGTAAAAAGTATAATGTAGCGTAAAACAGTATACCTAATACTGTTTTCAACAGTTATTTGGGAACCCTAGGGCTACGACAACCGAAACAAATCCGCCCCTGGTATAGGCTTGTTGATATTGTAGCATTTCTTCACACTATTGTTGGATACTATAGCGGAAATGTTAAATAGGTATCAGATTTGATTAATGCGACGTTCGCTAAGGGTTGTCAAAACAGGGTATTGTGAATGTTTCTTGATTTATTGAAAATAACAGTCACATTTCGTATCCTTAAAATATAATTGAATTTGACTTATAAAATTCTAGGTTTTTGCTTTTTTTATGGCATACGAGCAGACGGATCGCCTGACGGAAAGCGATACCGCCGCCCGTGGACACCCGAGAAACAGGGGGTCACAAGTGCGCTGGCCGTGTTATCAAACCGGTGAAGCCAGCCCATTTGTGCCGAAGCATTGCTCTCCCACGGCAAAAATAACAAAATAGCTTTAACATTCTCCCCATCCCCACATACGTTATCGTTCAAAGGTCCACACTCGAGGTTTGCCAACGAGCGATGGAGCGCAGTACTTATACAGGGAGTAAAACTCTACACTCCAAAACTCAAATCACTGCTGTCACGCGCAAAGCCAGACAGCTTAAATGGGACTGGGCGGGAATGGGAACTTGGACGGGACACGTCAGCCGCATGCAAAATGAACTGTGGGCAAAAGCCACCACAAAGTGGACCCCACACGCAGACAAGTGACAACGTGGTTGGCCCAGAAGGAGGTGGCGCGATGAATTCGACTTACTATTGATTTCATTGAGATTGGGTGGTTAAAAGCACAGAGAGGGATTTAGAAAGAGGGAAGGAAGGCCTTTGCCCAGCAGTAGGACGAAATGGGCTAGAAAAAAAAAGGTTTGGTGGCCAACTACTGAAGGAAGACAGGTACCTGGTATTTTACGCTACCTGGCTGGACTACTCAAAGCCACTACGGTTCTTTTTTCAAAAGGCCATTTCAGACATTGCCTTGCATTGTAACTCACATAAATATATTTGCTTCTAAGTACTGTCTGGACTTTAAAAGAGACCATTATTCTCTAAGTTTCTTCTCAGAGGTGGTCAGTTAGGAAATGCCGGTAAGTATAAAATACATTGACTTGTAAAAATATCCTTAAAAGATCTATTTTCGAAAATAAACATAATTTATTATTATCATTTACCTAGTTTGTGTTTAACATAGGAAAGAAGAGTTTTAGAAGTTTCAATTATGTCAATCCCGGAAGTTTTAGAAAACATTGAAATCAAACCGAATCCGGGATTAAAAGTCATATCCATATTAAGATTTCGTAGGGCATTTTACGTCATTTTGTACTTAAAAACTACCTATTGCGATTCCTAGTCATAAATACCAACGTATGCTTCTTAAATACATGTAACAACATCACGTGACAAAAACACATATTGATGGTATCTGCAAATGAATTAGGAGGGTGCTCGATGTTTATCATAGAATCGATTATTGACTTGCTATTGTATTGCACTCATTCCCTCACGCTATTACTGGATACTTGAGCAGATGTTAAAGAGGTAGGCATCGGATTTAATTTGTACACCAATAATTGTGTCAATTTGTGAAGCAGCGTCGCGTGGCTTGGCGTCGGACTTGCGATCATATTGTTGCCAGTTCGAATCCCATCCATTCCACATTGCTAGTAGGAAATCATTGAAATAAAAATGTGATGCCAGAATACAGCAACAATTCAGAATTAATTTTCTTTTTCGTGAATTTTCCGATGTTTTTCTTCTGCTATTTGGGGTGGACACAAATCCAACAAATCAAAGAATCAAACCAAAAAATCATAAAATTTGGGCCAGCCGTTCTGGAGTTATAAATAAATAGTGTTCCACTATAGTCTTTGTTTTATATAAATATACAGGGTTAAATTTCAAATTCCAGCCAACTTATAAAATTAAAACATTCTGGTCAAACCCAAAGTGCTTTTTAAACATTATTGTCAAATTAATTCGATATGTAGAAAAACAGCAAACAAAAAGTAAAAAAAAAAACATATTTATTACGGACTAGCTTCTGCCCGCGACTTCGTCTGTGTGGACTTCAGAACTGGGTCCAGCCTAGATAAAAAGTAGCCTGTGTGTTATAACCTGGAATAACATATAATAATCTATCCCTGCGCCAAATTTTATCAAGATCCGTTCAGCCTTTCTGGCGTAAAAGAGTAACAGACATCCATCCATCCTCACAAACTTTCACATTTATAATACTAGCTTCAGCCCGCGACTTCGTCTGCGTGGACTTCAGATAAAAAGTAGCCCATGTGTTATTCCAGACTATAATCTATCTCTGTGCCAAATTTTATCCAGATCCGTTCAGCCGTTCTGGCGTGAAAGAGTAACAAACATCCATCCATCCTCACAAAATTTCACATTTATAATACTAGATTCTGCCCGCGACTTGGTCTGCGTGGACTTCAGATAAAAAGTAGCCCATGTGTTATTCCAGACTATAATCTATCTCTGTGCCAAATTTTATCCAGATCCGTTCAGCCGTTCTGGCGTGAAAGAATAACAAACATCCATCCATCCATCCATCCTCACAAACTTTCGCATTTATAATATTAGTAGGATTCTGAATAGTGTGTGTAAATTAGGCCAACTATTGAAAATAACCCTGTAAAACGAAGCATGCCTTTTGCTCAACCTTTACCGGTGTTGAAGACGGAAACATGCGAATTTGGCGTATTTATTAACATTAAATTGAAGTATTTTTATTTAACTGCCTCGTTAGTCTAGCTCCTGAGCACGATTGGTTGGCGATTGGCACGAGCTCGACCTGGGAATCGAACCCAGGACCCTAGCGTAGCAACGCTAGAGGTCCTGGGTTCGATTTCCAGGTCGAGCAGTGTTATTAAATTATCCTATGAAATTCTCAGTAACAGCTCGGAGTTTGTGGGTGTAGATTAGTAGCTACGACTCTGCCTAACCTTTCAGGGAATACAGGCGTGATGGTTTGGTATGTAAGAAATGAACGGCTGGTCCAAATTTTTTGATGTTTGATTTGTTGGATTTGTCTGCACCCCGTATAGCAGAAGAAAAACATCGGAAAAAATCACGAAGAAGAAAATTGATTTTCTCATAATTTTTTTTATCGGAAACCAAGTAAAACACGGACTAAATTGAACGTGGCGTTGTATGTTGTTTCGGTAAGGCCAGCAGATGGCGTTGTTTGCATTGTCCAAATTCTTTCTAAGCGGCTGGTATTATTTTGATTATTCTGTTTGGGTAGCTTAATTATATAATATTAGCTTCTGCCCGCGACTTCGTCCGCGTAGCATGATGATATATAGCCTATAGCCTTCCTCAATAAATGGGCTATATAACACTGAAATATTTTTTTAAATCGGACCAGTAGTTCCTGAGATTAGCGCGTTCAAGCAAACAAACAAACAAACTCTTCAGCTTTATATATTAGTATAGATAGAAGTATAGATGACAAAAATAATACAAATATAATTGACCTACTTATATTTGGGACAATTTATTAAAATAACACTTCATTTGCTAATTTTTATTAAGATATTTTTGTCAATTTTTCTTATTTTTCGTCGCCGTCGTCACAATCTCCGTCTTCGCATTCCTCCAGCTTCTTGAACTCGACGTACAGTTCTATGCAGCTGACTTCATCAGATCCCTTCAAGAGATAGGATTTGGCCTGAAAACTTCCATAGATGCCGTCCACCGGCAGCTCAGTGTAGTCGAACACATAGTCGTCTATTTGGTATTCTCCCTGGGAATCAGAGGAAATATCAAAGTCAAAGTCAATTTTTTTCAAAAGTAACGTTATTCAATATAGACTACTAGGTACTACTTTTTGAACGCCCTTCACCGCCTCCTAGTGTTTTCGCTGGGAAGAAGAAGCGGCGCAACAAGCTCCCCAGCAACACTTTGTGACTAAGGCGTTACGTAAAGTAGAATTAAAATTTTTGATTGGGGGTACTTAATTAATAATTATTCATTGCTACTTGTCAGATGGCGCACACTTTATTATTACGGCATCGAAGTGAATACTCAAGCAGTATTTATAATATTAACAAGCCTCCTTTCTAGTGATTGAACTTTTAAAACAAAATTTTAGAAACAGTGAACCTGCTTACATGAGCAATGATAATAATAATGCATGAATAGGACCTAACCTAACTGCCTCATTAGCCAAGTGGTCCTGAGCGCGACTGCTACGCTAGAGGTCCTGGGTTCGATTCCTAGGTCGAGCAAAGTGTTATTGGGTTTTTCTATGAAATTCCCAGTAGCAGCTCGGAGTTAGGAATTTGTGCCCGGTTAATGGCAATAGGCTCGCCCCCTATTACATGGGACCTAAACATACCGGCGAACTGTGGATGTACATTAGTACGCCTCTGTCTAACCCTTCGGGGAATACAGGCGTGATGGTATGTTATGGTAAATAGGACCTGCAAGGCAAACTAACTTAGACGAAATTCACAACAACAACCCTAACTAGGTAGGTACCCCTCTTCCTTTATCCTTTATGGATGTGCGGATAATCCTCATGGATGGTCTGCTAGTTCGTACCATTCATGAAGACGCGTGAATCAATCAAATTTGCACCTTACGCTTGTGACATAAGAAACACACAGGGCGTCATCATGAAATGGACTTAGTATACCTCAGGAGATGGCAGGCTATTTCGAACTAGTACCTCTACCTCCCAACCATGACTGCACTTACCGTCTATTAAATTCTTACCTTCTCTTGCTCTATAGTCTCGTGGCACATGTTATGAAAACATGGGCTGAACATCAAGCCTGTATTCCCCGAAGGGTTAGGCGGAGGTGTACTAATGTACACTCAAAGTTCGCCGGTATGTTTAGTTCCCATGCAATAGCTGGCGAACTATAGCCACAAATCCAAACTCTAAGCTGGCACTGAGGATTTCCTAGAAAAACCCAATAACATTTTGCTCGACCTTGAATTCAAACTCAAGACATCTAGCGTAGCAATCGCGCTTAGGACCACTGGACTAATGAATCAGTTTGCGTTGAATGATATTGTTTGTTTCGTTTTTAATAAAACGTTGCCCCACTCTAAGATTTTTTCCTGTATCATGGGTGCGTTTCAAACTCAAATTCTCACATATACAAACAACCAGACCCGGAGCCACTATAGTTCATACAAATATTTGCTCCGTGTGGGGATCGAACCACAAAACGTGGCGCAGAAGCCGATCTCTCAGCCGCTAAGTCAAATGTTAATTGGCATTAAGAGTAGATTATTGAAATGAAAGTGCTACCTTTTCAATGGGAAAGTCGGCAGGTTCGATACCAGCTAATTCCAGGCAACTTTTGACGTTTTTCTCGGCGTATTTCTTGATAAAGTTGATGCCACTCTCGTCTGATAACACTTGGTACTGCTTGCACCCACCGTCCACGTGCTTACAGATGTCTACGCGAATCTAGATAATAAAGCACACTAAGGGTCTGTTTCATCACAGATTGTGCTTATCCGGAGCACATTCAAATTGGAACAGAATTTGTATGTATTTATGTGTCAGATAATCTATCTGGAACTTACCAGAAGGCGGTGAAATAGGCCCTTAAACAGCGGTAATCTATGGAGGAGGCTTTCGTGTGACCCTTCGGATCGGACAAGGTTTTTTTAACATTGTGTATATGTATAAATAAAAAAATGCAGCTAAATTGAAAAATACTATTGCTGTCAGTTGCCGTAAGGGCGCATACTGATGACGTGATTAGCCGTATTTCTAAGGCAACAACTTTAAAAAAAACACGTAATAAAACTCTATTTTAAACGTTGCCTAGGAAATACGCGGGGACGCCTTCCTGACCACGCGAATAAGCCTTTACCCAATATATTATACTCACTCCATATTCATCTGTAAATGATTCATCAAGTGAAACTTTCCCTGAGAAGCCGTCGTGGGTGCGGTTAATCTTTTTCTTTTGTACATCAAACTTAAATATGTGTTTATCCTCGTCACATTTCTTTATAATGTTTACGTGCCACAATCCAGGGCCCTGTAAAATTAATAATGAATTATTTAATAAATTAATATGTATTAGATAGATTGCGGCACTTGAACAATTGCTAATGTATAAAATATCATTTCAATAATCGGTCTGCATCTCTGGTCTAGTGGTCATAAGCGACCTGTTGAACACGAGAGACTGGGTTCAATTCTCATGTCGAGCAGTGTTATTTTTCTATGAAATTCTCAGACGCAGTTCGGTATCACACATCTGCTTAATTCATCGGTGATACAGGCGTTATATGGTATTTTATTTCAAAAAGACGTAATAAAACAAAAATCTTACAATATCACCGTCACCGAAGATTTGAAGAATTGAACACAATATAATCCCACAGAATATCCACAAGTTCATCATTGCTCCGGTGTGCCGTTTAACATTTATGTGCACAATGATTGATGTTACTCGAGAGGGGGGCAATAAATAACATAACCATTGAATAACATGTCATGTTCACTGGCCATAATATTGCTGCTATCTTATACATCAAAATGGTACACAGGTGAACATCGTTATCTATAATGATCGAAGGTTAATTGAAAATTATCTCGCTGTTATTTCAAGAACGCAAGGCTGCATTGTTATATGATACAGAGTACTGTGCCCTGCCATAGTACAGCATAGGAGATAGGAAAAGTATTTATAAGGTGGTAGCATTTTGCTTCTGGAGTTAATCTGAGGTATTACTACTGCATTGCCAAAATATTCTATCGCTTAGGAATAATTTGAATGGCAATGTATCCAGTGAAATAGGCATAATTATGAGACTTGGCAACTGAGGTCTCAAGATGACAACACGCTAGTGAGACTACTGGTGTTGCTGGCGTATATAGGCTGCAGTGTTGTTTGCTCCTTTGTCATCTTATTTTAATAAAAAGTACGGCTTTAATAGGCTCGAGCACAGAGTATTATCATGGATTGAGTCTGATATACCCTTTTTATCACATGCGGAAATTCATTATGGATCGTCTGCCAGCTGGGGGCGGCAAGGTATGCCTCTTGGTATAACTCTTACCGACTAAAAACCGCATTTGCCTTCCCTTGCTTAGTGAAGACCATGGCATTCGCCATAACCACTGCGTCACAGCAATCGCTGGATCCCTTAAGATCGCCTCCCCTGGCGGATGACGATCATGAAGATTTTCCACACTAAAAGGCTGTTATATCGAAGAATTCGACTCGCGATCTCTTCGAGAAATCAAAACCTGATCAAGGACTTCAATAAAATCTGGAACTAGGCGGGCTGCTTGAAGACATGAACACCATTAATTCTTGATAACTTCAATTGAGTGAGTCTTTTTCCAGTGAGTTTTTTAAAGCCCATCCATACTTTGCTTGACTTGGGAATCGAAGTTCAACAGCCGCATTACTGAACGGATCTCGAAAAAAATACCTGTAGGTATATAGATTCTTTTTACCAAAAGATTGAATCATCGAGCTAGATCTTTGTTTACTAGCTACCACAAGTCTTATAGTATAATTTTTATTTTCCTCTACTATGACAGTAGTAGTTGGGTTACGGCAGCAAAGGTATCAAATCCGCCCATGGTGGTAATAGGCTCCCCCCACCCATGTAGGACCTAAAACAAATTGTGGTGTACACCTTTTGATAGCATAACCCAATAATAACACTCGTTGACCTGGGAATCGAACCGAGGACCTAACTAACCACTAGACTAGTAAAATCATGTTTAACTATATTTAACGCTCTTGTACCTACCTTACGTATGTAAGACAGACTGCAAAGAGATTATCTGTGTTCAGTTGTGGTTATGTGAGGGCTCTAGAGCCCATAGGGTATTTACTTAATTACGTGCTCTTAGACGTTTTGAGACGGGAGGTTCGGAGATTTCCGCTTTTTGCAGTATCTTCTTGTCGCGTTAACGCTGGGGTCCGTGCACCTATGCGACGAATAGCTAACAATTACAAAAAAAAAATCTCGGACCTTGATTTGTTCACACTGTCAGCTAATAAGTTTAGAAATTGTTTACAACAGAAAATTAAAGACAATGATTTGAATATTTCTATTTACTAAACAAAAAGATTCAAAATTAACTAAGTAATTATGTTATATATAGTTTTTGTTCCATATAAATGTTATTACTTAAATATTTCTAGCACTAGCTGCATTCGTGCTTAGTTAACTACTTTTACTTTTTATTTATGACTACATAGGACGTAGTTAACGATTTGGGTTATTTTAAAAGTGTGTAACCGTTTGTATTCCCAAACAAATAAATAAACTATATATTGCTGACCATCAGTCAAGACTAGTAAGCAGTGAGAAACAAACTTAACAAGTAAAACAACAATAAACAATATACTTGAAACATTTATTTAATACTTAATTAAGAGGGATTATACTGAATATACTTGCTCTTAGACGTTTGATTATCTAACATATTTCCTGTCACGTCATGGATTATATTAAGACACAGAATAACTTATATGTAAAGCATTTAACTTTAATTCATAATAGTTATAAACGCGGACAATTTTTTAATCATCCAATTTATTAAACTGTACATTAACTCCGATGCATCCCACTTCGTTATCTCCGTCCAATATAAAGCATTTGATAAAGAAGGATCCATACACGCCGAGACTTTGTTTCTTCGTAAACACATAATCATTTACAGCGTAATCGCCCTGTGAATAATATTAACAACATTTAGGGTCTGTTTCACCGCCTTCTGATAAGTTCCTGGTAAATTATCTGATAAATTCATACAAATTCTGTTCCAAATTTTAATTTATCTGATAGGTAGTGCGTATGTAAATTATCTGTCACATAAATACATACAAATTCTGTTCTAATTTTGAATTTATCTGGTAGATAGTGCTTTAAATGCGGAGATGGTGAAACAGGGCCTTAGAAGACAGTAGAATCTGTTTTGAGCTAAATGATACCGTAAAATCTTTACTGTGTTAGTCTATTATGCTGCAAAAGCAAGTAATATAATTATAGACTCCTGGACTCATGATTGAATACAAGGCACGCCCACACGTCGTCCTTCTTCCTTATGAATCCTTATGAGAGATTTTCTCGTCACCGTGTAGGGGTCTCGAGAAATCCAACCATAGACGTCATATAATGTCCTTGTTATTTAGCTCTACGTCCTTCGACTCCTCTGTGCATCGGAGACCACGAGCCATCGCTCCCGGTTGCCAAATGGATATCTATTACAACGTTAAGTGGTTGTCAGAGTACTACAAATTTTATATACAGTCTGTCCTTATTTCAAACCGAAAAATTAAAATTAGACTGAAACCATGTGAAGTCTGTCCATCCCTCTTATTCTGAGAGGAGACCCGTGCCCAGCAGCAGAATAGAGGGTTGATGTTGATGATAGATACAATCCTAACACAGTTTTAGGAAAGGTTATGATTATGTTAAAGGTATACTATTCAGTAGTTTTTGCTCCAACCCCTAACAAACAGACAAACAGACAAGAATTTTAAAAATCACATTTTCGGATTCCGAGACGTTTTTCAAAGTCAAAGTCAAATGTTTTATTTCAATTAGACCAGTAATACAGGTACTTTTGAATTGTCAAAAACTAGGTGCGCGTTCCAAATAGTGGGTCTTATGGAGAAGAACCGGCAAGAAACTCCATAGATGCAATTAATTCAACAAAGTTTATATACCATAACCCACGTGTTTTTTTTAAAATATCTTCCATGTACAGACACAGCTTTTTTACAATTTTATAATAGTAGAGATATGGAGTAAGAGAGCCTGGAGATCTGTCATACAGGCTGCGAACCTAGTACGGACTAGAGCTCTCAAAAAAGTGAATATTATGCTAAAAATGTAATATGAAAACTTGTGTTGAAAATGTACCTTTTTGAGAGAAATAAATAAATAAACAGAGATACCTTTTCAATGGGAACCTCTGGTGGGTCGACGCCACTGGCAATCAGAAAGTCCTTAACATCGTCCTCGGCATATTGGTTTAGGAAGTCGATGAGACAGTCTACTTGAACCGTATGCATCGGCTTGCAGTCGTCGCCTGCGCACTTTAAAAACTCTATGCGGAGCTGGTCGAATTAATGTAAAGGATTAAAAACTCCACCATATCATACCCAAAAAATTGCACACAAACTTTCAAGTACCGACGAATAATATAACTACGCAAAGTTAAGGATTAAAAAAAATATTTACCAGCTTCTGCCCGCGACTTCGTCCGCGCGGACTTTAGTATTGGGTCTGACCTGAATAAAAAGTAGCCAATGACTATTATGTATCTCCGCTCAGCCGTTCTCGCATGATAGAGTGACAAACATCCATACACAACCTCACATAGGCTTTCGGTACGATGAGACTTCAGCTTATAAATTGAAATTGTATAGCTCGAGGTATGTGTAACCGTGCGTACTTATAATTCCTCCAAACTCCGCTCTCTCTCTTTCCACTCCGTAAATAGGTAATACATACTCCGAATTCCTTGGTGAACGTTTCTTCGGACACAATATGTCCTCTGACCCCAGCATGAGTGCTATTGTACTCCACTAGTTGCAAGTCGTACTTGAATTTGTGATTCGCTTCCTCACATTTCTCTATGGACGTTGGCTCCCATATCCCCATGCCCTGTCGAGTATGAAACAATGTCATACAGTGGGGGCTCGGACTGTGTGAAAGATGATATGGCTGTAGAGGAATGACGAGAGAGAAAGACATACTGCGCCGCCCCAAGTATATGGGATCCGGGCAGAAAGATGATCTGACATAGGGGCACGGCAGTTTGATTATATTTGCTAAATAAGACCTTATGGAAGATGCATTGGGCGGATGATTTCGAACGCTTTTGGCCAACGTGGTATGAAGAAGACCAGGATAAAATCTAGGCAATTCTAGACTGAGACAGAGAAGGTTGCATAGAAAATCTTACCTAGCTGACTTATAGATTTAGACCGTAATTGCAATTATTTATTTAATTATTTAATAATTTAATTCATCAACTCCGAATAAGATCGCGTTAAATTACTTTGCAGTTTATTCCATAGAAATTCGGTTTCATTTTTTAATTTATTTAGGGTGTAATGGCTACTCCAGCATTTATTGTGAATTTCTGCCTTTTTGATGTCGCAAGAAAGCGTATAATCACATTTTGGGCTCTCAAAAACAAGTTTATCTGTTTATTGTGATTGTTCCTTGGAACTGAATTAGGTGTTTTCTAGGACGTAAATTAAGAAAATAAGTGTTAATGCAATCTTACGTAGTCATCGGCGTAGATCACCGAAAAAACAACACAGAGGGCGCTAGTTATTACCCACAAGCTCAACATTTTACTAAATTAATGCATGTATGTTTTCTTCAGCCATTATATAGCACAACATCACATGTTCTGTAGCCATAACTTTAATATCTGATTGCTTTTCTATTAAACATTGTATGCTATCTTCATAATTATATTTATTATGTTAGCCAATACAACTTTTTTCTATATATTTAAAGTCAATTCTACTGATCCTGATACGTATTAAATTGCAACCTTGCAATTTGAAATAACTACATAAGTACATTTCTGGGATGTACGAGATTAAAAAATATGCAAATTAAAATATTTTTTGTCTTCATCATGCAAAATTTAAATAAACTTCGATGATGTTTACTCATTGAATCGCATGAGAATACCTATTGATAAGCCCTGGAGCACTAGAATATAAGACTACATTGTGTCTGTAATTTGTTACTTAACGCGAGTCATAATAACCAAGACTTTGTAGTTCCGCATAAGATCCATTATTTATTACCTCTAGGTTTTCCTGACTAAAATGCGCACGCGTGCAAGCGAAGTGTATTCGATAAGTACAGAAAATGTCGATACTTCGATTCCTCGGGTTTCTCAAAATTTTGGGACTATAGGCGAGGCAGCCAGTCAGCACACTAGCACGGCGGACTTTGGTAGGTAGACTGAGAGGAGAGTGTATCCCCAAAAAAGCATTAATTAGACGGTAATGGTTTTTTATTATTAAGTTTACGGCTAATACTTAGTATCACTTCGGCTGTATCTGTCTACTGTGATCGCTGCTCGGTGAATAAAGCATCAGATCAGGTAGGTACCTACCCAATTTCGCTTGACGTTTGCTATTCTGCCTTTGTTCCAGCCACGAAACATGGAACTCTAGTATTTTTGTACTTTTTGTATAGATCCCTTTGATTGTTTCTGTTTTTTTTTCTCTTTGATGTTATTCCTGTCTCATTGGCGTTGGCTGAATAAGTGTATTTTGTTTGTGCTAAGTACTCATATACGTAATTTTTTGCGATTACCGCCAGTGTATTGAAAGTATTGAGAAGGATTGTTTTCCAAAATGGAAAGCCTATTCGTCTAATACTGTGGTGTTCTAACTCTGTAATTGAGAAAACGATTTTAATGTTTATATCAGAGTTTAAAAACAGTTGAACAATGTAATGAAAACCTTTTTTAACACCCCAGTTTTCCCTTAACTAATTATTAGGCTCGATTATCGACTCTAAATATTTTAGTAGAAGTTCTGTTTTTTTTCTAAATCCAGTATCTATTGTTCCAGGCTAATGAACTGTGCGCTGCAGTCGGCGACTGCGCTGGACGAGCACACGATAGCAGCAGCCATGCTGCCTCTCGCCACAGCATACTGCCGGAAGCTGTGCACCGGAGTCATACAATACGCTTACATGTGCATACAGGTAGGTTAACGTGCATAATAGTATATTTCTAGAAACGTGTACAATTGGTAACTTCCTTATTGATGCAAGTAGGGTTGTTAAGCGTGAAGTCCTCGAGATCAGTTTTATTGGATCTTTCCATGAAATTGTCAGTGACTTTGGACGAATCCAAACCATGGCACTAGTCACGTGTCCTTGACCTTGAGGTCTCAACACCTCGCTGAATATTGAGCTACTAGCTTCTGCCCACGACTTCGTCCACGTGGAATAGTTACTTGTTCATAGCGTGATGATAAATAGCCTATAGCCTTCCAATAAATGGGCTATCAAACACTGAAAGATTTTTTCAAATCGGACGAGTAGCTCCTGAGATTAGCGCGTTCAAGCAAACAAACAAACAAACACTCTTCAGCTTTATATATTAAGTATAGTATAGATTACTGTGCTCCGAATCGCGGATATAATTTACTTTCGTACATTTTTTTAAAAACCTTGACGCCAGGTCATGACTCTCCAAGGTAGCCTTGACCGCCAGGACAATTGTTTCGGAATTTTGACCTTGACCTCAAGGTCATTGCCCTTAGGTGTCCCCTTGTGTTCCCCACCCGGCCCGCATACTCCCAAATCCCACCCGGCCCAAAGACTTAATGAGGCGATTAATTTTAGTGAAGTCTTTTTTTCATAGTGCCCCTAAGGCTACACGGAGATTGAATAACATAGTGATCATGATCAATATGACCAGTACACATCGGACTATTGATCGCGGAAATACAATGTAGTTATCATTAGTTAGTTAATTTTCTATTATGAAGCGTTATTTTGACCAGGAACATCCAGTATGGACCAGCCAGCAGTTTTGGGAGGCCGCCTTCTACCAAGATGTACAGAGGGACATCAAAGCTTTGTACCTGCCCAACCCACCACACCAGAGAGTCCCCAGTCCAAGGTAAAGCTAAATTGAAAACTTGTACCAACCTTCTGTGAAAGAAAAATTCAACAGAAGACCTCTGATTGTATAAGCTTTTCGTAAATTTACAGTTTGGACTAAGTATACGAAGCATGTGCAAGTTTGATAAGCTTAACAGCTGATGTAGTGATATGAATGAAGAAGAATATGTTGAGATGGTTTAAGCACGTCGAAAGAATGTGATGATAGGTGACAAACGAAAGGGATTTATAGAGCGAATATCAGTAGAGACACCGGCAGAGGACCCCCTAGAAAGCCGTCCGCCTTATCTGCGAGGCCCTTCAAAAGCTACGTAGTGCCGCGTCAAAATCCTCATCTCATATACCTACTAGCGGTTGTGACCGCTAGTATATGAGATGAGGATTTTGACGAAGCAAAACCACAGTAGAGCCATGCTTCGGCACGAATGGGACGTTTCGACCGGAGTGATACCACGGTCTCCCAGAAAACCGGAGTGAGTGAGGATAATGGATGCCCAAACTCTTAAAAGGCGGGCAATGCACTCGAAACTCCTTTGCTGTTGCGGGTGTCCATGGGCGGCGGTAATCGCTTACCATCAGTCGATCCGTCCGTTCGTTGGCTCCCTATCCCATAAAAAAACGCCATGCAAGAGTCGTTATGGGGAAAAAGGCGGACTTATATGGTATATCGTGCAACTATTTAGCTACCCAAGTAAGAAATCATTGTGTGTTGTTGCAGAGATGACGAGGAGTATATGTCGCTGTTAAAAGCCCAAGAGCCGAGTGCGTTGGAGATCGCCGCCGAACAGATGAGGCTGTGGCCCAGCTTAACACCAGGTATTATTTTATGATTGATATTTTTCACGAGCTGTTCAATTGTTTATAAAGCCAACTCCCGCTCTAGGGCTTTCGTCATGAGGGACAGACATACACTTTACCTACACAAAGTACGCACAAACCCGTAAATCATCCGTGGAATCCACGTCTCGGGTGGGAATTTGAAAATGGGAGATGCTTCGGGACGAATGTGCCGGTTCAACCGGAGTGATACCACGGCCTCACAGAAAACCAGCTTGAAACAACGCTTGCGTCGTGTTTCGCCGAGTGAGTTAGATTAACGAAGGCCCAAACCCTTCCGTCTGCTGCGTATGCTCCCCTATCCCATAAAAACAAACAATCGAACCCACGACAAGCTAAGGAAATTCCTTAGTAATGCGAAACAGCGAGCGACAATATTATTTTTTATCTGGCAATAATCGCTTTCCAATTTTCATTGTCTACAGAAAAGCAACGGGAACTAATAGCAAGCGAAGAATCCACGCTGTACAGTCAAGCGATACACTACGCGAACCGGATGGTTTACCTGTTACTACCGCTAGAGGGCGCCGGCAGACGCGCTGACGTCAGAGGCGATGACGCCGACAGAGCTAGCAATAGCATTACTAATAGGTAAGATATGACAATAAGCCAAGCGAAGGCAGGTGCGATTTTTAATCGATAAAGTCCAACATACCCTGCCCTCTCATCTTCCTTCAATTTTTCGAATTGTATGAATTCAGTTGATACATGCAATCGGTAATAGATACGGCGAAATAAGCTGATTAGCTTCTATCGACCTTGTCTTGTATAAAACAAGGATGAAAATTGATCAGCGGAGAAGTTTTTCAATTGTATGTATTCCTCATCATATTTGCTCATAGGATGTTTGAATGATGTTTGAATTTCGAGCAATAGTAACAAATATTATTTTATTCAGTGTTGCAGAGTCTGACAGTGTGGATGCGGAGTCAGGGTTCGAGGAAGCGGACCCCGGTGAAGCTGGCAATAACGTCATCAAAATGGTCTCTAGATTTGTTGACAAGGTGAGTCATTATTATTAAGATATGGTACGGAAAGTTGTTCTTGGTTATTAATAGTTTAAAGTTAAACCTTCTTATTACCTACTTACCTACATATACATAAAATATTCTGATCGGAATATTCAGAAGGTGTTTAAGCAGATCGTTAAATACATTTGGTAACATACTATCACGCCTGTATTGCCCGAAGGATTAGGCAGAGGCGTACTAAGGTATACACTAAGTTAGCCGCCCTGTTTAAACAAAGCAATTTAAGAATAATATAGTTTGTTATTTAACCTTATTGATATGATTATTACCTACTAAACTGTCAGTACAGTACTCCCCAATCTTTTATATTTTTTTATTTTATACCTAAGCATAACATTATATATATGTATAAAAAATTTACAAATGTTCTTGTATAATACGTTGTAGCTTGTCTAAGTAGATACCTAGTTTCATTTGTCGCTTTGATGGTGTGCTGTTTTACCACATAGGAAGTTTATATTATCTAGAAATGACATCGGGTTCTCAAATATCGTGAATCCTCGTTTAATATAGTCGACCTCGGTCAAACTTGCGACATCCTTCAACGTCCACACATCTTGTTATCCCAATTGTGCCAGTGAAGATTGTAACATAATTTATGGAGTTTCTTGCCGGATTCTTCTTCATAGGATCGACCTTTTGGACTCGTGTAATTAGAATCATAACGTTTCACAAACGCTTGTAAAAGCTTATTTGAAATAAAAACATTTGAACTAAAATAACACGAGCGGCAGTAGGATTTAATATATATAGTGTAATTTTGGTAGGTGTGTACGGAAGGAGGTGTGACGGCCGACCACGTGCGCTGCCTGCACCAGATGGTGCCGGGAGTCGTGCACATGCACCTGGAGGCGCTGGATGCCGTCGCGCGCGAGAGCCGCCGCCTGCCGCCCGTGCAGAAGGTAACCCGCTCGATAATGGCTCTCATCATCTTCCCAGCCTCTTCCCAAGTATGTTAGCATCTGCATCTGGTTAGACTGGAAGTCTAACCAGATGCAGCTGAAGATCAGTATTTTCCAAAAAGCCGCTTACAGCTGTATGGGAAGAACTTTCTAAGAAATAAAGAACATCAATTATTCACTGCATTATTATAATATAAAATGAACGTGAATTCCAATAATAAATATATTATTATTATATTTATTATTTTTAAAGCATATTTTGTGCATATTTTGCCCTTTTTATGCATTTTGATATCCAGTGCAGATAATCCAAGGTCTACTTATTATCATCCCGTCTGACAAAGCCACGCAAAAAACGCTACTTATTTACTATAACACTACCTCTGATCTTCGCTGATCATGCACTGATTTATTGTTCTTAGAATATATACTGCGTTACTCCCATATATTTGGTTAGTTTCTTTTTTTTATGGGATAGGGGAGCAAACGAGCAGACGGATCACCTGATGGTAAGCGATAACGCCCGCCCATGGACATCCGCAACACCAGAGGGGTCACAAGTGCGTTGCCCGCCTTTTAAAAGGGTTTGGGCCTCCGGTAACCTCATTCACTCGGCGAAACACAACGCAAGCGTTGTTTCAACCCGGTTTTCTGTGAGGCCGTGGTATCACTCCGGTCGAGCCGGCCCATTCGTGCCGAAGCATGGCTCTCCCACGTCACGTCGTTTCTGAAGATACATCACGAAATGTCTGAGTCAATTATATTGTCCTAAAAAGTGTATGTTTCCGTTCCCAGCCGCGCATAGTGGCGCCGGCGCTGGTGGCGGGCGAGGCGGTGGCGGCGGCCGCGCTGCGCGCCTACCTCGTGTGCGACGGCCGCAGCACGCCGCTGCTGCCGGCAGAGGGCGCGCTGTTCCTCACCAACTACCGACTCGTGTTTAAAGGCACCCCCACCGACCCATACGGTACGTGACAAACATAAATCGGAACAGGTAGATAGAGTATATTTACCTAAAGTTCTAGGAAGTAAGTAACATAGAGTTGATTATACGTCCTCTAAAATCCTGGAATCATAAACATTATGACGAGTAGACTGAGGTGTTGAACGTCTTAATGTTAAAATTACTAACAGCACCTTACATTTTTGTTAATTATTAGTGATCCGATTCACGCAGAACGAGCTCACCGTATCTTTTGGTCTTGCAGTTTTGGGCTTAGATTTAATAGATTCTATAATGGGGTTCCAAGCAGCTGGTAAGACCCAACCATCTTCTCTATTGAAATTTGGGTGTTTTTTTTTTTATTTCAATAGCCTCACGAATCATCCTGGGTAGGAATCGGTTTTCTTTTGCGAGGACTTGTTGTTTATAAAATCTGATGTAATGCTGAGTCTTGTCTAGGGTATGTTCACATAAGACGTCCAACACCTCAGTCTGCCCGTGACCATGGATGCTGATCCGAAACGTCGGGAATTAAATAATATCAATATACCGCGATAAATCCGTAAAAAGTAGTTTCATTTCAATGTCTTAACTATTGTTGTGCTATTTTGTTAATAGCTTGCGAACAGACGGTGGTCCGTTCGTTCCCGCTATGTTCCCTGACGCGGGAGAAAGCGGTTCGCACGCACTATCTGCCACACCTGGAGCAGTCGCTACAGGAGGGACTCCAGCTCAGATCTGCCACATTCCAGCTCATCAAGGTAAACATAAATAATCTTTTCACATTTCGTAAAACAAAAACGAGCGCAGCTACAAAAATGACGTTTAGGCAGATATTTAGAGAAAACAATTGTGGTGTTAGTGGCATCGATAACTCATTTCGGGCATTTCATATTCATATTCATATTCTTTATTGCATTTTAGGACTTAATGACTTTGACGCTCTACGGGGACGATATAATCCTTTCATCGACATCGATATTAAAATATAAATAAATTAACTCTTGCCTACGGTTTTATTCGCATTCCTAATGTTGGTATAATCTACTTCAGAGCCTTTTTCCAATTATCGGTCGGCTTCCAGTCTAACCAGATGCGGCTGAATATCAGTATGTAACACGAGTGCCATCAGATCGCCGCAATTCAATTTCTGGGCAATACTGATAATCGGAGGATAGACTGGTTGTCAGACCTTTTTTGGGCTTCTGACTACCAGACGAGACCCCGTACGAGCCTCTTCATAATCGTTACTAAAATATATTTTTTTAAATTCGTTGCAATATTCAAATCTCAAATTAACAATCCACTCTTGAGCTGCCGTTGAGAATTTCGTAGAAGAACTCTATAAAACTATGTTCGACCTGGGAATCGAACCCAGGACCTCTAGCGTAGCAATGACAAGATATCGCTAGTGTTCTGCCAGGCAGCAATGAGCCATGCGCCACTTGGTGTTCAGTTGTGCATTGCAAAGCATGGCCCATCACAGGTGATTGTGTAGTGTGTAGTGGGGTGTTAAAGGAGTATGTTGTGGCAGGTGGCCCTGGACGAGGAGGTGAGCAGCGAGGCGGTGGAGGGGCTCCGCAAGGCGCTGGCGCGGCTGCGGCACCCGGAGCACGCGCTGCTGCACTTCGCGCTGGCGCCGCGCCACCAGCCGCCGCCCAAGCACCACGCGCCCAAGCACCACACGCTCAAGTACCCACACTTATTACACATTACCCACCTACATCTATCATGTATTCATTTTGATACTGTTGTTTCCTTAATTCAAAATTTTATACTTTTTATCTCTACCATTATAAAATTGTTAAAAGCTGTGTCTGTACATTGAAGACATTAAAAAAATAACAAGTGGGTTAGGGTATATAAACGTTTGCGAAGCCAAAAATGAATTTTTTAAAATTATTGTCTGTTTGTCACGGGTTGGCGCAAAAAATACTGAATCATTTTTAATTTTGTTATTATTCTTCGAAAGTATATGCTCCAAAAAACTGGTGAACTTCTTATCTCAATTATTTAAAAACAGACCCTGAGTGATACAATTTTGAAATTTTGTATATAGATTCTTTACATAAAAATACTAGACAGGTGTCTCGGCCGTGAATAATATTGTGTTTAGGATACACGAATTTCAGTTTGTGCGGTGTGCCCCATCCTCCTCGTCCATGTCACACGTCATCGCACTCTCCCCCTCCCCCCTAGTGTGACGTCACATATTTTACTATTTTACATCTAGAAATAAAGCAATTCAGCAGATCAAATATTTTTTTAAATATAGTTTTAACTGTGACGTCACAACGCTGATAACCCTCCCCCCACCCCTGGTCACATTATCACATTTCGTTGACCCTCCCCCCCCCGGCCCTATATCCAAAGTGGCTGTTTCAAGCCACTCGTCCTAAGATTGACAGTCAATCTTAGGACTAGTGGCCTCTAAGCCCTAGTCTAACATCACGTATATTTAACAGGGGTTTCGCCAAGAAGACTTTACTGAAGACTGCCCGCAAGGCCGGCCTCAAGCCGAAGCCGTCCAAGCGACAGAAGTACGTGCTGCCGTCGGCGGATGCTCGCTCGCTGACGTCACCGCCGCTCATGGCCTCGCTCTCCGCCGACACCCTCTCCTGTGAGTCGCTTTATACAAGTTAGTTTTAATTCATTTTTTATTTTATACTTAGCATTTTGACTACCGCCTTTTTCATAAAGACTCAGAGCCCTCGAGTCTTAGGCCCACTTGCACCAACTTCTTAAATATATTTAAATTGTATTTAAACACAAATATACTATGAAAATTTGTGTTGAAGTGCAATTTAAACATTGCCCTTAGACAAAAAGAATCATAAGATAGTTATTTTACACTCTAAAAGGGCCCCAAACTATGTTATTTCCAATGGCCGCGCTTGAAGGCTTAAGACGGGTATGAAATTTTCCATTAACCTTTCAAATAACTCTCTGGTGCATAATGATGTATCCAGGTTTCGTCAACGGTGACAACTCCTCACAAAACTCCTTCCAATTTCGTTCAAAGAGATCCAAACACTAGTTCGACATTATGTCCGCTTGTTTTCATTAGTTAGTAATCGCGGCATACACCTTAGGGTGGGTAGACACCTTTTTATGTGTAACTTGTTATGTAATATATAGATTTCCGTTCCGTACGAAACGTCTACAGCCTCTGCTTATTCGCAGACTTTAGTTCGTCGATCAGCGAGAATCATATTGCGGACTTTTGACTAATACATTGAACATGACAAACATTGAACTAATATGTCACGGTTGTAGAAGAAGATCTACATAGATAGCGTCGAACATAGCTTTTATTTCTTCGCATGTTTTTCTATCCAAAAATAAAAAGCTAATTACGAAACGACATTGCTCTTTTTCTAATGTACTGAAAAATATGAAACCCGTTTAATAAATCCAGCGACCAAATGAAATATAACTTATAAATTAATATCTTTTTTGGTTATATTTATCTCTAGAACACGTCAGTAATGCCAACTTCCGGCATCAAGGTCAACTTTTTTCAAACATGGGTACTTGTTGATCGATCCTGATATAACATATAGCGCCACGAGCGCCGCGTTTTGGAACGATACTTTACAAACCGACATATCATCTCACGCTATTTTTCAAGACTGCTGAACGTTAACGCGTTGTATTGAAGAACGCAACACCTTTATGCAATTCCGCTTGTTGAACGTCACCAATTATACAAAACTGCTGAACATCGTTCATCTGTTTTACGTAACAGTTGTTATGTAAAACATCTAGCAGTTATGTAAAAAAGCGAATTATACAATTTAACTGCGACAAGTTTAAGAATTTGAGTGTCCTTACGGGTTTTGCCGGGTATTGTTTGACGTAGATTTGTGTCCGATTAATGGAAGAACGCTTGGCCTCTTTTACTTGGCATCAATACGACCTCATTGAGGCAGGCGTATAATTATGCCTCCGTCTAGTCTTTCGAGAAATAAAGAGAGAAAAAAAGAGTGATGTTATGCTGATGCAGTGGAGGAGCTGGAGCTGGGCGGCAGCTCGGGCGCGGAGAGCCCGGCGGCGCGCACGCTGGAGCGCGTGCGCGAGCGCATATACGCGCGCGACTGGGCGCGCCTCGGCCTCGCGCACGCGCCCTTCCGCCTCGCGCACGCCAACGCCGTCTACACGCTCTGCAGGAGGTCAGTTCCCTCACTAGTCCCCCCATTACCCAATATTTTCGGATCCTTTACAACATGCATCAGCAGTCACGGGTAGACTGAGGTATTGGGCGTCTTAATGTTACCATGATTAACCTTATATTTTAAGGTTATTTTATTTTTTATTTCTCACCACCAAAAAAAAAATAACAGAGAAAAACACAGAAACAAAATACATTAATATAGACTACGGCTAAAGGTACATACAATATAGATAATCAACCAAAATTCAACAACAAATCATTTTGTTAGTTATCAATTCGATTCACGGAAATTAGAACATAAAATGTCTGTTTAGTTACCCAGCGGTGATCCCGGTGCCGGAAAGCTTCGGGGACGACTCGTTACGGCGGATTTCTCGCTGCTACCGGCAGGGCCGCCTGCCCGTCATCACCTGGAGACATCCTCGCACACACGCCCTGCTAGCCAGGTAACCTCATCATCAACCCATATACTACTACTACTCTGTCCTACTACTATGTACATGTCCTGCTCTCAGAGATAAAGGAGTTAGGCTATAAGTCCACCACACTAGCCTACTGCTGGTTGCCAGATATCACAAGCCATTGGAAAAATCTTTCAGGCGTTCAGGTCGCCTCTTTTTTATAGGATGGTAAGCGATAACCGCCGCCCATGTACACCCGCAACACCAGAGGAGTCGTGAGTGCGTTGCCCGCCTTTTAAAAGGGTTTCGGCCTCCGGTATCCTCACTAGCTAGGTGAAACAACGTAAGTATTGTTTCACGCCGGTCTTCTGTAAGGGCGTGGAATCACTCCGGTCGAGCCGGCCTTTCGAAAATCCTCACGTTTAAGCGAGTGATAATTAATAATTAATTAATACCTATAATATAATTCTGAAAAGTCAGATGTGTACCTAAGATTGGATCTTCGAACATTTGACTTGGCAGTCCATATCATTACGCTATCACTGCTCTTCCGGTCGGTAATATGATTAAATAATGTCATTGGACTTAGTAATCAAAACAACTTGATTACTGAATTCATTTCAATAATTTCGGAGGAAATTGGTGTCTAGCTTCCATCTTGCAAATCCATTTGTGTGTGAGACAAAATCTCTATTGTTAATAGTAATTGTTTAAATAGTAGTTTACTCTAATAATACAATTTATTAACAGAATACACTTTTATTGAATTTGCATGCGGTCTCTATCACATAGTTGCGATCGGTATTTGTGCTTATACCTATTTTAGTTTCCCCCAGTCAAAAGCTGGATACAACCATGCTTAGTTGTAAATTCCTTATAGATCAGCAGCTCCCCACCATAAGGGCGTGATGGGGATGCTGAAGGCAAGTCACCAGACACCTGGCAACACGCAGAGTGGAACGGAAACCACCTCCAGCTTAGAACAGGTAATTTATCCTAATATGATATACCACACCACCCTCTTTACTTTTCCTTTTATGATGATGATTATGATCGTGGCTCCATCTATCACCTTGTGCTATTTGCACCCAAGACCCAAACTGTACTAAAGGTATCAAAATCGTCACGCCATCTTTTTTTTATTTCCTTTTACTTACTTCTCTTATTCATTGGAAATGTGGCATGAGTTCTACGTCAACGGGTTCAGAAAAATAATTGGAATCAATTGTGATTCTGTCTACCCCTTCGGGGAATACAAGCGTGACGGTATAATATGATGATAATATAAAAAAAAACTAGCTTCTGCCCGCGGCTTCGCTCACGTGAAGCTATATCAGGAGTAAAAATGGAAAACCAACATTGATGACCTCTTTTTTGTATGGCCTCTATACATCTGGGAGGTCAAGCTGTATCTCAGGATTCATTTAATTAATTGAGATAAGAAGTTCACTAGTTTTTAAGTTGGAGCATATACTTTCTAACAGTGATACTAAAATTAAAATCTATTCAGTAGTTTTTTTCCAACCCGTAACAAACAGACAAGAATTTTAAAAACACATTTTCGGATTCGGAGACGTTTATATACCATAACCCACGTGTTTTTTTTTTAATATCTTCAATGTACAGACACAGCTTTTTTACAATTTTATAATAGTAGAGAAGATTAAATGTATATTGAAAATATGATTTTGACGTAATTCTTCTTTATTCTAGGAACGATACTTAGCTACGCTGGTGGCGTGTACGCCGGCGTCACGGGGAGACCTGGAGGATTCCAGCCTGAGCCTGGACTCCCTGCTGCTGTGCTGCGAGGACCAGCAGGCCACTCACACTCCGCTGCTCACCAAGGCGGCTGGTACACTCGGGTAAGTAAAACTAATTGTATGTCTGTATATTATTCATTATATACATACACACACACACTCACATATTTACGTTATATTGAAGACAAGGTGTTACAATTAGTACACGTTTTGACCACTAGATGTCATTGTACAGTTGACGTCATAATCTGAACGGTGGTGTTAAGTTTCTTCGCCGTTCATTAATCCCCTCAGTACAACTTTTGTATATTAATCTAAAATAGTAAAGAAAAGGGCCAAGAGGGGTAAGACCTTTGCTTACTTTTGCTGACGAGGGGGAGGGTGGATTAATAATTGCAAAAAATCTGCTTTCTTAATACTTGAATGGATAATAATATGGAGGTTCTTGCCGGATTCTATGGAGTTTCTTGCCGGATTCTTCTCCATAGGATCAACCATTTGGAACCTCGTAACTAGAATCATAACGTTTCATAAACGCTTGTAAAAGCTTCAATTCGTTAGGGTATGAAAGTGCAGTCCATTGTGTAATACGTAGTTTGTAAGGCAAATAACGTGAGTTACGTATCAGCGTGTTGGGTCGCAACAGCGGCGGCAAGGGCGGGGCGGGCGGGGCGGCCGGGGCGGGCGGGGCGCGGCACTTCGGGCGCTGGGGCTCGCTCAAGGACCGGCGCCAGCCCTCGCACCTCGACCTCTACGCGCCGCGACAGAGGCTCTCGGCCGCCGACAACGACTCAGGTCAGTCTTACTGCTAATCACCTTATAACTATACTAGCTTCCGCTCACGATTTCGTCTGCGTGGACTTGATAATTGTGTCCGACCTAGATAAAAAGTAGCCTATGTGTTATTCCAGGCTATAATCTATATGTGGGCCAAATTGTATCTAGATCCGTTCAGCTGTTCTGGCGTGAAAGAGTAACAAACATCCATATATTCTCACAAACTTTCACGTTTATAATATTACTAGCTTCTGCCCGCGACTTCGTCTGCGTGGACTTCAGATAAAAAGTAGCCCATGTGTTATTCCAGACTATAACCTATCTCTGTGCCAAATTTTATCCAGATCTGTTCAGCCGTGAAAGAGTAACAAACATCTATCCTCACAAACTTTTGCTTTTATAATATTAGTAGGATAGGATTAGTAGGATGGACATAGCTTTCACAGATTCCATATTATGGGTTGGATGGAATTACTGTACGCGTGTGAATTTATTGTTGTTTTACAGTATTGTCCTTACCGATTACAATGTTTTTGTACGGAAACCTGTTTGTCACGTTACATCAATATCGATTGCACTATCTTGCAGTGTGCGGCGAAGGCGGTGGTGGGGGCGGCGGGGGCGGGGGCGGGGCGCGGCGCGCGGCGCTGTACGTGGTGTGCGAGAAGGGCGGCGCGGGCGCGGGCGCGGGCTGCGCGGGCGCAGAGCCCGTGCCGGCCGAGTACCCGGACGCGCGCGCCACCAAGCACGCTTTCAAGAAGCTCATGCGCGCTGCCGTGCCCTCCGCGCCCCCCGCCAACGACCACCCTGGCTTCCTCAGGTACCTATACTATACCTACCGTATGTGCTGATAAACTAGCAAACCTACAATATAGCGTTGTCTAACTGCTGCACTCAGAGATGTTAAAGTGATTCATTGATCTGGACAGAAGTACAGACACTAGAGTTGACAATGCCAGTTTCTCTGTAGAAGACTATTGTTTAGTTAGGGAATTTAGATTAATATGGCCTTAAATACAAATAAACTGTATCGTTTCTTAACTCCTAGTAAAACCTAAATGAAATAAAAAAAAATTGCACGTAACGTGTCTTTCCCTAGCTTTTCGCGTATTTATATCAATCAAATTAAGTTCATTTGAACACAGCCAATACAAAATTTAGTTAAGTAGAAGCTGGTCAGTCTCATTGTAATCATATATGTATGTAGTATAAGAACGAAAAAACCTTATGTATCAAAATAATGTTAATCACACACCTCGTAAAATAATTTTCTGATTTACAACTCTGTTTCATGACCCCGAAAAAAACTCTTACATACCTTTGAAATTAAGATCCTATTTTAATTCACCTCTAAAATCCAGGCTAATTGAAGAATCAGGGTGGCTGTGGCAATTGCGACAACTGTTCCAGCTGTCCGGTGCTGTAGTAGACCTGCTGGATTTGCAGGGCTCCTCTGTGCTGCTGTCCTTGGAAGACGGCTGGGACGCCACGGCACAGGTAATTTGTCCTGAAAAGAATATGGATTAATGATTATTATAGAACCTCGGTGAACCAGTTTTGCGCGAATCGGAGTGCTTAAAATTAGCAAAAATATAACTTAGCTGTTAATAATCTTAACATTAAAACCACAATATTATGGCGCAGAGAAATGCGAAAATCTAAGTATTATTCCAAAGGAAATATGTAATCCGTTGTCGATACTTTTTTACTTGATTATCATTTTAATTACCAAATGGAAAATCGTTAACATATTTTTTTCCTGTGTGGGAACCGTTTAGAGTACTATTCCTCACTGCCTTTTAGATAGGCATCTTGTATGAGGCGAGAAATGAATCTGACTTGCTTGGTGGTAGGACCGCTTGGGGCCCGACTTTCTTGACCCTGGTTACGTCGGAGTCTGTCGTAAAGCATCTTGGTGTGTTTTCGTCTTTTGGGTGTAAGAGCCAGTTCCCCCTCAATTACTGCGGCTCTGGCAGTCTGCAGCCTTAGGGGGCTTATATGGGCGATGATGACAATTTACTACCAGGTAGCTCGTCACCTCGTTTCCTGACTTAAATAATAAAAAAAGGTTTTATTCCAGTTAGTAGTACTCTACGATTATTATTTTGTGACTAAATGGAAAAATAAAAACGTCATAAAATGAAAGTAGAAATTGTGAAGCAGAACTAACGAAATCCAATGACATAAAAGTGCTGTGTTCTCAACAATTAATGGTACATTCCACAATCGGAGACTAGTCCGACTACGGTGAGTTCTTCAGCTGCTTACTCTATATATCTCTCGTTTCAGATATCATCTCTTGCTCAAATCTGCCTGGAGCCATACTACCGAACTTTGGAAGGCTTCCGCATCTTGGTGGAGAAGGAATGGCTGGCGTTAGGACACAAGTTCCAGCAACGGTCGAACATCGGAGCCACACCACAGCAGGGCTTCACGCCCACCTTCCTGATGTTCTTGGATGCTGTACACCAGGTAACAACATATACATATAATTTATGTAATTTGTTCGTAAAGTATAGGTAAAACCAGTTATTTTAGTGGCAGGCAGGATTCGAACCTGCGTCTTCTGGTTTATATACACCAGATATTTTAACGTGGGAGGGTCATGCTTCGGCACGAAACGAAAACGGCTCGACCGGAGTGATACCACAGCCTCACAGAAAACCGGCGTGAAACAACGCTTGCGTGGTGTTTCGCCGAGTGAGTGAGGTTACCGGAGGCCCAAACCCTTTTAAAGGGCGGGCAACGCACCTGTGATTCTTCTGGTGTTGCGGGTGTCCATGGGCGGCGGTTATCGCTTACCATCAGGTGATTTGTTCGCTTGTTTCTACCCTATTCCATCAAAAAAATTGACAACAGAAAATTGTGTTTAAATACAACCGGACCTAAATTGCCACAATACGTGGCAAGCGTGCGCGTGCCCTCAGTGCCAGCCCTTTTTTTGTCACAAATATGTGACAAATATGTGACAAAAAAGGGGTGCATTCAAATGCGAAACAAAAGGAAATAATCAATCAAAAAATTAATCATTATTTTTCTGTGTTTTTATTTATACATCCTAAAAATGTAGGCTCCCGACCATATTTAATTGCATGAAACAAATTAAAATATACCACGGATATGAAGAAATTTCATGGGTATTTTGCTGTGAATTTGTGGCTTGGCGCTGACGGCACGCGCATGCTTTTATGCTCTGGCGTTCAAAAGGTTAACAATTTTTTTTGTGTTTCAGCTGCAAAAGCAGTTCCCTTTGGCGTTCGAGTTCAACGAGTACTACCTGCGCTTCGTAGCGTACCACAGCGTGTCGTGCCGCTTCCGCTCGTTCCTGCTGGACAGCGAGGCGCAGCGGGCCGAGCTCGGCATCACGGCCGCCGACGACAAGCGCGCCGACACCAACAGAATGGTCTGCATTACTCTTGTTAGCTCTGACAGCTTCCGCTCGTTCCTGCTGGACAGCGAGGCGCAGCGGGCCGAGCTCGGCATCACGGCCGCCGACGACAAGCGCGCCGACACCAACAGAATGGTCTGCATTACTCTTGTTAGCTCTGACAGCTTCCGCTCGTTCCTGCTGGACAGCGAGGCGCAGCGGGCCGAGCTCGGCATCACGGCCGCCGACGACAAGCGCGCCGACACCAACAGAATGGTCTGCATTACTCTTGTTAGCTCTGACAGCTTCCGCTCGTTCCTGCTGGACAGCGAGGCGCAGCGGGCCGAGCTCGGCATCACGGCCGCCGACGACAAGCGCGCCGACACCAACAGAATGGTCTGCATTACTCTTGTTAGCTCTGACAGCTTCCGCTCGTTCCTGCTGGACAGCGAGGCGCAGCGGGCCGAGCTCGGCATCACGGCCGCCGACGACAAGCGCGCCGACACCAACAGAATGGTCTGCATTACTCTTGTTAGCTCTGACAGCTTCCGCTCGTTCCTGCTGGACAGCGAGGCGCAGCGGGCCGAGCTCGGCATCACGGCCGCCGACGACAAGCGCGCCGACACCAACAGAATGGTCTGCATTACTCTTGTTAGCTCTGACAGCTTCCGCTCGTTCCTGCTGGACAGCGAGGCGCAGCGGGCCGAGCTCGGCATCACGGCCGCCGACGACAAGCGCGCCGACACCAACAGAATGGTCTGCATTACTCTTGTTAGCTCTGACAGCTTCCGCTCGTTCCTGCTGGACAGCGAGGCGCAGCGGGCCGAGCTCGGCATCACGGCCGCCGACGACAAGCGCGCCGACACCAACAGAATGGTCTGCATTACTCTTGTTAGCTCTGACAGCTTCCGCTCGTTCCTGCTGGACAGCGAGGCGCAGCGGGCCGAGCTCGGCATCACGGCCGCCGACGACAAGCGCGCCGACACCAACAGAATGGTCTGCATTACTCTTGTTAGCTCTGACAGCTTCCGCTCGTTCCTGCTGGACAGCGAGGCGCAGCGGGCCGAGCTCGGCATCACGGCCGCCGACGACAAGCGCGCCGACACCAACAGAATGGTCTGCATTACTCTTGTTAGCTCTGACAGCTTCCGCTCGTTCCTGCTGGACAGCGAGGCGCAGCGGGCCGAGCTCGGCATCACGGCCGCCGACGACAAGCGCGCCGACACCAACAGAATGGTCTGCATTACTCTTGTTAGCTCTGACAGCTTCCGCTCGTTCCTGCTGGACAGCGAGGCGCAGCGGGCCGAGCTCGGCATCACGGCCGCCGACGACAAGCGCGCCGACACCAACAGAATGGTCTGCATTACTCTTGTTAGCTCTGACAGCTTCCGCTCGTTCCTGCTGGACAGCGAGGCGCAGCGGGCCGAGCTCGGCATCACGGCCGCCGACGACAAGCGCGCCGACACCAACAGAATGGTCTGCATTACTCTTGTTAGCTCTGACAGCTTCCGCTCGTTCCTGCTGGACAGCGAGGCGCAGCGGGCCGAGCTCGGCATCACGGCCGCCGACGACAAGCGCGCCGACACCAACAGAATGGTCTGCATTACTCTTGTTAGCTCTGACAGCTTCCGCTCGTTCCTGCTGGACAGCGAGGCGCAGCGGGCCGAGCTCGGCATCACGGCCGCCGACGACAAGCGCGCCGACACCAACAGAATGGTCTGCATTACTCTTGTTAGCTCTGACAGCTTCCGCTCGTTCCTGCTGGACAGCGAGGCGCAGCGGGCCGAGCTCGGCATCACGGCCGCCGACGACAAGCGCGCCGACACCAACAGAATGGTCTGCATTACTCTTGTTAGCTCTGACAGCTTCCGCTCGTTCCTGCTGGACAGCGAGGCGCAGCGGGCCGAGCTCGGCATCACGGCCGCCGACGACAAGCGCGCCGACACCAACAGAATGGTCTGCATTACTCTTGTTAGCTCTGACAGCTTCCGCTCGTTCCTGCTGGACAGCGAGGCGCAGCGGGCCGAGCTCGGCATCACGGCCGCCGACGACAAGCGCGCCGACACCAACAGAATGGTCTGCATTACTCTTGTTAGCTCTGACAGCTTCCGCTCGTTCCTGCTGGACAGCGAGGCGCAGCGGGCCGAGCTCGGCATCACGGCCGCCGACGACAAGCGCGCCGACACCAACAGAATGGTCTGCATTACTCTTGTTAGCTCTGACAGCTTCCGCTCGTTCCTGCTGGACAGCGAGGCGCAGCGGGCCGAGCTCGGCATCACGGCCGCCGACGACAAGCGCGCCGACACCAACAGAATGGTCTGCATTACTCTTGTTAGCTCTGACAGCTTCCGCTCGTTCCTGCTGGACAGCGAGGCGCAGCGGGCCGAGCTCGGCATCACGGCCGCCGACGACAAGCGCGCCGACACCAACAGAATGGTCACTATTATCTCTGACAGCTTCTGCCCACGGTTTGATGATATATAGCCTATAGCCTTCCTCAATAAATTGGCTATCTAACACTGAAAGAATTTTTCAAATCGGACCTGTAGTTCCTGAGATTAGCGCGTTCAAACAAACAAACTCTTCAGCTTTATACATCAGTAAGTATAACAATACATTACCTATGTCCATCTAAAATCTGAATCTTTTAAATAGCGCCTTAAAATTCCGAAGCGACTATTTAGCGCTGCTTGTACCAACTTCTTTAATATGTTTAAATTATATTTAAACACAATTTTTCATAGTAATTTGGTGAGAATGTAAAGAAGTTGGTGCTAAATCTCTAATTTTCCGACTCTACAGCTTCCGTGATCGTCCACCCTTGACGATATATTGCATAATTTAAAAAAAAGTATCTATACAAGACTTACTTTTTAGAGAATACTACCCTATATTTGATTATTCATAAGTATGTTGTGTATTGGTTTGTACAGATGTGTATTAGTGTGTAATTGTGTGTACTAGTGTGTACAGGTGTGTAATGGTGTGCACAGGTGTGTAATGGTGTGCACAGGTGTGTAATGGTGTGCACAGGTGTGTAATGGTGTGCACAGGTGTGTAATGGTGTGCACAGGTGTGTAATGGTGTGCACAGGTGTGTACTGTTGTGTGTAATGGTGTGTTCAGGTGTGTAATGTTGTGTACGTTGGTTAGGTGTACCTGTACGGCGGGGGCGGGGGCGGGGCCGGCTGTGCGGGCGGGGAGGCGGGCGGCGCGGGCTCGGACGAGGAGGCGGCGCGCGCGCCGGCGCTGGGCCACTCGCTGTTCGACTACATCGACCGCCACCACCAGAAGGCGCCTATCTTCTACAACTTCCTCTACACGCCCGACCTCGACAACCCTGTAAGTCACACATACTTTTTTTTTTAACAGACTTCATAAAAAAGAAGAATGTTGTCAATCAGATTGTTTTTTAAATGTTATTTTAAAAAATCCGCCGTTTTTAAACCGATTTGGAAAAAAATTTTTTTTTTGTATTAAAAGATTATACTTCTGAAGTTGACAGTACCATTCAAATTTGTGAAAATCTGATCAAAAAAATTTGAACTAAATCAAAATAACACGTACCGATCGAATAAACGATGATATCGTCGAATAGTGTAAAATTCTACACGCCGTTCAAAATAAGCAATGTAGTTGACTAGACATAGAATAATTTAATTAATGATAGACATCTTCAAAAACAAAAAAGACAATATGTAATAGGTATGCAAAAGAGTTTCTGAAATCGTTTGCGGATACCTAAGACCAAACCAAATCAAAGTCACCGACTTCCGAAACTGCTACTTTTTGTAAACTTCAATAACATTTTCTCAAATTACTTTTTTTATCATTGTGATACATGTTGTAATGAAATTTTCGATCAACTCTGTGTGGGACTGCAGTGCTAAAATGACCACTAGATGAAATTTTTAAACAGAAGTACTGCTATTTAGTCATTACCTATGGTTTGAACAAGCCTCTAGGCCCTAGCATAGCAGCATAGCTAGCAATCTTACAATTGAATAAATTTGGTGTAGGCAAACACAAAGAAAACTAATCCAGAAACACTCCACTACAGATCTTTAAACATTGTCAACAGGTCCTTCGTCCGGTGTCCTCAATCTGTGCACTAGAAGTTTGGCAGTACTACACAAGCGAGGAACTGTCCCACGGAGCGCCATATGACCTGGAAGTGCTAGCGCCGGCAGACCCGGAGACAAGACACCCTCAGCGCAAAGTCGTCACTGCTGGGTAACATCCTTTTGACAAAACCATATAACATAGCATTTCTTTTTCTATTTATTTGGGTAACCAAAAAGTGACAAGTTTTCTCGTGGGAGAGCCATGCTTCGGCACGAATGGCTGGTTTAAATCTTTGAACATGGAAGTAACGGTTAAATACTTAAATTCAGGTACGACAGCATAGCCCGCAGTATGCCGGACTCGTTCTCTGGACTGCTGGAGAGGATCCGACAGCTGGAGCTGGAGCTGGGCCACCTGCCGCAGAAGTGGCGCGTCAGGTGGGACCAGCTGGAGCTCCCCAACACCTTGGAGCTACAGGTCAGTATAGATGGGTTACTTGCGAATACAAGTGGTTGAAGAATTGGTAAAGTATATGCACTAACTTGACCGATTTATCCAAGTTTCTTGTCGGATTTTTGTACTTGTTTTACATTTTATAAAGTCAACTAGCTTCTGCCCGCGGCATCGTCCGCGTAGCGTGATGATATAATAGCCTCACTGAAAGATTTATTCAAATCGGACCAGTAGTTCCTGAGATTAGCGCGTTCAAGCAAACAAACAAACTCTCCAGCTTTATATATTAGTGTAGATAACCTTCTGTCCGCGACTTCGTCTACCTGGAATTCAGTGGCCCAAGCACGAACAACTATCGAATTCGTATCGTAAACGAATGAGTTCTTTTCTGCTACAAATCTCATACATACATACATATTTTCACACTTGTCTCCCATTGGGGTAGACAGAGACTACACTTGCTACGATCCTGGCGCACCACTTTCGCTTCATCTACGTTCCTTAAGCTCCTTCAAATACAAATTATTCTTGATTTCGATACGAATACGTTTTCGAAAGTGTTAGTGCTTGGGCTACTGAATTGGGTCCGACCTAGATAGAAAGTAGCCAATGTGTTATTCCAGAATATAATCTATCTTTGTGCCAAATTTTATCCAGATCCGTTTAGCTGTTCCATTTATAATTTTAGTAGGATGGATTTTTGTGAAGAAATTTTGACTGCGGACTGGATTTGAACTTGCGTTTCGACTCTTTGACCTCGCAGCCATCGCAAATGTCACCCGCCAGGACCTTTAATAAAAAAAAAGCTTGACAGATTTTGAACTGATGTGAATGTATGTGATATCCCTACAAAACTTCTTATCTTGTTTAGGGCCGAGGCAACAAGGCCTCAGTGCACTTCGACACAATGGGATCTTTTGTGCTTCCCCTAGATAACCTATTCCTCATTCCCTCCCAGTTCTGCAAACAGCTCTTCCATGAGCTTTATAATGAGGCCTGGGGGTATGAGTCTGTAGTCCTCTGGTCTTGGATAACCCTGACCCAAAAGGCACATTCGCTTTCTAGCCATAGCATCGCATGTACACAGAAGGTGTTCCATGCTCTCAATTTCCCTTTTGCTGGCCCTGCAGGCTGATGTCTTCATCAGACCCATCTTTTGTAGGAGAGCGTCAGTCCCGAAGTGTCCGGTCAGCGCCCCCATCAAAAGACGGGCCTCCCGCCTGCTTGAGTTCCAAATAGCATTTTGCCATTTCGATGAGGAACCTATAAATTTCTTGGAGTGAGTAAGTCCCGTGAGGCTCAACCACTCATCCATGTGCCTCGCCCTTGCGTACTCCCGAAATACCGTTTTGACTTTGCCAGTCCTACAAATGGTTCCGGTCCAATTAGTGAGGTTCCAGAACCTTCCCTAGCCAGCTCGTCAGCATGCTCGTTGCCCAAAAATACCCCTGTGACCAGGGACCCATACAAGCCAGACCTTGTTTCGCTTTCCCAGCTCATTAAGAGTTCGGGCAGCGTCCATGATCAGCCTTGAATCGATCCTGTACGAGGTCAGGGCCATGAGTGCCGCTTGGCTGTCACTAAGAATGTAGATGGACCTACCTATGGTACCGTTACTTTCCATCTGTTGTGCACAGGCAAGAATAGCATATTATGTTTCCGCTTGGAAAACTGTAGCTAATTTGCCCATGCTTTGACTGACCTTGTGGTCGCTTGCATATATGCCCGCCCCTGTACCCGACTCTGTTTTCGAACAGTCAGTGTACCATATCAGACTGCCCTCCTCTGGTGGGCATCCTCTAGTCCCCTCATCCATTCTTCCCTTGACATTAGATGAACCTTGTAAGATCTCTTGAACCAAAACATGGGCTGCATTTTGTCGCAGTGCATGTCTGTTAGTTCGTCAAGGCCTTCCTGTATTTTAAGCTTTGTGTGTTTAGTTCTAGGCCTAGAACTATCCCACAGACTATTTTTTATTGCCAGTCTGTGTAGTGCTAGAAAAAGACAAATAGGTAACATCATGTTGTGTGTGTGTGTGTAGCGCAACTCGTCGATGTCGTCGGGCGTGGTGCGGCGCGCGACGCTGGCGTGGCACAAGCGCGGCACGCTGGACGTGCTGGTGCGGGGCCGCCTGGCCGCCGCGCCGCCGCCGCCTGCGCCCGCGCACCGCTGGGCGCCCGCGCCGCAAGCCGCGCCCGCGCGCTGCGACCACTGCCAGGACCTGCTCTGGGGACCGCTACAGGTACTACAGCACAACACAACACAACTGTACTGCTGTTACACAAGCGCCGCCGCCGCCTGCGCCCGCGCACCGCTGGGCGCCCGCGCCGCAAGCCGCGCTCGCGCGCTGCGACCACTGCCAGGACCTGCTCTGGGGACCGCTACAGGTACTACAGCACAACACAACACAACTGTACTGCTGTTACACAAGCGCCGCCGCCGCCTGCGCCCGCGCACCGCTGGGCGCCCGCGCCGCAAGCCGCGCCCGCGCGCTGCGACCACTGCCAGGACCTGCTCTGGGGACCGCTACAGGTACTACAGCACAACACAACACAACTGTACTGCTGTTACACAAGCGCCGCCGCCGCCTGCGCCCGCGCACCGCTGGGCGCCCGCGCCGCAAGCCGCGCCCGCGCGCTGCGACCACTGCCAGGACCTGCTCTGGGGACCGCTACAGGTACTACAGCACAACACAACACAACTGTACTGCTGTTACACAAGCGCCGCCGCCGCCTGCGCCCGCGCACCGCTGGGCGCCCGCGCCGCAAGCCGCGCCCGCGCGCTGCGACCACTGCCAGGACCTGCTCTGGGGACCGCTACAGGTACTACAGCACAACACAACACAACACAACTGTACTGCTGTTACACAAGCGCCGCCGCCGCCTGCGCCCGCGCACCGCTGGGCGCCCGCGCCGCAAGCCGCTCCCGCGCGCTGCGACCACTGCCAGGACCTGCTCTGGGGACCGCTACAGGTACTACAGCACAACACAACACAACACAACTGTACTGCTGTTACACAAGCGCCGCCGCCGCCTGCGCCCGCGCACCGCTGGGCGCCCGCGCCGCAAGCCGCGCCCGCGCGCTGCGACCACTGCCAGGACCTGCTCTGGGGACCGCTACAGGTACCAACACAACACAACACAACTGTACTGCTGTTACACAAGCGCCGCCGCCGCCTGCGCCCGCGCACCGCTGGGCGCCCGCGCCGCAAGCCGCGCCCGCGCGCTGCGACCACTGCCAGGACCTGCTCTGGGGACCGCTACAGGTACTACAGCACAACACAACACAACTGTACTGCTGTTACACAAGCGCCGCCGCCGCCTGCGCCCGCGCACCGCTGGGCGCCCGCGCCGCAAGCCGCGCCCGCGCGCTGCGACCACTGCCAGGACCTGCTCTGGGGACCGCTACAGGTACTACAGCACAACACAACACAACACAACTGTACTGCTGTTACACAAGCGCCGCCGCCGCCTGCGCCCGCGCACCGCTGGGCGCCCGCGCCGCAAGCCGCGCCCGCGCGCTGCGACCACTGCCAGGACCTGCTCTGGGGACCGCTACAGGTACTACAGCACAACACAACACAACTGTACTGCTGTTACACAAGCGCCGCCGCCGCCTGCGCCCGCGCACCGCTGGGCGCCCGCGCCGCAAGCCGCGCCCGCGCGCTGCGACCACTGCCAGGACCTGCTCTGGGGACCGCTACAGGTACTACAGCACAACACAACACAACTGTACTGCTGTTACACAAGCGCCGCCGCCGCCTGCGCCCGCGCACCGCTGGGCGCCCGCGCCGCAAGCCGCGCCCGCGCGCTGCGACCACTGCCAGGACCTGCTCTGGGGACCGCTACAGGTACTACAGCACAACACAACACAACACAACTGTACTGCTGTTACACAAGCGCCGCCGCCGCCTGCGCCCGCGCACCGCTGGGCGCCCGCGCCGCAAGCCGCGCCCGCGCGCTGCGACCACTGCCAGGACCTGCTCTGGGGACCGCTACAGGTACTACAGCACAACACAACACAACTGTACTGCTGTTACACAAGCGCCGCCGCCGCCTGCGCCCGCGCACCGCTGGGCGCCCGCGCCGCAAGCCGCGCCCGCGCGCTGCGACCACTGCCAGGACCTGCTCTGGGGACCGCTACAGGTACCAACACAACACAACACAACTGTACTGCTGTTACACAAGCGCCGCCGCCGCCTGCGCCCGCGCACCTCCAACTTTCTACAGCTTGAATGTTTCTTTCTTTCAACGGCTCCATGACGACTATACGTTTTGTTTACAGACTGGCGTGCGATGTGTGGACTGCGGTGCTTCGTGCCACGAGCGCTGTGCCGAGGCGTGGGCGCCGCCCTGCACCAAGTACAAGGCGCCGCCCCCGCCCGATAGCGACACGCTGTGCCCGCCCCTTTCCGCAGGTAACTACCCTTACTTTAGGCCAAGGGAAGGCAAACTATACGAGTCCAACATACACTGCTGCCTTCCCAAACGACAGACAAGCCATGATCATTTTCGCGACAGCAAATCCATCACTTCTGACAATAGAATTTCCTTACGCCTTCAAATCCATCAACTTCCGACAATAAGTTTTCCGAGCACCTACAAATCTATCACTTCTCAGAATAGAATTTCCGCACGTCTACAAATCCATCACTTCTGACATTATCCTTTTCAACTGATCTAGGAATCAATAATAGGGGGACTAAAACAGCCAATAAGATCACGAACAGATAATTGTGGTTTTTGGTCTGTTTCTTCATACGTTTACGTTACGTATAGGACTGCTTTTTATCCACGAAGAAGGTGTATGCGTTTAGGGTGAGAGGTCAAACGATTGTTCCCATTTATTTCAAAAGGTTCCGCTTTAGATACTTAATGCAAAATTCTCCTGTTTACTTAAACTTAGAAAATGGTTTGTGTATAGGTGTGGCAACGCTGCAGTCGTCATCGCAGCAGTACTACGAGCAGTTCTCGTCCAACGTGGCGGAGGACAGGACTCACGAGGGGCACTTGTACAAGCGCGGAGCACTGCTCAAGGGGTGGAAGCAACGGTGAGTTTACCAGAACTGTATTTAATATAGGCTTTTATGTCAAGATGGCATGGCAAAATTGTACTAATGAAAGCATACAATATTGTTAGTGTTTATGTTTAAATTTGTTTAACATAACAGGTCGTACACCGGAATGGCTCTTTCTTCTAAAAGCCTGTTCAGATTTTGCTCTACATCGTAACACACATATCTTCTAATACTACTACTACTGTCTGGACTTTAAAAGAGACAATGATTCTCTACAGTTTACCTCGGTTTTTCTTCTCAGAGGTCGTCAGATAGGAAATGCCGGCGTCATCTAGTAAAAAAACATTACGACCGAAAATCCCATCGATAACACTGTCGATATTAAAACATTTTATAAATGAAATTATTGAAGAGCTATTGAAATTGCTAATATAAGAATTTCTTTCTTGTTACAGTTGGTTCGTCCTCGACTCGATCAAGCATCAATTACGATACTACGATGCGATGGAAGACTCGCACTGCAAAGGGTTTATAGGTAGATATAGAACTTCCGGTCCGGTATTTTTATGATAAAATGGTTGTCAGGATTTGGACTACCACTAACGACTGCCTCACATCAACAAAGGCTTGTTATTAGGAGGCCGAGGCATGGAGGATCCCACCAATAAATGTTACCCATTAAGTCTTAGTTCTGGTACGAGTACGATCAAAGTTAGTGCAGAAATATCTAAATCCGTTTTGACAATAATCACGTCCCTAATTTTCGAGCGAACTGTAAATGGGCGTGTAATTGGGCGTAATACCATTCACCTACTAATTAATCAGGAATTATACCGTGGGAGAGCCATGCTTCGGTACGAATGGGCCGGCTCAACTGCAGCGATACCACGGCGTCACAGAAAATCGACGTGAAACAACACGTTGTGTTTCTCCAAATGAGTGAGGGCTCCTCTGGGTTTTCGGGTGTCCATGGCAGACGGTAATCGCTTGCCATCAGGTGATTCTGCTGTGCCCCCTTATCCTAAAAAAAACCTAAAATATCACTACGAACTTGATTGAAGGTTTGCTAAAAATGTTTTAAGCACGAATGTGGATGAATATGCGGGTGACCAAAGAATAGATGGATGGACTGTGTGAGAGATGATATGGCTACAATAGAAGTGAAGAAGATGATGACTGATATACCTATATTAAAAAAATACATACTGTGCCCACCTAAACTATGTGAGGATAACGGCTCCTGCTATTATCCCCACTTAGTTTAGGTGGGCTCTATCCTCCTGGATAGCCTTGATCACCTTCGGTGGGTCGTAAGTAATCATGATATCCGTTTTCCCGTAGACTTGGCGGAGGTGATCACAGTGACGCAGGCGCCGCCCGCTCCCGGCCCGCCCAAGAAATGCGACGACCGCTCGTTCTTTGATGTAAGTATCGAATATTAATCCGTTCGTCCAATATTTATACGCAACGAGTACAATAATACAATCGGGCGGTGGAATGAGCTACGTGCCCAGATTTCCCCAAAGACTGCATGGGGTTCTTCAAAAACGGAGTGAAAATGTTTTTTACAAGGTCGGCAACGCGCAACCTCTGAATTGTTTTCCACCTCAGTGGTATAAAAAAATAGAGCCCGTAACAAAATTAGAAATTAATTCAATTATAAGTATCTTATAAGCACTTTATGCTAGGCAGAACGTGCTATTAATCTCATTTGACGTCACAATTCACTGACGCCATACAAACCGCTGTACATAGTACTTACTTTGCGGGAAAGGGACAAAGGTTCCTCGCGCAATTCCTATCAAAAACAATAGCAGCGTAGAATTTGGTAATCCAAATTCTACGCCTATTATTGCCATTAATCGGACACCAACGTGTCCGATTAATGGCAATAATCTAGCTCTCCCCCATTATATGGAACCTAAATACACCTGCGTACTGTATGTGTACATTTAGCACACTTCTGCTTAACCCTTCGGGGAAGTACAGCGTGATTGTATGTTATATATTTTTCTGTTCTGCAGTTACGGACGAGCCGACGCACATACAACTTCTGCGCAAGCGACGCGAACGCCGCGCAGGAGTGGATCGAGAAGTTGCAGGCCTGTCTGCAGTGAACGCACCTCTATTATCCGCAAGACAACGCGGTGAAATCGAAAACGACAATCATCGATAGCAGATATTCGATGAACATCGACGATCGACAAAAATTATCGATAATAAAACCTACGATATATCTGCGATAGATATACCGGGAGTAGAATGACGTTAACAATTAATCAATATTCACTACTCGATATTTTTAACTATATCGATAACACTGAGATTATTCCTCTAATTTAGATCAATGTCTGAATTGTTACAAGGCTTATAAAAAATATGATTTATGTATCTTGGTTATGTGTATACTCGCTCAGCCCCACGGGGGTAGGCAGAAGGCTTAGATTTTAACTAAATATGTAGGGACTATGATCTCGAAGCGATATTGAACATGGACAAAATAGATTGTTTTTGTGAGACATGACACTAAATATTAAATATATTTTACTTTTAACTAGTGTTGTATAAAAATGTATTAAATTCACAAAATATAATTATTGTTTAAAATGTTATTTTTTTATCATGTACCCCATAATGTAAAGGCTAAAAAACTTACTGTTAATCAATAGTACCACAGACAGGACTCGAACCTACCGTGGGTTCAAGCAGTACTGGTTTGGTGGGTACACAAGAAGTTTAGCCCATTAGGCTACCGAGATTTCAGGTTCTGAATCGTATTTAGTAATCGTGATAAAGGTACGAGTAATACATTAATTTGGAGCAGATATTTAAAGCAGTATAGCGTCGCAATACTTAATCAGCATGGCATTGAATCGCAAGTTACAGGACTACGATTTTTTTGAGTCCACCCCTTTATCTTCCAGTTATAAATAGGATTTGAAGAAGAGTATTTGATAGCGTTTGACACAACAATTTTATAGAATTTCACCAGGGAGCTAAAATAGCAACAAGCAACAGGACGTGCTATTATTTCCAGTAAATGTGTTATCGTGACATCTCGTTGTAACAAAAGCCTTTGCAATGAGAGGTCAATTTATACTGGAAATGATAGCACGACAATGTGCACAACCGTACGATACGGTCTACGTACGATGTCGATATTTATGTCGTACATCGATATCGTACATTGCTGCTGATCGATCAGCCTTATGGGGATAGTAGTTTAGCCGTCCCATAGGTAATATGTAAATAAATACGTTATTCTAATTTGTGAGCAATATATTACGAGTAATTCATTAGAAAGCATATGCTAAAATATTGGTGTTACTTATCGATTTTTTTGGTTCAGAAACCCTGTCCCACACTAGGATGGTCTCCTGTTTATTATTTTGAAAAGTACGATAATTTTACGATATCATTGCAATAATTGCTTCTCTTCAGGTTGGGAACCCTGGCACAATGTGTAATCGTCTGTAATATTCATAATGTAATCCACAGTTTTAGCCCTCCAGGTATTGTGATATCTCACAAAAACAATCCCAAATACAGACATTATGTCATAGTATTGATATTTAAAAATAATATTATATAATAATAAATGGATTAATTAGTGTCGTACGTATGTTTCCGTTTGTAAATAATGTACCGCTGACTGTTATGTAAAGACTTTAGTTCCAGTTTTAATGTTATGTTTGTTAGTTCACATTACATGTTATTTGTGTCGTTTTAGTATGAGCGGGATTCGCGTTGGGATTTGGCGTTTTCAGATTTTTGAAGTTTACAATAACTTTCAATAACAAAATATGAATTTTATGAAACATAGAATCTATGGACGGGATTTTGTAGATATCTCTCAATAAAATTATATTCATTATAGGATATTTAATTCCGGATATTACTTTATAAACAAACAAATAAGTTTTAACCCTTTATATTATTCTGTTATATAATTAAAGAAAGACCAAATATTTTGTTCAATCAGTTGATTACTCACGGTCTTGTCCTTAAATACAAGAGAAGCAATGATTTTGATCTAATTAGCCGCAAATGCTAAGTTCCAACGCGTAGAAATATCGCTCGTGCATACTATATTTATAATATTGTATACCGACGTACATTACATTATATTATATTATGTAGACAAGTGGAACGCTATGTTTTAGTTCTTATATAAATAAATATTCCTTTAGAGAATTATTCCACGTTCAGGAATCTCGTACCACTGTCCGCACCTTGTTACATACTCATTTTTGTATGATTTGTAAATAAGTACACGTTTTTTGTTCACATATCAGGGAGGGGGTTCATCCCCCACTTTATGTACATACATACTAGCTCATGTAAATATTAACGTTATGTTTTCGGTAATTGCATTTAAAATATCACGTCGGACGGGTTATGAATGTATTCGGAGTTGTTTGAAAGCTTTTTTGCATCGATATAAACCCAAATAGTATTAGAAATGTATGTATCGATAAACATTGCAAATTCTCTTTGTAATATCACAGTGGGTTCAAGGTTAGAGTGTAGAAAAGGTTAGTAACAAATTTAAATATCTACTTATTTTTTAATGGAAAAGCTCAGATTTTTTATTTCTTCGCTTAGAAAACAACTAACGGCCGATTTCAATGAGAAATTAGTAGATTTGCTTACTAGAGATAAGGTTTTGACATAAATCAAAATCTTTCGTCAAAATCTTACTCTAGTAAGCAAATTCATCGACGGATTTGTTGTTGGGAACTGGCCTTAGCATTCAAACACTACCAACTACCTATTATAAAAATACACCGTAATTACGACCTTTATGCGAACAGATCCTGAAGCACTTGTTCACTTTTTTGCCAGTTTATATCGATGCAGATCTTATATGTATTGAGGAAAACATAGGTAAAATCAATGACGAATCTGAGCCATAAGCATAAGCTTTCATAATTCGTATTTGTATTAAAAAGGGACATTTAGAAAGCTTATATTTAAATTTAGATAAATCGTCTTATCGTAAAGTAATCGTCGCGGAATATAAGCCTTTTAGGTCGAGCGTTTACATGTGCAGAGTTTATTTGTGCCAAATTTGCACAAAGTGCACACACGACGCGTTGCTCACCGAGCTACGATAGCAATATTGTTTGCCTTATTGTTTGCATACGAAGTGTCGGCTTCTGTGTGCTTCGGACAATGGGCGGCTGTCGAGTGGTTCTTACAATCTTGAGCTATACACGTTGATTTGAGCTGTACATGTTAATTTGTATACATGCCATATTTAAGAATAAATACAAGAAAAGTGCTTTCACAAGAATAGTTTTTAAAAAGTTACTGTTATGAAACAAAAAAGACGTCACTCAAAACGAAAATGCTAAAATACAGTAAGAATAAGCCATCGGCATTGTTAAAAACGTTAACTCGATATTGTTGGTGGTTTTATTTTAAAAGTAGCATGTTTACAAACATTTACTACAAGCAATATTTTTATTGGGCCGAAGTCAGTGTTGGTCTTCTTAAATATGGAATTGTTATATACAAATCAACAGCTTCTATATCAAGTAATATGATTCGTCATTAAAAAGTTCCATCCACATTCTCGCCGCTGAGAAAACTAAAAGAACCACGTCACAGTGTTGCCCTAAAAGAGAACCTAATGTAGAGTTTAGCTTGGCTTAGACAGATGTAACCTCGAGTACCTATAACCTAGCCTATTGCTGTACGTTACGTTCCGTAAAATATACCCATGTTAGTAGATATGTATCCTTAATTCACACTAAAAGTAAGCAACAATAACTCACGGAATTTTAGAAATTATAAAACAAAATTGACTGAAATTATATGTTATTAATTTGTCACAGGAAAATCACGTTTATTCCTTTTGTAATAAAACATTGTTTTGTAAGAATGTACGGCAGTAGGCTGAAGCGATAACCCTGTGACAGTGCACTTGCGTTCCATGAAATAAAGAGATTTTTTAAATAGTCCTACATTATTTTATTTAGACCTTATAATTCCCACAATCTAAGATAGTTGTAGTGACGTAATAACTGATCTCCTAAGTTAAACTGCGCCCGTCGCAGTCATTGTGTGGATGGGTGGCCAATCTTAACAGAAGGGGACTCGATACCCCTTCTGTCATAAGAACACCTGTGATAATCGTTAGTAGTCATAGTCAGACGCTAAAAAAGCCTGACAACCAGTCTCCGGACGTCGGCATTACCCAGAAATCATCAAATATAAGCCTTACGACTACTAAGCAAGCCATAAATAAAGACATGCGCTAAAAATCTATTCATTAGGATAGCCACAATCAAAGTAGGTAATTAGTTAATGTCGAAAAGGGTAGGCAGAGGTTGCGTCGTACACCCACAGTTTGCTGGTAGATATGTTTAGATCCCATGAAATTGGGGACAAGCCTATTACAAATAACCACACAAAAATTCAATTCCGAGCTACTGAGAACCCATGGAAACTTGCAGCACCAGAGGACTTGCTGATGTGTTGCCGTTTAGAGCCCCTACGGAGCTGGTGACAGCCATCGCCCTGAGAACTGGCTTAAAGTCGACGACGACAGATCCGACGTAAGGGTGCCTTCGTACCAAATTTCAAGTTTCTGAGTTCACGGGAAGTACCCTCTAGGTTTTGATTCCCTTGGGTCTTCACAGACAGACAGACAACAAAGTGATTCTATAAGGGTTCCGTTTACGGTACGGTACGAGGTACCGTACCGTAAACGTACCTCAAATAGAAAAACGGAAAATTACCCTAAAAACGTCAAAATTATAAATTACGAACCCATCGACAAAGTTGCAGCATTATAAAACTCTAGGATAAAGTTTATCAAGGTCAAATAGGTCATGTTTTTGTAGCGGAGCGTAGGTAGGCTAATAAATTTGTAAAAATAGTCTTTCACATAATCTCAGAAGAGCAAGGAAGCGAAGCAAAACGACTTTTAGAACGAAATTTTGTAACCATTTTGAACTTTTAATATAAACTACCGGCGTTTAGATTTTAATATAAACTACCCTCATTTTCATGTCATACAGTCTCTGAAACTCTTCAATAGAAAAAAATCTAAATCTTATCAAAATCTTAAATAGAATTCATTTGACATTTAATTAAACATTTTAAATCTAATTATTAGTAGGTAATTGGAAATATTTTTTTATATACTTACCCTAAATCATAGTCAGAATCCGTGCCTTTGCCATACTGGTGCAATTCGATCTATTTTCGAAGTGACAGGTATAAGATTCTGTCGTGTCGGCGTAGCAAAAAAAAAACTCCAGTTCGACTGATCAATCATACTACCGACTTGTAACGAAATTAAAAAAACACGATTTTTCATTCGAAATTACACTAACTACGTACAATATTTTCCATCACCTTTTGTTTAAAAATTAACTACCCTCCTTAAATAGCCGCCAAGGGCTCATCTAGTCTGTCCGTTTAAGAATTAGTTAGGTATAATATTTTATAAAATATAATGCGGGTCGTCTTCGAAATAAAATGTGAATCTTATAGAAATCATGCAAGAAATCACTTACCATACCGCGTACAGTTGCACGGCGCCTCTACCGTAGATACAGATTTCACTCCACGTGGCACAGAACACTACACTATTGTTATTCGACTATCATGAGTGTTCACTAAACCCTCCGACCATGCTCAACCTAAATTCATCAGACATGCAATAATAATCTAACCCAGTAAGGGTATTATAACACTACAAATATAAAAAAAGAGAAATTCACCTGGATGCATTCAATATATTATTATATAGATAGAAAAGAAGAATTTTGAATCAGATAAGAGTAGGTTATTTCGTCAAATTTTTTATTTATAATAACAAATTATAGACATTGAAATGAAACTACTTTTTACGGATTTTATCGCGGTATATTGATATTATTTAGTTCCCCGTCGTTTCAGATCCTTTACAGCATCCATGGTCACGGGCACACTGAGGCATTGGACGTCTTGATGTTAAAATTACTAACAGCTACCTTACATTTTTAGCTACTTTACTTTATTATTAGCGATCCGATTCACGCAGAACGAGCTCACCGTATCCTTTGGTCTTGCAGTTTTGGGCTTGGATTTAGATTTTATAGATTCTATAATGGGATTCCAAGCAGCTGGTAAGACCCAACCATCTTCTCTATTGAAATTTGGGTGTTTTTTGATTTCAATAGCTTCGTGAATCATCCTGGGTAGGAATCGGTTTTCTTTTGCGAGGACTTGTGGTTTATCAAATCTGATGTAGTGCTGGGTCTTGTCTAGGGTATGTTGACAAACTGCTGACTTTCTGGAACGGCGGTGTTTGACATCGGCAATGTGTTCTTTTACGCGGGTCCCTATGCTTCTTTTAGTTTGGCCTATGTATGAGAGTCCGCAATCTTTTCTGTGACTCCTCTAACATATGGCAATACAGCAGGTAGACGCTCAACTGTGGCACGTTTCACGCGGTTTCTGTGACGAGGGCGCGGTATTCGGAGCTTGTTGTCATGCAGCACTTGCTTGACATGTGTCACAGAAACCGCGTGATGAGCTCGTTCTGCGTGAATCGGATCGCTAATAATTAACAAAAATGTAAGGTACCTGTTAGTAATTTTAAGTCTGCAGTCTGCCCGTGACCATGGATGCTGTAAAGGATCCGAAACGTCGGGAACTAAATAATATAAATATACCGCGATAAAATCCGTAAAAAGTAGTTTCATTTCAATGTCTAATATTCGCGTTAGTGTCAGAAATCAGAACAAATTATAGATTTTGTCAATTATGTTTGTTCCATTAAAATATGAACATACTGCCGATCCTTTTGGTTAGTAGGTTGACAGACTCAATAGTCTGTCAACGCTGGAGATACTATTTTCTTAAAAGTTAATAAAATAAAATACATAAATAAAACGCACCCATACCATATGTAACAATTTTATTTTACCAATATTCATAATATATTAACATATGTGGTCCAAAACCACCCTCTTTGATAATTATATAATACAAAGAATTTCTCACAAATGGTCGCTGAACCTATAACAATGAAAACAAAACAGCTACAGACTAACACGAGCGACAGTTCACAAGTCAAGTGTTGAAACTCAGCCTCGACTAACGTAATGACTCCCATCTATAATTACACAATACAACAATATTTAAAACGAGGTATAAAAGGGGAAAAGAAAAGATTAAACATTTCTCGTAATATATTAATAATCGTTACTGTTTACTAACCTAAACAACGAGGGGGCGCCAGTTTCGTATGGTCCTCGACCATAATCGTGTAAATGGAAGTTACAAAACGAACACCGCGGGTCGCTACACAATATTAGGCCTCCGATCAGTCCAGCGAGCTGCGCGCCCGCCCCGTTATAACTTACATACATTTATCAATGCATTTTACATTATATACAATGGGAAATAAATATTCTATAAGCACGACAAGATATATAATAATCGTGTATGTACATAAACACAACTAGGGTGCAGTGGCGACCACTCAAGAGTACCGTTATATCACAAAAATATAAATCCCATTGCCGCCTAAAGGTATAATTTGTTACCTAAATATTTATATTGGCGTACACTTTTTGGCTTAGCTAAATTCCTCATCGATATTATTAGAGATGTACCGGCTATAGTATCGTTCAACTCATTGATTTGGGACCCAGTTTATGGTTATCATGTAACATAACATGTTTTTACATTTTTATTTACAACCGATGGTCTGAATCGACTTTATTGGTCATAAGCCATATTAGTCGATTAGCCAGTCAAATTTAACTAATTAAATAGTCGATACAATTCTGACACAAGCTTCCAGGAGGACCTTGTGTTCAGTAGTACAGCCTCGCGTCTATTACGCTGGCTATACGTAAATAGCTCTCATGCATCAATATAGCTCGTCAGAATGCCTGTGGATGCTGTGCAGTGCCACTACAAGTTACAATTAAACAATTTTTGGTTTCCATATTGTACCTACATAGAGTTCCATCCAAAAATATCCGAATACCACCGTCTCACATTTGAATAAAGAAATATTTAAAAAGTTGTTTAGAATTTTGTTTTCATAGAAATGTACAAAAATTTAGTACGAAAATGTCCAGATAGAAAATTGTTTCGTTAAATACATCTAAAAGAGCTCGATCCACAGTGTACGGGGTTCGATGTCGAGTGAAATGATATCATAAGACGTATTAAAGCTGAACGCTGCACGGCGGTGTGAAATTAATATATCTATAGCTATTCGTTATAGAATTTAACACATACGTTATATCTGAATGTACTTAAAACCTGTTACTATTATAATGACTACATCGTGACTCGCCAATATAAAACGAACTAATTTTACAATCTGTCACGCGTTCACATAATTATATTGTAACAATACATTTGCTTTGATTTTCTCTCCGCCCTAGATATGAATGAATAACGCTAATTATATTTTTATCAGTAAATCTTTTACTTAAAATTTTCATGCTCTTATTAAAGACACTAATGAAACATTGATAAATATCCTGTCATTTACATATATTTATTCATCAGCAACTTTGAATATAGATTTGCAAGCGCTTTGGGAAAAGAAACCTTAACTCTAATACGTTATAGTTCAATATACAACTCTTTCTCATTAATTTATACTGATAATAATATTTACTTTAAGTTTACACTTGTTGGAGTTTAAACAAAGTATACTAATATGAAATTTACATTACAAAAAAGCATAACAACGCTTCAAAATTGTGTTGGGATAGTTTGAACGTTGAAAAACAAAGCGTGGGACGATACATATGTGTATTGTTGTAGCCTGCACCTAAAAATATCAGTCGACCTTAATTTAATAGGCCAATAGTTGCTTCTAAGCATAATTTTCAAGCGATACTATCTAGAAGGTCTTCTTAATGTTAGCATATGTTTCTTAAAACAGCTGATTAGAGAACTTTACATTTTAAAATGTCACAGTTCAAGTATGTATTATGCCTCTCTGAAATTAGCCTCTAAACAGCCGGGCAGGTAAACTCCCAAAATCATAAATTTTTGTTTAGGAAAACATCACGAATGCGAAACATTTATGTGCACAATTGCTTTAACACCGAATTTTTATTCGTCAAATTGACCACTGCGAAACCTCTGCTGTAAAATTTCAGAGAGGCAGCTATACTGTTACGATCGTCTCAAGAAATATAAAAAATATTTCAATTTACATAAGCTAGCACGTTCATTCACATCTAGGGCCTAAGAGCACAGTTCACACTTTACAGTTCGTCACGTGGCACGGTTCGCGTGGGGGTGGGGGTGCGGTGGGGGGCGGGCGCGGGCTAGTGCCCCACCGGCTCTACGTAGTTGGCCGGGTACAGCCCCACGCGCCCATCCTTCCGCCCCTTGCACCAGCCCTGTTCATCTTCATCTTCTAATTTCTCGAAAAGGTCACCTGAAACAAAAAAATATTAAGTTAGTAGTTGTTAGTAGTTGTTAATATTGGCGTTAATGGAGTAGTAATAAAATGGAGTGCTATGGTGCGGCGGTGTGGGTTAATAATTCACATTGTTACCGCGTTAGTCATCATAGTTAGGCCACTCGATGCAACGCCAGTGAGAGACGCGTTTCCTCAGCACGCCTCACATATCGAGGTAACGATTCTAAGAAGAAATATGCATATTAGCACTCCATTCGATTTCTACTTCGTGCATAGGATCGTAGCTACTGTACTGAATTTGTTTTCAGTGTGTCTGGGTATGGCCCTTCTATATTGAACTTTCTACCATAAATTTAAAGTTCAAATTTCAATAATTTAACGGCCTTCGTGAGAATATATCATTAAACTAGGGAAAATGTAAATTATGTAATGTAATTAAACGAAACTGATTAACTTGTAAAAATACCGTTATGCCTCTATTCCTTAAAGGATTAGGCGGAGGTGTACTTATGTACACCCACAGTTCGTCAGTATGTCATTGTTTAGGTCCCACGTATTACATGGCAAGCTTATTGTCATTTCCACAAATCCAAACGCGAGCTACAACTGAAAATTTCCTAGAAAGATTCCAAAAACACTTTCTTCGACCAGTGAATCGGAACCAGGCCCTAATGGTTAATAGTCCGGGCTTGGACGGTGATTTATGAGTGCAACTGTAAAGCTTGAAGTGTTGTCAGGAACAAAAGACAATATCCTTGTCGGTCTGTCGTTCGATGAGTTATGTAATTTTTTTAGGCGAAGATTAATCGATAAATAGGCGTATGAATTAGTCTATTTTTTATTCTGGCGAAAATCTATCGATAAATTTGCGTATGAGTTAAGTAAATTGTGTATTCGGCCGAAAATTTATCGATAAATTAGCGTATGAGTAAAGTAAATTTTGTATTCGGAGAAAATCTAACGATAAATGAGAGTATGAGTTAAGTAAATTTTTTATTCGGGCGAAAATTTATCGATAAATGAACTAATACGAGTTAAGTAAATTTTGTATTCAGGCGAAAATTTATCGATAAATGAACTTATGAGTTAAGTAAATTTTGTTTTCGGGCGAAAATTTATAGATAAATGAATTTATGATTTAAGTAAATTTAGTATTCTGGCGAAAATTTATCGATAAATGAACTTATGAGTTAAGTAAATTTTGTATTAGGGCAAAAATTTATGGACAAATGAGCCACTGGGTTAAGTAAATCTTTTATTCGGGCGAAAATCTATCGATAAATGGGCGTATGAGTTAAGTAAATTTTGAATTGGGGCAAAAATATATCGATTAATGAAACTATTAAACTATTATTATTAAGTAAATTCCGTATTAGGGCTGAAAGCTATCGATAAATGAGTTTCGATAGATGGTTGTACAGTCGCGAAACTTGGCGGTCGACCATTTTTCTAACAAAATCCTTTGAACGTCTCTCGATACGTCAGCCACACCCACATTTCACTTTCACCAATTAGGATAGTTTAAAATACGAAAACTCTTCATACGATTTAATAGAAATTCAAAGTATCAAGTAACGCGCATAAAGCTCAAGGGGATATCGGTGGGGTGAGGAGAAGGGGTGATAAAGCACAGCACACCCACGCGCTCGGTGCAAGCGATTTTAGCCTTAAAGGTGGTTTACCGCTAAGTTTGTCGATTGTACCTTGTCTGAAGCTGAGCTCGTCGCTCTCGGCGCCGGTGTAGTCGTAGAGCGCGCGCACGGGCACGCCGGGCTCGCCCGTGTCGGTGAGCGCGCCGCCCGACTCCTCGTCCCACTCGTCCTCGTCGAACGGGTTCTCCTGGCCCTTGTTGCTGTCCTTGGCTGGTGATGTCTTGTTCGATTTCGGCGCCGGCGCTGTTCCGTTTCTGGAAGATGATGTTCATTTTTTTTAAATAAAATATAACGGTCTACTCGCATGACCTAAAGCGTTTTTGGTCCCGAAAAAGTACAGATAAATGATAAATGATATTTATTTCTGTAAATAGATCTCAAAAGCACTTTTACAAGTTGTTTTAAGTACATTTTTTTTACTAGATGGCGCCGGTTTTGTAGATTATAAAACCTGAGAATAACAATGTAGTTATTACAACCAAGCCCGCACAAATAGAGTAGTTGATTGGTATTTGGTTTATTCAAAATAACATACTGAAAAACGCATTTATTATAATTTGTATACCTACTGAAAAAAAATTTAATCGATTCGTAAGTTTCCAAGATATAATCATTTACAATTTTTGGTGGGGATTTGCAGGAATTGCTCTCTTTATAGAGAGAGCAATTCCTGCAATGCTCTCTCTATAGATAATTTATAGAAATTAATATATATAAATAATTCTACTACACACTACATTAAGATCATATATAACTGCTATATATCTATGGAAGTACTTTCAGGCAGTATACGGAACTAACTCATCATATAACTGGTCACTCATATCGGTTATAGTGTATCTGGAGCTGTTGGCGACGTCAGGCTTCATGGCGAGGCGCACCAGGTGTCCGCTGAACGAGTTGTCCTGCGCGCGCGCACAACCCGACGAGCACGCGAATATCTCCAGGCGCTCAATGCTAACAGGACAAGGTCAGGGAAAGGATGGGTGTTATTTCGGAAACGGTTGAAGAAGGGAAGTTAAGAAAGAGCCGGTTCAATTTGGAAGATGGAAAAGCAAAGGATTTCATTGTTTTTATTTGGTCCTTGGTGGCATATAGATAGGAGATAAGGGCCAGATAGTTTTTAAATGTTTTGCAGCTATTGTATCACCGATACTTGGTAGCGAATGTTATCGGTATATTTTATTGATCACTGTATTTTTTATATCTTCTGATACTTACGTTACGGCGATGGGCGCACTAATGGTCTTTTTGTCAATGGTGTTGTTAGCAGGGGTTGTGTTGTTGGCGATAGTTGTCTGTGGCGCCGTAGCGTCCGTGTGGTTAGCAGCCTTGCTCGTCTTGTTGTTTGAGTTGATTGGCGGCAGCTCCTGTAGCGTACGTGATATAGAACTTTAAAATTTGAGCATTTTTGAGCAATTTTTGTAGCGTGAAAAGACCAAATTTTAATCTTGTTAAAATAGCTTATTCAAACGTAAACTTGTACGAATGTAAGTAAATTAGAAATACCATAGATTTACTTTGGTCTTTCCACTCAACTGTTCCATACACAATATATAATTATATTATTTATTTGGGTATTATTTATCAATATTTTAATCATGTACTTAAATATTCTTTTAAATATGTAAATAGAATTTAATTATAAAAAATATACGTGGGTTAAATTGTTAATTCATGCCAATATGCATAAATTTTAGAATGAAGCAACCATTCAACATGCAACATTGATAACAAAAATATAAAAAATACATAAAAATTTAAAGCACTTAGGACTAAATAGATTAAAATGAGAATGACCTCATCCCTTTAATATCAAACTACTTTAGACCCGACATGCTGATACATATAAAGCGAGTACGAGATACCAATCCGGCTTTATATAGGATTCATTCTCATTTGAATCATATAACTACTGGATATAAGTTGTACAAGTTTTGAAAACTCTTTAAAAATTGTACAGAATTATATTCAGCGCTTGCAACACTAAGTGTGACGCGGCTGGCGCGTGCGTGACGTCATCTTACGTACGACAGCGATGGTGTTTGACGTACCTGACGTTAGTTTATTTTTTTAATTTCAGTTCAATATGCGGATTGGCAAAACGTTGGATAAAGTCAACGTTAACTCTTCAATTTGGTCACAGTTTCTACAAAACTATCCTCTGTTTCGACAGCGTGATAGAAACCACAATCTGTCTCTGTTTACATAACCTTATTTCTTCTACAAAAAGTCTCGCATAAATTCTTGCCATAACATCAACCACATCCAATAAATATGTTGCTGTTATTGTTGTTGCTACTATGTTGTTGGCATTAATGTTCACTGGTTCAGCAGCATGATGGTCAGGTCCACTTAAATAACTAAATAATTAACTACATAATACAAATTAAGTCAAACGAAGATTGACAATCCATTCTTGACGACGAAGAAGGCTCAGTCAGCTAACACTATCTAGTTTTGCATACAAATTCAACCTACATACATGTAATATACGAACCGCTGGATCTGCCTACAGCATGATATGGATGTGACATGACGTGGTCGCTCTAAATCAATATATTTTCAGCTCAACCGCTACCCGCAACCTATAGACTCGCATCTTGAGACCCCGAGGTCTAGAACAACTAATTTTTAACCCTCATTTTCTCAAAACCCGCTAGTCAGGGTAGTATCTGCAGCCCCCTAAACCTTGCTAAAGTCATCAAAGATAAATTCCTATTACATCACTGAATCACCATCGCAGTCGTTCGTAACGTGACGTGTTAACTAAATGGTGGTGTAACGTACATCCTCGCTGACGGGCCTCTGGTTGAGCAGCGTGATGGGCCCGGTGGGCAGGCTCTCCTTGGACTTGCCCTTGGCGATGTCTCGGAACTCCTCGGTGTACTCCTGGGTCACCGACACACCAGTCACAAGCGGTCACGGCGTGAGCAACGAAACGTTGGGAATATTGGTATTTATATATTTACTTAAATAGGTTTTTGTCAACCACAAATATAATAACTTCTCATTATAATAAAGACATACTTAAAAGCTTTTTAATAAGCCATTTACTGTCCTACTTCTGGGCACAAGTCTGATCTCGGAAGGAGATATAACTGGAACTACATTTAAAAAAAAATTGACACAGTTTGTGAAAAAAAAAATTCGTTATCGATATCTTTAAAAAAATATTTTATATATTGTTTAAACAATTTGCTTCCTCATTGCATTGCATCAATTATTGGAAATCATTTAAAAAAATAACGAATTTAACAAAACTTATTTTCCCAACGTTTCGTAGCGCAAATGCAAACTCAAAGTAAAAAAAGTAATAAAAAATTAGGTAAACATAGACACGTCCATACAAAGCCGGTGTTCGTTAGAAGGTAATATCAAGCTTTTTGCACTAAGGGGGACTAGAACAGAGAAAATAAAAGTACATGCTATTAGACAATAAAAAAACTGGGAACACTGTCGGTCCTTCGTGGCGGAAGTTCTATCCAACTATTTTATTTAAAGTTTAAAAAATTATAGTTACATAATTTTGAGATTCTATTTATTTTTTATATTCACATGTTTTTGTTTTTGGCCGTTCCATGTACAATTGCGAATTCATTCACAGGTGCAGTCCTAAATAATTGTATTTTTGTTTTGTGCCGATTTAAACCTTTTTACCTTTCATTCTGATTTAAGTGGTAGAAAAAAATGACGGACACCTCCCTTACCGTATACTTTTGTTGTGACATTGCGTGCTGTTCTAAATATATTTTGCGTTTTATTTTGCTACACCTACTTCAGTGTGGATGAGTGATTATGACAGTGCGCCTCGCAATTTCACATGACTATGTCGAGATTCCAGAATGAAATTACTATTAAATTCCGTAAACAAAGAATTGCCGAAATTATATCCGCTTAGGCGATATATATAGGTAACCTGAATTTCGAAATTCGTTTAGGAAACAGTGGCATTAGTTATCGAATTCAGTGGAATTCGGCAAATCCGATAGCTCTACGCTTCGACGCTATTCGATTTGACTTAATTATATATCGTCAAATTCATCGAATTGGAAGTTCGGTTGCGATAATATTTGAGAGATACTATTAATATAATAATATATTTCTTTTTACGGAAGCTTAATTTATTATTTAGATATGATCAACAGCAATATTGGCTCATTTGTTTGATATTTATGATAGTTTAGTTTAAGGGCATATCGCCCTTAAACTAAACTAAATAAGCCACAGATGTAGGTTTAGACACCTTCAAATATGGAATGGAGTCATAATTCGATATTTTCTTTTACCGTTACAATAACTTCTTATCAATAGACACTCATGCTCCCAGTTATGAAACTCGGACCAGTGTTTTAGCTACCATCATTGCTGCATTTATTTCTGATTGTTATCCGTTCGCAATACTTTTGTATTCCAATTGTCGAAAAAGTTGTCAGCCACCGACCACGTGCATGTAAATGCGCAATGAGTGGTGCAGTGATCATCTATGAGCGAATTTGTTCTTCAATACCAAACATCACGGTGTAAATTCGTGTGACACCACCAGACCCTTTGGTGCTTTGCAAAATTATTTTAGATTCTTTTTATCGAGTGCTGGCTTTATGACATGTGATTTACAGTGCACTTTGTGGTATACTAAGGCTTTATTCTTTAAATTAAGCTATTGTGTCATAAGAATAAAATTAACTTGTTTTCAAGTGACACCATGATATAAATTTAATTAATAATTCGTATCAAAATACTTAGTTGAACTTTGACTAGTAGGTAATGCCTTTAGCAACTATCAAAACTTACCATAACACCTTCCGACTTTTTAGTGTAGGATCTATTTTAATGATATCTCTTCGTTGAATATACCCACAAAATTCTCTGAATATCTTCTGAACATAAAGCCGTGCTAGAAAAACATTAAACACGAGAACAATAATGGTGTGAATTTATTAAACTCTACTTTAGAATAATTAAAAATATACTTGGACTAGATGCTTTTTGGTAGAAAAATAAGGTTCATCACACACTAGTGTTCTCGTCGGTCGCCACCGAACCTACACCGAGGTCGTACCATCAGCGGGTTGCTATAGAATCGACTGCTGCCATAGCACTGGCTGCTGGTGACGGAGGGCGCCACGCGGCTGGAGCCTCGCTCATCCACACCGAAGCAGAACGCGGGCAGGGCGAGCCGCAGCCGCCGGATCGCCTGTGACCACGGCTCGGTCGCCGGGGGCGGGAGAGGTCGCCGCGCGGTCGCGAGGACGCGGGCGACCACGGCGGACGCTCCCGCCAAGTATTTGTTACGTATCGGATCCGTTTCAGGCGTATCAACCTTTTAATATCACTTTTAGTGTTATATTTTAAGGAGTAGTTTTGTTTGAGTAAGTACATATATTATTATAAAAAAAATGACTTTTATGTATTTAATTGCAATACTGCTTAATTAAATGCTGTGAATACATTATTTATACCTAAATGGTGTGACCAACTATAATTGAAATTGTTATAAATTAATCAAAATGTTACGAAAGCAATGGACTTGACCCGAAAATGTAAAATCATTGCATTCGCTCAGTCTAGGTCGTCTAATAAATTTTAAAATTGCATTGTTGGAGGAAATCCGTTCATATTATTTTAGTTTTGCAGTATGTTAGTATTTTGCGGTCGGTATGCGAGGTAAGGCGGTGTCGAAACGTAAATATCTTGATCAAACATTGCTGTTTGCTTGGATTTAAGGGGCCTTGTGATAACGGGACTGTTGAAGGTCTAACTACAAGCGCAGTGGCCACACACTGTAAGGACCGAGATTTAAAGTCGTCAAAGGACCAATTTTCAGAACTCATAAACTGCTTGTTATTTTTTTATATAAAAAAAATTCGACCCAAAAGAAAATATGAATTAAAAAATTAAATGTTTTTTTTACAAAAATAAACCGTCAGTATAGCTTAAAATCTTTAAATAATAAAGAAGTAAGGCAGGGTGCGACCACCATAGGATTATAAAAGATTCTACGAAGAAATCTAAATATTATAAGAATCAGCTAAATACTATAAGTTGTATAATATAGGGGAAACTTAGAAGAATATCTAAAATTTAGACATGCTTAGTTTGTATACTAATCCTACTAATGCCTTAGTAAGACTATTTTACTAACACAGATTTTTGTTAAACCATGTTAAATACGTATCTTTTTACGATTTTTATGAACAGATATTTCAGGGGAACTTATTTTTAAAGGATAGATTAAGGGCCACTTGCACCAACTTCTTAATATGTTTAAATTGTATTTAAACACAATTTTTCATAGTAAATTTGTGTTTAAATACAATTTAAACACATTTAAGAAGTTGGTGCAACGGCCCTTATTATGCATAAAGCATAAATGCATTTAAAAAAGTTAAGTAAAAACTTAATATAGCTGATTATGTTGCCCGTCAGAGTTAATTAATTTTGAGCACGTGTATGACTTTTACTATGACTCGTAATTCGAAGAAAATATTTAAAGCTTCCTAATTAGTCTGTCAGTAATTATTTTTTTATCGGATGTAATACAAAAAAAAATTACCTATGCTTATTCACATTGTGCATGGTTTAACAAAATCCGCAACAAATCCGGACCTAAGGACTGAATGCAACTAAACCTGCCTATAAGCATTCACGTTAATAAGATGCATAATGTTTACGATATAATCGCATAGATAGCAATGCATTGCGCTGTGAGTGGACGGGTCGGTATGCGGGCGGGTGTTGCAGCAGTATTGTATGTTACCTCGAATTGCGGCCACGCCATCGCCATGTTCACACCATGGTTGTTGGCCCACCACTTCAGGTCCTTTTGGCTGTCAGCGTTGTTTATTGTATGATGGAATTCTTCGTATATTTGCGGTAATCTGAAAATGTAAGCATTTAAACATTAAGTTGTACCTACATACAACTGAATATTGATCAGCACAAATTTAAAAGTGTCGAGATTTTGTTAGAGAAGACGCGAAGTAGGTTTCAGTGATTGGCTAGATTCCACTGTGATCAGAATTCAAATTATATACCTAACTGGACTCCACAAGTCTTGAATATATGTGAAATTTGCTATTCATGGCTAGACCAACGTGGATTGATAATTTCTTTCTATCTAAAAGGCGAGTGGAGTTTGGAGTATCGTCTGATCCCTCAAAATTAGAGAATTTCCGTGGACCACCCATGGGATCGATCGATGTTCTAACCATTTTTTTTGGTCCTTTTATCCTGCAAAATATTGGTCCTGATGTACTCACGAAGGTTCCTGACTAATATTGAGGCACTTGTGGAAGCTGAATAACACATCCTTGAAGAACTTGAGCCTCTGAGCCTCCATCTGCTGGCAGCGCTCGAAGACGGTAGTCATATCCTCGATGTAGCGAGGGTTGTAAGCTGTGATCTCCGCTAGAGCTGACTGGTACTTCTCTCTGCTCTTAGATACTTCTTCACGGCATTTGGCTACTCTTTCCGCCATTTTCTTTACCTGAAAGAGAAAGATATATGATTAAATTGATGTTATATTATTTGAATATACGTTTTTGTTTTGGATGTTAAGGAGAATATTATATTATTATAAGCTGGTGAAAATTTAATTCAACCGAATTGACATGATGTAAAATCTTAGAACTGACGTAAAAAGTTATTTTGTCTATTGACAGAATACCTTTTGAACCACTACATTATAGTCATTAAATTTTGTCTAATAACTACTATGTTTTAAAATATTAATTAGTCATAACACAGTGACTGTTCTATGTGGCTGAATAAAAAAAAACTTGCAGTCAAAGGTCTTCCAGTTCGACAGCGAACCGAAAATTCGCTGGTTCCTAAATACTTTTAATAGACAAATATAACGCTGAATAAATAAGTAGGTACCACAAAGTTCTATCTCTTATAAAGCACACATAAGTCTAACCTACAATTAATGTAAAGGTGCTTTTAGCCTAATAGGCGCAAATAAGATCAATCTAACATGAACCAAAATATGTATGGAAATGACCAAGAATTCAATAAAACGAGCGTCATTATTTCTATAACATTTTCTTTCGTTTTTTTCGTTGAAACTACTATATAGGTATCAGAAGCGGTTGATTATGAGTAAAATATAACATACCATAACGCCTGTATTCCCTGAAGGGTTAGCCTAGTGTAAAAATGTACAAAAACAATTTGTTGTTTGCCATAGTAACCGGACACAAATTGAGTATCAGTATTTTTTATTATAAGTGAGCTTTGGAATGAATTAAAAAAATATATATGACAGTTATAATAAATAGCGTATACTAGCTTTAAGATAAACACAGGATTGAATGACGACGAGACTGCAAGGAGAGGTTCGCAAATTACCACGTCCGCCGGCGACGCTCCGTATAACTAACTATAACGCCCGCGGCTACGGTGACAGTCTTTAAAATTAAAAAATATTTTAAATTTTTAAAGTACTTAAGTTTAATAGTTAATTTCTTGATAGATACTTTTTATAATTTTTTTTTCAGACTGTGTTTGTGGTAAATATGAAATTAATTTGTCCCTGACTATATCTAAAGAAACTATACCTATAATGTATTTTTTAATTTATTTAGTTAACTTGCATGATAAATAATTTTAATTTATACACATTTTCATAAAATCAATTGTTGCTTGTATGTATGATTACTTGTGAATGGCTCGACCGATTCAGCTGATATGTTTTTGTTATGTTCCTAATTGTTTGGACAAGATTTATATAGAAGATTTGTTTTTTAAATCCTCTGGAATTCACAGGCGAAGCTGCACATACATTTTTAATTATTAGAGTTAATGAACACCTGTAGGTAAGTGTTGCTAGCAACTACAGGACTAATGGTAACTAGGAAGGAAGGATTGCTACAATTTTTTTGTGTATCCATCCCTATTCGCTGGAATAATGTAATTGTACTCATAATAGTACACTGTACCGTTTTGCCCTTTGAACAAAATTTGGCGTTTGACGAAAACCATTTAGTTAACTATTCATCTCAAAATTAAAATACCTACATCATAAGAAAATAAAGACGATTAAAATGCAAATCGCGCGTTAATATTTTCAGAACCGAAACTTCTAGAGCGTGGAAACCCTACTACGCGAGGGCTACCACTAATTGGATAACACGGAGGCGCCGAGATTGCTGAGTAACGAGTTAATATACTAATTATATTATCATTATCCAGTAGACACGTTGTTTTAACATCACATTTTAACAGAGAAAGATATAAGTATTAGTTTTAAGTAAGTACTGACTGTTCTTACATATTCACATTACTTTAGTCACATATTCACCATACAACCAAAGTACTCTTACTCAATACCTCTTTTTTAGTTTCTGTCCTAAAATTCAAGACCGAAAATGTAACTATAATTGGATTTTCAAGCCCTTAAATTAAATTATTTCTTAAGAGCCACTTGCACCAACTGCTTAAATGTATTTTAAACACAAATTTACAATAAAAATAAAAGTATTTAATTATGTCTTAAGACTTTTCAAGATTTCAACCAAAGTGGCGCTACTAAACAAGCTTTAATTAGGTAGCGAAAAACAATAGGTTCCAACAACAAATAAACACCATTAGCAAATAATAGTTGTCCCCGAGTACTGTACGAATACAAACATTGTCTTCACGCATAGAACACTGGCATAATGGCTAATTAACTGTTATCAAGTATTTACTAGCGCTAATTAGGCATACGTAACCTTACCAGTAACACCCGCTGGTTGCGTAAAACATAAAATTGTAATGAATAAAAATAAAACAAAACAGAACTTGTAGGTTTATACAATTCCTCCGCAATATATTCATATTTAGAGGGTTCTAAATATGAATTATTTGAAAATTGAGAGAGTAAATTATGAGTTATTGATTGAAAATTGAGCCCTAAGGGTTTAGGGCTCAATTTTCAATCGTTAGGTATCTTTTAACTAGGGTTCCCAACTATACTGTTAAGAATAGTATTAGGTATACTGTTTTCAATTCATTATACTTTTTACTGTTGAACAAAAATAAAGTATACAAAATACTGTTTTCAGCATCAAAATACATAATACTAAGTACATACTACGTCAGTGCAGCGTTCATAAATTAAACACTTCATTTTTCTAAAATACTATTTATTTTCCTTCTCGAAAATAAATATAAGTACTTTATTTCTTGTTGGCAAAAGTTGGCATCCCTACTTTTAACTGAGGAATAAAATTGACGTTTGATAGATTTTGTATAGAAAAACTGTCAAAAATTAGAATTAATGTAATGTAATTAATGTCTTGCAATATAAAAAAAATAGAGACTTCTGATTTAAAACAAAAAGTACAACCCTACAGAAGTACCTACCTAACGGTAGGTGGAAGTGCGAGGGTGCGACTCAATGACGCGACAAAACTGTCACCCGGCGTTACCTGCGCCATGATTGGATTACCTACGACACGCCTCAGGGCTAAATCTCGACCCATGGGTTTCAATAATTGGACTCTGCCATACGGCTATGTACGCACAAAATGGAATTTTAAAATAAATATGGTACCTATATTGCAATACTGAATCTGACTTGCCAGTTTTGAAATTAATTATGCCCGTTGTTTACACAGCTTGACTGACTCTTTATTAACTAGCTGTTGCCCGCGGTCTCACTCACATTCTAAAGGACTTTCTAAAACAAAAGGTAGTCAATATCCTTCTATGTTAAATAATGTTCAATCTATCTCTATGACAAATTTCATGAAAATGGTTCAGCGGTTTAGACGTGAAAAGGTAACCAATAGACAGCCAAACAGAGTTACTTTGGAGTTTATATTAGTACCTAGGTTACTAGGTATTATAACATAACATACCATCACGCCTATATTCCCCGAAGGGTGAGGCAGAGGCTTACTACTGTACACCCACATTTCCCATGTCCATGTAATAGCTGCTAACATTGCTACCTAGGTACTGGGATTTATACCCAAGTTAAAGACTGGCACTAGGGAATAAGCCCTGGGTCACAGGGGATATGATCAGCACACAATTAACAAATAAGAGTACACCCAGACAAACCAAATATCATTGGAACACAGAAATATTTGCCTAAGGTGGGAATTGAACCGACGATAACGGTAGTCGAGTCCACCTTACCCGCTGCACCCAACGTGCCATCATAATATATGTTACCGCACCAAATTTTTAGAAAATTAGTTCCAAGCTTGAAGAAAGTCCCAGAAGACATTCAGATGTATGCCTACTGTCTACAGGTCTCTTGAAGCCGCCATGACAGTTAATTTCCTGCCTCCAGCTTTCTAGGTCAATGGCTGTCAATAGCTGTTATTGTACATGGCAATGCCACAGCGTGACACGTCAGGAATCCACTGAGGTCTGGCAAATGTAGCTACAGTATACGTAAGTATTGTTGCAGAGTATTCTTGCTATGTCCGTAAACCGAAACAATTATTGACACTGGCAATGAGATTTCATTATAATAGCTTAACTGTTTTATGTAAACAAGAGTAGTAATTAGTCCTCTATATTTAGGAGGGAGTTGGCGCCAAATCAAATAGAGGCATCTAGACAGGCCCATGTCAAAAATGGATGGTTCATATGAACCACCAGGTGACGTCTATTGGACGATATAAGAGCATAAAATAATAAGATTCAGCACTATGCCGTCACTTGTAAGCTGTCCAACTGAGTGCTGGTGAGAATTCAAAAGTACGGCATTTTTACCATCGATAGATCCATGAAAAATAATAAGAAAGCGCGCAGTGCCGTAAAAAAATGGTGCGCCACAACAATTCAATTTCTCCTCTCAATTCAAAACCCTCGATTTATTCCCCTTGTTGCATGATTTTTGTACGGCTTTGCGGAATAATGGATTAGAAGCTGTATTGAAACAGTATGAAACTGATGTCGTACAGAATGAAATGACCAAATTTACCCTGGAAATTGTCAGAAAATCTAAAAAAAATACCGACTTTGTGGCGCACAATTTTTTTATATAGTATATACGTCACCTGGTGATTCATATGACCAATCCATTTTTGACATGGGCCTGTAGTTTAATCTTACGTCAACAAATATGTCCAAAGAAAAAACAATTCGGACTAATAAGTTTAACTTTATTTTAGTGAAGGAAAATAAAGACGGTATGGCCACTAAGCATACCATTAATTTTTCCTTCACTAACTCTATATATAATCTTCGGATAGAAAATGCAAAAAAAACAGAAAAAGAAAGATTAACTTTTTTAGGCTTTTTCTATATACCTACCTATCTATTAGGGCCAAATAAGGCGTCTATGAATCAAACTGACAACAACGCGGGATAAGCCCAAAACTACTGGTCCATATGAGTAACTAACAGAGAAGTGGAAGAGGCGGGAGGGAGGCCTTTGCCCTGAAATAGGACTAGGAAGGACTACAGGCTTATAATAATAGTAAATATTTAAGGCGTCACTTGTAATTATTATTGTTTTTAAATAAAATATTAATTTGCATATAATTATTAAAAATAATAATAAAAACTGACGATAACGCCAATAGTATTTTAAAGTAAGAATTGAATGATTATTTGAATCTGACGATTGATTATGGTCCATTCTCAAATACGTTTCTAAACACTTGTTACAATATCAATACACTTTCCACATAATTGCAGGTTTCAATTAAAATACAATCAAAGCTTATTCAGGGTTAATAAAAAAGCTGGCTCGTGGACGCTTGCTTAATGGGATTAGCAGTAATTGTAGCAATTAAATGCCCATCAGACCGGCTGAATGAATAACAGACGGGGGAGAGAGAGATAGAGCAATGTGTGAGAGAGAGATAGGTCATCTGCGGGTCAGGTACCGCGATTTATTTCAGCGCTCTCAATTACAAGTAGGTAGTTAATAAAGGTGTTTAATTTCTGTATCATAGTATTTAATATACTTTGCTACTCTTAAATCTATATATATATATAAAAGAAAGTCGTGTTAGTTACACTATTTATAACTAAAGAACGGCTGAACCGCTTTGGCTAAAAATTGGTGGAGAGGTAGCTTAGAACCAGGAGACGGACATAGGATACTTTTTATCCCGTTCCCGTGGGCCGTGATGACAGACCGAATTCCACGGGGGCGGCGCCGCGGGCAGAAGCTAGTCTATATATATAAAAGAAAGTCGTGTTAGTTACACTATTTATAACTGAAGAACGGCTGAACCGCTTTGGCTGAAAATTGGTGGAGAGGTAGCTTAGAACCAGGAGACGGACATAGGATACTTTTTATCCCGTTCCCGTGGGCCGTGATGACAGACCGAATTCCACGGGGGCGGAGCCGCGGGCAGAAGCTAGTACATAATATAAATACATACACTCACGCCTATCTCCCACAGTGGTAAGCGAGACTCAGCCACATTCATTCGTCTTTTCATACTACGCACCTTTTTGAACGACCTCGCCAATAAGATCGGCGTGGGTAAATTCGAAAATATTTTGTAAATCATTCTTCTAATCTTTCTTAACAATAAAGAAGTTGCAAATTGTTTTTGTTTCATGCTTTATTGATTGGCTGCAGGGGGGTAGTTTAAGTTTTCCATTAAAATAATTGTAGTTTTAAATATCTGCATTCTTCACTTTGGGATGAGGTAAATGACGTTATATTTTTCAAATATTCATTCGTCCTTCTCGGGCGACCTCTTCCGACGCTGCCGCAGACATTCGCTTTATAAATTTCTTTCGTATCGTCTTTCATTCATTCTCTCAACAATCCAAACCATCACAGCATACTCTCAAGGAAATATTATGTTTCATTAGTCTAGTGAGCCTAAACGCGACTGCTATGCTAGACGTCTTGGGTTCAATTCCCAGGACGTGCAGTGTTATTGGGTTTTTCTATGAAATCCTCAGTATTAACTCGGAGTTTGGATTTGAGCCCAATCATGGCAATTGCTGACCGCGGCAAGCGCAGCTTAACCTTTCATATTTAAGATTCAGCGCGGTTTCCAGATCTAAATCTGTTCAGCCGTTCTGGTGGGAAAGAGTAGCAAACATCCATACATCCTCACAAACATACACGTTTATAATATTACCTAAGTATGATGCAGCTGTATGAGGTCACCTTTTAGACGTAAATTTCAGAATGTGAAGGCAAATTTCGACCTGGCGGGTGTGACTCGCGGGGGCTTAGTTGGTCATAGCGTCTGGTGTATTGAACCAGAAGATGCAGGTCCGAATCCTACCCGCAGTCAAATTTTTCCTTCACTAAAATAGCTAAGTAGATATATAAATTTATATTGAGACGTTTTATATTTTTATGAATAATATTTTTTTTATGGGATAGGGGGTAAACTAGCAGACGGATCACCTGATGGTAAGCGATCACCGCCGCCCATGGACACCCGCAACACAAGAAGAGACAAAGTGCATTGCCGGTCTTTTAAAAGGGATCTTTCTTTTTCTTGAAGTCTAAGTCTTTTCTTGAAGTTTTGAAGGTCGTATAGGTCCGAAAGTAGCTGGATGCGACAAGCCGAGGACAGGGTGAAATGGCGCACATTGGGGGAGGCCTACGTCCAGCAGTGGACTATTATAGGCTGATGATGATGATGATGATGATGATGATTGGTCCGAAAAGGTGGATAGATTCTTACTCAAACCTATCTAATCTACACTAGTATTTACAGAGTCACAAATAGTGTGTGCTCGTATTGGCAGCGCTGGCGGTCCTACATAAACATCGTGGTCCGTAAATGTGTACACTATACTATTTATTTGACGTTACCCCTAGAAAACTACACCTTTGGGTAAGAAATATGTGAATGATAGATCCATACTTGATGTTATCCAATTGGAATTATTTTATCAAAGAACGGTTTAGCTTGATAGGTTACAGGAATAACTATAACTAATTAAGCAGACAGAAGATTAATCTAGTCTAAACAACGGTCTTATAACGGTCAACAAGTCTTATAAATAACTAGCGACCCGCCCGCGGTTTCACCCACGCTGCCCCGTCCCTAAGAGTCGTAGCGTAATATTAAATAGCTTAAAACCTTCCTCTTGAATCACTCTATCTATTAAAAAAAAATCCGCATCAAAATCCGTTGCGTAGTTTAAAAGATCTAAGCATACATAGGGACAGACAGCGGGAAACGACTTTGTATAATAAGTAGTGATTTGCATGCAAATCTCTACTATTATAAAATTGTAAAAACGGTATGTTTGTTACGGGTTGGAGCAAAAACTACTGAATAGATTCTAATTTTGTTATCACTGTTAGAAAGTATAAGGTCCAACTTACAAACTGGTGATCACCTTATCACAATTAATTAATCGGCTCCTGAGATACAGCTTGACCACTCTGATGTATAGAGGCCCATACAAAGAAGAGATCATCACTGTTGGTTTTTATACATACATACATACATACCATCACGCCTGTATTCCCCAAAGGGTTAGGCAGAGGTGTACTAAGGTACACCCACAGTTCGCCGGTATGTTTAGGTCCCATGTAATAGGGGGCGAGCCTATTGCCATTAACCGGGCACAATTTCCAAATTCCGAGCTGCTACTGAGAATTTCATAGAAAAACCCAATAACACTTTGCTCGACCTGGGATTCGAACCCAGGACCTCTAGCGTAGCAGTCGCACTTGGGACCACTAGACTAACGAGGCAGGTTGGTTTTTATTAAATTTTGGAATCCATTTCTAATGCTACTATAGCTTCAGGTGAGCGAAGCCGCGGGCAAAGGCTAGTGCATTATATTTTTACTTTTATCTCGAATATCAATACAGCCTATGTTACCCCTGAATAATGTAGCATTCTGTTAATGAAAGATTTTTTACAATCGGACCAATAGTTTTTTAGTTAATTCATTACTAATAAAATGTCTGTTCATTACAAAGAATATCTGAGAACTGGTTGAAACGATGGCTCCTGTAGCTGGAACTAGCACCTTATCGCCAAGTTCAAGGCGTGTTGGACTTTACCTTGGACACAGATTACTTGGGCAAATAAGCCTTCGCACAATATCCTCAGGCATTAACGGCACTTCCTCACTATAGATAACACATTATCTGTGACAACAGTAACTACACACAGACAACTGTTATGCCGGGAGTATTTCTATTAGTCAATGAAATATTATACGAAATATGCTTTTTTGAGTCACACCTGCTAGATATTGCTACTCATATACCTAAGCTCGTGAATCATTTGTAGGTACCTGAAATTTTGTTCTTTTTATTTGTGTGCCCTTGTAAATTACACGTTGCGGGACGTGACAATGAGTTCACTACCATAGGTATTAGGTAGGAACTTCCAAAATAATTGGAACAAAATCGCGTATCGTTTGGTATTAACATACCATCACGCCTGTATTCCTCGAAGGGTTAGGCAGAAGCGTACATAATGTACACCCACACGAGACTATTGCCAATAACCGGGCACAAATTCCGAACTCCGAGCTGCTACTGGGAATTTCATAGAAAAACCCAATAACACTTTGCTCGACCTGGGAATCGAACCCAGGACCTCTATCGTAGCAGTCGCACTCAGGACCACTTGGGTAATGAGGCAGTTACGTTTTTCGCTCTCGTTTGGTATTGTTTGGTGTTTATCGCCAATGGAAGGGACCGGGTCATTCGACAATGTGAGACGCGAGAAAATGATCGGCCGGCGAAATTTGAATGAAATAACGTGACCAATATGAACTAACTAACTACATATTTTAGATTTCAAGAAAATGCTCACGGTATTCTCAACAAGAGCCAATAACGAACTACCGTTGCAAATGAAAATCATTGGCTGTGAAATTTCACACGAATAATCACAGTGACAGAAAATATTCAATCTCTGCTACGCCTACAGACGGTTATTCAATTTCCGTTCAGATGGCACATATTACTGTCATATGGGGTATACTGTTAAAGTTAATTTGGAGATAATACGGCGGGTAACGGAACTTTAATCATTTTTATATCAGCTGAGTATTAGACGGCTGGTAATGCTTAATCTAGCGGGATTCCTAGAGTGGTTATAATCACTTAATATAATTATACCGGAATAATTTTTATTCAGTGCGCAAACTTTGACAATTGATACTTAAACGACTTTTATTAAACACCAATTTGTTATTTTGATATGTCTTAGTACAAAATATCGAAGTTATCGTTAACGAAAGATGTTTACTTTGAAACTGATTTTATGGTTACTCGCTAGCGCACGGCAAAGCGCGCGCGCCTTAGTACCTACATCAGCTGTACACCGGCGCGTGAGTCGGCTGGCACACGTGCATATTGTTATTATTGCAAATAGATATTATGTGTCCATATTTTGCTGATTTCAAGCCGGATAAAAATTTAAAAAAAAATTTTGAACTAATAATGGGAATGTGTTCTATTACTGATAGAACACATTCCCATTATTACTGATATATATATATATATATATATATATTATATATATTCCCTACCTGAATGAATCTATATAGGAATATTTTTTAAGCAGTGCGCAAAAAAGTTTTGGTAGTTTGGTTTGGAATTGTGTCCTAAAACCTTAGGCTCGCCCTCTATTATCACAACAGAAAAATACCAAAGACATAGCGGTAGGCAATTGTCAAAGAGGTAATCTCATTCAACGTTCTACGATTTATTTATGAGTTCTTTTATTTTTGGCCTAGGAAAAAGTGCAAAAGGTGTTATTGGGTTTTTCTATGATATTCCCAGTAACAGCTCGGAGTTTATAATTTGTGCCCAGCTATTGGCAATAGGCTCGCCCCCTATTACATGGTACCTAAACATACCGGCGAACTGTGGGTGTACATTAGTACGCCTCTGCCTAACCCTTCGGGGAAAACAGGCGTGATGGTATGTTTATGTATAAACCTAGAAACGGCTCCATAAAAAAAAAATCGGTGGATCCCAGTTTTAGATGTCATTAAAAAGATAAATTAAATAATGGTGAATTAAAAAGCGGACCAGAACCATTCCTATTGTGAATACAATATGCGTCGTTAGATATTTTGGTGCATATTCCACTATATCCCTTTGACGGAATACTCCAATATTCGAAATGTATCCGAAAGCTGCTGACCTAAATACGTCCTCAGAACTGAAAAATCGGAGCATTCAATTCTACTTGTTGTCGAATCGACGCTGAGAGTTAAACGGGATAAAAGCATGAGTGTTACCTTTATTTATAAGCAGGCGCAGGCATTTCCTAATTGACGACCTCTGAGTAGAAACACCAAAACAAACACAGAGAATCATGGTCTCTTTTAAAGTCCAGAGAGTAATAGTATTATAATAATATTATTATTAGATATTATGCGAATGTTACGACGTAGAAATATCTGGACAGGCCTTTTGAAGAAAGAGCCATAACAGCTTTGAGTTGACCTGTCCTAACTGACGGCACGCATACACACATCAAAAAAACTTTCTTTAACAGGGTATTTCTATTTAAAGAAAACACACATTAAAGATTTTTTCTTGAAAAAATTATAGCTGCTTAAGCTAGTGATCGCAAACTTTTTTTGATGTGTGTACATTAGGCATCGTGTAGCTCAACCATTAATAATGTCAAGCATTAGCATATTTCGTCAAACCGCAGCGTGGTGACGAGGAAAGAAAGCCACGTTGAAACTATGTTATTGGCACAACACCATTGCCATGGGAAACAGCTGGGTGAAACTGCCGACTGCGCAAAAACTGCGCGTAAAAACATTGTTTGTACTATCAATAATAAAATATCAAACTCGTACACTTTACACATGGGAGAGCCATGCTTCGGCACGAATGGCCGACCGGAGTGATACCACAGCCTCACAGAAAACCGGCGTGAAACAACGCTTGCGTTGTGTTCGCCGAGTGAGTTAGGTTACTGGGGGCAACGCACTTGCGACTTCTCTGGTGTTGCAGGCGTCCATGGGCGGCGGTTATCGCATACCATCAGGTGATCCGTCTGCTCGTTTGCCTCCCTATCCCATAAAAAAAAAACTCTCAAACATCTAAATGAAAACTCCTGTAAAAGCCGTACTTACCTAAACTAAAATTACATCATCCACGTAAACAAAAATGTTCATACAATGAAAACTACTGGGCCACATTATGTTAAATTTTTATGGTAACAATGGCAACTATTCCGCATCGAACTAAAGAAGAATCACGTAAATCGGATCATAAATCAAAGCGTAATCGGTGTACATACATAAACAAAATACCAATCGAATTGAGAACCTCCTCCATTTTTAAGTCGGTGGAAAATGCTTTAAACTGATACAGATATTTCTTCTAGATTCATTCATTCCAGCACTCAAGAACATTAGATTTTTTTCTTATGTCTGTAATTTCTTACTACATGGCATATGCTAATATGAGCATACTCCGGCCCGCTCTGATTGCCGAAAAGGCAGTATATAGATCATTTATTCAAATTCCTCAATTCCCTTTCTGGTGCAAGGAAAACCAGAGTGCATGTTAGAATCATCCTTGTGTGGCATGCAGTGCTGTGCATGGGGTTGTCGAATTCTATTTTGGAGAGAGTCTAGCCACTTTTTGTAGAAGCTTTTTTACTAAACATATCATCACCATCATCAACCCATTATACTGTCCAACTGCTGGACACGGGTCTCTTCTCGGAATGAGTGGGATTAGGTTATAGTCCACCCTGCTGGCCTAAAAAACGGGTTGGCAAACGTAAAATATAAGGCATGCAGCTTTCCTCGCGATAAGAATGTATCAATTAACTACATGACTTCGAAAAGTCAGCGTTGCGTGCCTTGGATTCGAGCTCGAAACCTCAGACTTGGCAGTCCAATGATTATATCTCTAGGCTATCTTATAATTCGCCATTTTATATTTGAACTAGCTTCTGCCCGCGGCTTCGCCCCCGTGGAATTCGGTCTGTCATCACATCCCACGGGAACGGGATATGTCCCTCTCTTGGTTCTATGCTACCTCTCCACCAATTTTCAGCCAAATCGGTGCAGCCGTTCTTAAGTTATAAATAGTGTAACTAACACGACTTTCTTTTATATATATATATAGATTACTCTCAATGAAAAACTCTCATAACGGTCTATATTAAATATGATTACTTAAGGTCCAACGGAACTTGAATTGCCTAAAAACGTAATATTTACCAAAATAAATCGTAATCCAAGCAATATTTTATCAAATTTTACTAATATTCGGGTTGAGATACTGTTCTCTCTCTCTTCTGTTTTCGTCTACTACTACTCCACTGGAAATATACAACCGATTACCAAACTTGGAATAGTTAGCAAGAATTGCATTCGCTTACATTTATTTCCAGTGAAGTATTTTGGACGTAGAGCTGAACCTGGATTCGGAATCCGAATACACACTTTGAATAAATTGTGTGTTTTCTTTTAAAAGCTTACTAGCCATGTGGGTCATACATTACTAGTATTCTTGTTAACCCCTCGTGCTAAGCTAGATTGCTTGTGTTACGAGTGGGTTCACGTCGGTAGTGCAATGGGTGGGGTTCGAACCTGCAACCACATGATCGCAAGTCCGACGCTCTAGCCATTAGGCTACCGCCGCTTTTGTTGTTTGATTTACGATTTCATTTGGTATTCTTCTTCTTCTTCCTGCCCATGTCCCAATCTATTTGGGGTCGGCGCAGCATGTTCTTTTCTTCCATCCCATCCCTGTCAGCCATCATCACCACTCACTCCCTTTCCCATCATATCGGCCTTAACACAATCCATCCACCATCTTCTTAACTTTATTACGTTTGTTTTGAAAATTCGGTCCACCAGACTCTTGATAGTCAGAATATATTAAAAATATAATAAATGTTAGAGGTTTTAAGTGACTAACTTGATGGGCTCAAAGCATGCTTTTCAATCTCCTGCTACTCCTCCTACGTTTTCTATGGATGCAAAATACAGTGAAACAGGCTTGTCATGCCACAGTGATTAAAAGGGCAACATAAAGTTAATACACAATTCATTCATCACTTACCGCCAATCTCAGAGATTTTAATAAACGTTAATGAATCAGGTTACAGTGTCCAGTATATCTTGGTACGCTGACAACAAATTCAAATCTAAAATTGACCAAGTTATACAAACCACGCTTAACTTAAAATTCATTTAATATGTTTAATAGTCTCTGAGAACGGCAATAAGCAAGCTCTATGTAATTAAAAGCATTACGTCATAAGACAGAGATAAAAAATAATTTTAGTATTAAGGCTGATCGTTTCGCTCAGCCCGCCAAATTCAAATTACAATTGGTTTTTCGCTAAGTTTTTAATTCTCAGTTGTGAATATTCATATTCATATTCATATTCATATTCATTTATTGCGTTCCATAATGTACAAAAATATATAAAACAGATGGTAGGCTTAAATCTAGGAATCAATTATGGACCCTGTTGGGCACAGCACAGCTTAGTAGGAGAGAGGGAGACGTGTCTATTTATTATATTTTACAAGTTGAAGTCAATATTCTTTAATATTATACATTTTATTTATTTATTATTTATTATATTGTATATTTTTGTATATTTATATATTGTATAGCTAATGCTGCAATTACTACAGCTAGGAATCTAGAATGTGTTATAGACCTACAAATTGCGAAAAACCAATTGTAATTTGAATTTGGCGGGCTGAGCGAAACGATCAGCCTTAAATCAAATTCTTTATTCTAGGTAACTTTCTGTTAGGTATCAAGTTAAGACAAAAGCTTGATTATTTGTATGTATATTATCTGTATGGATGCAGATGTGACCAATTCATGCAGTATTGGTGTAGTAAGCCCACGACACTGTACAAGGCCTAACACTACCAACGTACCTCGTGTCCTCGCTTGGAGTTCTCTCCCTGTAAGGGAAAACAGCGTGAAAATACAATCATAAACTCGTATAACATACCATCACGCCTGTATTCCCCGAAGGGTTAGGCAGAGGCGTACTAATGTACACCCACAGTTCACCGGTATGTTTAGGTACCATGTAATAGGGGGCGAGCCTATTGCCATTAACCGGGCACAAATTCCTAACTCCGAGCTGCTACTGGGAATTTCATAGAAAAACCCAATAACACTTTGCTCGACCTGGGAATCGAACCCAGGACCTCTAGCGTAGCAGTCGCGGTCAGGACCACTTGGCTATTGAGGCAGTTATATACTCGTATAAATAGCATGTTTTCTTTTCTCTAGAGAAAATTTTCAACCATCAACAATTTCGATATGACAAATTATGTAGGAGCAAACGAACAGACGGGTCGCCTGATGGTAAGCGAAACCAAGCCATGGACACTCGTAACATCAGACGAATCGCAAGTGTGTTACCGATCTTTTAAGGTTTGGGCCTTCAGTAACCTCACTCCCTCGGCGAAGCGTTGTTTCACGCCGGTTTTCTGTGAGGCCGTGGTATCACTCCGGCTGAGCCTGGCCCTTTCGTTTCGGCACGAAAGGGCCAGACTCAGCCGGAGTGGCACTCCCACGGTGTGAATATCGGATAAAGCATTTTGGTAGAAAGAAAAAGAAAGAAGAAGATATTTTTTTGAGGTCAATACACTAAATACTGTCGCCGAGTTTGTTTGGCGCTACCACTGCATTTCCATATATTCTAAGTAATTATGATCCGGTTTTATGGGCACTGCCACTGAAATTGCTTGAAGAATATGACCGATAGGTACGGAGGTGACAAGATGACAACGCACTAGTGATACCACTGGTGTTGCTGGCGTCTATGGGCTGCGGTTGCCGCTTACCATCAGGCAGCCTGCAAGCTTGTCGTCTTATTATTATAACATAGAGAAGCAAATTTTGTAAACACATCGTACTTTGTTACTGTATTACGAGTAGGTAAACTCTCCTAAAGATTTCATTCAGGCAATTCAGGCAAAAAGTCCCTTTTATAAATCGTGGGAGAGCCATGCTTTGGCACAAATGGGCCGGCTCGACCGGAGTGATACCACGGCCTCACAGAAAACCGACGTGAAACAACGCTTGCGTTGTGTTTCGCCGAGTGAGTGAGGTTACCGGAGACCCAAAACCTTTTAAAAGGCGGGCAACGCACTCGTGACTCCTCTGGTGTTGCGAGTGTCCATGGGCGGCGGTTATCACTTACCATCAGGGGATCTGCCTGCGCGATTGCTCACCAATCACATAAAAAAAAATTATATTGTACATGTCTTTCTTTCTACAAGTCTCGCATTTCGATGGTATCGTCAGGTGGAGGAAGTAGGTCACCTGCAGGCCATTACATAAGAGTAATACGACACGGCGGCGACGGTGGCGCCCCTATTTAAGTGTCATAAACAACCGCCGCGGGCGTTCAGAAGCTATTGATTTATGGCGTAAAATAAACAAATTATATCTCTACTATTATAAAATTGTAAAAAAGCTGTGTCTATACATTGAAGATATAAAAAAAAACAAGTAAGTAGGTTAGTGTATAAATAAACGTCTCCGAATCCAAAAATTAATAATAATAATCATTATATGTCCCACTGCTGGGCAAGGGTCTCCTCTCACAATGAGAGGGATTAGGCTATAGGCCACCACGCTAGCCTAATGCGGGTTGGCAGACTTCACATACCGTCGAGAAAATCTCTCAGACATGCAGACTTCCTCACGATGTTTTCCTTCGCCGTTTAAGCGCGTGATAATTTATTTATTTATTTATTAACAACACATTAAAAAGTACATTAATTGCGCTGGTTTCTGCACTAAGCTCAGGGCTTGTATCGCAGATCATACCAATAAAGTTTTACAGTCACTCTTAAACACTTTTGTATATTTATGGACTCCGTAACATGGGTTTTTATAAATACTTAAAAATGGCTATTGTAATACTAACATATTATTATTACACATTGCAAATTAGATTAAAATAATTGTGCGTATTAATACGCACATAACTTCGAAAAGTCCGAGGTGCGTCACGTGGATTTGAACTCGAGACCTTTGACTTGGTAGTACAATAGTCATAACACTAGGCTATCACTGCTAGGTATACGGTCATTTGATTTGAGTTATTGTATACTAGGTAGCTTTATGCTAGGTAGTTCGTTAAATCTCGTTTAACCATTTTTCCGTTTTTATGCGACCAAATTTATTCCATTATTCCAAACCCATCAATTTGGACTGTGTATTGACAGATTTGTGTTTGAATGATAATATCGCTGATGAAATTACTGGGCAAGTTTGGCTAGAAACTGAAGTGTTAAGATGTCAAACATGGAGTTGTTTAGCATCCACAGGCCATAGTTTCACTTTAGTACATTAATTTGACCGTTATCAAAGCTGTTGTGTGTTTTTAAATTAAAAATAAATAATAGGATATGCCATATTCGTATTATTTATTAAACACATTGCGAAGTCCAGAAACTATACCATAGGCGACGATTACAACTTCCCATTAGGCGGTAAGGATCTTTGTGATAAAAGATAATTGCATAAGTTTCGACCACATTATTTATTATGTATACGTAAAACCCAACTCTGTTTTATTCAAGTTTTATAGCTCAGTTTATGATGCACATACCGACACACGATAACACAAGTACACGTATGAGATCAACGAAGATACGTGAGAGAATTTTATCTGATGACTGCCTTCAAGAACTGAGTTTCGACCGTTATTTGGAAAACATTGTGTTCCTAATCTGATTGAAATAAACGACATTGCTGAAGGTTGTTCAAATATTAGCTAGCGGTATTGAAAGTCTGTATGTTAAGGAGATAGTCTCACTAATTTCTTTCTCTACTATTATATAAGTGTAAAAATGCAGTGTCTGTACATTGAAGATATTAAAAAAAAACAAGAGGGTATATAAACAGTTCCGAATCCAAACATGTGATTTAAAAAAATCTTATCTGTTTGTTACGGGTTGACGCAAAAACCACTGAATAGATTTTAATTTTGTTATCACTGTTAGAAAGTAAACGCTCAAATTTAAAACCTGGTGAACTTCTTATGGCAATTAATTGAACGGATCCGGAGATAAAGAAGAGATCAACACTGTTGGTTTTTTATTAAATATTTTTTGGGATCCATTTATAACCTAATATAGATTCACATGAGCGAAGCTGCGGGCAAAACCTAGTAAATTATGTAAAAACTAATGAGATGCAATATTTTCCATACAAACTGACAAGTATCATCAAACAGCGTAGTTTACAAGTGATAACATACTCGTATCGCTTATCAAACATACGATTAAGTACTGACAACGTCTCGTAGAGTATGGGGAGCTGTAAGGATTCAAGTGTCTTATGAAAAAGGGGAAAATTTCGTACAACGAAGGAGAGATTTGTGGTAGTCTTGAAAAATTTTTTTTTTTAATGTAATAGGGGGGCAAACGAGCAAACGGATCACCTGATGGTAAGCGATAACCGCCGCCCATGGACACCCGCAACACCAGAGGAGTCGCAAGTGCGTTACCCGCCTTTAAAAGGGTTTGGGCCTCCGGTAACCTCAACTCACTCGGCGAAACACAACGCAAGCGTTGTTTCACGCCGGTTTTCTGTGAGGCCGTGGTATCACTCCGGTCGAGCCGGCCCATTCGTGCCGAAGCATGGCTCTCCCACGTGATGTATTCGTTTTGATTATTATACGGTGGTGGTCATGCTGACATGTCATAATAGGTCTAAAATTGGAAACCAAGGGCCCCTGAGTTAACCACCTTTAGTTATACCTTTAGTTTGAAAGATAGGTATTGCGTGGGGAGGTTAATGGAACCGATTTCTATAGATAGAGCAGTGTTATTTACTGGATATTTCTATTTATTTCTTAGCAGCAACTTGGAGTTTGGATTTCTGATTTTGTGTTCGGTTAATGGCAAGGTCCTCCTACTCGTATTAGTGGGCGTACATTATATAGCAAAAATTAAAAAAAATTACGACTTTTCACCACTTTTATAACGTATAATTCAGAAAATAGAAACACAATAAATATAATTCTAAGTGTAATTTTTTTTTTATAAAAAGAGGCCACCGACAATGTATGTACTGTGTTTTAGGGTAATGTAATGTATTACCCTAAAACAATATTTAATTAATTAATTAAATCCCATAGGTCAATGACAATGGGGTCATTATCGAATTATTTATTCAGTCATTATATTAATCTAATGAAAATCATATTACACATCGCCGAACGTAATTAACGCGGGGATCAACATGTCAATACACTCGCGCCACGCAGTGCGTGTACGCACGCGTATATAGTACGTGTATAAATTCCAGAGGTTTCGAACTTATGAAACGCTAATTGCGACAAAAAAATAAAATTGGTCATTATTTCGTTACAATTCGCATTTTTGTGGGGAGGGCAAGGGATGTTAAAGTATTAGTTATAGTTTAGTATTATTTCAAATTTCCAAGGTTAGAGATTCTTCCTTTTGCGAATGCGCCCATTTGGGGTACAGAGCTATTGAAATATTATTAGAAATATTACAAGCAAACCATTTGTAGAAATATACTCTTGAAATACTACTCGGGCTTTGGATTTGTGCACGTTAATGTGACTGGGCTCACCACCTATTACCTCGGACTTAAACATACCGGTGTACATTAGTACCTACACTTATGCATAAAGCTTCTGTTAATACAGGATAATAATTATGATAGATAATATTTAATACTAAAATATTGGTATGTACTGTGACTGCTACGCTAGAGGTCCTGGGTTCGATTCCCATGTCGAGCAGTGTTATTGGGTTTTTCTATGAAATTCCTAGTAGCAGCCCGGAGTTTGGAATTTGCCTCTATTATATGGGACCTAAACATACCGGCGAACTGTGGGTGAACACACATCAAAAAAGTTTGCGATTACTAAATCGCAAACTTTTTTGATGTGTGTAAATTATATCAGCCTAAGCTAGTGCTTAGGCTGATATAATTTTTTAGTTTGAACTTTATCAAGAAAAAAAATCTTTGTGTGTTTTCTTTAAATAGAAATACCCTGTTTGAAATTAAAAAATAAAACTACGAAAGAAGAAGAAATAGTTTATAATCTACCGTAGCAAAAAAGATTTCCATTTTTCAAAGTGATCGCAAACTTTTTTTGATTTGTGTACATTAGTACGCCTCTGCCTAACCCTACGGGGAATACAGGCGTGATGGTATGTTTATGTTATGTTATGATATGTACGATAATGTTTGCCACCCCTGGCGCAGACGATACGTGTGTGCAGTCGGAGCACGCGAACTAATGATTACTTTTTTTAGCAAGCCGCCTCTGTTATGCATTGGAATTTAACATGATTATAGCAACAACTGCTTGTTCGATACAAAATGACTAGCTTACCTACTCTCTACCACTCTCTGATTGCAGTTTACGATTGGATGGAATTTGGATCTGTAAATGTGCGAGATAATCTAGTTTTGCGTTCATGCGACGCAATGTTGGGGTTGGAGGATGAGATGTCGTCTGGCACGGTTGTGGGCAATGTCGTGAATTCGTTACCTGACTATAGGGCAAGGGAAGACAAGCGCGATTTTAGGTTGATACGAATCCGACACAAACTAGGTGACTATAAAAAAGATAGGAGTCGCTACGGCCCAGTCACCCAATTACAGTTTGCCCGACCTGGGAATCGGACCCAGGATTTCACGCTCAGCTTGGGAAACAAAACCAATACCTATTACAAATTCAAGGTTGCTCAGCGTGCAATGGAGAAAGCAATGCTTGGAGTTTCTTTGGTGGATAGAATTCGTAACGAAGTCATTCGCCAAAGAACGAAAGTTACCGACATTGCGCGAAGAATAAGCACGCTGAAGTGGAAGTGGAAGTCCTGTCTGCAGACGAACAAACGTTCGATGGAGCAGACAAGTGTTACGAGTGGAGACCGCGTGGGTCGCCCTGCAACACGATGGACATCGTGCTCGGTGCTCGGAGCTGCGCAAGAAAGGTTGGCGCTTTTTGGCCTACGTTCAGAAGTGGTAGGCATGATAAAATGAAACCTGATGTTATAACCACGCCCTAGGGTAGGGTAAGTATTTTTAATTCATCACGCCAGCATTCCCCGAACGGATAGGCGTACACCCACAGTTCGCCAGTATATGTTTAGGTCCCATATACCTAATAGGTGGCGAGCCTATTGCCATTAAACGGGCACAACCCCCAACTTCTGAGCTGCTACTGAGAAATTCATAGAAAAACTCAATAACATTTTGCTTGAACGAGGAATCGAACCCAGGACGCTCTAACGTAGTAGTCGCGTTTGGGACCACTCGGAAAACCGTTTTTGTTTTAAATTTATCTACGGCCCTAACCTTAATTGTCGAGCAAAACGTAAACGTAAAAACATTTTCATTTGCGAGTGTTTTTTCGAGTGTGTTGCTTTAATTATTAAAAGGGTTGGTCAAAGGGTTCACGGTTCGTCGCTTCGCAAAAGGCATAAGCAGAGTTCTGGAACGATTTGCACACAGAGGTTAATTTATTGTTCATTGCTAAAATGGAGGGGAAATTCCAGTAGCTTAGGATTTCAGTATACTGATTTCTGAAGCTTACGCGAATATTAGACATAATGAAATAAAACAACTTTAAGGATTTTATCGCGTTATATTAGTAAAAACTCAAATCCCTATAAAATCACAGTTTGCCGGTTTTTTAGGTCCCATGCCAGGGGGCGAGCCTATTGCCGGGCACTTCCAAACTCAGAGCTGCTACTGGGAATTTCATAGAAAAACCCAATAACACTGCTCGACCGGGAATCGAACCCAGGACCTCTACCGTAGCAGTCGCATGTTATGTTATGTTTATGAACCCCTCATTTATTATTCATCTCCCTGATAAATATATGCTTTTGTAATTTTTACAGGGTTTTTCTGAAAATTTCCATGATCGGCCAAAATATGTTGGCAGCCCTAGTTCCCTATAATTAAGGTGTTCGTGTTTATGACAAGTTGGTGTAACAGCCGTGATTGTGCGATGACCAGCCGTTTTAAATTATTCTTTAATAGATCCTTTTCCATTTAATTCCAATAGATTGAGATCCACAGACTGAGGTGTCGGACGTCTTAACGTTAAAATTACTCACACCTAACATTTTTGTTAATTCAGGAATTTAATATATCATCTATATATATATAAAGGTCGTGTTAGTTACAGTATTTAAACTTAAGAACGGCTGAACCGATTTCGCTGAAAATTGGTGGAAAGGTAGCTTAGAACCAGGAGACGGACATAGGATACTTTTTATCGCTTATTCTGCCTTTAATTCTGGCGTGCATTAGATGGTACGTTTAGGTCCCATGTAATGGAGAGCCTATTAACCTCACTCACTCGGCGAAACACAACGCAAGCGTTGTTTCACGCCGGTTTACTGTGAGGCCGTGGTATCACTCCGGTCGAGTCGGCCCATTCGTGCCGAAGCATGGCTCTCCCGCGTGACAATCGTCGATCTTTTTTTTATAGTACGGGAAATTCTCATGGATTGTCTGCCACCTCGGGTAGCAGGGTATGTCAGCCTCGTAATGACTAAAAACAGCACTTGCCTTCTTTTGCCCTATAGTCACGGCGATGGGATTCGTGACATTCACCTTCAGTCGATCTGGAAATCTAACCCAGGACGATATCGCGCGATCACTAGACTAATAGAGCTGTTTCAGAACGACTCATGAGTCAGTTATAAAATACAGGTTGATAATAATATTGACCTCAGTACAATTAGAGCTAATTACAAACAAACGCTTCTCCATAGCGAGTCTCGACGCAATAACTTTGTATTGTGTGTCATGGCTTCTTGGATGACATGCGACGATTCAATGTGATAACAAGATGTTACAAAAAATAAGATTATAACTAGCCGCAAATCTATACTTATCACTACATACCTATTATAAAACAAAGTCGCTTCCAGCTGTCTGTCCCTATGTATGCTTAGATCTTTAAAACTACGCAACGAATTTTGATGCGGTTTTTTTTAATAGATAGATTGATTCAAGAGGAAGGTTTTAAGCTATTTAACATCACGCTACGACTCTTAGGGACGGGGCGGGTGAAACCGCGTGCGGGTCGCTAGCTAATATATAAAGCTGAAGAGTTTATTTGTTTTGTTTATTTGAACGCGCTAATCTCAGTAACTATTGGTTCGATTTGAAAAATTCTTTTAGTGTTAGATAGCCCATTTATTGAAGAAGGCTATAGGCTATATCATATATCATCACGCTTAGACTAAGTAACTATTCAACGTGGACGAATTCGCGGGCGGAAGCTAGTAGATAGATAAAGTTATTGTTAGTGAAGGAAAAATTGGACTGGGGGTAGAATTCGGACCTTCGTCTTCTAGTTCAATACATCAAACGCTATGACCCAACGAAGCCACAGCCATTCTCTCTCGCTCACATACATCTGCAGAGTTCACCAGCTCTGCGTGGATGGATGGAGCGTACTTTTTTTTTTGTAATAAGATGGCATACAAGTATACGGATACCGCCTGATGGTAAGCAGAAACCGCAGCCTAACGTAACTTTGCATTTTTATATAAAATCCGAGTCCGGTTCGAGCGGCATGTATCGGCAAATCTCAAAAACTACTGAAGCGATTTTGACACGGTATACACATCATTTCGAGAATTTTCTACAATAACGTTTGTATTATAAAATATACACAATGCTCATAGCCACTAGTAACTCGAAGGCAAAATTCCTTTTAAATGTCAATAAAAACTGAGTGATTATGAGTTCACTTGAATAACAATTATAAAAGTCATTTATATAATGACATACAATTAAAAAAATATGACAATGACATCTGTTTAGGGTCAGTACAGACTACAGAGGCCGTATTAAGACGTGTTATTGCCATCATTTTTAGGTTTTGAAAATGGGATAGCTCTATTTAATCTGTAAAAAGGAATACCGCTCGGTATTCCTTTTTTTCAATAGGAAAATGATGTAATACCACGTCATAATACGGCCTCAGGTTGGGTTGCTTGCTAGTTTAGTGACCCATGGTAGATTTACAATATTTAATTCCTGAAGTTTTGGATTCTTTACAACCAGTGTAAACCGCTTAATTGTACATTGTAATTATCTGTACGTTTTTGGAAATAAATACATTTTATTATTACAGATAATGGATACAATCCGTAAAAAAAATTTTGTTATTTCAACGTTTAATATTCGCGTAAATGTCTGAAATCGGACTCGGTACACTTTTGTATAATTTGAATAAGTATTTGAATTTGTAGTATATGAATGTATTCCCAGCTTTAAAATCAAGTTCTGATGAAATTTTCTTTTATCTGCTATACCTGTAAAATGTCAGAAGATCGCGCGAACACGAAGACGATTATGCTAGCTCATCGCAGCCCTGACACAGTAATGAATCAACAGCGCGTCATCCAATAATTACACGTAGGGCTGCCAACACTTCAATATTTAATGAGCAATTGAAACGTGTGTTAATTCGGCTTTTGCATAGAAAATAACTAAGTTATTAAGTAGGTAATTGAGTCTATGTAAATTATAGGTCATTTATTTTTCCAGGTAAAATAATATTAATAATTATTAATGTTATGATATAATGTTTGATTTATTCTTTTTTCGTAGCGAGTTCTATATTTTATATTTCAAAATCAAATGTCGAATTCGAAGTATAAATAAAATACGCCAACATCGTATTTTTAAAATAGACTTCTAAAATTGTAGCTTTTAAAGCGTCTGCTTTAAAAATGGAACGCTAGTGAATCTCGGTGTTGCTACATAAAAACATTTAGTTCCTATTTGTTGCTCTTTTCGGTTTCTCATTTTTATTATTTTTCACCAAATGGAGTTATTTTTACACAAAAAACTATTTGAAATCTAAAATGTAGAAATAGCAGTATGAGTGACCCATTAATTCCTATTGAAAGTGTTACAAGATTAAAATTTACAAATGGTACTTAGTGGAATTAAACCAAACCGCGCATACACCTATTCCCTTACTTACGTAGAAGTGCATTATTCAAAATCTGCTTCAACATTTCAGAGCGCAAGTATTTCAAACTCGAAACCCGTCGCGAACAAGCGCGTTTGAGCATTCAATTTAGCATAATATTAGCGAAGACTTTCGCAATAATATAACCAGTTCCTACATTCATGCTCGAAGAGTTGATATTATTAACTTGAATTTAGACTAATTTGTACTAGTTTATGACGAAGTACGAACTTATGCAATGTTAATTCGAACCGAAGCTAGAAGCCGAGACAAATTTTTGGTCAAAAGTAGAGACCAAAAATGTGTCTCCAGAAAAGCAATATTGGTAAATTAAATATTTGGAACCCCATGCTGGAAACTTTTGGAAAACTTCGGCGGGGAGCTGATTCCAAAACCTGAGTGTGCATGGGACGAAATTCCTCTGGATTCTCGCACAGCATGAGACTACAGTGGTTCTAAGGTATGTGGATGAACTCCACGCCGATGAGAGAGGTGCGATAATAGAATGTAATCGTTTGCATAATTTCAAACAATTCCTCCGAACACTGGCTATTGTACGAACGATAGAAAACACACACAGAGAGGCAGTCTCCCCTCAGACTTAAGTTATAGGCTACTTGTGAGATTATGATTGTTGACAATCCTCACTGCACGCCTCTGGACCGAGTCAAAAGAATCAAAAACTGGTACTCTGCTGCCACGCACATGCTGTAACTATATTCGTGATATAATTACAGCACTTGAATGGGCTACAACAAATAGAATCCGATAGGCAGAAGATAATATATAAAATAAACCGCTTGACTAAATGTGTGTTGATAAGGTAAATAAATATGTGATATTTTATAAGTAGGTAACGTAAATGTGGTAAGGTGTAGTAAGGTAAATGACAGGCAACCTTGTGCCTAATTATACAACGTGTTTTTAAATTCACCGTTTTTCTTACAGGGAATGAAAACACTCATTGCATAAACAAGTTCAATATGAGACCAGCCCTTAATATTATAGAAAAAAACAAAACACAAAACAATAAAACAGCCGTTTAGGAGTCCGGCGGACCGAATTTCCAATACAAACTTAATACCAAAATATTTATATTATACCAAACTATATATAAATTCTGGGAGGGTCACAGGATCGCAACCAATGGCTGGCGGGGCCAGCTCAACGTGGACGCCGTCTAACGGTGCCACAAAAGGACTCACTGAGTCAGTTAGGGACGCCAGAGGGACCGTCTCAGGTCGTGGTGCTCATCGAGGCGGGAGAGGAGGTTTAATTTCTGGGGCCCATATGGGAACCGGAGGGCCGAAACCCTGCCAAAGTGGTGCATCTATGCCTGGGGCAGGAACCTCAGGGCAAAAGGTCTCGAAGAGACCGTCAGGCGCTGAACGCAAGCGCCGACGGCTCCAGAGGCAAAAAGGTGTAGGGACCGGCCAAAAGACAGCGGGAGGTCAGTGACGAGGCAAGTGGCAGCGGTGGGCCACCCAAAAAGACCAAGGTGCAGCTGTCTGGGTCTTTTCGGGATGCGGTAGCAGCTGTTAAACTTGCCATCGTCCCTGACAACCACCCCTACTCTTCGCTCGAGGCGGAGGATGTGGATCAGCTCAGGGGTCTCCTTTTAGAGAAACTTGCGGCTGCTCCAGATCCTCTGCCCATTCTGGATGTGGGTCATGGTGTCGTGGCAGGGGCCATACACGTCTCCTGCCACGATGACATGGCAGCGCAATGGCTCAAAGCCGCGCTGAGTGGGGTTCGGGTGAAGAGTGGGGTAGAGGTCAGGGTGGTCTTGGCGGCGGATCTTCCAAGACCGGTCAAAATGGCCTGGAAGAGCCAGAACACCCAATTTCGGGACGCGGAGCCGGACCTGAGGATGCTCCAGAGGCTGAACCCGTCTCTTAGGACGGCGGACTGGAAGGTGGTAGGCACTCAAGTTGAGAGCCGCCACATCCGTCGTGTCGTCCTGATGGACCGGGTCTCCTCTGAGGTCATCCGAGGGGCCGGTTACGCGATACCGGGAGGATTAGGGCCGGCGGTATTCAAACTCCTCGAAAATTCCGAGAGGAGGGGGGAAACACGCCGGGATCAATCAACGCACGCAGCAACCGTCGGAGGGGGAGGGCAGGGTGGTTCGGGTGCTCCGGGGGAGGGTCCGGCTTCGCCAGTATCGGTGAGGACGGATGACCTACTCGGGGAACTGGACCTACTCGGTCTTGGCTCACCGACGGGGGCTGGAGGGGCCTAACTATAGGAACCTCATAACACCCATCTGTAGAGGACCAAGATGGAGGGACTAAGGTGCGTACAGATCAACCTTCAACATTCTAAGGCCGCCTCGGCCCTTTTGGCTAGGCAGTTGAAATTGAATAAATTTGATATTGCCCTCATTCAAGAACCTTATGTTTATAAGGGCGAGATTAAGGGTTTAGGCGGGACAGGGGGGGTAATCTATCAACATTCCGCTAAGGACGTGCGAGCCTGCATCTATGTCAGAAATGGTATAGATGCTTCCATCGTACGTGATTTATGTTCTAGGGACCTAACAACAACCTGGATCCACCTAGGGACGGGAAAGAGGGCACACAAGATCTTGCTCTCCTCAGCATACCTTCCCTATGAGAACAAGGAGCCAGTATCACCAATCATCAAAAAACTGGTGGAATATGGCAGCCAAGGGAACACAGAACTGGTCATTGGCTGTGATGCAAATGCGCATCATGTCGTCTGGGGCAGCACCGATGTGAACAGACGAGGGGAGGATCTATTGGATTACGTGGTAAGCGCAAACCTTCAGATTCTTAATAAAGGCAGCAGACCTACTTTTGTTAACAGGAGAAGGGCTGAAGTTATTGATGTCACGCTAGCCACTAGTAGGGCAGGCGCACACATTGAAAACTGGCATGTACCGAATGAGATCTCCGGATCCGATCATAGGTACATTTACTTTAGGTATAGGACCCATAACGATTATGCGACTGTACGAAGGAGGAACCCTAGACATACCGACTGGGATGCGTTTCGCAGAGACCTGGAGGTGAATCTAGGGAAACCTATTGGTAAGCTGAATTCTGTATTAGATATTGAATTTGAAGCTGATAGAGTTACTAAGGGCCTGCATGCAGCGTGGACAGATAACTGTCCTGAGAAAAAGGCACTTGGTAAGAAAGAGCCGTGGTGGACTCCGGAGATAGTACAACTACGTCGAGATACACGACAGGCTTTTAATGCCGCCAAGGCAATTAACGACTTTTCGGGCTACAGTGCTAGCCTCACAAAGTTTAACTCGGCTGTACGAAGAGCCAAGCGTAGGAGCTGGAGGGGACACTGTCAGGCGATCGAGAGTGTTTCTGAAGGCATGAGGCTCAGTAAAGCAATTTCTACAACTAAGGCCATTCCACTAGCATCTATTAAAGATGGGAATGGTAAACTGGCTGAGACTGGGGAGGAGGTCTTGAATGTAATGTTCAAAACTCATTTCCCGGGATCAGTAAAACTGGATGATGATAAGGAGGACTCAGTGACCCTGGAGGAGCTATCTATTCGCACCACCAGGGCTGACTGGGATACTGCTAAAAAGGTGGTAGATGAACATAGGCTCAGGTGGGCAGTGATGGGTTTCCAACCATTCAAGGCCCCTGGACCGGATGGGATCTACCCTATTTTATTACAGGAGGGGGCTGAGACTCTGATACCGCACTTATGCAGGCTGTATAAGGCGTGCGTAGCGTTTGGATACATACCTGCGCGGTGGAGGAAAGTCAAAGTAACCTACATACCTAAGCCTGGCAAGGGAGATTATGAGGATGCCAAAGCTTTCAGGCCTATCAGCCTCTCATCGTTTTTACTCAAAACACTTGAGAAAATGCTTGATAGGTATATTAGAGAGGGGCCTCTAAAGAGATACCCTCTCCATGGGCTTCAGTTCGCCTATCAGGCAGGGAAGTCAACAGAGGCGGCATTACATTACGTCGTAAGCCGCGCAGAGGCGGCACTGGAATCGCAGGAGGTTTGTGTCGGAGCCTTTCTTGATATCGAGGGAGCCTTCGACCGCACAACCTTTGAATCGATACAGCGAGCTGCGGAAAAACATGGCATCAACCAAACCATCATCAGATGGGTGACTTGCATGCTAAGGAGTAGGATCATTCATTCCACTCTCAGAGGAGACACACTCCACGTTAGGACGACCAAAGGCTGTCCACAAGGGGGAGTGTTGTCACCGTTACTGTGGTGCTTAGTAGTAGACTCACTACTAAGCAATCTCAATGAGGGCCCTTTGCTAACCGTGGGATATGCCGATGACATAGTCATACTTGTCAATGGCAAATTCCCGAACACGGTTTCAAATCTGATCCAAAGGGCTCTCTGTAAAGTAGAGAGGTGGTGCGAAGAGAATCACCTCTCTATCAATCCAAGCAAGGCAGTTGTCATTCCATTTACTAGGAAGAGACTGCTATCAGGCCTAGGCCAACTTCGGCTTTATGGCAAACAACTAAATTGGGCCTCAGAGGTAAAATATTTAGGGGTAACCCTGGATAAAGAACTGACGTGGCGAACACATCTGGACAATACCATAGCCAAGGCTCTAAGAGTCTTGGGTATGTGTCGCTCAGCGTATGGCAAAACCTGGGGACTTAGACCAAAGGTTGTGCAGTGGCTGTACACCATGATGGTTAGACCAATAATCACATATGGCAGCATTGTTTGGTGGCCTAGGACGCAACTAGGGATATGCAGGGAAGCCCTCGCTAAATTACAGCGAACGGCATGCCTAGCTATCACAGGGGCGTTCAAAACCACACCAACAGCGGCGATGGAAAAGGTACTCATCCTTGCACCGCTACATATTGTCATAGAGACTGAGGCCCGTCTTGCACTACACAGACTGGCAATAAATGGCCTGTGGGATAGTTCTAAGCCTAGAACTAGACACACAAAGCTTAAAATACAGGAAGGCCTTGACGAACTAACGAACATGCACTGCGACAAAATGCAGCCCATGTTTTGGTTCAAGAGATCTTACAAGGTTCATCTGCCGTCAAGGGAAGAATGGATGAAGGGACTCGACCCGCCAGAGGAGGGCAGTCTGATATGGTACACTGACGGTTCGAAAACCGAGTCGGGTACAGGGGCGGGCATATATGCAAGGGACCATAAGGTCAGTCAAAGCATGGGCAAATTAGCTACAGTTTTCCAAGCGGAAACATATGCTATTCTTGCCTGTGCACAACAGATGGAAAGTAGCGGTACCACAGGTAGGTCCATCTACATTCTTAGTGACAGCCAAGCGGCACTCATGGCCCTGACCTCCTACAGGATCGATTCAAGGCTGACCATGGACGCTGCCCGAACTCTTAATGAGCTGGGAAAGCGAAACAAGGTCAGGCTTGTTTGGGTCCCTGGTCATAGGGGTATTGTGGGCAACGAGCATGCTGACGAGCTGGCTAGGGAAGGTTCTGGAACCTCACTAATTGGACCGGAACCATTTGTAGGACTGGCTCCAAGCACAGTCAAAACGGCATTTCGGGAGTACGCAAGGGCGAGGCACACGGATGAGTGGTTGAGCCTCACGGGACTTGCTCACTCCAAGAAATTCATAGGTTCCTCATCGAAATGGCAAAATGCCATTTGGAACTCAAGCAGGCGGCAGGCCCGTCTTTTGATGGGGGCGCTGACCGGACACTTCGGGACTAACGCTCTCCTACAAAAGATGGGTCTGACGGATACATCAGCCTGCAGGGCCTGCAAAAGGGAAATTGAGAGCATGGAACACCTTCTGTGTACATGCGATGCAATGGCTGGAAAGCGAATGTGCCTTTTGGGTCAGGGTTATCCAAGCCCGGAGGACTACAGACTCATACCCCCAGGCCTCATTATAAAGCTCATGGAAGAGCTGTTTGTAGAACTGGGAGGGGATGAGGAATAGATTATCTAGGGGAAGCACAAAAGATCCCATTGGGTCGAAGTGCACTGAGGCCTTGCTGCCTCGGCCCTACACAAGATAAGATAAGATAATACCAAAATAAATCGTATTTCAAACACAATTTATTCAGTGTGTTATTATACGGATTCCGATACTGTTCACGTACGTTCCTGCTCTACCATTTCACCCAAAATACTTCACAGGAAATATATGTCCGGAAATGCAAATCTTAATAACTTTATCAAATTAGGAACGATTTTCCGGTCTTTTGTTTCGAAGGAAGTAGTAGTAGACGAAATGGTACAGTAGGAACATAACACAACGTTGTCCCAATCTGCATAATGAATTTAATTAATATATTTATTTTGGTATTACGTATTTGTGGGCAATAGGGTATTTTACACCACGTAAGAAAAAATATTATAATGCATGTTTATGATAGATTTTTTAAAAAGTAAACGAGAAACGTTAGTATTTATTTATAAAAATGCAATGTAAATTTTATAATTCGATTTTAAAAATAGTCTTTTTTAATCTGTTTTAAAACGCCATCCGCTATATTGGATTCCGACGTGATGTCACTCCGATAGTAACTTGACGTTACTTGGTCTTTTGCAGTTGTATTGTTTACTAACGAAGTGACGTCACGAGCCGAAGTAGCATGGCGGCTAGCGTTTCCGCGGGAAAATACAAAATCATAAATTAAAAATAGTTTTTAAGGCATTTTCGGTTTTATAAAACTGAAATAAAAATTCTACTGGTTCATTACGATCTAAGGATTAATTTAAAACAGTTTTCAAAAAAAGGTGTAATACTCTATTCACACGCTCGCTCCACCGGACCCCTAACATATATGTTTATCGTAACAGCTAGCTATATTATAATATATCAGCTATATTCAACTCTATTAGCTATATATAGAGTTGAGTTTCTTAGTGAACGTTATTGACAATTATGATTACTTTCATCTCCTTAAAATAGAACAGTGATTTAAAAATCACTGTGTATAATCTGTTGATTGCCATTATTCCACTTACTGGAGTGCTTAAAGTGTCCTACCCGGTAGGCTCACGCAGTTGGGTATGTCATACATAACATGACAAATATTAGAAATAGCAGTATGATAAGAATAAATAGCGACTGTTCACAAAAATATCGTTCCATTTTGTGTGAAGTATAGACGAAACAAAAGGGTCAGACAGTCTCCATTTATAGTGAGACTGGGTGATAGAGCATTGTTCTATTTCTGTAACAAACCGAAGTTATTATTATTATTATATCGATAGTAAACTCGATCATGGTCACGGATTCATGACATTTACCATGACCATAACAGGCTTTGCTCCGGTGAAATCGCTGGATCCCAGGAGAGCATGTTCATCTCTTCTTCCCGTTCTGGCGCGTGCCTTTCCCTTTATTTTTAAATAACTCATTCGTATGAGTTTTCATATATCAATCTCCTTCTCTTGACCTTTCTATGAATCTGTCAATGAATTGTTTATCTGGGATCTAGACATTCAACTTCTTTCGCTAACAGTCATTCTCATTTCTATATCTCAGTCTGTTTCTCCTTTTTCCTTAATAATATGAAGCGGCGGTAGCCTAATGGCTAGGGCGTCGGACTTGCGATCATGACTGTGGTTGCCGGTTCGAACCCCACCCATTGCACTACCGACGTGAACCCACTCGTAACACAAGCATTTATCTTAGCACGAGGGGTTAACAAGAATACTAGTAATGTGTAACCCACATTACAAGTAAGCTTTAAAAAAAAAATATATATAAAGGCAAAAACTTCTAAAATCTCAAAGCACATAAAGTCACAGTTGAATCTTTAAATTCTACTGAGCAAGCAGCCGGTGGGCGAGTGACGTGGGCACTCATCGACGAGTGTTTTATTTTGGGAGATAACCACCAGACACCGCGCAATATTTATTTACATTGTGTATCGATGAAAACTATATGAACAGGGCGTTGTAGAAAGGAATTTGAAGAATGAAAGTTATTGCGAAATGTTGAAGATAAACAATGGGAAAAGGCCTTTCAAAAGGCAAGCAACGCACTTGAGACTCCTCTGGTGTCCATGGGCGGCGGTAATTGCTTACCATCAGGTGATCCGTCGGCTCGTCCCTGATCCCATAAGAAAATGGGAGTGTTTTTCTTTTAGTTATTACGCCCGTATTCCTCGAAGGGTTAGGCAAGGGTGTCATAATATATACCCATAGTACTTAAGATCCTAGGGGCGAACTTATTGCCATAAACCGTGCCTAACAGTGGAACATTAGGGGATGAAAGTATGTGGTCATTGTTACTTTTCCTCTGAATTCAAGAATACTCATAAAAATCAGGTTATGTAAACAGTTTTTACTAGGTACTAGTAGTTCTAAGGATTTTCACATTGCCAGTTCAAACATCGATTCTAGGGCAACAGTAACCTGGAAATTGAGTTTAAATAAACTGATTGTGCTCTACCGTCGCATTTTTCGATCAAACATTCCAGCTCCGCGAAGCAACTAAATTGAGAATTTTTCTTCCGTCTTTAGTATCGCAGGAAATTGTTATATTACTTCGTTTTATACAATTTTTATTCACCTCAAGATAAGACGGCGTAGTGATAAGAATAAATAAACGCTATCTGCAAGATAAAACTGTTTGGTATCAGTTCTTTGAAGGATTACATCATCGCTTAATTTCTTCGCTAATTTTGGAATGAGTAACAAGGAATGAGTCTGTACTGCCCACGCAAATCGTAAGAGAAAGAAATACTCGCGAGTGATGGTCATTAACCTTATGTTAATATCCTCTAATCTTGGATGCTTCATCATCATTCAGACTGCTATAGTACTGTTGAGTACAGCATCCACACTAAACAGATATCTGTTTAGTTGTTTATCAGAAAGATTTAAATTACTGGACACTTATTCTCTGGCACCGAATTATCATCGACTTGTAATTGACTTGAGATACAAGAAACGTGTTCAAGCTTCTATAAATTATGCTTTGTCTAAGCCCTGAGGCAGAACCGTGTTGTTGCGATTGTATCCAAACAAAATTACTGAATTGCCTGCAGAGGTTTTCCCAAAAGACTACACAGCATGAGGTTCTTTAAAAAAAGGAAAGAAAAAGTTTTCACAAAGTCGACAACGCGCGAGCGTTACCTCTGGTAATGCCGACGTTCATAGGCTACGGTAACTACTTACCATCAGACAGGTCGAAAACTTATTTGCTACCTCAGTGGTATAAAAAGCTATAGTAACCACAATCAATATTCCAATTGATGCCTCTGAAAGAAGTGTGTCAACCTGATTTATAATTTAAAAGGAAATTCAGTTCTAGAAATCGATTCTACCTTTATAGAAAGTAAATAAATAATTTGCTTTACGTCGTCTGATATTCCATAATGATAGGACACCGGTCAAAGACCGTGGATGTTCGATATAGGGACGTACTTTTTTTTAACAGTCAAAGCTACAAGTTAACTTGTAGATGTTTGGTTGTAACCACTAGTCACAGATTTTATAGCGTTATATTTGATAACAAATCCCGATGTTACGCAAGTTACGGTCCGTGGTCAAGTACAGAAGTCAAAACAGTTAGAATAAAGTCTCTTTTCAACTTGCCAAGTTTTTTTATACCACTGAGGTGGAAAACAATCTTACGGCCCGCTTGATGGTAAGCAGTTGCCTTAGCTTATGGATGTCTGCAACACCAGAGGTGTCGGTTGGCTTAAAACCTTGTCACTCCTATTTTGTAGAACCCCATGCTTGTAGTGTTTAGGCAAAAATCTCGGCAGGTAGCTATCAGGCGGTGGAATTCAATAGCCTGATTGTACGTGGGACGAAGAAACAAATTCTAGACACTAAGCTAAATCTATTGATCTCGCCACAACCCTTACGTGATTTGCTGAATTAAAGTCCAGATATATTAGTATCAAATGTACTGTGTAAGTCTGTAGGTACATAAAACATTTATAACATAGTGTTAGTGTGTGTTGGAGCAATACCAGAGCAATTCTTGCAAACTATAATAAATTCAAGCCTCCAAGCGATGCCAGCATCTAATATTGATACAACACTAGTCCATAACCACATAAGGAAGTCTGGTGAAGAGCTGTGTGAACGGGGCCAATGGTCAAAGAACTTTGCTGGCTTGCGATCGATCGAGACCACAGCTAAGACCCAACTTTGTCCTATTTGCATATTGAAACTGTAGCTACAGCAGCTTAAGCGACATAGTCATAAAATTATCCTTTACGCCTTCAAGACCTAAGATCTGAGGAAGAACTTATTTATAAAAATACGAAAACATCTAACCTCCTATAGAGGTGTATAAAAGGTTTCAGACAGTTCAATTTGTGTAGGCAATGGGATTAACCCCTCTTGGGTACTATAAATACTTTGATAATAACCAATTTATTTTCCACGAGATTTGATAAAATGTTCGCTTTACCACGCAGTTCATTTTAGCTGTATTAGGGAGCCCCCTTTAGCAATTACGAGCTTCCGAAAGTACCGATTTTTATGAATTATATTTAGTGTGAGGTTACACAAATTAAAAAGATATTGCATTGAGCTCGACTAGTCAGCATTTATGCAATAATAATCATCTGATTGTTATTGTCTTTTTTAATAAACATTAAAAAAGACCATGATTCTCTGCGTGTTTCGGTATTTCTTCTCAGAGGTCGTCAGAAAAATCTAAACCTTAAATATCAATTATCATTTACATATTTGTAGTATGCAATCACTCAAGCAAATTCACTACATATCTCGTACATAATTATGGATACATTTCCATATTAAACTGAGCTCACATTGTATAGGCTGTACTACAGCTTGATATATATATGTCTAGCCGTGCGTATATAAAACATATAAAACAGTTTTACAACTTCGTTGGTAAAATCCCTTCCGAAAATAGCCTACCGACCTGGTTCTATAGAGTTTATTGTTAGAAATCATACGGAACAGGGTGATTGGACTTGCATTCCAGTCATGTTACGAGAGAGCAAATGATTCACGAATATCCGGAGATTCATACGCGGAACCGCACAAACGCGGAGAAGTCACGTCACACTTTCATAAAGGAAATTCTGACAGAAAGATACTGTATTTCTGCTATTGTTGTGAAGTAGGTAATGGGAACATCAAGAAATCTTGGTGCCATCAAGTTTTATTTTATGTGATAGGGAGATAAACGATCAGACGGATCAGCTGATGGTTTGCGAGAATCGACGCCCATGGACTCCCGCAACACTAGAGGTATCTCAAGTGGGTTGCCCGCCTTTTAAAAGGTTTGGACCTCCGGTACAGTCACTCACCCGGCGAAACACAACGTAAGCGTTGGTTCACGCCGGTTTTCTGTGAGCCCGTGGTATCACCCCGGTCGAGCCGGCCCATTCGTAATGAAGCATATCTCCCACAGTAAATTATCCCACTATTTCTTATGAAAAATATCATTTGAATGTATTGACTCTTGATGTCATGAGCAAGCAGTGATTTGTGATGGATTGTTTGGCGTAGCGGTTGAGCGATCGGATTCTACGGACGGAACAAATATTTGTAGATATATTTTTAACGGCATTAAAGAGATTAAGGGCCACTTGCAACTTTTGAAATATGTTTAAATTGAATTTAAACACAAAATGACAATAGACATTTAAGAAATTGGTGCAAGTAGCTCTAAGTATTCCTTGCCATAAAACTAGCTCCTTCTACCATAAAACTTCTTGTAAACTAATATAAATACCGTATCCTATCGCGGTGCTATCGGTCCTAAGACTGCATTGCGTTCTGATATGTCTGTCAACTGATAAAAACCTGTTTGCAAGCAAATAGGTACTTCAAATATTAAAGCTATGAATCTGACTCGAGGCGTGTTGGAAAATGAAATCCAAAATAATCCAAACTAATAATAGTTATAAATGCGAGAATTATAAAAGTGAGGATACCGGAGGCCCAAACCATTTTTCAAGGCAGGAAACGCACTTGTGACTCCTCTAGTGTCGTCCATGGGCGGCGGTAATCGCTTAACGTCAGGTGATCCGTCTGCTCGTTTGCCCGCTATCCCATAAAAAAAAACCTATCTCCAGCAAGCAAATCTACTGACAGATTTGACATAGAAACCGTGCGTTACACGTGCTCAAAAATATTGTTACCAACATAAAAAACACAGATAAAGATAAAGAAGGTACGGAGATATTGAGTTTTATCGATAAAAATTCTTAATATAATCCAGAGTGGGTTGTACTCTAGTTCCACGGAAAACAGGAGATTAAATATCCCGAGAAACGTTCATCTAAAGAAAAGCTGTTTTATAAATAAATTATATTTCCCGTTTGACTGAAGGCTCTTTATTTATTTATGTTTATTTTATCGATGTTTCATAATCTAATACAAAGTTATAATACAACAAGGGGCGGGGGGTTATACGGGAAAGTTCAATGTATGCAGGGCCGTCTTTAAGCTGTTGGAGGCCTTGGGCACTTTAGTATAATGGAACTCCTATGACAATGATATCACAGGGGACTTTTTTATAAGCAAATGCAAAAACAAAATGATTGAGAAATAGAGGGCCCCCTTGGATCGTGAGGCCCTGGGCAAATGCCCATAGTGCCCAGTGGGAGAGAGGAGCCTGAATGTATGTACTTAATGAAATCCGCTGTCTATATTCGAATTAATCAATCGATACAGCGATAGTTACGATGATTTTTTAACATCCAGGGCTTAGACAAGTACCATGAACGCTAATCGAATAGAATAGAATTGTCAATATATGCAAATGACATAACGCACCTTCAGTAAGACAAGGGCATAATTGCAGTTTTGCAGTTACTGCAATTATGACCTTGTCTTACCGTGCGATTAAGCTTTCGCCAAATCGAGCGTGCACAAATATCATCTCCATTTATTTCTATTCGTTTGTCTATTCCAAGTTCAGATTGACAATTGTCTACAGGTGCAGCCCTTATAACAAATCCGTCGATAGATTTGCTTACTTCAGTTAGGATTTGACATTAATTGTATGGAGATTATGTCAAAATCCTATCTCTAGTAAGCAGATTTACTTACTGACTGATCTTTTATTTTGGATCCACCGTAAATCATCCTAGACCGATAGTTATGTTATCGATATTCGTGTTGAAAAGTGTAATGGAGCTAAGATTTCTATCGTATTCGTTTTATTACAGTTTCATTATTAGCAATTTTCTGACGCTCGCTGTAAGCAACACCATGCTGTGTCGGTCGGTACTTGACTCAGCACTGTCAGAATTTCGATGGTTCGAGCGAAATTTTTGCTTTTTCTGACAATCGTAAGACGCTGAAAATTACGGCTTATTTCAAAATGTCTTAAAGTCTAATTTCTACTGACCTGGTCAGGACTTAACGAGCTGTCTCCGCTGGCGTTCCTCTCTTGGTTCTGTGCAGTCCGCTCCTGCTTGCACGCGGTGTGGTACTCCAGTCGCGTGCGTTCCACCTTCTGCAGCAGCTTCGCCCAGGGCTTCTGTGCTTTCTTGAATGCCTCGTCCATTTCTTTGCGTTCTTTTAGCTGGATCATTGACTGTGGGCAAGAGAAAATACTAATTATAGATATGTATCGGTTGAATGTTTTGTTGGGCAGAATTGTCACAGGGATTTGGGCTGTTTGCGTGATAACAGTTATCGAGAAATCGAGAAGGTGGAGTTCTGGTCGGAAAAGAATTGACTAAGTTGATAACGGGGTAATCCTCAGCCTCAGTAGATAAGTTTCTATGAGCCAGCGACACGTGCACATCATTTTAATGTAGCGTCTCTCCGTGCCTTAGTCTTCGACTGAAACTTCGCTTTTGGGAAAAATAGGGACTAGAGATATGAAGTGCCCATACATCGTCATAAATCTCAAAATTTCTTTATTTCTAAGTAAACTTCATAAATTCACTTTGTCAAATGTAGCTGATCATATTTTTTATGTTCAAAGATAAACAACAAACGACTTAAACCAGATAAGAACGTCAAAGTAAACAGATTACATTATAAGACGAGTGTATATTCTCTTTTGTGGAGCATACTTATTGGTTCTTATGGAAGAATATAAAAGAAATATCTTAGGATTTACCTATAAGGAAGGAAGGTTCTTTTTAAGCGTACGTGGAATTTTAGGGATCGAGTTGACGGATCTAACATCGAACGAAGGTACCTACTTATTAGTGAGCTTACGGGACAATATCGGACTTTCTTAATAGTATTGAGGTAACGGAAAGAGCCTTGCTTATGTCAGCTAATGAGCAGACAAGTCATTTGATTGTCAGTAGTCCGACCATGGACACCTGCAACTCCACAGGAGTTTCTGATGCTTTGAGGCCCCCTTTTGAGGAGAAGGGGACTAGCTCTCATGCACAGAAATCGAAACACCCCAAGGTGTTTCGTCGAACAGTCGGCACACGAACTCCAAGAGGTCTAACAATGAGCAAGTCAGATATTTTCTCGCCTCTTACGAATGTCAAGGAAACGTAATCTAACTTAATCTACACAGGGTGAATTGTTAATCTGGGAGTATGTATTATATATCTGTTTATTCGGAAAATAATTTGATTACACTAGTTTTATTAAGTTTGATAAGCACCCAGTCCACCCAGCAAGCTTCAGTAGAAAACGTAGAAAGTTATGGACTCGCTCCACGTACGGTGTGTCACCGACAGCATGACAAGTGTCGTCTGCTTCCTGGCTTGTGCAACCATGCAATTTAGTGCATGTTTTATGTCCTGCCGTATTTGGTATGCCGGACGAGTAGGTGTTATACATCAATGCTAACATTTCACAGTCGTTTTCTATGTAAGAAACTATCTAACACAAGTCTGGTAAGGAGGGTATTTAATAATTTATATGACACCTCAGCTCTCGTATTAGGGAAGTAGCCCTATGTTGCGAGGGACGGGGAACAAGGTACAACCAGATTACAAAAAATATTAATTCATTTGAATTCCTTAAAATTGACTACATAAACAGCGTTATCAATATTGATGTATTACCTAATACATAGATGTCCTATTGACTTATAATGATAATTCATAGATTTATAATGATATCACAAATATAACACAAGACATTTTTTCTTATCGGTCAACTTGCGCTACCAGAAATAAACCAGGTCATCACGTAGTTGTAATAATACGAACAAGGACTCTGGAGATCCTTCGATAAAACAAAAGAATGGTTGGTAAGGGCGTCCACTGACGACCCCAAAGTATTCGCACGGTCGCCGCGTGGCCCTTTCGCGTCGTCTGCGGGCGTCCTAAGGCGATTTTCTATGTCGGACCATTAAAAACTGATCTTAATCAGAGCTTCCGGATTAGATTCAGTCAAATATACGTCTGTTAACTTCGTAGAAGTAAATGATGGTCTCGTTATCGACTAACAAAGCAAACATTTTCATATAATTTTTTTACCAATAATGCCGAGCTATCTTTCTTTTTTGTATGGGATAGGGATCTCCTGATGGTTAGCGATCACCGCCGCCCACGGAGACCCGCACCAGACACCAGCGGAGTCTACTATAGTTCCAACGATATCACTGTGCTTTTCTGAATTTAGGATTTCCGAACGGCATACACGGAAAACCGCATAAAAAGTATTACTGCGCAAAAATATCGAGTTTTAAGGAAATAATGACGCATGTGAAATATTTGCGACTTTGTCTTTTTACCAAGTCTTTATAGTCAGTTTCAACCGGCAAACTGTGGGTGTACATTAGTAGGTATACCTCACCCTAACCATTCGGGCAATGCAGACGTGATGATATGTATGTAGGTATGTTTTTATAGTAAATTGATCACCGTATATTTAGGTATCATGTAATAGAGGAGGACTCTATTACCATTAACCGGGCACAAATCCAAACTATGTGTTGCTACTGAGAAACTGTAGAAATCTCAATGTAATTTTACGATTCTTCCAGTCTTTCATCATTTTTATCCAAGCTTTTATTATCGGAACTTCCTGAAAGAATCTTGTTATATGAAGATCCCTGCCCCGTAAAAAATGCATAAAACATGCCAGCAACAGTTTGCACAGGAAAATAACCACCTGATGCACTCTCCAGTCTCCGTTTTTACTTTATTTTCAGTGTTATCTGAAAATGTGTTGTTAGCAACGTAACAAAACCGCTAAAACATGTTTTCATGAAAGTGTTAGAGAGGGTGTGAAATAAACATTCACCAAAATGAGAAAGTTTGTTGAATCCATTGAGATATTAAGTACTAGAACAGCACTAGATGTATATTTTTAGGAAATTTAAGAATGAACGATATCTGTGTTCACGACACCGTGTAATTGGACTTAAGTAATTTCTATAACGATCCTTTATTTGTTTTTTTTTTATTTATTCGTATCATTGGTGTTAGTCGAATAAATGTTTTTTCAGCGTCTCGTCTCCAGTACTTATACTTTTAATAACTCAATGGGCGTATATAGGTAAAGTTTTAAATTGTTTCAGAGATGTGTGCGTAGAGTGCTTTTGAACTTTATTCAGCGTACCTACATAGTAAATGAGCTTGTAAAACATTTTTAGTTTAGAGTTGTTCTTTTTTGTGGCACTCCTTCAGTCTAGTATTTTGTGGACCGTTCGCTGATTCTGAAATCTAGTTTTCACTATGAATAAACGCAGTTTTTGTTCATTTTGAACGGTTTTCTCCTTCACATTGTATTATGTCACCCTAAAGAATCATAAGTGTATGATTCTGCGTTCCATGCTTACGTCGAGCAAAGTGTTATTAGGTTTTAATATAAATAAATACTCAGTAGTAGGGTGTATATCAGTACACATTTGCCTAACCCTTCGGAAAATACAATGTGAGATAGTAAGTTTATGTTGACTTAAATAATTTCGATAATTAACAGAAAGGTCTATTGCGACAATCTATATACTAATATATAAAGCTAAAGAGTTTGTTTGTTTGTTTGCTTGAACGCGCTAATCTCAGGAACTACTGGTCCGATTTGAAAACTTCTTTCAGTGTTAGAGAGCCCATTTATCGAGGAAGGCTTAGGCTATATATCATCACGCTAGGACGAAGTCGCGGGCAGAAGCTAGTCATTCTAATATTATATATAACTCAAAGCGCAACGATTAAAACATTGATGTTATATGTCCGATGACTGATGACAGTAATGAGTGCTGCATCACGCACGCCTCTATACTCTACGCTGTATAATCGATGTTAGACTACCTTCGTTTGCATAGGTACCTACATAATACACTAACCTTTTGATGTCGACAGATTATTTATCGAAATGTTTGCCTTATCATCGACCATGCAGTTTGGATGCTTCGACATTTCGCAACACTAGCTGTTCGGACCACGACTGTGAATCGCAGAAGGACCGCTTTTGAAATCGACGAAGAGAGAAAGATTTATTGAATTTTTCGTCCATGCTGTCTAGGTGGCTCGGTGTTTCGCACCACGGTGCGAATTTAAGAAGAGAAAAGAGACTTCACTGATTCACACCGTGGTCTAAGACAACGAAATCACAAAGGGTGTGTGCGATTCGCAACGTCGTGGTCCGAATATCTCGTGAGGCATCCGACTTGATAAACCGGACGCCTTACATCTAAATATGAGACTTGTGTATTCCTCGAAGTAGATGGGATGTTGGATAGATATTCTTTTTTATTCTTGCAATAAAATCCACATCCAAGTGTCTAGGACTGTCGACATACGCAAAAACCACCATTAAACTTCAGCTAGCAACAACTTTTAACACCCGACCGCGTCTCAAGTTAGGAGTTGATACCAAATCGAAAAAAATAACTAGAAGAAACTTACTCTATAATTATATGGAATCGTCTCGGAAATGTACTATGCCAAAACAAAGGTCCAAACCGATAACCAAATATAATAAAATAAAGAAAAACCGGCCAAGTGCGAGTCGGACTCGCGCACCGAGGGTTCCGTACTTAAAAATATTTTTATTATAATGTAGTTAACTAAAAATGTATGCTTTTCGTAACTTTTCCTTTATCTGTGCTATAAGACGTTGCTTCGTACCAAATTTCAAGATTCTGAATTCACGGGAAGTTTGATTTTTTAGGATCAAAGAAGTTTATTTCTCAAAAGAACATAGTTCACTTAATGAGATACAATATGTTTAAAAAATAATATGCGCTTATATATATATATTTTTTCGCAGCTCCAAGGGACAGTAGACCTGACTATTTGATATAAATTCCAGCTTGATACTTTCACGCGTTCCTGAGTAAAAGGGTCTTGACAGACAGACAGACGGACGGACAACAAAGTGATCCTATAAGGGTTCCGGTTTTTCCTATCGAGGTACGGAACCCTAAAAACATAATACATTATCATACAAATAGGCGAATTGAGTACATACTTCCTGAATCCATATTAATCCAACTATACCAGTGGTTTCCAAAGTTAACTGGACCGCGACCCATCTCATAAAACTTCCAAGTTCCGGACTCACCTATTTCTGTCATGAAGATTGCATTATTCAGTTAGGTACTCATACACACCGATGAGTGAATGAATTTTAGTATAGAGATCGCAATCGATCTCTATACTAAAATTCATTCACTCATCGGTGAATTCATTCACTTCATTCACTCATGGCCCGTGGAGAACGAGATATGTCTTTCTGTCATCGTTAGTTTGTTAATAAAAATAATGTAACACAGTGGACAAAAATACTACTAGGGTCATGCTAATTTCCGCCTGTCTGGGTCGACCTAATGTAAACACCTTTTATGCACTCATACAATAATATGAATACTGCACGTTCGACGAGAATCATCGCCATTGTGTGACAGCCTTGTGACCAATGATGGCTGCTATTGATGTAGTTAGGGTTGCCAGATGACCAGCTTTACACAGTCGTGTCCGGCCAAATATACACAAGTCCAGACTGTCCGGCTCTTGGTCAACCCAACCCAGTCAAAAGATGCTGAACGAATGCGAGCGAATGACTTTTTTTTTCTTTGAAAACATAGTTACAGAGGTATTTTTTCAATTGAAGTGGGAGAGCCATGCTTCGGCACGAATGGGTCGTCTCGACCGGAGTAATACCACAGCCTCACAGAAAACCGGCGTTAAACAATGCTTGCGTTGTGTTTCGCCGAGTGAATGAGGTTACCGGAGGCCCAAACCCTTTTAAAAGGCGGGCAACGCACTCGTGACTCCTCTGGTGTTGCGGGTGTCCATGGGCGGCGGTTAGCGCTCACCATCAGGTGATCAGTCTGCGCGTTTGCTTCCCTATCCCATAAAAATAACTGAAGTTAAGCGACACTGCGATCTACGGTGGAGCGCGCTTTCCTAGAAGAAACCGGTCACCTCGTGATTTAGACACCTAGATTAGGCATAGGTATATAATTTCCGGCGATATATGAATCTATGTCCGGCTTTTCTATTTTTGGACCTGGCAACCCTAGATGTCGTGGGCGCGTGTTTATGCTTGTCATTATAATTAAGTAAAATGTGGAGACTTTATTTATGGATGTTCTAATAGGCTAGCAAGTACTTGAAGATGATTGTTAACAAATATATCATCTAGAAAACAAAATCTATTTATGATCATGCATGTCTATACTAACGCAGTCGAGTAAATCACTCGATAACGACTTCCGAATCGAATAATTACACAAGATTACTCACTACTCTATCTAATAATTACCGCCAGTACTATTACAAAGTGCTTAACAAGTTACAACATATGAATGGAATTTGCAGTTATATTCAATCCGGATATGATTACGATAGCAGAAAGATATTGCTTACTTATGTGATAAATTGTACGTTTTATAAGCGTAAGGAAAATCTGGGGGCACGGTAGTGCCCCCGCCAAGACGAGCGCGAAGCAAACACTGCCGTACCATTCTTTACGGGAACCATTTCGCCGCATTTTCAGGCCCCTATTTGAGAACCTCTGGATAAGACCAGAACGCAGAAATTTTCGTCATCCAGTAAGCTATAATCACATACTTAAAATCCAAAATTTCAAGTCTGTAGGTCATTTAGTTCCGAAGTTAAGCGAAACCAAAGTTTCGCATTTATGACAATCACTCATGATCATCAAAATAGAACTAGTACTTCCCATAAACTCACGAGAGCTGAAATTTTGTACAGAATTAGGGTTTAATGGTCACATAAAGGGAAAACTATAAAAACTAGGATAATCGAAGATCTGGAGTACCTGGTGACCCTGATTAGAAAACACAAGAGCCCAACCAAACTATTAGAGATATCGCTTATAAAATAAATCAATAAGCCCCGTTTCTACAAAAAAAAAGTGAATTCCCATCAAAAACATTCTGTAAAAAACTAGCCAAGTATCGATGGAGCTGCTTATTTATCTCTAAAAAGTAATGAAATCTAGACAAAGTCGTGCCAAGTCTAAGGTTCCTTACTGCGATTTCTTTATTATTTATAGTTAATGTTGTGTGACTTGGCCGTTGACTTGTACCCTTGTTGTAAATTCAAATATAAAGGTGAATGTTCAACACATTTGTACACAGAGGATTACGTAGTATGAATTTTCGTTGAGAATATAATTTGAACATTCTTTAGACGTTAGAACGGTTATTTCAAATATAGTCCAATACGTAGATTTTAATACATAAGTTAGTGTCCATGGAGTTTTATCGCCGTAGAATCAGCGCATTGCGATATCAATCACATGTTATCAGCGATAATGTCAGTTCGACTTACCTATGTATGTAGTAAAGACCTATATTTATAGCATTCTACGTCACATTGTGATGTGATTGTGTTCTTGGAGAAGAATTGTCGGCCAGTAAAAACATAACTTGTAAAAAAAACCAAGTCTCGCAACTGAGTTCTTCTATCGTAAAAAGTTGTGAGATCCATGTAACACCATGTCGGTCAATTTATTCAGTCCCTACTTAAGGGTTCTTCTGTCTTAAGTTATTACGTAATTCGGATTAAAGAATTTATTTTCTTATAAAAACATTACAGTTTGCTTAAAATAAGATTTGCGACATTCTAGTTTGTTAGTAATACATTGGTTTATGCATCTGGCATGTTGTGTTAGTGAAATATAAGTACCTATTGAAATAACATTATAGATGTTCAATTGGACAAAAGTAATTATGATTGTGTGATTACATATTTCCTTAATTTAGTTTTAAATAAATTCATATTTTCACATTCTTTTATTTCGTTCGGTAGCTTGTTGTACAGCTGTGCTCCCTCAAATAAGATAGTTTTCATCCCATAGTTGGTACGTGGCTTAATTAATTTTATTTTATTTTGACTTCTTAAGTTGTGAGTATAGTTTTTTTTCTGTAGTGTTATGTTTGTTTGGATGGTATTATTGTGAATTTTTCTGACCAAAATGCAAGTATTGTATGTGTAGAGTTGAGTTAGATTTAATAATTTAGTTTTTTCATATAACAATTTTGTAGGGGTTAGATAGTGATAGTGATGTAATACTTTAATAATCTTATTTTGAAGTATTTGAATCGCTTTCAAATGAATAATTAGCTAACCTAACAAAATCTTATAGTGAACATATCAATATTACGGTTTAAGACATTTATTTCTCAAAACAGAATACAATAATTCACTTACATTGAGAAACACTAGATTATTAAAGATTAAGTGATCGGTGCGCAGCGAGAACATACGACCAGATCATAATTTATATATTGTATTCTTAGTAATTATTTTGGTTAGACTATATTAGTAATACATTCGTAATCTTGAGTAGGTGGGTAAATACTTAATTTTTTCTTACTTGTAATGTAGGTAGTCTAAGAATAGAATAAAGGTGTGTGCGTTGCGGCCAGTAACAAAAGGGGGTCTGCATCACGTATCGCAATGCAGTTCCTATAACAGTTTTATATGATAGCAATTGATGGCAATTATAAACTATTTTTAGTGATGTAGAATTTTAATTTTTTTTTAAATAGAAGAAGTGATTGGATATCTTTGATATCTTTTGGTAAACTGTTATAAATTTTTGCGCCCTCATATCTGATATTCTTGGTTCCGTGATTGGTTCGTGGTTTGAGTAAACAGATATTATTAGCATTTCTCATTAATCGGGTTTGGGTTTGCGCTTTTTTAATGAAAATAATTTGGGAACGTATATTTTTTGTTAATATTTTTCTAATCAATAGACACGTATGGAATTTGTACTTTTGGTTTAGTGTCATTAATTTAGTTTTATGGTAGACTGTGGTTGTTGGTGTCAAGTAGTTTAGATGGAAAAGTAGTTTTATAATTTTATTTTGGGTCGTTTGTAATTGCATCAAATTGCTTTTAGCGGCGGAGCCCCACACCTCAATTAAATAAGTAAGGTGAGATTTAATAAGGGAGTTATATATTATATATCTTACCGATTTAGGAAAACAACGCACTGAGCCTCGTAGTATTCCCATCAGTGATGAAAGTTTAGAGCGTAGTTTATCCAAATGTGGTTTCCATGTTAGGTGGCTGTCTAGTATAAGACCAAGATATTTTTCCGATTCAACTTTAGCTAGGGTTTCATTATTTATACGTAGTGGTTGAAAGATTGGAATATTTTTGTTTTTCGCACTAAAAATCATAAAGTTGGTCTTAGCCACATTGACCGTTAACAAGTTATGTTGGAACCAGGTATGCAGAGTATTAAGGTCCTTTTGAGCTTCGTCCACTATCGTTTGGATTTCATGCCCAAAGTAAAAAAGGCAAGTGTCATCGGCATATAAGGTAACATCTGCAGAAAGGCTTAGGTCCTTTATATTATTTATATAAATAAGGAAGAGTAAAGGTCCAAGGATGGAGCCTTGGGGCACTCCATAGGTCACCAGTTCGGGAGTACTTTTAGTATTGCCTATTCTAACTATCTGATATCGATCAGAAAGATACGATTGTATAATTTTGTGTGCAGATTTAGTAATACCAATTTCCTGTAATTTTTTAAGAAGGAGTTTGTGACTAATTGTGTCGAATGCTTTTTTCAAATCTATAAATATTCCAAGAGCTATTTGTTTATTATCTATTTTACATTTAACATTAGTTACAAGGTCTATGCAGGCAGATAGTGTGTTTGATTTAGAACGAAAGCCATATTGCTTTTCATATAGGATGTTATTATCGTTAAGAAATTTGTCCAAACGGTTGAAGATAATTTTTTCGAAAATTTTTGATATTACCGGCAGTACTGAGATGGGGCGGTAGTTCCCCGGGTCAGTTTTTTTACAAGATTTGAAAATGGGGCTGACTTTAGCTAGTTTCAGAGAGTCAGGAAAATAGCCAGATTCAAGGCAATTGTTGATACAATTTGTAAGTTTAACGAGTATTAGTTTTTTGACACCCTTAAGAACTTTGCATGATATTTCATCAAGACCGGTTGTTGTATTTGAATTTAAGTTATCTATAATCTTACTGACTTCATCAACAGCTGCTGGCGAGAATGTAGATAGTTCTGTTTGATTTGATTTGTATTTGTTGCCATAAAATTGACTGTATGTTTCAATATCATGATATTGTGCAGGTATTTGGTTCGCTAGTAATGCACCTATATTAGCAAAGAAAGAGTTGAAACAGTTACATATATCAGATATTTCAGTGAAACAGCCAGATTGCGTTTCGAGTTTTGATGGAGCAGTAGATTTTTTTGTTTTATTATTGCTTAATGAGTTAATTAGTTGCCACATTTTTAGTGGTTTTTTATCACAGCTCTTAAAAGCCTTCTGGTAATAACTAGATTTAGCATCTTGTATTAGTTTATATACTTCTTTTCTTGATCTTGAAAGTTCTATCTCAATATGTGCTTTTTGTTCTTCTGCTTCTTTGTTATGTGTTGAGTCGATACGTCCTCTTAATAAACTATTTCTTTTGCCTATTGCATCAATAATTTTTTTGTTGATCCAATCCGAATTTGGTGAATTTTGTATTTTAGTCTTGTAAATTCTGTTTTCCTTGATGGCAGCTATCAGTTTTTCATGAAATTCTTCAAATTTTAGATCGTTGTTCAGAGAAAAATTTTGTTTGATTGTCTTGTACAAGTTTTGGTAGTTAATGGTAGCGTAGGTGATATTTTTTTTCTTTTGTGGCTTGTAATTGTTGATTTCCAGGTATATGTGTTTATGGTCCGACATCGCTGAATTTACAATGGCTAGATGAAACTTATTATTCTTGAGATTGGAATATAATACAATATTAAAAATCTTTAATGTTTTAAGTAAATAGATTAACTTGTCGACCCTCCATTTTCGTTTTTCTATTATATTACTGCCTAATCTAATCCTAAAATAATTTCGAGACACGTAACCATCTTCTTTTTTTTTTCAAGAAATTAGTAATACTAGCTAAAGGCTAAACCGTACCTACTATTTTTTTAATTTCGCCTGTATTCCCCGAAGGGTTAGGCAGAGGCGTACTAATGTACACCCACAGTTCGCCGGTATGTTTAGGTCCCATGTAATAGGGGGCGAGCCTATTGCCATTAACCGGGCACAAATTCCCAACTCCGAGCTGCTACTGGGAATTTCATAGAAAAACCCAATAACACCTTGTTCGACCTGGGAAACGAACCCAGGACCTCTAGAACAAACTAAAACCTGAACAAACAACTTTCAGATATTGCGATTATGCTGTTCCAGGTTGTATGAGTGGATGTGGACCTGCTGTAATATTTCTCATCTAAGCAACGCCCATCTTAACTTCGTGATATCAAGATAATTGAGTGCGTCATACATTATTTGAGACGCGATTAGCGTTGTTTGAGCGTCCGCGTTTCCGCATATTTTCGCAGTTATCGCGTAATACGCGCAAACGTGCTCTGTTTGCTCACAGATTTAATCAAGTTCATGCGCTAAGTAATGAGCACACCTTGATGGTTATCGCAACCATAAAGTAGTAAATTCTTCATAGAAGAACCACTCTAACGTGAGTTTTTTGTCTGGTTTGGTACAAGCGAAGTTGTAGTCCAATTGTTAAAAAAATTAGGTTCCCTTGATCTTAACGGTAGGGTTGGTTGATTTTATGTTGGCAATGTTGTTACAGTGTTATAAATACATTGGACAGTATAACTAACTATAAGGATGATAACTTACTCTTTGATGATAACTGACTAACTCAGAGGATAATAGGTAGAGATAAATTTGTAAAAATTAATAACTGCAGATTTTTTAATACGTTCGCCGATACAAAGATATACCTTCCTACCGATCTTAAAAAAACATCATCCTACTAATATTATAAATGCGAAAGTTTGTGAGGATGGATGGATGGATGGATGGATGGATGTTTGTTACTCTTTCACGCCAGAGCGGCTGAACGGATCTGGATGAAATTTGGCACAGAGATAGATTATAGTCTGGAATAGCACATGGGCTACTTTTTATCTGAAGTCCACGCAGACGAAGTCGCGGGCAGAAGCTAGTATAACATATTATGCAAATAAAGAATTTGATTTGAACAGTATCTTCACCTTAGAGAAAGGACCTTATCCCGCTCACCATACCTACCATAATCGTATATAAACGAATATAACTTTGGTAGTAGGAAGGCAAAGCGGAGGTCACTGCAAAGGTCAGTAGCGATGGTGTTATTTTCCCGTTCCCCGACACCTGGCCACGTGCCGGCCGCATTAACTTTGAAGAGGCGTCGCAATAAATTATTCACGCAAACACGTAAACTAGAGATTGCGTATTTTTATTCTGACATTATTTTTATAATCAGACAGATACGTCAGGATAACAGAAGGCGTAAAGAGTTTGATAATAAAGGTGTAAATGAAAGAAACGCGTGCAAAGATAATTAGCATCATCACTATTTATATTTTTTGGCTGCCCCATTAGTCTAGCACAGCTGCTCAGTATATGTCCTGGGTTCGATTGGTGATTGTCTTTGGTCGAGCAGTGTTTTTATATGAAACTAGCGACCCGCCCGCGGTTTCACCCGCGCTGCCCCGTTCCTAAGACTCGTAGCGTTATGTTATATAGCTTAAAACCTTCCTCATGAATCACTCTATCTATTAAAAAAAACCGCATCAAAATCCGTTGCGTAGTTTAAAAGATCTAAGCATACATAGGGACAGACAGCGGGAAACGACTTTGTTTTATAATAAGTAGTGATTCTCAATAGCAGCTCGAATGTTGGATTTGTACCAGGTTATTAGCAATATTAAACATGTGAATAAACATATCGAGAACCACCGCATCTCTGCGAAGCCCTTCGGGGTATACAGGCGTGATGGTATGAAAGTATTTAATGTATCTTTGTTGGCGATCCTTAATTAAATAAATAAATAAAAGTCCACTGATTAATAAACCTCCGCTACATACTCGTCTATATCTCTACAAATAAATAAAATTGGAGTGTCTGTTTGTAATATTTAATTAACAGCTTTTTACTAAGTGCATTTGGATGTATACACGGTACATATACCAAAACAACATTTTTTTAAATGTTTGTCTGTCCGTCTGTTTGTTCCGGCTAATCTATGAAATGGCTGGACCGATTTTGACGGGACTTTCACTGGCAGATAGCTGATGTAACAAGGAGTAACTTTTGCTAGTTTGATATTTTTTTTAATACCACGCGGACGAATTCACGGGTAACAGCTAGTAGATAATATAATTCGGTATTAGATACGGTCAACGCTCTAAAGAACAATTTCATCTATGTATCGTGAACAGTGCAATCTCGTTTGCATCGGTTGGGCACGTCGCTCTTTACATATTCAATAGGCACAGCCATTTTATTCAACTAGTGTAGCGAAACAAGGAAAGTGCGAATTTTGTAAACGACTGAGCAATTTCTATTCAGTTCATTAACATCAAAGCACGTTCTGTTTTGAACTGAATTTGTGACCAATCTTGATCTTTCATTTAGAATTGCTTTTTTACTTTCTTTCTTTCTAAAATACTGGGCTGACTCAGCGAACCGATTGCAGGTTTTCCATATGATTTTCAGATACCATGAATATACAATAATACACTAGAACGATTTGAAATTGCCCGATAACAAATAGCAATCCAATCCGTCTGAATATTCATAAAATACATAGTTTATAGACCGCAGCGACTCTATATCTCGTGGCCCTTTTTTATGGGATAGGGGAGCAAACGAGCAGACGGATCACCTGATGGTAAGCGATAACCGCCACTTGGCTAATGAGGCAGTTACACGTTGTTATTTACATGATGTACAATGTATACGCAAATTACTATATTTATATTGAAATTTCGGCTTTATTATTATATAATATGCATGTTTAATACGTATAAACCTTCTGAAAAAAAAACCGCTGTGTGGTATAAAAAACATGTGTTTGTAGATGTCAAAATCCGTTGCGTGATTTACTCGTAGAAGTTAGCAGAGAAACAGACAAAAGAAAAGAACGACCTTCCATTATACGTACAAGTATTAAGAAATTGTGTGTTGTCAAATGACTGAGTATCTATTTTGTCGTGTCCTACTAATTTGTCTTGTCTTCTTCTAATACTACTACTACTATGTACAGTCAGCGCCAAAAGTCGCTGAACACGATGCAATCTTCAAAACGTTTTTACATCATTAGTAACTAAAAAATTCTGACCTGAGAAGTTAGTACCAGTTTTCTTATATGCAAAAAACTGGTACTAACTTCTCAGGTCAGTTTTTTTTTAAACTGAATTTTAAACGTTTTGAAGATTGCATCGTGTTCAGCGACTTTTGGCGCTGACTGTACTTCTTCTTCTACTTCTATGTGTCTCAATCTCAAAAACTACTTCGAGCACAATTGTTCCGCACTCCTGCGCAATCTAGTATCAACATTAGTTTAACGAGTAAATCTGTGTGTTACGTCCAGCAATTTTCTAATCAGATACAAGGCGTTTCTATTAACAAAACTGTGGGTGTTCTAATTCCCGGTGATTTACGAGCGCATTGAACTGAATCGCGGCGAATAACTACAATTGTCTGTTAGAGTAGTTAATATATGAAATGATTTATTTGTATTGCTGGAATTTGTTTTTACATAGGTGTGTTTGACCGGGAGTGCTCATTCGCATAATAAAAATACAGGTTTTTTTTTAAATGAGCGTTGCCCCATACTATAGGATTTCTCCTGTATATTTGCTCCATGTGGGGATCGAACCCACAACACGTGTCGTAGAAGCCGATCGCTCAGCCGCTACGCCAAACGATTATAAGTTACACAGACCCTGCGGTTTCGTAACGTTTCGTTGAAAGTGTAAAATATAAAGATTTTTATACCACATAGATTCGTAAACCGAAAGAAGTCTGCCTGTACTGTTCTGTTTCTAAGTAAAAAGGTAAAAAAAAGATCTTTTCAGGTACTGTTTTTCTCCCCTTATTCATAAAAATATAAAAGGTCTCATAAACTTCATAAAGCTATAATATTAGTTTTTTTTTTAAAAAAAAGGTTACTAGCAATGTGGGTTGCACATTACTAGTTAGTATTCTTGTTAACCCCTCGTGCTAAGTTAAAATGTTTGTGTTACGAATGGGTTCACGTCGGTAGTGTAATGGATGGGTTTCGAACCGGCAATCACATGATCGCAAGTCCGACGCCTTAGCCATTAGGCTACCGCCGCCTTTAGTAGTTTAACCAGAAGACGCAGGTACGAATCCTGCCCGCAAGTCGAATTTTTCCTTAACTAAAATAACTTTATAATGTTAGCATGAAAAATGCCAAAAAAATACAAAAAGATTCTTTGCCCTGTCACAGAATATCACGTGTCAAAACAAGCCTGTTAAAAAAGAACGTAACTGCAAAATTTTCTGTACTTGATATGTATGTAAGTGTAATCTTTAACGTGCCTTTTAGCAAGTACCTATGTATATATTGGAAGCAACACGTTCAAGCTCTTCATTCCCTCTAGCTATCCTTTTAAAGAAGCTGTCATCAATATGAACATAGCAATCTGTCACACACTTCAAATGCGTCTACTGCCTAAGGCTCTATTCACCCCTTTGCGAAAAAGCGACACTCGTATCGCACCTTCGGTAAGACAACGGGATCTTTTCTTACCGAAGGTGCGATGGGGAGAAAACGTTAAATATAAATGCTTGACATTTTTGCATACGTAACAAAAATTAAAACAATTTATTGCATTATTCAGCTGTCTTTGTACAAAGACGACATAAACGGGTAAAAATGCACTTTCTACGAGAAAATGTTATTATAACACAAAATATGCTGACTGCGGTTCGCTTTCATTGAAAATTCTAGTTTAACGCTATTCAGTTTCTTTTAATTAAAAGAGCCATTATATTTCAGAAACAACAAGATGACAGCGGCTAAAACAGAACAGGACGGTGACAATTATGTATATAAGTTGTTTAAAGAGACGAATATGTATAAGATATACTACTAAGAGTGAAGAGCATATAATATATTACCACAGAAAGACTGAGGATACATTTACATATATATATAACCAGAAGAGCATATGATCCGTACCACCCTGTAAAACTAAGCTTTGTAATAAGTTTTGGTGTATTTGTTACATTAATTTAAAAAAAAGAAGAGAAGAGAAGTGAGAAAGATAGAGAGACGGGACTCTATAGAAAGTCGGCAGGATTGTAAGTAAAATGCAGAACTACGAAGAAAACAACTGATGAGAAGGTAGCTTGGATATATTGATCTATATCTATATATATAAAAGAAATTCGTGTTAGTTACTCCATTTATAACTCAAGAACGGCTGAACCGATGTGGCTGAAAATTGGTGGAGAGGTAGCTTAGAACCAGGAGACGGACATAAGATACTTTTATATGTCTTATACCGTTCCCGTGGGATGTGATGACAGACCGAATTCCACGGGGGCGAAGCCGCGGGCAGAAGCTAGTTAAAAATAAATTGCTGGGGTCAGTAGGAATAGATGATATAACACTACGATAAGTAAGCTTACGATAAGCTAGCTTGTATTAAGAGTTTCACGGTTCACGTCGGTAGTGCAATGGGTCCTCAGGTCTCCTCACAGAATGTGAGGAATTAGACTAAGTTAGAAACATAAAAATTAATATATAACAATTCCACAAGTAGGCTATGCTATGGCATGGTTCTGTTAGGAGTGTAAGTATGCATAAAACTTTATTTCCGAACGAAATTTTATACAACTCCCGCAATAAAAGTACCCTCAACATGAAACATTCGCCGCAGTCTTATAACATTTGCAGAGCGCACAAATAAAATAAGAATTTAATAAAATATGACGCCGAGACAAGGTTACATGCGCTGGAAAATTAATTTTGTATTGTGCAATATAATTAACTAGCGACCTAAATTAACAGACTATTTAATTGATTTTTTTTATTATAAATACTTTATGGATTAACAACACTGATTTCATAAAACTTGTCGTGGTCTCACACAACAGGAGTATGCTATACTAACTTCTGCCCGCGACTTCGTCTGCGTAGCGTGATGATATATAGCCTATAGCCTTCCTCAATAAATGGGCTATCTAACACTGAAATAAATTTTCAAATCGGACCAGAGTTCCTGAGATTAGCACGTTCAAGCAAACAAACAAACTCTTCAGCTTTATATATTAGTAAAGATTATTGTGTCATTTTTTTAGATTTTTGTCTATCGAATCTGTCAGGCCTTGTGTCATTTGGTATCATTGGACGACCATTTTTTTTATTGATTGATATTTTTTGATGGGTAAGGGGCCAAACAAGCAGACGTATCACCTGATGATAAGCGTTTACCGCCACCCATGGACGACCGCAACACCAGAGGAGTCGCAAGTGCGTTGCCCGCCCTTTAAAAGGGTTTGGGCCTCCGTTATCCTCACTCACTCAACGAAACACAACGTAAGTGATGCTTCGCGCTGGTTTTCTGTGAGGTTGTGGAATCACTCCAGTCGAGCCGGCCCATTCGTGGCGAAGCATGGCTATTCCGCGGTATTATATTATGTCAGAAGACGAACTGACGACAGAGCCACTTGACGGTAAGTAGTGATCCCCGCCCATAAAGACTGCAACACTAAAGGAGTCGCCGATGCGTTAGCACACTGTGAGAGTCAAAGATTCAAAGATTTATTGCTTACTAAGTGTACTTACATTAAGGTGTTAGGTACATTACATTTTAGTGAACTTATAACTTAGCGGCCTTTTGCAAGCATTGCAATATGGAGGGCTATACGAATTAATTAAGTAATATTTCTATTTGTTTAAATTATTAACTTTAATAACAAAGTGTATTTATTTATTAAATTATGTTATGTATAAATAATATTATGAATTATAAATTATTATTTCTGAATTAGAATACCTATCAATTATTAAAAGTTAGTAACATCACTTAATTAGTAAACTTAAATATTTTGAGTCGCAGTAACCGAGGAGGAACTGTCGATCACGCGACAAAAATCGAAACACATACAAGGTGCTTTAAGACAGTCTCCGACGTGGTCGGCAGCCAGTCAAACCTCAAGAGGTCCTACCACCGAGCAAGTTAGATATTTTCTCGCCTCCTACGAGATGCCTATCTGAATGGCAGTGAGGTTTTGAGACAATTGTAATACCGAGCAGACTTGGCTCCTGCGGCTAAGTTTACGGTTGCACTTTATTGTGTCAAATTGTTTCAAGAATCCTAAAAGAATCAAAAATATTGTATCAGTTTTGTGTGTCAAATCTGTCAGTATATTTGTCACTAGCTTCCGCCCGCGACTTCGTCCGCGTGGAATAGTTACTTAGTCTTAGCGTGATAATATATAGCCTTATAGCCTTCCTCGATAAATGGGCTATCTAACAATGAAAGAATTTTTCAAATCGGACCAGTAGTTTCTGAGATTAGCGCGTTCAAGTAAACAAACAAACTCTTCAGCTTTATATATTAGTATATAGATTAAGTTCGAACGCCCGAGAACTATTCAACTGATTTCTGGTCATGGGATGCACAGGGTCCGAAGCGTTGGAATTTGATTTGTACTAGGTAATATAATGCGATAGAATCCGTAAAGATGTTTCACTTCCATATGACAACGATTCAATTTTACAATTTTTAACTGCCTCATTAGCCAAGTGGTCCTGAGGGCGACTGCTACGCTAGAGGTCCTGGGTTCGATTCCCAAGTCGAGCAAAGTGTTATTGGGTTTTTCTAGGAAATTCCCAGTAGCAGCTCGGAGTTAGGAATTTGTGCCCGGTTGGTGGCAATAGTAGGGGGCCCTATTATATGGGACCTGAACATACCGGCGAACTGTGGGTGTACATTAGTACACCTCTGCCTAACCCTACGGGGAATACAGGCGTGATGGTATGTTGTTCAATTTTACCTCCGAACAGCTTTCTTTGACAAAATTCCATTCATAATTACCATATTCCTAACTAAACAGATGTGCGTGTTATTCTTATTTTATGTAAAATAACGTAACCAAAATGTCGCTTAAGTTGGTAATTAAGATATTACACATACATACTAATTGAAATATTATAAAGTCATTAACGGCTAATCGGTGCCCTATGGATTCGAACTAATGTAGGTCAGATAAGAAACAGGTTTTAAAGGAAATTAAGTAATAAAGTAAGTAAATAATGTAATGTAGGCTATTTACTTCTGCGTATAAATAAAACAGGAGTGTCTTTTGTAAACTGCCATCAATAATAATTGTATTAGATCGAAGATATAAAATACTAGCTTTTACCCGCGGCTTCTCTCACCTGCAGCTATATTAGGATTAGAAATTCAATTCAATTCATTTATTTAATAGACAACAAAGGCCCACGTGTTAGTAAAAATAAAATACTTAAAATAACTATGTTAGTATGACAATAATAAAAATAATTAATATAAAAACAAGTTGTGTGTCAAAACAAAAAATGGGTCCCAAAAATAGTTTAATGAAAAACCAACAGTGATGATCTCTTCTTTGTATTGGTCTCTATATATATCAGAGAGGTCAAGCTGTATCTCAGGATTCGTTTAATTAATTGAGATAAGAAGTTCACCAGTTTTTAAGTTGGAGCATATATTTTCTAGCAGTGATAACAAAATTAAAAAATATTCAGTAGTTTTTACGCCAACCGGTAACAAACAGACAAGAATATTAAAAATCTCATTTTTTGTTTCGGAGACGTTTACATTCCTTAACACACTCGTTTTTTTTATATATCTTCAATTTACAGACAGCTTTTTAAAACGAAGATTTAAATTAATAAAACCTCTCGAAACATTTTAATCTTAAACGTTCGTTAGTAAATATAGTTATTTTTTTTTATCTTCCACCAAATCATCCGTCAGCTATCAAATCGGTGTTATTAGGCGTTTTAATTTTTTTATACATGTTTAATAGTTTCTCATTAAACATAAATCGAAATGAAGCGTTACTAAATATTTTGAAATAATATGGAGTTAGGTATGGCCGCTCTAAACCGAGAGCAGTGGAAGAACGGTAGAGAAGCCTTTGTCCTGCAGTGGGACGATTATGAACCTTATTTTCATTATGAATAATGCCCAGCAATCTACGTATAAAAAAATATTTTTCTGCTACTAAGTGACAATCACAATATCTTTCACTTCGGGCGGGTAAATTCATGTCTCGGATGCTTGAGAAGAGATTAAGAAACTAAGCATGATGATAATGTAATGTCATATTTCTCATCCACACTAATATAAACGAAACTCAACTAGTTTGTCACATTTACACGCCTAAACCGCTGAACCAATTTTGATATTTTTTTGTATAGAGATAGATTAGTTCTTGTAGAAGGACATAGGCTACCTTTTATCTCAATAAGTACTTTGAAATTCGAGTGAAACCGCAGGCAACTGTTAGTTTAAATATCAGAAAAACCAGTGATGCATGCATGTTTAAATCTCGTCACATTCATGGTAATGAAGCCATGTAAATATATATCGCACATATGTAAGTATAATTTAAAATACACACGATGATCTGGCCATAATACATATGTACTTGATTTTGTATAACTAATACAAGTAAAAAACCCTTTATATTTAGTCGTAAGAGCGATAATAGCGTTTTAACTATCAATTTATAGGAACACCGTTATGAAGTTCTCCTTCCTAATATAAATAAGAAAAATAATTAGAATTGATTTTCTGAAGATATCTAAAAGAAACACGAAGACGAATTGAGAATCTATTACTTTTTGCAGTCGGTTATTTTATAAGTAGCAATTAACGCAAGAGATAATTGCTCACCTCAGGTCGGGGCCGTTGAGGTATTAAAACCATTTTACTCATTATATCATAATATTAACACAGGCGTAAGGTGGCAAGTGGCAACGCGAGATTGTTTAGCAAACAATGGACGACCGTGAACGTCTCCGAGTAAAGCCTGTACTATTATGTATTCTGTGGTAAAGCTTGGGTTATACAGGTGTAATTTAAGATGCTATAATCAATCAATATTGAACAATTACTGAGGTGTCGGACTGGCGACCGAGGTATGTACTTTTTTATAGTAGGTACGGAAGACACTAATATGTCAGCCAATAACAAGACGTTTAGAATTGGAATATTAAAAGGAACAGTGAATTTATACTAAATAATGAATATGAAAATAAATTAAAGCGAAGCGGCGGTAGCCTAATGGCTAGGGCGTAGGACTTGTGATGATCTGGTTGCCGGTTCGAAACCCACCCATTGCACTACCGACGTGAAGCCACTCGTAACACAAGCATTTAGCTTAGCACGAGGGGTTAACAAGAATACTAGTAATGTGTGACCCACATTGCTAGTAAGTTTTATATTTAAAAAAATGAGACCAAGTTCTGCGAAATGAACTCTACACTCTGGTCTTTGAAAAAATCAAGACAGCCACCTAGCCATAACTATACTAGTGTTAAACACATGGAAATCGTGCTGTCTACACAAGTTTTTGAAATTTCTGCTTGCACGCACGACTTTTCCTGTAATTCGAGGAAGCAAACGGTACACAAATAGGTGGATTGAAACTTTATCTCATTACAATATCGATGGAGCAAACATTTTAATCCGCTCCGCTCTTCTACAAAAAAAATTGAGACTTCACATCTATCACCTATATCAAGAATAAATCAAGAATAAAAATAATAGTTTCAGCCTTCAATAACAAGCCCTAGTGCAGTAATAACTAATCTAGATTCATGAATTCTATAATCAAGGGCCCGTGGTGATCCCTGTGATTGTTCATTATAGCAGTTCATGGCGAGAGCCCATCGTCGGCTAGATTATTACTATATATACGACTACACAGTCTATCGATAATGGTTCCTATAGCAATATTAACAAGGTTTATTTCATGAATTTTTCATTCATCCTGTTCTTATTTTTGGACCCAAATGTAATCTTGTCCTTATAAAGCTAATACTACAATTTCACTTATTATTTAACTTGTAGTGTCATAACATAACATACCATCACGCCTGGATTCCCCGAAGGATTAGGCAGAGGCGTACTAATGTACACCCACAGTTCGCCGGTATGTTTAGGTCCCATGTAATAGGGGGCGAGCCTATTGCCATTAACCGGGCACAAATTCCTAACTCCGAGCTGCTACTGGGAATTTCATAGAAAAACCCAATAACACTTTGCTCGACCTGGGAATCGAACCCAGGACCTCTAGCGTAGCAGTCGCGCTCAGGACCACTCGGCCATTGAGGCAGTTACTTGTAGTGTCACCACTTCTAAATTAATTCTCAACGTTTCGGATCCTTTACAGCTGAGGTCCGAGTGAGAGAGGTTACCGGAGGCCCAAACCCTTTTAAAAGACGGACAACGCACTTGTGACTCCTCTGGTGTTACGGGTGTCCATGGGCGGTGGTTATCGCTTACCATCAGGTGATACGTCTGCTCGTTTGCTACCCTACCCTATCCCATAAAAAAGCTCCCTCGCCAATTTTTACAGGGTCGGTAACGCGCGAGCGATACCCCTGGTGTTGCAAGCATCCATAGGCTATAGTAACCGCTTACCATCAGGCGGGCCGTAAGCTTGATTGCGAACATAGTGGTAAAAAAAAAACACGTTAAGTGAAAATGGAACAGCCTTTATGTATTAATATTCAGCATCATCCTTGGCACCCTTTGCCGCCAACTTTATGACTGCAAATACTTATGTAAATGTATTGCACTTTGTTTCCAATCCTATTGTGGTTAATGCATGTATTAAATTATTATAATAGTTATATTTATGAATATTTTTTTGTCTGCCCGTTAAATGTATAAGTATAGAATGCTTTATACTAAAAGAAAACTACTTTAGACAACGGATTATTCGCATCGAATCAAATCCCGACGTTTCGGACCCCTTACAGCGTCCATGGTCACGGGCTTAAGGTACAAAACATCGGGATTTGATTTTGCTAATATAATGGGATTTAATCCGTGAAGTTGTTTTATTTCAATATGTCTAATATTCGCGTACCAAGCTTCAGTAGTCGGTATGTTTAATACTATTATTCTACCCATCTTATTCACTTTTTTTAGGCTATGGGTTTAGTAGAAAAAGTGAATAATGAATAAATCTTTATATAGGTACAAATTTAAGTAGATGGACCACTTTTAGGCATGTACGCAGTCATGTTATTTTTTCACGTATCTGTTATGGGCTTCATAGGGAAAATTGATCAGTATGATGGGTAAAATCACCAACTTAACGGGTAAATAAATGATGCTAAGATCTATCGCCATCGGCGTGGAGTGCATCCACATAACTTAGAACCAATCTGGTCTCATACTATGCGATTCGAGAGGAATTTCCTCCCACGCAAACTGAGCTCGTGGAACCAGCTCACCGTCGAGGTGAGGGTGTAAAAAGATTTTTACAGGGTTGGCAACGCGCGAATGATACCCCTGGTTTCGCTAGCGGTCCAAAGATCGATGTTGATGCTCATTTGTAGGGTTCCGTACCTCAAAAGGAAAAAAACTGAACCCTTATAGGATCACTTTGTTGTCTGTCTGTCTGTCACGACCCAAGGGAATCAAAAGGTACAGGGTACTTCCCGTGAACTCAGAATCTTGAAATTTGGTACGAACCAACGTCTTATAGCACAGATAGAGGAATAAATGCGAAACGCATAATTTATTTATTTATTTACATATTTGGCTCTTCAACAATGGGTACACTATTACATCAACAAAAAAAAAAACATTTCCAATTATGACTAAGTGCCCCACTACTTACAAAAGAGCACCGCATGAGCTATTATGTAGTGTTAGTATTATCCTAATTTATTGTATAATATACAATAAATAGTTGTTAGTTACATCAAATAATAAAATATTTTTTAAGTACGGAACCCTTGGTGAGCGATTCCGACTCGCACTTGGCCAGTTTTTTGTAGAAGAAGCACACACATACAGATATATTTGGACTACCTCGTCCGAGACACATGTTAGAAAGAGCTCTCAAAATCTGCGCAATTCTCAATAAATATTCCAAAACGATTACATCGCACACATTACATAAACGCACGTTTCCGTCCGTCCGTCTGTCACGGACAAACGCGAGCAGACTGAACAAATGGCTGCCTGTTTTATTCATGAGCCACCATCTAGGGACAGGCAACGCGTGCGCTAGACTTTTAGCTAAATATAAATGAATAGTTTTATTTAATTTAGGTGTAAATAAAGGGTAAAAGTGTACTTTTAAAGTCTCACAAAGGAATTAAAAGAATTTTGAGGGGGGAGCTAAAAAGGCCATATTTAGAAAAAATCTTAGGAACCAATTCATTTGTAGAATCCATAGGAGATCTTTTAAAATTTCATAAAATTATTAATATAACAATTTTCGTCAAAAACATTACGACAATACAAACATACCATCAGGCCTGTATTCCTCGAAGGGTCAGGCAGAGGAGTACTAATGTATATACACCCACAGTTGTATATTTCCCATGTAATAGAGGCTGACACTTGCCATTTTACGGAACTAAAAACTAAAAACATCTTAAATCCTTATGTTTTTGTGAAGACTTGTAAGTTCCTCTCCGATAAGCTTTTGCTTTATCTCTAATTCCTTTATCTCCCTGTCTAATTGAGAACTATCTAGCAGGACTTCATCTTCTTTATCATTTCAGCAATAGTGCTTTCTACCAGTCAATCGTTCGGAGCACACACGCAACTCGTTTCTCTCAATTCACTCACAGCTTGCGTAGAATTATAAGTATCTAATACATACCACTTACACGACTAGATTTACTCAGTATTCTGTAGTAGGACGTAATATTATTCGATTTCTTCAGGCGAGCAAGTGAAGAAATGTTCTAACTGGATTATAAGGACGGCTTGACGTGATACGACTTGGGATAGAGTTTGTTGGTATTACACGGGATTAGAACTCTCTAGATCGGAAGATTAAACTAAGAGATTAAGGGCGAAGGTCCGTCGTTTAATCTGTGTTAATAATACCTAAGATTGGGTTAATATTTTTTTTAAGCTTATTAGTAATGCGGGTCGCACATTACTAGTACTCTTGTTAACCCCTCGTGCTAAGCTAGATTGCTTGTCTTACGAGTGGGTTCACATCGGTAGTCTAATGGGTGGGGTTCGAACCGGTAACCACATGATCGCAAGTCCGACGCCCTAGCCATTAGGCTACCGCCGCTAATTAAATAACCTACAAGAAAATAGATGCGATTTTTTCTGCAGATAACTGTGTAGTCTAAATCTTTCGAATAATATTTTTTAAATATATGATTATAGTAATTTTGTCCATGATATATAAGGAACGTAATGAATTAAGCAAGCAATTAAGTTTAACTGTGTCTTCAGTAAGATGTTGTGACATGTAATATAAGTGCAATGTATATGTGTATGTATATAAGGTAGGTATCTATTAAATCGGTATGCAAGAAACTATTATTCATTATTCTATGGCAATAGAATTAGAGGCGATTAACAATTGAAACACAGGTCTTACTGAGAAAGGTGTTTTCATCTAGATTAGTATTCTAGATCCGCCAGTGCATTCATGTATATTTTAGAGAGTAATGTTTCTCTTGTGTTATAAATAATTATGAGGAAATTCCTTTTATTCAAGATAGATACGAGGTAATTCCTTTTATTCAAGATAGATACGAGGTAGGTGCATGCTGTTGTTTTAACTACGAAAAATAGAGGTTCATATTGGTACTATTAGTAAAGATCAACGTTACGTTTTACGTGAGAGAGACATGCTTTGGCAAGAATGGGCCGGCTCGACCGGAGTGATAACCACGGCCTCACAAAACCGGCGTGAAACAACACCTACGTTGTTGTTTCGCTGAGTGAGTGAGGACCGGACCCTTCTCAAAGGCGGGCAACGGACTTGCGTCTCCTACGGTGTTGAGGATGTCCATGGGCGGCGGTAATTGCATACCATCAGGTGATCCTGATGGTAAGCAATTACCGCCGCCATCATCGAACGAGCAGACGGATCACCGTCTGCTCGTTTTTTTTTTCAAAAAGCTTACTAGACATGTGGGTCACACATTACTAGTATTCTTGTTAACCCCTCGTGCTAAATTAAATGCTTGTGTTACGAGAGGGTTCACGTCGGTAGTGCAATGGGTGGGTTTCGAACCGGCAACCACATGGTCGCAAGTCCGACGCCCTAGCCATTAGGCTGACGCCGCTTTTTAAAACGTTATTAAACGTTGGCATGGCTTGGCATGGCACGTTATGTCAATAGGCTCGCCAACTATTACATGGGACCTAAACATACCGGCGAACTGTGGGTGTACATTAGTACGCCTCTGCCTAACCCTTCGGGGAATACAGGCGTGATGGTATGTTATGTTTAAACGTTTGCCGTTTGTATCACATAAAAAAAAGTAAGACCATTTTTTTACCCCATCCAGAGATATCCAATTCACTTATTAATGCTAAATAGTCTCTGGAGGAAAGTCGAATACAGGGAAAAAACTTCTAAAAACTTCTTGTTAATGGAGAAGTTGACAGTCAATTTTTAGTAAAACTCTTTTAACATTAGCTACATACCGAAGTTTTCCCAAAAGACTACAGGATGGGTTCTTAATATAAGGCCACCTCAATGGCGTTAGGTTAGGTTAGGTTTTTGGTGGTAAACGTACCTAGCATTATTTCCTATAGCGTTAGGCAAAGATGTACTGACGTAGACACACGGTTTGAAGGTATTTTGTGGGTACCATAATATAATAAGTGGTCAATTTTAGCCAATCACAAGACCCTTATCCAATTGGACTCGCGCCAACATTCCAAGGGACGGCAAATCATAACTCATAGTCCATGGCCCTCAAGCCTAAATTTGTCGCCAAGTTTGATCCACATTTGAAATACAAAGGAACATTATCGGACATTATTGCGTGGCTGGAAGTGGGTAGCTGCAATATAATCAATCATGGCGAGTTGTAACAGTTTTTACTCGATGCATTGAATAAGGTGTGGATTATGTACTAACTATATCAACCCGTAGCAGCATATCTTATTTATGATCCCACAGTACCTATGCCCGCCATTGGCATTATGTGGGTGTTTATCACACCTTTGTCTAATACTTCGAGAAAACACGCCGCGACGGGTTTTTTAGGTGTGTTCGTAGGCTGTTGATTCAGGGAATGTTTACAAAGTAACCGGATTTGGTGACGAGGCACCGAATGCTTCCAGCGCCCCGACGGTTAGTGTCAGGCTTCTTTATATGTAAATGTTGCAAATGTTGCTTGCGCGATTCAGGATTTCCATCGATGAGTTTCGTATGTTGCGCGTTAGATGTCGCTATATATCTATTAAGTACCGACCTTATGATAGGTGTCCTTCTGCCAGTTTTTGATTTGAGCCATGACGTCATTGACGAGCCGGTCGCGGACGCTCAGGTGCAGGTCTGAGAGACGCTCTGCTTCCACCATGCCACCTTTCCACGCAGCTTCCATTGTGCCGTATTCTGGTCCTGGAGGAGAGAAGAAGGTTTTAATGATTTACGGCAAGATTTCCGAAGATGATCAGGGTACTGACTGCAGTTACTGAATATTCGAAGGACCATCAGCCAGATGGTGATTTCGAGAAATATAAAACCGCGGAATAGTGAGGAAACATATTATTATATTCAGCATTACAGGCGTTCTCAACTATTTAAAAGGAAATACTTATACATAGAAGAAAATTATGGACTGACTGGCCTTATGCCTCATTCGACCAAGCTCTCAATTGAGGATCGATGGAAGTCTTAGTTCTTCTTCAGAGTGTAAAGGGGATAGATTATAACTATGTTTTTCTGTTCCGACATTTTCAATAACAATTAGGAGCTCATAACTGTCTGCTAATTATTTAATTTATACTCATTACTGCTAGACATTAGTGTGTATAAATAAAAGAATGGGCTACTGTTTTTAAGCAATTAAACTTCGCGCTTCAGGGAACACGGTATACCTACTGTTGGTTCCGCTGTATACTGGTAAACTGATCTGAACGGTGACAGGAGCTTGGAAGTCTCATGATTTAGGTACTGTCCAATAAATGGGTTGTGCTTGTGACGGTCCATTGGAAGTTCCCTTCATATAACCCTTGATCGGGTCAGGTGATTGTGCGCAGTCTGTCATCATTATGGCCAATTCAGTCACAAATCCTACGGGCTTGTTACTGACTAAAATTGAACGGTCCTGCAAACCGAATTGATCGTCCAAACGTAATTCGTTTTATAATCTAGGTCCTATTCAACTATTTCTTTCAAAATTCTTCACGGGAAAGTGAATGTAATTTTTGATAACTACGAATTTTCGATCAATTCTTCGGTCGTTTATTTCCTAGTTTTTTTTAAAAAAAAGGTTACTAGCAATGTGGATCGCACATTACTAGTATTCTTGTTAACCCCTCGTGCTAAGCTAAAATGCTTGTGTTACGACTGGGTTTACGTCGGTAGTGCAATGGGTGTCAAATTGCAAGTCCGGCGGCGCCCTAGCCATTAGGCTACCGCCGCTTAGATTAAGGTTAGCATCTGAGTCTGAATAACTTTTATTGTATAATATAATATTTACTGTATATAATGAAGTTTGACTTTTTTTTATACCTCTAAGGTGACAAACAACTATACGACCCGCTTGGTGGTAAGCGTTTACCCAGTTTAGTTAAGCCCATGGACGCTTGCAACACCAGGGACATCATTGGAACTTGCCAACCCTAAACAATTTATTTTGATACTAGCTGGCCCGTCTTCGCCCGTTTTCCCGTAGGAATGAACCATTTTCCCGCGGTAAAATGTAGCCTATATTCATCAGGGATAATGTCGGCTTCTAATGGTAAAAGATTTTTTTCATATCGGTGCAGTAGCTTCAGAGCCTATTAAATACAAACAAACAAACAATCAGATCTGTCCCCTTTCTAATATTAGTGTAGATTACGATTTTAGAGGCAATTCGGCGCCGCCGGAACCTTAATACCAATGCAGTTTTTACTCGGTTGAACTCGGTGAAAGAATCCTCCAAATACCCTGACGCCTCCCCAAGTGGCATCCATGAGATTTTTAAGGAAAAAGATCCGAATACCACATCTGGGAAAGAACGATTGACGTATGCAATGTTCATTCGGGTACAAGAAAGTGATCCCTGTTACTTAACCGGACCATATATTTCTGAGAACCGCTACCGGCGGTACCGATTTGGTCGATCTCATAATAACTTTCATTGCACTTGCTATAAACGGGGTGCTGTAATGTCTGTAATGTGAGGGAAACCGGTTCTTCGTTGCGGTCGATAAGGTTCTGTGCAGACTATAGACGGCTGGACGTGCTGTGTTTACTAATAGCAATATTACACTGAAGAAGGATGTCAAAGATAAGATAAGTATTGTAAATTTCTCTAAGACCTATGATTTAGCAGGTGGAGAAATTTATATATTCAATTTCTCATTTCTCTGCAGATAGATGGAGCTTCCTACAGTGTCAAACCTCTACTATTATAAAATTGTAAAAAAGCTGTGTCTGTACATTGAAAATATAAAAAAAAAACACGTGGGTAATGGTATAAACGTCTCCCGAAAATGTGATTTTTAAAATTATTGTCTGTCTGTTTGTTACGGGTTGGAGCAAAATCTACTAAATAGATTTTAATTTTATTATCACTGTTAGAAAGTATATGCTCCAACTTAAAAACTGGTGAACTTCGTAACTCAATTAATTAAATGAATCCTGAGATACAGCTTAACCTCCCTGATGTATAGAAGCCCATACAAAAAAGAGGTCATCAATGTTGGTTATCCATTTTTACTCCTGATATAGCTTCACGTGAGCGAAGCCGCGGGCAGAAGCTAGTATATATATAAAGCAGATATTAGGAACACTTTCGTATACAATAATTTTGATGCAGTTTTGATTTCTCTCTTTGTCAGACTGACATATGACAGAGACAGAGAGACTTAGAAGGAGTCTCAAAAATGAACATAAATCTCACTTTTAGTTGTTTCAATTTCAATTTTAATTTGTCATAGAATCGTAAATATATTTTTCACTGCTATTTGCGGTTTAATAGTTCGTCAGTGTGAAATGAGCACATTTAGCGACACAATCAGCTGGTCCACACAACGAGTCGGCCGGCGGCCTCATCAGTCCGAAGGCTGGGCCATTTCGCAAGTGCATTTCATAACAGCAAGATTAACACACCATGACGTAAAGGTGCACCAACCCGATGACCGATTCGCATACCATTCTAAATTCAAAACGACCAATCGCGACACTTTCGGTTTTTAAATCGGCCAATGAGATATGTAAAACACGCTTTCGGCACGTACGTTTGCGCGCGAGTTTCGACGCACCATTTGGCGATCGTGAATCGAATACGAGGTACTCGTTTCGAATCTCTTATGATCCTTAGAATTTTCGATTAACTTTCGATTTCATTAAGAATATTATTATTCACGATACATAAAAGTTGCTTAAGACAATTGTTTTCGTAGAACGAATTCTTCTTGTTTGTGATCAGATTGACGCCATAAAAGAGAATGCAGTTGCACCTGCCACATAATAATTGTTTGTTGAGTAATAATGTTCACGGTTATCTAATTAATGGCTGCTGCTTACTATCACACAATTATAGGCTGATAGTGTCAGGGTTCAGTCTTTTCCATTATTTTCTAGATAAGCATTCGTGACCTATTTCGATCTCAAACGTATCTTATACGTATGAGAGTCAATCGATAAAATTATATTTTAAACTCATTCATTGAGTTATTAACAATTAGGTAGGTACTATCGTTTATAATAATCAACCCGTTTGTCTACTTTTTTTTATAAAGATTATAAAACTGAACAGGATTATATCAGAGATTTGATAAATATATCGTATTTGAATTGAGAACGAGGCCTTGCACATTATTGTCATAAAATAATTGATAGCCGAATCGAATCTGATTATGAGACTTGTAGATGCATAGTATCGAGTCAAGGATAAGAAGGATTAATGTAATAAATTATTTACTATGAAATGATAAGAGTTTTATTCCATTGTAGATTAAAAAATCCGTCATAATTGTACTATAATAATATATATTTTTTTAAGAAAAAGAAAGATAAACAGAGTTACTTTCGAATGAATAATATAAGGATGGGTAATTTAAGACTTGCTGGCTGTAAGGTAGATATGTGTATCTAACATAGCCGAAGGGTAGTAAGTAAACCTTTGCATATATTTAGTTTGTAACGTCAATAGCGCCGTGTATAGTTCGCGCAAAATAACTTGACCCAAAACTAACGGAGAGGGGGAAAGTTTGCGCAGTGCATTTACGTGCAAAATGTACTAAAAAACGACTACTGCGCATCCGCCATTTTGGTTCAAGTTATTTTGCGCCAACTGTAACATTATAACAATGACATAATTTAAAGGATACGATCTTTAAAGGATATTCTATTCTATAATTGTACTCGCTCCAGAAACTTTGTTAATAACAGATACCTACTACTTAAAGTACATTAAGTTTACTACACGTTAAAAGTTGACTGCTCGCTCCAGAAACTTTGTTGATAACAGATAGGTACTACTTAATTAAAGTACATTAGGTTAACTAAACGTTTTAAGTTGACTGTGCGTTTGGCAAAGCGGTCATGGATTCGATTCCTATAAGAAGTAAATATTCGTGTAATCGAAGCGGCGGTAGCCTAATGGCTAGGGCGTCGGACTTGCGATCATGTGGTTGCCGGTTCGAAACCCACCAATTGCACTACCAACGTGAACCCACTCGTAACACAAGCATTTAGCTTAGCACGAGGGGTTAACAAGAATACTAGTAAAGTGTGACCCACATTGCTAGTAAGCTTATTAAAAAAAAACCATACATAATAATATTTTGTTTAAAGTCTGTGTATACTTTGTGTTCATTATTTGTATGTTTGTGAAGCTTTACGCGAGACATAGGGCTTGTGTTGTCTTTTCCAAATAAATAAAAAAAATACAGCGATTAATACTTCTTCAAATTATTTTTCTTATTATTATCGTAGTAGAAGACAGCTAAAATGTAGATCGTGGGAGAAGAAGTCACTTGTATCCTCATGGACTGGTTTTCCGAAAACAGGTTTAAGGTTAAAATCTTGATATGTAGAAATGTGACTGAATCATATTTAAGAAAACATAAAAACATAAGCAAACGACAGACTATGACAAGGATTTTGACGTACTGTCAACAAGGATAATAGCGATAAAAATGGAAAGTATTATCCATTGAAGTAAGACAAGATGGTATTATCGACACAAATGACAATTCCATACATAAGGAACGTGCCGTCAACAGTTGTCATATCTGTGGAAAAATTAAACTTTAACGGTAACGTTTCTCGAACACATACTTAGCGCTACTCGTACCAACTTCTTAAATATGTTTATATTGTATTTAAACATTAAGGCCCACTTGCACCAACTTCTCAAAAATGTATAAATTGTATTTATACACAATTTTGCATAGTAAAGTTGTATTTAAATACAATTTAAACACATTTAAGAAGTTGGTGCAAGTGGCCCTAAAAATCAGAAATGAAAAATTGTGCTTAAATTGTATTTAAACAAAATTTTACATTGTAATTTTGTGTTTAAATACAATTTAAACATATTTAAGTGCAAGTGGCAATTAGTGAACACGTATTAAAAACAAAACAGACTAGTACTTTGCTCAGCAATGTAGAAAACAGTGACGTCACAGCGTCCAGGACAAACGCCCGTTTCGGACCAGCATCGTAACTTTCGTACGTGCTTCTGCGAATATTGCGGTTCCTTATGTAGGTACTAGTAAAATGTTTATTGAGGTAGGTTAGGTATTCTCGGGACTTCTGATGAAATCATACATGCGTACCGCGGACATGTGGAATGCGCTTCCCGAGTATCTTTAAATCACAAGTGAATCGGTTTCTTCTATGCAAAAGGCGAACTGGCGGCCTAGCTTATGCATCAAGAATAAAAAAAATCACGATTCTCCATCAATAAGATATGGTTTTAATCCAGGTATTGGTTGAGCAATACTTATGAAAGCGAATTATACACAAACAGACAGACACATGTCCATAGACTTCGATGTGCACATTATTATGCATTCATGTCGTAAGCCATCTCCGATCTTTAGATTAATAAATGAAGAAATATATGAATAAGTTTCCGGTTCTATACGAGGTGTGTTGTGTTACGTTCGATTAGGGTTCCGTATTAAAAACGCTTCTGCGGCGGCATTCCACAGTACAAAATTAAATGACGTTAAACGCACCTTAATAATATGCAAGCCCAGCGTAATACCGATACGATTATATATTTGCTCACTGTAGTGTGAAATATTTATATAAGCATTTTGCAATTATCCTTTGTTATTAATTATCACTGTAAATACGGAACCCCTCGGAGAGCTATTATTTAAGAGCTCATTTGTTCCGGCGATATTAAATTCTATTCATACCGTGACAGCATTTAAGCGATGCTCTGAGTTAATACTATTGAATCGTTGTATTTCTCATGAAGAGAGAACGATTCTCACGCCATTGTGAGATGTCACTACGGTGCAATACTTAATTGTATGTTCTAGTTTATTTGTAAGGTATATTAGCTAAAAGTGTAGTACTATACTCAATTTAGATTTTTGATTAATACTGCAATGCTCAACTGTCCTGGATTACGAATTAAAAAATAATCTACCATAGAAAATTTCGTCTGTTCGGAGATATCATAAGAACTCATTAGCTTAACTGGGAGAATTCAGACGTGATAAATGATGACATTTATTTCTGTAAATTGATCTTTTGTAGACAATTTTATTAGCAAAAGTTTTTTTTAACTAGATGGTACTCAACACAGAAGAAACACTCAAGTCTACTGTATATTCTACTACTATGTCTGGACTATATGTGAGTTACATTGCAGGGCAATGTCTGAAATGGCGTTTTGGAGAAAGAGCCTTAGCGCCACTTGCACCGACGTCTTATATAATAAAAATTGTATTTAAACACAAAATAAAACATAACATACCATCACGCCTGTATTCCCCGAAGGGTTAGGCAGAGGCGTACTAATGTACACCCACAGTTCGCCGGTATGTTTAGGTCCCATGTAATAGGGGGCGAGCCTATTGCCATTAACCGGGCACAAATTCCTAACTCCGAGCTGCTACTGGGAATTTCATAGAAAAACCCAATAACACTTTGCTCGACCTGGGAATCGAACCCAGGACCTCTAGCGTAGCAGTCGTGCTCAGGACCACTTGGCTAATGAGGCAGTTACACACAAAATTTCTATGAAAAATCGTGTTTAAATACAAATTATAAAGTTGGAGTGCAAGTGGCCCTTAGTGTCTTTGTGGAGACCAGTCCCTGATGATAATTTTGTATGTTACAATAGACTCACCTTTCTCGATTAGGTCATTCCATTTCTTCGCCCATCCTCTCAAGCTCTTAGCATAAGTCTTCTCAATGTCTGCTCTCTCCTGTACGAGGGCTTGCAGTTCTCCGCACAGCCGGTGTCCATCGTCAACGCGTCGTGTGGTCCGCTTATAGTTACCAGGCTCCCAGAAAGAGTCGGAGGCGACCGTGAGGAGCGCCTGCTCGTCACTGTGGTGAGACATGGCGGTGCGACACTCACACACCGCCCCTCTGAAACAAGGAGAAAAGGGTATTAGGAAATTGAGCCTTATTTTTATTTATTTCATTTTTTTATTTTATTGAATAGGTAGGTACAGTAACAGGTTACAGATTAATTCATACTTAACATTAAATTTAGCAGTATACAATACACAAATCTGAAGCCCAGTTATAACTATACACAGCAATTGTTAGTAAGCTATTGAGATTAGACTAATGCGAACACTTAAAATAAAAAAAAGTAAAACACAACAACATTAAATTGGTTTAGCAGACAGTAATACAAAAGAGATTAAAGTCAACTGAGTTTATCTTTTTGCAGAGCACAAGCTTTAAACAAAATACTTTTGTACATATTGAGGTTATTATGAAAAATGTCGACTTGGGAACACACAGTATTATATTGACAACACATTCGTGAGATTGGACTATTTTGAGATTAGATTAGAGAGATTATGATGAACCTGAAACAGAATACTATGCAATGGCGAAAGTTACATACAATTCATACCGGTTTCTTTTGAATATGGTTTTAGGGTCTACTATTGCCAAATAACAAACCAAGGTAAACATTTCGACTCCGGCTTCATTCTTCACGGTGTTTGGTTGAAAAAATACTACTAGCTTATAACTATTGGAAGAAAAGTCTCAGAACCCCATTTTTTTTCTATGACAAGCAAAGCCTGACGCTACTTAAATTCTTTGAAAACTGCAAAATGCTGTCAAACGACCACTACCAGTAACTTATGAATTATGATGGGTATTTTGAGAAGGACAGTGCACAAGGACATATGTATGCAGTTCCTGCTTCCTTTCCGTGCAATATTTTTATATTTCTTATGATGCATATTGATTAATCAAAATGAGTGTATCCTCCTCGGGAGAGGGGAACGCTAAACGATGATAACATCAAATGATTGAAGCGTAACATTGGCATTGACTTTGATTTTTCAGTTCACGGCCAGTCAAGATTTTGTGACCCATTTCATAACATTGAGATGCATCGGGATATTTTAAAATTTCTTATTATTTCTTATTTAAAACTGCCTCATTAGCTAAGTGGTCCTGAGCGCGACTGCTACGCTAGAGGTCCTGGGTTCGATTCCCAGGTCGAGCAAAGTGTTATTGGGTTTTTCTATGAAATTCCCAGTAGCAGCTCGGAGTTAGGAATTTGTGCCCGGTTAATGGCAATAGGCTCGCCCCCTATTACATGGGACCTAAACATACAGGCGAACTGTGGGTGTACATTAGTACGCCTCTGCCTAACCCTTCGGGGAATACAGGCGTGATGGTATGTTTTTTTTATTTCTTAATAAACAGATCTAGGCTGGTCAGCCCTAACTTTGACCAGAGCAGTTTTATTGAACAAAACTACGCGACATGCCTAAATCCAAAATAGAAGTAGACATAGAAGTCCAAAACTCATGGTTCGTAAATTGCGTAATGCGATCTCACTTAATTTGTTTTGGTGGCTATCCATCCATACGCAATGCGTACTTTATCTATGACGACACGTTTGGCGTAACGGCTGAGCGTTTGGCTTCTGCACCACGTGTTGTGTGTTCAATTCCCACCCGGAGCAAAAATATTTTTATGACCTACAGATAGTTGTTGCCGGTCTGAGCGTTTGTGTGTTAAAAGCATTCACGCTGAAGGAAATACTAGTGCGGGGCATTGTTTTTAAAAAAAACTACCGACACGCGTGTAGCTTCGTCCCCATCCCCATCCATTTACTTACAGACTTTACTGTCCAAGAAAATAATATTTCATACAAATATTGACCCGACAAAATGAAACAGCAGAATCGTTCGAGCCGATCTTAAGTGATCATCTTACATCACATACATGCGTCAATTGATTTATGTTTATAAGTATATAAATGAATACAACCACTGATCTTATTAAGATTAAGTTGAGGCGGATCGCGCGGGAAATCCATCACTGTCATGCGTCAAGGTGCGTCTGTTGATTTGGGAAAATGAGGAAAATCGGTATACCACCTTTGGGGACTAATATAATTAATTAGGTTTTGTTATCAGAAGTGCTTATTATTTAGTTGCGCGGCAGATAGTACAGTCCACATAACTCGACGACCTCTGTGGTTTAGTGGTTCGAGTACCGACTGTTGACCATGAGGTCTTGGGTTCGATTCCAACAGGACACAAATATTTATGTGATGAATATAAGTGTTTGTGTTCGTCTGGGTGTTTCTTATGTATTATAAGTATGTATTTACAAAAAAAAAGTATATAAGTATTATAATATCCATTGTCTAGTACCCATAGTACAAGCTCTGCTTAGTTTGGGACTAGATGGTGCTGTGTAAAAATGTCCCAGAATATTTATTATTATTATTTATTATTAAAACTGTGCGCGACAGAATAGTATAGTAGAAGGCAGAGGCGTACTAATGTACACCCACAGTTCCAATAAATGCCATATAGATATTATTAATTTGAACATTAACAACCTGTCACATTACTCATTGTAGAAAAACACATTAATATTAATGACAATAGATTTATTTGTCATTATATAATGACAATTTAATTGCTATACGATATTAATGTCCGGGAATCTAGAACATTATAATCATTACTAGCTGCTGCATGCGGATTCACTTGCATCCCAACAAGAAGCCGTTATATCTTTCGCCAAGGTTCAATCTATCTCATTGACAAAATATGGTTCAGGAGTTTAGCCGTAAATATTTGTCGAACAGACGGATACAGTTATTTTCGCTATTATTTTATTAGGATTTTTGTCAGCTTATTAAGTTTTATTCAGCTAACCGCACGTAAATCGCATTCACGCCATCTAAGTCGAGGTTTAAGTCCAAAACTAGCAAATATTCTTAACCAGACGACAAACAAAAAATCGTGACAGTGTCATTATGAGCAAAATATTACGTAAACAAACGTCAAGGTCATTGACATTTTACTCGAAACGGTAGACCGTTTCGAGTAAAATGTCAATGACCTTGACCTCCAACAACTTCCTATGTGGTCGTACTTACATCTTTTGTTATCGTAACTTCAACCTATGTCATATGGGTTAATATGTTTTACTGTGGGAGAGTCATACTTCGGCACGAATAGGGCCGGCTCAACCGGAGTCATACCACGGCCTCACAGAAAACCGGCGTGAAACAACACCTACGTTGTGTGTCGCCGAGTGAGTGAGGTAACCGGAGGGTCAAACCCTTTTAAAAGGCGGGTAACGCACTTGTGATTCCTCTAGTATTGCAGGTGTCCATGGGCGGCGGTAGTCGCTTACCATCAGGTGATCCATTAGATCGTTTGCCCCCCATACCATAAAAAAAGGATATAAGATCTCCGATGTTTTGCTTGCTGTGTTAAAATTGCGAGACAGTAATTTACAAAAGGACGAGATGTTACGAATAGGCCCAAAATAATGAATTATATTTTTACAGTAATCTATCTAGGCGACAAAGACTCTGGGTCGCGGCAGACCACGAAGGAGATGGCGAGACGAACGCTGCACGCAATAACATAAAATTAATACTAATAAAAATATTGTGTACCGAACGACGGCCGTGCCAAATAGGTCCAGTTCAGCTAAATATCAGACCACCGGTGACCTGTCTGGCGCTGGTTATAAACTGGACCTTAAAAAAGTGAGAATCACTTAAAAGAAATTTATTATAGCTTAATGACGGACCGGACATTAATGGGATGTCCTCTTAGGCTTATCGGTATAGTAATAATCCTTATCTCAATATGATTATGTCAGCTTTTTTTTAGGTATTGCCTCATCGTATGCTAATTTATTTATTTTTTGTTTTAATTTAAAATCCAGCTATTTAAAATCAAAGAAGTTATGTGTGGTGCGATGTTTCTAGTACTCAAATAAAATTGGTCAGCGTGGTCTTTAAAATTGGGGCCTTTAGAATTAAATTTCTCTACTTCTACACTAGGGTTTATGGTGATGATACCCAGAACCGATTGACACAAATCTGAAACTTAGTAGAAATAATTAGTTAATGGTCACCTATCCAAATATCGATCCACCATGAATTAGCTACGATCCCCGCACGATGGTTTGTGCTCCGTAATAAGACACAAGAAGTGACTATTTAAGTTGTTTTTCAAATTCTTTGAATTGAACAATGTCTCATTCAAATACCGACAAAGCAAGTCGTGGAAAATCACGATGCGATAAAAACTTGTTGTCTGTGGAACGACGAAAGTAAAGAGGGGACAACCTTACCGCAATGAGTTCTATGAACAACCTAAGTACCAGCTTTTGCCCGGAACTTGGTTGATGCGAGTAGATCTTTGAATATTTGCCTATCTTTTATTCAGATGTACCTATGTATCTTCTTCTCCTTCCACTGCCTCTTCTCTACTATTATAAAATCGTAAAAAAGCTGTGTCTTTACATTGAAGATATTTAAAAAAATCAAATGGGTTAAGGAATATAAACTGCTGTTCTGTCAACCCAAGTCAGTCTGTGAACCCAAAAATGCAATTTTTAAAATTCTTGTCTGTTTGTCTATACGGGTCGGCGCAAAAACTTCTGAATAGATTTTAATTTTGATAACACCGTTAGAAAGTATATGCTCCAACTTAAAAACTGGTGAACTTCTAATCTCAATTAATTCAACGGATCCTGAGATACAGCTTGACCTCTCGATGTATAGAAGCATAAGGAATATACCCACACAAAGAAGAGATCATCACTGTTAGTTTTTCATCAAATCATTTTGGGATCCATTTCTAATCCTAATATAGCTTCAGGTGAGCGAAGCCGCGGGCAAAAGCTAGTTAGCTATATTATTGTAAAGTTTCATTAAAATCCATACAGTAGTTTTTGTGTGAAATAGCAACAAACATCCATATACCTATCAAATCGAACTATTTGCCGTGCACTACTAAACGTAAGTCTCCCCCGAATAGCCCCAACAATTCCGGTCATGGGCAGCTCGCATACATCCGCTGCCAACCACCTTCTTAGAATCGTCAGTCCATCGAGTCACAGGACGTCCCACACTACGCTCGCCCAAACCCTTGTCTGCTCCATCGGTCGTCTTTCCGTCACACATGACCGGCATGTATGTATCCATGTCTGCATACATCCATACATCCTCACAAACTTTCAAATTCATAATATTAGTAGGACTAGCGTTTGCCTGCGGATTCACTCGAGTCCCAAAAGGCCATTCGTCTAGGTGTATGTGTGGTGTCCTATCGTGTAAAAAAGGTACTACACTAGAAATAAATGCCATCATGGTAATTTTACGAAATTTCGACCGGTCTTCCAGTCGTTTATTTCCAGTGAAGTAGAAGTAGACGAAATCGTAGAGTAGGAACCTAGATTCGACAGAGACGACCTCTGCAGTTTAGTGGTTCGAGTACCGGACTGCTGACCATGAGGTCGTGGGTTCGATTCCCACAGAACACAAATATTTATGTGATGAATATAAGTGTTTGTGTTCGTCTGGGTGTTTCTTATGTATTATAAGTATGTATTTACGAAAAAAAAAGTATATAAGTATTATATCCAATGTCTAGTACCCATAGTACAAGCTCTGCTTAGTTTGGGACTAGATGGTGCTGTGTAAAATGTCGCAGAATATTTATTTATTTATTCGTTGTATACGAATCCGAATAATAACACAATTTGATTAAATTGTTTCAATTTTTTTTTATATTACGTCGGTATGAGCAAATCGGCATCGGCCGGACCCTTAAGCCATTTCCCTTAAAATCTCCATTTAATCACCAATCAACTATATTCAAACGAGCGTTGACAGCTCCAAGATCACCGAAGCCGCGGTGACGAGCTAATACGCACAATAATCTATGTAGTATGTAATAAAGATTGATATGTTTGTCCGCTTGTCCAAGGTGACGCAAGCGCGGAGATTAAAAAGACAGTAAATCTTCAGACAGTGCAAATTAGTTTTAAACTTAGTTTTAACGCTTGGGACGACAGTGTTAATTTTTGCGATGGCTGTAAGAAAAACGATTGAATTAACTATTACAGAAGCATCGTCGTTTATTATGGTGTTGGTACGTGAAATAGCTTAACATAATTAAGCTAATTCTATGATTATATAAAAGTTTGTGAGGATAGATCTTTGTTACTCTTTCACGTCAGAACAGTTGAACGGATCTGGATAAAATGTGCCACAGCGATAGATTATAGTCTGGATTTCTGGAAATATAATGTATCGCTGCTTCTGACAATACAGTTTCAAGCGTTTGTAGCGAAAAATTTCAGCCACTACCCTTTTAAAAGCAAGGTAATCACTCTTTAACAAAACCAAAGGAATTATTCGTACGAGCAATAATCACAGGATGTGGTTTTATAGCGCAATAAGCCTAAAGTTCTCAACAATAGCCCAGAAAACACAAAAGGCAGTAAAAAGATTACATCTTATATCTTAGCACAATCTTTACTAGCCTTACTGACGTGGCCAATTATTTGAAACCAGAATACCTGCATCATGAAATGTGTAACCCTGTGTTCCATATGAGGAATGCAGGTTCAGCCTGATGATGGTCAAAATTATAACTTTTTTATGGGATAGGGGGAAAACGAGCATCGTCTGATGGTATGCAATCACCGTCGCCCAGACAGCAGTGATGGGCAAAAAGTATTTAGATTAATAATTACAAATTACAGTTACATTGTAATTAGTAATTGAAATACTCTGTAACAGATTACTTAAGTAACTAATTGCAATGAGTACATACTGTAATTAAATACAAAGTAATTGAATTGCGAGTTAATTTAATTACCTACATTATAATAGATTACATAAGTAATCTGATAAAATGTAATTACACATTTATATAAGTATTGGAACACTTCTCACAAAAATTTAATACAGTTATTTAATACAGTTTTGACAAATACGAAAATAAAACACATGATTATATAAAAAAAATGTAATCATCTGTCAAACATTGTTTACTTTTAAATCTTTTATTAGTTTTAATTTTCACCATTGGCTGATAAAAAAAAATAGTTTTCCGATTTATAATTTAAATTAACCTTTAATATCACTCGTTTTTCAAACATTTCTTCTGACAAACGGTTTGCTTTCGGACAATTGATCATTGTTGCGTACGAAAAAATACGCATATGCAGTACCTATATCGCAACTGTGCGATGCAAGCATGCGACATTTCATATTCAAAGCAATTATAATTATAATATAATTAAATACTATGTAATTAGGTTACGTTAATCAAATTATTTCGTAATTAAATACATTGTAATTAATTTCATAGCATATCCAAAGTAATCTAATTACAATGTAATTGTATAATATGTAATTAAATTTCATTTTAATCAAATTATTATGTAATTCAGTTATTAATTAGATTACATATGTAACTAGTTACGCCCATCACTGCCAGACAGACAGACCCCCCAGTCACCAGCAACAGGAATCACAAGTGCGTTACCAACCTTTTAAAAGGGAGCACGCTCTTTTGTCGAAGGTTTGAAGGTCGTATTGGTCCGAAAATATCGCAGGCGACAGTTCATACCACAGTTTTGTTTTGCGAGGCAGAAAGTTTCTAGAGAAACGCACAGTTGTGGACTGCCAGTCATCTACATGATGGGGATGGAACTGTTGTCGCGTAGAACGATGGTGAAAAGAGGCTGCAGGGATCAATCCGAACAATTCCTCGGAGCACTCCCTATGTACAGGCGATAGAAGATGCATGTGAGGCCACATCTCTACGCAGCGGCAAGGAATCTAGCCAATTAAAAACTGGTAATTTTTTAAAACGCGTAAATACGAAATAAATACAATAAAAAAACTTGCATATAAAATGCCACTGTGTCGACTGACACTGATAGATATTTGACAGTTTGTAAATGACATATGAATCATCAACGACAAGACAATTTTGTCGAATTTTATCGTAAATCATTAACATTTTATATCATTGCTTGCAGTCAATGATTTTGTACTTTTTACCGACAAAATCCGAAGTAAGATGCTGTCGTATAAATTATCTTATTTTGACGTATCGACATTTTTAACGATTTGGTTCCATGCTTTGGTACCGCAAGTTGGTGCTAACCTAGCCCTACCACCACTGAAAAAAGGTATAATAGGAGAACTACGCATTTAATTACTAGAATTACATGCTACACTGACAAGGGGGCTCAACTCACCACTCATTAAGATGTGCAATAACCTAAATTCATTTTATAAGTCCGTACCCGAAGCTGACTCTAACGTGAAATTTAAAACAAGAATTTTGGCCTCCCTACTCATCAAAGAATCGTAGTTCTTGTTTTCCCTGTTTTTAATTAGTGTACCTATATGTTTATTATTTTTTTTAATTGTCTCTCTTTATTCTTTATTCTTCTGTATATCTTCATACATCACAATTGTTATTTAAGTTAGCAACTAAGCGGTAATCTGGCGTCTGTATTGTAAATGTTGTGTTTACCCGTAATTGGCATGTATATTAGAATATTACCTAAGATCTTGTGTATTTATATGTACATATGTGCTGTGGGCGAACCTAAAAAAAAAGATGCTACGTATCAGAGTTAAGCTGTGAGTCAAGTGACAAAAACATGATAATCATCTTAAATACCACGGTCTAAAAAAATTATTACTGACATGATAAACAATACGGTTGCCTCTATGACACAGTTGCGTTTAAGCCAGCGATGACATAACTTAAATGTCTGATACAAGGTTGTGTTGACATTAAAACTAAGTTAATTCTTAGGCCATTTAGAATTTCCCAATTAAGTAAAGGGTACCTTAAGTAAGGTAAGTAGTTTTCACAAATATGGCATAAAACAAGTTGATATAAGTAAGTGGTGATTAAACGGAGAAAAATAGTAGTGAAATACAGATACCGAAGTCACAAAATAAAGATTTGTTACGAGCTTTTTGATAGAGGAAAATCCAGTAATTTTTTAAATTTTGAATTGTATTCTAAAACAACAAAAGTACAATCTATATATATAAAAGAAAGTCGAGTTAGTTACTCTATTTATAACTCAAGAACGGCTGAACCGATTTGGCTGAAAATTGGTGGAGAGGTAGCTTAGAACCAGGAAACGGACATAGGATACTTTTTATCCCGTTCCCGATACTTTTTATTCCACGGGGGCGAAGCCGCGGGCAGAAGCTAGTTTTCTATAAAAATATGATGTAATATCTACCATCAAATCACTTGTTCGACTCATCTATGGAAGGTACACAAACTTTTATCTATCTGATGTAATTAAAATTGTTATTTTACAATCATCGTAGTTATTTCAATTAGAATACTACTGTGATTACAAGAAATATTGATCCACTGAGTCAGAAAGTAAGGAATTTTATTCATGCAGTGTAATCACGCATAATAAGACAAATTACCACCTTAGCCATTCGAGTTACAATCACCGTTATTACATAACCTTTCATAATGAAGGTAACAAACTATTTTTAATCAGAACGAGAATCCGTTAACAATATAATTTTAACTAAAAAACTAACCCACCTGAAAAAATACAGGACACGATACATTTTACACAATACACATTAACTTAACTCACAAAAATTTGGTTAAACACTGTTAATTTGCACAATTTTTACACAGAAATAACACCTTTATCTTAGCTAACACGGAGTTAAAACCTCCATACGTTAACCTTACCTAAAATATTGTAGAACATGATGCACTTTTCCCCTACACCGTCTGTTCCTCACTCTAGTCATCGCGACATGCGCACGAGTGAGCACCGCGATTGTTCGGAAGTGTTCGGGTCACTTCGGAGCCGCCACGACCGGTAAACAAACACGCCGCACGCGGATTGGTCCGTGGTTTTTTGTTTAATGACAGGTGATGTAAATCAAGATTTTTTCTACGGAATTTGTCACTGTTTATACACAAGATGTGGGTTCGTTGTTAGGTTTTCTAGTATACTTGGTAAGAATTTAATTATAATGAGATACAATTGCCTTGTTTACCTTGATAATTATGTCAATATGTCATTATCATCGTATCTGACGGATTGGACAAAGATTGGACAATCGGAAACAGTAAAAAATTGCGAACAATTATTATTATAGGAAACATCTTATTAATGGTAAAGTTCAATAAAAGCAAAAGTAGAATTTTTCGCAGTATTTTAAATAAAATTTACCTGTTAAGTAAATTTTCCTACGGTTTTGAAATGTGTGGAAAAAGCCGGGTAAAGTAAATTAGGTATTATAAATAAAACCCGTTTTCGAACGACCAAACCAAGACGAGACGATCGTTGATTTTAACGTTAATCGTAACTATATAATTAGACACTGACTCTTGAATATACAGGTAAAAACCTAGACTTCTTGTCCGCAGTTTTTTGTCCGAGTTCAGACAAAAAATTGATGAATGAACCTCGTCTTGGGTAAGTATTCTTATCTGGTAGAAATATACTAATGAAATATACGCCTATGAATCGTCTATAGATCACGTAAGATAAAAACACATCTCAGGTACCTATACTGTATTCTGAAATTTACGCGAAAGGCGAGATCCAGTTCAAATTATAAATCGAAAGAAAATTAATAGGTTTCGCTTTGTTTATGGTATAGGGGGGCAAACGAGCAGACGGTTAACCTGATGGTTCATATCTACAGGTTCATATTTCGAGTATTTTATACAAAAAGCCTATAAATTATGTACACAGTTGATTTCTTCCAAACTGTTACAAGGGCGGAAACGAAACGGTAATAACATTGTTATAAAATTTTCTACGTCGAAGGCTGTATTATCAATTGATTCGATTATTGTCAATTTAACAATTGCACGTAAACATGTCGCAATAAAGCATGAGAAACGTATTATCGAATGAGTATATTAATTGTATATTAAGCTAATTTGTTTAGAAATATACAATTTGAGAGAGAGTTCTATAGATATTGATTTACATCTTTGGCTTACATACTTTTGACCGTAGACTTTATTAAGGGTGCGGTCCTCATGGATCGTCTGCCAGGGTATAGAATAACACGGTAGCCTCGGCAAGTGGGATTTTTAGTCGGTCTAATACCCGTAGAAATGGCCAATCGTCGTTATCGATCCATTTTCATGAATACAAACAAATAAATTCACATTTCAGCATGAAACAAAACGCGTTGATTTACAATACCGGTAAGAAAACAAAAGAGCAGTCAAAGAAAGTTTTTTGAAAGAATATTTGCAAAGTTATACGAAGTAAACGACAGTTTGGCACAATCCCAGCGGTTTATATTGTTACCGTGTTCGTAGTAAACACTTTAGAAAACAAACAAACATTATATCTAGTACTATCGCCTACACAGACACTGCACAACCCAGAAACACTAGATTTTCCGACGCACAAACACTGAATGGTATCTCAAAGCTTATAACCAGTCAAACAAACTAATTAATACCATTTAACAAAACTATTTTAGACGAAAATGAACTCTAAAGCAATACAAATTGGGGGAATCATTGTTTTTCTGTCAGAAAAACAGTTTGTAGGAGAAACGACCTTGCCAAGTTGGAGCTGATTCATTGAAAGTGTTAATATATTCTTGTTTCGCACGGCGGCCATTGTTTTAGTTAATAAGAAACAATAATGGCGGACACAATTAGGCTATTATGTTTCTGATGTGTACAGATGGTGGATGGTTAATACTAAGGGCCACTTGCACCAACTTCTGAAATATGATTAAATTGAATTTAAACTCAAAATGACAATAGAAAATTGTGTTTAAATACAATTTAAACACATTTAAGAAGTTGGTGCAAGTGGGCCTAAATGTCTTATTTTATAGAAATTAAGACGTGAGTAATAGAAAAAGATACCGCAACGCTACTGTTTCAAATTATATTTTGAATGCATTAACATATTCGACCCCTCTTACCTAGTTGATTTGAATCCAACCACTGATTTAGAAATAAGCTGAATACCAAATCACTGTCTACTTGGCGCAAGCGCCGTTTCCAAAACGTTTCCGTTTAAACTCAACGTCCATGGGGTCATGGACGTTGAGTTTGATTCCTAAGTTGAGTACTGTTTTGGATTTCCCTTGTCCTTTGTCCCATTCTGAGCTGCTAATGAAATTCTCAATAGCAGCTCATAATGGGACATGGGACTCAAACTCAAACTTTCAGTGAATACAGGCTCGACGAATGAATTGAGTTACAACCCATACTTATTACAGTTCTCAATTCAATTCGCGTAAGAAAATTATTCCCCAGTGTTCTCAAGTTTATCTCAATTTCCCAAGTTAAGCCATTTCAACTGCCGAGCGTCGTTAACTCCAGTCCCTATTCCGTATATTATTTTTATGGCGTCCCTTTTTCAATTACTTTATCAAATGATTCTGAAGAGCTGTGTCCAATTGATGTTCTCAACTGTTATTCTTTGTCCACTCTGTGAAACGTTCCCGGAAAATGTACCAAATGGAAAGAAAACAATAAAAAACTGAATAAAAATTGGTTTATGTGTATGGGAGCAATGATGTTGCAGAGAGAAATCCATGTAAAGCTGTAACAAAAAGAGCACTTCAGATGTTTAGAAAAAGACTTAAGAAGAGTAAAAGGAGATCTTTCAAATCCAGGGTCACTACACAATACTGGTTGAACGCAATAATCGATATGCTTGTACTTGGTAATAAAAAAACAATTAGATAAACTCAATGATATGTAGGACTATGCAAAAATCCCTTCTCAATCAGACCTCTTTACTGCACAACATTTGCAGAAAATAGACAAAAAGGTAATTTCTAACACTGTCTATACATTCCTAGAATAACTTGGAAACTATGAATCTCATATATTTTTTGAGCTAATCACTACCAGGAACACATAATCGCATGAAGTATGTTTGATACTGAACAGGCTCCATTACTTCACAACTAATGTTTGCCCAGCTGCATTCTACGTTCGCGTTTAACCCATAAACACTCGCCCCGTCATGTGTTAAAACTCATAAAACCATTTCCCATGAGAAGTCTTGCCGACCACTATATAGATCTTCTGTCGCTTTCGCACTAGGAGTGAGTGATAAGGACGAAGAATTTAATGCAGTTAAGTGGTCTACAAGTCTTGTGGTTCTGTAGGATTTATATTCTGTTAAACATCTTTGCTGTCTAATACTGGTTAAGTGCCAGTTTCAGTTTTAACAAAGAGGTAATAAATATTGATGCCTTAGCTTTCTTGGTAATGAAGCGCCCGTTAAGTCAACATACAATTTAAACTTGAGTTTACGGCTTAAACTTATCTCTAGCTGTGGAGTACACATTAAGATTATTCTACGCTCACTGCCTTTACTAGGCCATTAACATACAATTATTTAATTAGTACAATACGTGGTCAAGAATAAGTTTATTTTTAGTACAGATCACAAACAAAAAATTTAATTTGAGGAACTTTTAACATTTCTGGGAATATTAGTTTATTGGTTGATGAAAAGCTAAAAATTAATAATAAGTGACACGAAATAGTGATGTTCTACTTTAGTTAAAGTGCAAAACTAAGCAGATAAAATCTAGTCGAATAAAATCAGGCACAATCGATGTCTGTGTGTGATCGATATATATCTTGTGACGAGATAGACTCAATACACGAAATAATAAAAATATGCCGCGAATATTAGTCCCGAAACTAATTTATCAAAAGCTTTAAAATACAATAGAATGGGATGGAATCAAGTATGCTAATGATGAAGACAAATCTTGCAATAAAGAAAGTATCGAAAGCTCGCGGAACCCTAGAGACATTCATGTAATTTGTTGCTCCAAGATATAATATAAAGTAGATTTATCTACAACCGCTTGCAGTTTATATCAGCTGGTCGTAATAGGAATGCCATGCGCAAATGGAAGTGGGCTGACCAGACCAAGAAATGAGCTATCAGGAATGCATATTAATGTCCGTTAGATAAATCCGAGATTAAGTCTTATACAGTCGTTGAAATAACCAGATAAATCAATAGATTTAAGAAAATGGTGACAGACAAAGATACATATACTTATTACTAGATATATATATATATACCGGAATATTTTTTATTCAGTGCGCAAACTTTGACAATTGATACTTAAACGACTTTTATTAAACACCAATTTGTTATTTTGATATGTCTTAGTACAAAATATCGAAGTTATCGTTAACGAAAGATGTAAACATCTTTCGAAACTGATTTTATGGTTACTCGCTCGCGCACGGCAAAGCGCGCGCGCCTTAGTACCTACATCAGCTGTACACCGGCGCGTGAGTCGGCTGGCACACGTGCATATTGTTATTATTGCGAATAGATATTATGTGTCCATATTTTGCTAATTTCAAGCCGGATAAAAATTTTAAAAAAAGTTTTGAACTAATAATGGGAATGTGTTCTATTACTGATACTGAACTACCAAAATTTTTTTGCGCAATGCTTAAAAAATATTCCTGTATAGACTAATACTTATTTTTTAACACAACGAGGGATTAGCAAGAGGTGTACTATGCATACCGGTTCGTTTAGAAAGAGACTATTGGCCGTCAGTTGCCTGGCGTAGCATTACTGATGTACTGAAACAGAATTTCTGGTATAGTTCGCACAATTGACCCAAAACTGACGGAGAGGGGGAAAGTTTGCGCAGTGCATTTTGTACTTAAAATCGACTACTGCGCATACGCCATTTAGGTTCAAGTTATTTTGCGCCAACTGTAACTAAATGATTCCTAAAACATTTTCAGTCTACTTTTTTTTCATTTTCTATTTTCATAACATCTACGTGTTTTTTTATATATTAACTACATAATGTATTTTGTGCATTAACGCTCTCGAATTTAGCTTACGAAAAGCCAACTAAGTACTAATACTGCATTTCTTTCAGTAACCACTAATCAATTAGGGTACCTGGAAAAGGAACAAGAAACCTTTCATCGATGGTGTTTTTTTTTAATTAGGCCAGTATTATTCCACTCCGGAACAAAGTTCTCCCTCCCATTGAATTGTTCATACAAATTACGAGAACCACGAAATTCAGTATTGAAACAGTAAGCCACGTCAAGGATGTGCCTGACTGTATTGATGATGTCAGTGCAGCAAACTTACGTCATTACGTCAATAGATTTGTTGAAAGGAAAACTTTATTAGAAATGTTGCAATTACGAGCAGCAATAAACAAGACGTTGGAAATAATAGCGGATTTTAACTGTCTCAAGTGTGTTATTACAAGAAATACAAGTTTGTCTGCAAACGGCAATAATGAAAGAGTAAAAGCGAGAGGGAATTGCTGACGTAATAGTAAATATCATATTATCTGGCAACAGTACTCATGATACCGCTGTGTATATAAAATATCTGGAATTCTTTCGACAAGTGCCAAAACATTCAGATGTGTTATAAAGGACTGCCAAAGTAAAGATGAAGGTGAAAAATATTTATTCTAATGTTGAAGAGAGTGATAATTTTAGACAAGGATTATCCACCCATTGCACCACCGACGTGAACCCACTCGTAACACAAGCATATTTAGCTTAGCACGAGGGGTTGACAAGAATACTAGTAATGCGTGACCCACATAGCTAGTAAGCTTTTTTTTTAAAGAAAAAAAATCGACTCCTGTTTACGCATATACGACAAAACTAGTCTACGGTTGTCAACTTGTCATGCCTGAAGGTAGAACATATTCAGAGTAACGAAGCAATCAGTATGCATTTGCTCAGCAGTTGGAAAGAGTCCAAAGGTTGAGACTTCGTGTAAAATCGAATAAAATCTTAAATTTGCCAGGCAAGTTTTGATTTCATATTAAACATATATACACTCACACCTTTTTTAGTTAGACAAAAACTATAGACCACCACTTGCTACGATTCTTGCCTACTTCTTTTGCTTCTGCCACATTCACACATCTTCTCATACATAAGCGCCGGTTGCGAGTACTACGAACCTGACCTTTTTGAAGTACTTCGCCAATAAGATCAGCGTATGTCCTTCTAGGATGACCTCTTCTGACGCTGCCGTTGATATTCTCCTTATAAATTCCCTTCGTTAATCGTCTTTCATTCATTCTCTCAACATGTCCAACCGTTTGATAATATTCGCAGCTATATAAATAATTAATGCAATCATCTAAATTCAAATATGTTTTGTACAAACCAATTCAATTTAGTCTAGATTGTTGTGGCACTAAATACATAAAGTCGGAGCCACAAAGTCATATATTAGGCGCAACGGTAGACTGTATGTCGGCAATCAACAACACACTACGTGGGGGATGGGAGGGGGAGACAGGAAACTGTGTCTATATGAGATAAGGCACGTCAAGTGCAAAGCTGAAGTAACAGATGAGGGGTGATGTCTGGACGTCTGGGCTGTTCATTTTGAGAACGTAGTCGAAGTACTTCAAAAATATAGTCAAGTTCAAGTTTAAATGTTTTTATTTCAAATAAGCTTTTACAAGCGTTTATGAATCATTATGATTCCAGTTGCACGGTTCCAAAAGGTTGATCCTATGGAGAAGAAACCGGTAAGAAACTACTCTTTATGATGTCTAAAAATATAATAATACAAAACATTGTTGTTGTTGATGTTTACACAAAGTAAAAGGATGGATAGATTGCGTGAAACTTGATATGTTTACGTCGAAAAACATACTGCAGCAACCCCAGTACAAAGTGTCTGGAACGAAGACAGGGAGTTTCATTTACGTATTTATAAATCAGTAGTGCACTAACGGCTTAGATAAACTTCAGGTTTTCTTGATAAAAGATCTCGAGACAGATATTCTTAAATTGATGAAAAATTATAAAAAATATCAAATTATCATGAACCCACCAAAAACTTAGGTAACTAGGGAATTTGAGAAGAAGCGAGATATAAACTAAGTAAATACTTACAGATTGCTACACAGTATCAACAATCTTCGATCAGAAGCCAGAGGGGTGTACGACAAACAATTGTGTCCGAAAGATAAGGTTCTGGACAAACCTGTCACAGCCGTGACTGATGGAATTTAGCGCTTCTTGGGAGCTGAGGCCATATTACAACATGGATTTTTAGGGTTATGAGAGAGAGAGTTTGGGTGGCGCTATTTCATCGGTAGAGCAGTATTCTTCACTTTCATCTGCAAAATGATCAAGTTCACAAGATCAAGTTCCAAAATTGATAAAAAAAATAACACCTATCCCTGTGTTAAATATAGGTTAAAGATAAAAGTGTCTGTAACGTAGGGTAATGGTCAGATTTCTAAGTAAAACGAAACCAAACTCAGTAAAAATATGTATTCTCAATCAAACAAGATTCAGTACTGACTGTAATCTTAAAATCATTCTCAATATAGAGACACAGGTCGGTTGACAAAGCTGTTTCCCGTAACAAACCAAGTAAATGCTGATTGTGAATTTGATAAAACACAATGGAGTGTAACGGGTAAGTAGATACCTAGATACAAGTAAGTACTGAGTATTGTTAGTCTAGTGTTACATTTAAGGATCCGACGTAGCTTGGGTATTACACCTTTTTTTGAAAACTGTTTTAAATTAATCCTTAGATCGTAATGAACCAGTAGAATTTTTTATTTCAGTTTTAAAAACCGAAAAATGCCTTAAAAACTATTTTTAATTTATGATTTTGAATTTTCGCGCGGAAACGCTAGCCGCCATGCTCGCACCATGGTCGTGACGTCACTTCGTTAGTAAACAATACAACTGCAAAAGACCAAGTAACGTCAAGTAACTATCGGAGTGACATCACGGCGAAATCCAATATGGCGGATGGCGTTTTAAAACAGATAAAAAAAGACTATTTTTGAAATTGAATTATAAAATTTACATTGCATTTCTATAAATAAATACTAACGTTTCTCGTTAATTTTTTTAAAAATCTATCATAAACATGCATTTTTATATTTTTTCTTACATTGTGTAAAATACCCTATTGCCTACAGTTGGCGCAAAATAACTTGAACCAAAATGGCGGATGCGCAGTAGTCGTTTTTTAGTACATTTTGTACGCAAAAGCACTGCGCCAACTTTCCCCCTCTCCCTTAGTTTTGGGTCAAGTTATTTTGCGCGAACTATACATAAACTTAATCCCAAAATAAAATCGAAATCAACAATATGTTATCAAATTGTGTTATTATTCAGTTTGAACTTTGAAGTACTACTCTGCAACGAAAATTTCAGCAAACATTATTTCTCATCCAAAATTTCTATTCAGTCTTGATCACAATCAAATAAGTGTTAACTGTAAATGAATTAAAACTTCTATTATGTAACTAGGCGCTAGCAAACAGCGACTTCAATGGGACCCTGCCCATTGGAAAGTTCAAACTCCAATTTGAATACGTTTTGTAAATTGTAGCTTTGTCGAAGTTTAATTGAAATTTGTTCAGAGTTTGTTGATGTTGATGTAGAAGTAAGCATACAGATAAATATCGAGTTATGATAGTTTTAATTGGATTTGAAAACAACGAAGGTTTGTTGTAAGAAGGTTGGTTTCAAGTTTAGATTTCTTATTAGTTTATTAACTTTTTTGATGGTGGGATGGCTCAATGTGTCAATGCTATCTAATTATCACTGCTGGGCACGAGTCCTCTATAACCACCTTGGAGGAAATCCTTTGGGCATGCAAATGTGATAACAATTCGATAGTCCGTACCTTTTTGAGGAGGTTGATTCGCACTTGGACCTACGACTTGGCAGTACAATATTTATATCACCAAGTTATAACTGCCTAGACTATGCTACTATAAAATGAATACTGTAGCTCAAGCTCGAACACTTTCGAAAACGTATTCGTATCAAAATCAAGAATAATTAATTTGTATTTGAAGGAGCTTAATGAACGTAGATGAAGCGAAAGTTGTGTGCCAGGATCGTAGCAAGTGTAGTCTCTGTCTACCCCAATGGGAGACAGCTGTGAAAATATGTATGTATGAGATTTGTAGCAGAAAAAACCTCATTCGTTTACGATACGAATTCGATAGTTGTTCGTGCTTCGCTACTGTTCTTATCAGCGTAACGCGTACCGTCTGCACATGCTTTTTAAGTGTCTTGGGTTCGAACAATAGATTTGGCACTTATGACATCGAAGATCACTAGAGTATCACTCCTTACAGGTACCTACGTCAATCTCATTTTTATTGCCGACATATCCTAATCGGATAAATAATTTACATAGGCGTGTGTTAAGTTCCGATCCGTGTTTTCCGCGGGGAAAATCGTATTAGTGAACCCACTTCGCCGTGACCGTTCCGATCTCTAATTTCACTGTTGTACCCCAACCTTGGGTCCGCTATTAATACTGTCGATTGAGTCACGAAGGGTTTGGTTATAGTAGTTTGGATATTATCAAAGCTCCTATTGTATAGAGCAAGTTTTTGTTTTATTACTCTTTGTTATACAACTGCTACGCGAGGTCCTACGTTCGAGGGTAACAAGTAGTAGGTTACGATTTTGTTCGTGATGTTCTGTTCATTATAATAACTGTCTCATTACTCTAGTTCGCCTAAGCTCGACTACTACGCTACAGGTCCTTGCTTTGATTCCCAGATAGAGCAGTGTTATCTATATATATAAAAGAAAGTCGTGTTAGTTACACTATTTACAACTAAAGAACTGAACCGATTTGGCTGAAAATTGGTGGAGAGGTAGCTTAGAACCAGGAGACGGACATAGGATTTTTATCCCGTACCCGTGGGATGTGATAACAGACCGAATTCCACGGGGGCAAAGCCGCGGGCAGAAGCTAGTTTTTTTACATAAAAAAGTAGCAGTTTTCGGATTGTATAATATTTAAGCCCGGTAAATGGCAAAAGAGTCGCTCCCTGATATAGAATCTTAACATAACGGTGAAGTACATCTCTAGCTAACCCTTCGAGGAATACAGGCGTGATGGTATGATACTACAAATCGTCGAAACTTTAATTAAACCTTATAAATTATTATTTCACGATCTTCATTTTTGGTAACTATTTGCTTTTGAAACTTCAAAGGAGCTCGTTAGCGAGTAGACGTGACTGCGTGATTTGGTTGTATATTTACTGTAATCTCAGGTCAAGCGTACGATCGAATCGCTTGATTAACTAGGTTTTTGTTAGATATTCTAACTGTTGGTTTTATTGAATGGGTAGGCTACTGTCATATTGTAACGGGGATTTATTTTGTACTAGCCTCTGCCCGCGGCTTCGCTCACGTGAAACTATATCAGGAGTAAAAATGGAAAACCAACATTGATGACCTCTTCTTTGTATGGGCCTCTATACATGAGGGAGGTCAAGCTGTATCTCAGGATTCATTTTATTAATTGAGATAAGAAGTTCACCAGTTTTTAAGTTGGAGCATATACTTTCTAACAGTGATAATAAAATTAAAATCTATTCAGTAGTTTTTGCTCCAACCCGTAACAAACAGACAAACAGACAAGAATTTTAAAAATCATATTTTCGGATTCGGAGACTTTTATATACCATAACCCACGTGTTTTTTTTAAATATCTTCAATGTACAGACACAGCTTTTTTACAATTTTATAATAGTAGAGTTTTTGTGTGTAAGTTGATTCTCAATTGCAAAATGCAAATATTCTACCGCAAAATTTGCCAAAATAATTGTATTCCGGTTTGAAGGGCAACGCAGCCAGAAAATTACTGGGAACATGCTACTTATTGAGGTCTTATGACGATTTAATCTAAATTTGTTTCGGGACTGGAATTCAACCAGAGTTACATTAATCACTACACACCTGAATATTTACACACAATTATTAATTTACTAGGTAGTTTATGCCCGCGACTTCGTCTGCGTGGACTTCAGATAAAAAGTAGCCCATGTGTTATTCCAGACTATAATCTCTGTGCCAAATTTTATCCAGATCCGATCAGCCGTTCTGGCGAGAAAGAGTAAAAAACATCCATCCATCCATCCTCACAAACTTTCGCATTTATAATATTAGTAGGATTTGATTAGTAATCAATTCATGGTGCAATGATATCATCACAGTAAACAAACAACATCATAAATCTTTAAGTGTTAGTTTGTATTCAAAACTATATCTATGCATGCTAAATAAGGTGTGCCCTTCACCATATCGTAATTATAATTGTTTAAACTCTGAATAGATGAGGCATATACTGGGGATTGACTTCTTCAAAAAAAAAAAACAACGGGTTGCACTTCGGGAGTGAAATCTTGAACATTAAAGTTATGCATATTTGATATTTTGGATTGGTTAGGGAATAATTTCTCACGAATTGCTTTAACTATCAGTATAAAAGTACTATCGTTTATGTGGTAAAATACAATATTCGTTTATTGCGCTATCGTACACAAACATGACAATTTATATTATATATTTTTTAACCATCCCAAAAAGTGCACAATGCCGCTAAAGGAGTTTTCACTTTAAAAACGAGATACTCTTGGGACGACTTGGATGGAAACTCCAAGCCTGAGTTATTAGGGTTTTTTTTTACATTTTTTTTTATATTTTTACATAATTATGATCGCTGTGGCGAGTGATGAGTAGTGGGGCAGCGACAGTCCGTTGCCCCGCATCTTTGGCGTTCCAGTTCACGCGTGAACAGAGACCCATACAAAGAAGAGATCATCACTGTTGGTTTTTGAGCTTCAAGTGAGTGAAGCCGCGACCACGCTTGTGTTATATATTTTTGCTTTTTGCATCATGCTGTACTAACCGCAAATTATAAGCCAACCGCAAAATTACCGACGAGCCATGAACAGAACATCCTAAGACCTCAAACCGGATGCCGTAAGGTACGAACAAGACCTTTAAACCCTGGTCCCGTATCATTGCAACAAATTGCGGTATCCCATACCATTTAATTAATGCACTAAAGCTGTACTTGGGCTATTACAGAACCGCAAGAAACGCCAAAGATGAGACAACCTATAATATTAGACGAAGACGGGACACGTAAGGCTTGCTCTACACTCGTGCGGCATTCATTCCGCAAAGCCCGTAATCCCCGGTGTATAGACAATAGATTTTACCTTGTACATTGTATAGATGATAGCCTTAGGGTATGACCACTGGACTGCCACGTCGTAGGTCCCGTGTTCGAATCCAAGGCACACACCTCTGACTTTTCGTAATCATGTGCGTCTTAATAATTAATTATCACTCGCTTACAACGGTGAAGGAAAACCTCGTGAGGAAACCTGCATGCCTAAGAGATTTTCTCAAAGGCGTGTGAAGTCTGCCAACCCGCATTAGGCAAGCGTGGTGGACTATAGCATAATCCCTCGCACTGTGACAGGAGACCCGTGCTCAGCAGTGGGACAGTATATGGGTTGATGATGATGATGATTGTATAAAGCACGGCAAACATCTTGAGCGGAGAAGAAAGAGATGAACAATAATATGCGTACTACCCCACACGAGCCTAGTATGGACGGAACGTAAGAGAGTGAGTTCAGGTCAGAGTCGAGTGGAGTAGAGACCATGCACCTAAAAACGCAGTGTGAGAGGATCTCTAACAATATTGACGGACAACTTGGTGAAGTCGTTGGATGCAGGTCATACAGGCGACACTCAACCGGTCCAGGTAAAAGTTTATAAAGGAGGCCTTTGTTCAGGAGTAAACGTCTTCTTGGCTGATATGATGAAGAGAGTGACTGAGATAATATGTGAAGACCACGCTCCCCTGACCGAGCATGCACCTCACGGCTTTAATCGTTAAATTGACAACTTTTTTTTTTATGTGATAGCAGGCAAACGAGCAGACGGATCGCCTGATGGTAAGCGATCACCGCCGCCCATGGACACCTGCAACACCAGAGGAGTCACAAGTGCGCTGCCGACCTTTTAAAAGGGACTACGCTCTTTTCTTCGCTGTTGCACCTTGTATACTTCAGACATAGACACATTTCCTAACTGATGAGCTCTGAAAAGAAACACCGATACAAAATCAGAGAATCAGTCTCCACTGTATGTACTGTCCCTTGTAGAACGGCAACCCTTGTTCCCCAAGAGTAGACCAGAGACATTAGGATAAAATTATATGCCTAAGAAATGTCTTTATCAGTAATCTTAATTAGACATGCGCAAAACATCACCTTATGAAGTAATGTGATGCAACATTACTTTTTCGGTCAGGTGATATTACTCGATAACATTACGCATTACTCGAAACATTACGCGACGTATTCGAACGATCTGATAATGTTTGTACTTCGACTGTACTATTACTTTGAAGTGATATTAATTTTAAAGAATATCTAGCCAACAAAATGCATTTCGCCAACTACATAGTTCTGACTCAAAAAAATGTAAACAATGCAAGTGAGCATAGGTAAAAACCCGGCTAAATAAAAATAAACCTCATAAAAACTTACGGCTTAAAATCCGTCACGAACGTTTCTTGTCTTCGCCTTATCTCGTCTCTCTATCTAACTTGTGGAACAACGTCCATCTGTCTCACTCTACCGCGCGTCGCGCGAAGTCGATTCGAGTAGGCAGAACAGAATGCGAAATTACGTTCCAGAAACGAACATTACTTAACATCAAACATTACTTCATCACTCCTCACATTCGCACTCTTCTATTATAGGAAATGCGCGGGTGATGGTGTGATGTTAGTTTTCGTCGCGTAATGCGTAATATGGCATCACATTGTGAAGTAATATCACCCGAGTAATATTACGCGCATCACCTACACATGTCTAATCTTAATGAAGTGGCTGCTTATTTATCTTTCATCTTTGTTATAATTCAAGTGCATAAACACATCGTAATTTTCTACTTAGGCTACCGGTATAAGTAGGCTAAGTTGTTTAAATTAATTAAATGTACAATAAATAAATATTAAAGTATGAACTCTATATTTAACTAAATATATTTTCAACTGAACTGCCTCATTAGCCTTGTGGTCCTGAGTGCGACAACTACGCTAGAGGTCCTGGGTTCGATTCCCAGGTCACTCTTGTTCATGCATCATGTTTTGGAATTAGATGGGTTAAATTACAGCCTACCACGCTGGGTTAGTGAATTTAAGATGTGCACGCTCATGGTTCCGAAATGAAATTAATTAGCAGTCCATGATAATTTTATTACCTGGACATCACTATTGAACCAGAGCCTATAAAGTGTGTTATTTCCTTTAGCCCGAATTGGGATATTCTCCGCCAGAGGTCGCTAGTAAACTCGATCCGTTATTGCCCTTGCGCATCTGCCAACAGCTACTCTATGCTCCGGAATGTGGTTCGGACCTGCCTCAAGGAAAGGACTCGTACCGAGCGATTTACGACTATACGCCACCCGACATAGTTTAATTTATTTATTACGAGAACGCCTGCCGTCCACCAACCCTTTTTGGAAATAAATAATAATATTATGATTTTGGGTTATGTCTAATTAGAAATATAGGCTATAGCAAAGACAGGGTCAACGTGGTTAATAACAAGAATAGCTGCGCTTAACGTAGCGTACCCACTTATATTACTCAATAGAAACTGAGTCTATTTAGTAGAACTGTGCTAGAAATATTTGGCATTATCAAGTGCCTGAACTCGATGTCAATGAACTCTTATTTTTGACATTAGCTGCGCGTGCGCAGGTGTGTATGTGGACGGTACTTCTGCACATATTTTTTATGATGCACTTAATTAATTAATTATTCAATGTGTAAAGTCTTAATGAGTTCTTATAATTCAAATTAAAACGTTTACTTTCTTTTTATAACTTGATTTCTCAATGTGAACATGTTTTCTTTTTTTATTAGGACGGTTAAATTATAACATCATCTTTAGATAATCAGACATTTAAAAAGGGTTATTCAACTTATTTATATAGAGTAAGCTAACCAGAAAGAGCACTCATTAAAAACAACAATTTCTGTACTACGACAATTATTTTTTGGTATCATGCCACTAGTGGTCATCTCGATGTCTAAAAAATTATGATGACTTGCAACTTGAAAATTGGCGGGTAGGTTCCTTATGATAGTCAAGACATCCGTTGAGAAAGGATTTAGGGTAATTTTTATGGAAAAGAACAATCTATCTATGTATCTGATGTCTATCTATATACATCGCCCGACATTAATTTCTATAGCGAGACATTGGATGAAGGACATTTGTGTCCTTCTAATAAGACGCTTAACACCAGAGTGTAGCTTGCCGAAAAAGGGCCCTGTATCAATAATAATTCCATCTACCTGACATGAACACCCGTATTCCATTTCGGGGGGTCCCAGCTCTGGCTTCACGTCTCGGTGCCCCGTATCATGGATACTGGATACTACTAGGTAAGCTACACAATTCAAGCTTGTCTCAGTTGTATCAGAATGGGCCTTCAATGACAAGAATTGACATAAACATAAATAGATTTGGTAGTCATATCTGTCAAAAACTTTGTCAAAAATCAACAGTATCGGAGTCACTGAAAGACGATTTTGAAACAACAAAATAGTAGTCTTGGAGCCCTCCATATAGAGATACACCTAATTTTACCGATTCATTGGTAAAATACATTGTGGCCTCTAATAGTGAAAATGCATGCCCAAAAAACACCTTATCTATTATGTCATAGAGTATTATTTCCTATTACAAAGACGCTGGAGCATGTGACGGATGTTCGGCACACGTCATGAGGCACGCTTCGCCGACCCCAACAGGTGGGTTTACCTGCCACCGTTACCAAACGTTTACTATTCATTATTATATCACGTGGATTAGTGGATTTTTTGGATCCTATTAACATCTGTTACTAACATCTGCCGAGAAAGAAATGGATACGAATGAATCGAAAAAATTTGATGGTTTGGAGTGACAACTCTCTTCCATAATATGTAAAAACTCCTGGGCGTTGATTCGAGCTGTGGTTATTAGATTTTTTTATGAAATTCTTGTAACATTCGGTCTCGCCCCTCGATACTTCTTCTTTTAAGTGCTTAGCTCTTTTCAGTGGAGCAATCGCCACTATCCTCTACTTTCTTTGACCTCTTAATTCGATTTGATTCTCCTTATTATACCTAATTTACATGGGACCTAAAACATTGTGACGAACTCTGAGTGTACCAGTTCCCCCCTTCCGCCTCAGCAGCTGTATATTTCCTGTTTTATTATTCATGTTATTATTTAGTTTCTCAAAACCAGCTCAAAGCCTTCGTAGAGCTACAAACACATTTGATAAATTCTACATACCATTTCCTAACTAAAATAATCATACACCTTCATTATAAGTGCATTGAAGCACAGTTTCTAGCGTAACTACTAGTTCTGCTGTACATGGTAGTTACAAACTGCCCTCTCTATAATTATTGGAAGCGAGCTATAACCGTTCATTATTGGCGATCACAGATATCTAATTAAAATATTTCGATAGCAAGAGCTTTCGTTTGTCGAGAAGAAAACGGCATTTTAGTCATTCTTCTTCTTATAGTGTCATTGGTTAAACAATCTTCCTGTAATATGAGTTGATCTCAATGGCGATAGGCGTGGTGCGTAGAGATCTTCTCTCGTTCGGTCACAGTGGACACACGGGCATTTGTAACTTAGTTTGCTCTGGATCGCCAGTTACATTTTTTATTAGGAACTCTGAATCCCATATTTGCAATATAGTTCTGCTGCCAATCTAGCTGGATAACGGCTTACACACTGCTACTGTAAAAGAAATTGTTAGAAATCCCAGTGCAATAAGAAATAGTCTGATACGAGAGACCCCAGTGAGGCTAACATCTGCTCCATCATATTTATAACTTTGTCGTCACATATCTAATGCTCAGACCATGGCACACAACAGAACTATGTCGCGAAACAAGCAGTTGCTCTGTACTAGACATGTGATTTTAAAATGTACCGTGGAACTGTGGGTGTACATTAGTACACCACTACCTAACCTTGCTTTATTTTAGACTTGTTTTAAAGTCATATCATCTATGAAGAAACTTGCCTCCACAAATAAATACTTATTCAAATGGATGGCTGCTGTAATAGTGCTGTGGTTTGTCACGCATTAGCTTATTACGTAAACGTGGATGCGCAGAGTCACCTGTCAACACATTCGCTTTGTGCGCCTGTGCGCATAATGCGCGTGCGCACGCTGCTCGCTACGGTCATTGTTTGTTTATTGACAGTGGTGTAAGTTATAAGCATACTAATGTCAGGTTGAGTAATACAAGCTTAGTTTGTTTTTATTCCTATAATATGTTCGATTATATTATTTTACTAGCTTATGCCCGCGGCTACGCGTCTATACATTAGAGAGTTCAAGCTGTATCTCAGGTTCCGTTTAATTATTTGAGATAAGAAGTATACCAGTTTTAAGTTGGAGCACATACGTTGTAACAGTGATAACAAAATTAAAATCGATTCAGTAGTTTTTGCGCCAACCCGTAACAAACAGACAAGAAATTAAAAAATCACATTTTTGGGTTCGGTGACGTTTATATACCCTAATACCCTACCCAATTGTTTTTTTTAATACCTCCAATGTACAGACTCAGCTTTTTTACAATTTTATAATAGTAGAGAAGAGATAACTAAACTTTTTGTCCAGTGGTCGTAAGCGCGACGGCTACGCTAGAAGTGCTAGGTTCAGTCTTCAGGTCGAGTAGTGTTATTGGAATTTTCTATGAAATTCTCAGTTATAGCAGGTTGGCGTTTGTGCCCTATAAATGAGAATCACTCGCTCGCCCCCTATTACATGGGAATTTACCTACCTATGTAATTATAACGTTCTAAGTCATAATTGCAAAGATTTACGAACTTTATTTTACTGAATACAAGTTCTAAATCACGCATTGTTCTGTCATCAATGCCAACATGCGAACAGAAAGTTCAATTTATTGACTAAAAGAAAATGATTAATGTAAATAAATGACTTGCTTTGAGTAAGCAATTAATATATTATTGACTGCTCTCCTGAACTATTGAATGATGTGTTGCACGCATGCACGAGGTAAAATTGTGTATGTTTATGTATGAATATGATGACAATTATTCGATAAATTAATCAGTTATAAATCAATGTCCGTAATTGCACGTCAGTGTACGATTTTTTCAACTAAAGAAGCTTAAGAAACCGGTAGTATGTATCACAAGCGTGATGAATAGATAATTTCCATTGAGATGGAAAGAAATTGTATATCTATTTTATTCACTAAAGAGTAGTTGTTTCAGAACTTAGGGTATTACAGTCTAACATAGGGTCCCAATTATAATATCTTAACTCGCGTCGCTCATAAATTTATACCATAACAAACCTAACAAGAGCTAGGGCCGGTAACGTAAAAGAATTACCTTCGGCCTCTAATGAGATTACACACCTTTCTCCATCGGCAACGGCTTTCGGCGCGCGAGCTATGGTTAGCACTGTTCGACGGCCCGGCTTTCATATTTGCGGTAAAACTCGTAACGGCGCATGCGCTTCCGTTCATGGTTTTACTATTTTAGCGTCACGATAAGGTCTAGCCTTTTTTACCCATTGCGTAGATTATTTTTTATGGGATAGGGGGGCAAACGAGTAGACGGATGGCCTGATGGTAAGCGATTACCGCCCCCATGGACACTCGGAACACCAGAGGAGTCTCCAGTGCGTTGCCGGCCTTATAAAACCCGGGTTACTCTCTCGGCGAAACACAATGTAAGCGTTGTTTCACGTCGGTTTTTTTGTGAGGTCGTGGTATCACTCCGGTCGAGTCGGTCAATTCATGCCGAATGCAGGGAAGTGGTTCGCAATTACTCTCTTTATCTTGCGTCAATTCTGCTAGTACTAAAGACAGACGGCAGATATCCTGATCGATTTTCGCTAGCGGGATATGGTGTAGCCACCCTCAGACCACCGCGAGCATCTCTTTACTCAAAACGCGCCTGCGTCTACCACAGTCAAGAACATGGTTTTCGCAAGTGCATTCTCCGGTTATGAAAATCATTGAACATTCTCTGAGATTTTCTGTCCCTATAAAAACGGCTTACCTATACCTACTTAGGTATTAGGAAAATAGATTGTTTTGAAAATTGAGTCCACAGGAAAAGTAGTTTTCGAGTAAACTTCTGTTCTTCATAATCTTCAAATGAAAAATCTTCTTGCGAACATTACAGACAAAATATTTTGGTGTTCACAAGATACCGATGGAATTCCTGATAATAGAAAGAATATAGAAATCGTAGAACAATGAAGTTATTAATGATCTACCCGTACAACTGGGTATTTATTGTTTGCATCAGAAACAGGTCAATGTTACAACTTTTTATCTAAGCCTTGTATTATCATTTATATTGTGGTTGTGTTAAAGCCACGAGCTGTCGCGATTTCTGGTTAAAAATAGTTTAAAATTTCGCAATACTGCTGATTAATGCTGATAAGCTATCATTTCATATTTTAATTAGTCCAATCAATAATATGGTTTGGAAAGCTTTTGCTCTGAACCCAATTCATAAATCCGTAGTTTTGTACATATTAGACAGCCTGTCCTGGTTGTTGTAAATGTAGGAATCACATGCCCATAACTGTAAGGCAAATGAGGGTAAGTACGGTACGAGTCCGACATATCCGGCTGCCCAGGTGGAATACGCACTATCAGAATTATTCGTACTTTAAATAAAGGCATTATATCATCCTCCTGGCCTACTATGTTGGGGTCGGCTCCCAGTCTAACTAGATGCGGATGTATATCTGTATTTTACACTCACCTCCTTCTCCCCTCCCTATTCGGAGGATAGACTCGTTGTCAGTCTTTTTTGGGTGTCTGACTACCACTAACAATTGTCATAGATGTTCGTATGACAACCGGGACCGACGGCTCTACGTGTTCTCCGAGGCTCGGAGGGGTCTTGACAATGTTAAGAATGGTCACCCATCCGCACACTGACCGCAACGAGCGTAGCTTAACCGTGCAGATCAGTTGATCAGCTTATTTGTTACTCAGCTAATAAAAATATAAAGGTACACACATATTCATTAAATTCACCAAGGAGGTAGGTTTAAGCGACATTAATCAATCTAGATAAAAATACCCTTCACTCAAATTATTGAATGAAACATCCAATGGAGCCTCAACGATCATTTTTCAAGCCGAAAACCTGTACAATAAGGTATTATGTCGCGTCATGGGCCACCGGGCTTCCAAGGCCAGCTACGAGCCCAATATCCGTTTTTCCGGGTATTTCTCTCAATAGGCACAAGGTTGGACTGTGAATTTTTAACAGTAGGGTACTTAGTGAACGGTGTTTACGTATATTGTAAATACTATTTAATTTTATAACATAGTTTTTTTTTGTATCTGTTCTTTAGCGAAAGCTTTACGAGAATCTTGACGGCAATGATCGAGTGAATTAAATCGGAAATTATGTTGTTTATTCCGGATTCGTATGGACAATATTTCTGTGCTCGAATTATCTTTGTTCTCCTGTAATTTGGACCTTTTCAGGACGATACATATATACATAGGTTTAAAGAAATTTATTCTCAAAAAGACATTATAGTCACTTACATGAGAACGTAATTTAAAAGTATTTTTTGCAGTTCACTGGTGTCGCACTATTAACACATTTCATAAAATATTTATATTTATACTACAAGTTAAGTACCTATTACTTAGTTCTATACTATAAAAGAACCCACTCAACGTATACATCACAGAGATACATATGTAACTTTGTAAAAATGGAAAGCCATAAACTGTAATAAGACAAGGAACGTATAAGTAACTCCTTATCCTAAGCACACATTGATGGCCTATCATGAAACGTATATTAAGCTATGTAAGTACTATTTTTGGAAATCAATTAAATCGTGATTATATTTTTTAAGTAAAGCCGATCACATTGCTAACGCAATCCATTAAAATATATCTATAAAAGCCGTTATTCCTAAAAGCGAAAGCCATCAGTTTCCCATGATAACAAGAATTTCTAAATAATCTCGCTAATCAATTTTATAACACGTATATTTAATACACATATACACACACACACACATGAACACACCCTCTCACACACCCGCACCCACACATACACACACACACACAACCACACACACACACACACACTTATAAAACACGGATTATAAGGTTAGTGGCAAATACTGTAGTTATATCTATAAGTTGATTTTTACCTTAAAAGTGTACAAAGACCCTAACAAATTCTGATAATTATTACAAACTATTAAGTAAAAATTTTGAAATCGCTGTATGTATAAATGACATAGTTGAAGAAAACGAAATAGGGAAGACACTGCCTCCTGTAATACAGTTCATACTAGCACAGGAGGCAGGGTTTTAACAAATTAATGTAAACATTTTAATTATGTCAATAAAGATTTTTATTTATTTATTATTATTTATATTACGGCAAAACCATAAATATTATAGACGCACTTTCACTTATATACACCGCACATTATATTTTATGGCTCCAGTGTAAGTTGCCGTTATTAAGAGGCCGTCCTAAAAATTCACTCGATCGAGTTTAGGTAAATTCTATGTTTGTGTGCGCTTTTCACGCACACATGGCTGCAGATCGAGCGTACGAGCCTATAAACAATGTTGATCCTTTCATTATTAAATTAATTTTCTAGTTTTATTCTCGTTAGTTTTTTTTTGTACTTTCAATTTTGTTTTTAATTTAGTATACTTATTTTTATACATACAATATTCAATAAACATCAAAACAGAAAACTTTGAAGGCGGAAATTGGGGTTAAAAATTGTAATTTTTGTAGATACTGATTACTAATAAATACCTAGTGACGAGTTTAATGATTTATGGATTTTTACATTTTAAGGGTAGGAAACGGGGGTTGAAGCCTGAAGGTTAATGTACTTATTAGTATGGGTGAATAGTTTTTAAAGCTAGGTATTTGAAAATGAGATATGTAGCTACTCATCATAAAAAATGTGTTTCAGGGATTTTGAATTTTCAAACTTTTACTTTGGAGGGTTGATAGTTTTATCTTTTTCTAGGCACTTCAAAATCGTAATATTTTGTTAAATGTTTATCAAAACACATTTTGGTCACGACTGAAACCGCTCGGTTGTATGTACATCTGTGCTAATTGTGGTATGTAGTTTAACTTTGCTCCACTTCATCGTGAAAAGTGTGAGATGAGATGTCTGAAGAACTGGTATTTGTTTTTCATAATTTACCATGCACGTAGAATGTGCCTAATGAAGGACCAACATAAGACATTAATTTTGTACTACAGAAGTAATCACGGCGATAACTACAATATTAATACCTTTTAATATATTAAAACCTTTGCTTATCAATAATTTATTGTAAGATGAGGTTGCTTTTGACTAATGAACATAGAGCTTTGTAATAGGTGCTATGATTGTATAATTTTGTTTGTAATGTATATCATGGCATATTTTCAATCTATATACTAATATATAAGCTGAAGAGTTTGTTTGTTTGTTTACTTGAACGCGCTAATCTCAGGAACTACTGGTTCGATTTGAAAAATTATTTCATTGTTCCATAGCCCATTTATTGAGAAAGGTTATAGGCTATATATCCTCATATATCTCCTATATCTCCTCTACGCGGACGAAGTCGCGGGCAGAAGCTAGTAAAATATAAAGCGTTATAATAGCTATTAAATTACCAAGCATTGCGCTGTCTAAATTTGAATGCTTGAATTGCCGGCAAAAACATAATACCATAATAAATCGTAATCCAATAAATTGTGTTTTACTTACGATATAACTTGGTATTACGTTTGTATTAGAAATTCGGTGGCCGACTCTTGAGAGCTGTAGGTATTATACTTAAGGTCGCAATCACACGCAGTCGCAGTCGTAAGTACCTCGAACATAACATACCATCACGCCTGTATTCCCTGAAGGGTTAGGCAGAGGCGTACACTAATGTACACCCACAGTTTGCCGATATGTTAAGGTCCCATGTAATAGGGGGCGAGCCTATTGCCATTATCCGGGCACAAATTTCAAATTCCGAGCTCCTACTGAGAATTTACTACGCCTGTTTTTATTAATAAATATTTTTTTTATGTATATTATGTTATGCCAATGTATAAAATAAAAATCTATCTACTTACTGATCTAATACTAAATAGGATATTTGCATTAGTAATTTTCCACTTGACTGTACCATGCGCACGAAGGCGGGTGCAACAACCTCTGCCCGGCCAAAAAGATTGGTACTGTACTGTACGTTTCTAAAGGAACTACATCCCAAGTACAATCAGGCTGTAGGATGTTCTTCAAAAAAGAAGTGACTTTTCAATAGATATTACTGACGTCACCTTTAAGACGTAAATTCAGAATGTGAATGCAAATTTAGACCTGGCAAGTGGGACTCGCGGCGGCTTAGTGATCATAGCATCTGATTTATCTAACCAGAAGACGCAGGTTCAAATTTTGATCGCAGTCGAGTTTTTCCATCACTAAAATAACTTTATAATAATATCTAGGAATGTGCAAAAAAAACACAAATAGTTAACAGTTCATATTTAACTTGAAAAAAATTAACCAAATTTTAATCTCTGGTTTCAAAATTAATAATTATGATTTTCGTAATCAGCCCCTGAGAATCCTTGAAATTGACACCCATATCAATTTATTTAGAAAAGCATTTTCGTAATCAGCCCCTGAAAATCCTTGACATTGACAGCTGTATCAATTTATTTAGAACAACAATGTCCGCTATCTTGGATTTAAAAATTAATGTCATTTTCGTAATCAGCCCCCAAAATTCTTTGAAATTGACACCCATATCAATTTATTTAGAAAAGCAATGTCCGCCATCTTGGATTTCAAAATTAATATAATTTTCGTAATCAGCCCCTGAAAATCTTTGAAATTGACACCCATATTAATTTATTTAGAAAAGTAATGTCCGCCATCTTGGATTTCAAAAATAAACATTTTCGTAATCAGCACAATGAGAAACTAAATACCAGACCATATTATATGGCTTTTCTAGAAATTAGAAGTTATAAAATAATCAACGTATCAAGTTGTGTTAATCGCAGTATAATTTGGGAAAATATTTACGTCGAACAAGCGCACGCCTGTGACACAAAGCGATACGTCCTCTCGCTGGGAAGGCCCAAACGTGACTGGCGCGAGCGGCTTTGCGCGCTCGATATTATAGCACAATTATAGGTCTTTTCATCTTTGATTTACTAAATCAAAATATTTTTTTTTTGAAAAAGTAATGTTTGATCCTATTAGAGGGATAACTGATGATTATTAAGTAATTTAAAAAATAATCAAAATGTCTTTCTAAAAAATAGAAAAAAATACATATTTGTCTGCAATTTTCACGAAAAATTACGTTACGTAAATATTTTTTTCCTGCTATATTTTGTATGAAAATTGAAAAAAGTGCTTCCGCTTGTGCCAAGTACTTAGAGCATATGCTGGGTTTTATAGTATTTTTTAATATTCAGTAATACTAATATTTTCTTGTAAACCGATCATCAAACTTCACTCGAAACGCGTTTTTTGGGAAAAGGAGTTGTCAATAAAAGGGATTTACGATTATTATAGAAGTAAATTGAAAAATCCATTTCCGTATGTGCCAGGTTTAAGAACAGTTCTTTTCAAATAATTAATAACTTTATATAAATTCTTTGTAGATTCCTCACAATGATTCTCTGTTTCTGTATTCGTCCTTCTTGATATGCCATTCATACCATAACTATAAACTAAGTGAGTTATACGCGCGCCCGCGAAGAATGTCAGTGAAAATGAGACAAACAGCCAGTTCATTCATAAAATCATATAAGATAAAAGATATTAGAAATAGCGATGGTTACACAGTGATTCACAAATTGAACAGCCATATTATCGTCACAGCTCTATCAATACGTGAATCGAATAACAGATTTGTTCCGTCCTAAGAAATATGCAAATCATAATGGATTTCATGAATTAAGAGAAACGCTTCCAACGACACCATTACCGATGAATTTTTAACTTAGGGAATATACGACATTTATTTGTGTACATTACACGCTAAAACGGTATCCAAAACTGTCAAATTTCTTCAATCGATTTTCAATTTAATCTCCATACAATACAGTTTATTATCGATTGGAGTAATTTGACAGTTTGCGGTAACCTGATGTGTGACTGTACAAAGATCATTTGAAACGAGTGATATTAATTATTCAGTATCACTCGTTTAAAAGGAAATATTATGCCTACCTGGGACTACCTGAACTGCGTGGCGTGGGAGGTCTGCCATCCTGCAGTAGGTTACTAATAGACTATACTCCAAGCTCAACCATTTGCCAACCAGAGGAATATTAAAATGTTAATAATATGAATAAGGACACAGAGCAATATTTATTTACCATTAGTAGACTTCAAGGTCCAGATTGGGCATTGAATCTTTATACCAACATTTATCAAAAGTGGTTCAGGTGAAACGGTAACAGACAGACAAAGATACTTTCGCATTTATAATATTAATAGATTTTAAAGATTTTGCTTAGATGTTACTTTTACAAGATGATAAAAATAAAAACGCAAATATTTGCCTCGGGTAGGATCCGCATTACTAACAATCTGGACTGTACTGCGGGTTGGCAGACTTCACCGCCATCAAGAAAATCCCGTAGGCAGGCAGGTTTCCTCACGATGTTTTCCTTCACCGTCAAAGCGCGTGATAATTAACTGTAATACGCACATGACTTCGAAAAGAGGTGCATGCCTTGGATTCGAACTCGAGACCTTTAACTTGGCAGTCCAATGGTCATATCACTAGGCTATCACTGCACTGCACACTTATTTTCTGTAACTGTTGATCAATTAATGGTTCTACTCAAATCGTAATTAGAATCAGTTTTCAATATCTCAAGTTGCAAGAATTTCTTTCTAACAACCACTAAGCGATTCCCAGCATCTTAGAGCGGTGTTGCGGCATCATGGTAACGGTACAGGGGCACGGCCGGGTCGCATCGTCGCACGCGCAGCCCGATTCGGAGACGTTTGCGAGTTCCGCTCCACCGCTGTGCACTTGTTTAGCAAGGTATCTCAAGTGTTTTTTTTTTATTATTTACGACGGCAAACGTGCACAGCAGATGATGGTAAGTAGTCATCGCTGCCCATGGACACCAGGGTTGCTGCGGGGTAAGAATCAAATGCAGACTGCCAGAGCCGCAGCAACCGACAGGTTTTTTTTTATGGGCAAACGGATCGCCTGATGGTAGCAGATTACCGCCGCCCATGGACACCTGCAATACCAGAGGAGTCACAGGTGCGTTAGCGGCCTTTTTAAAATGGTTTGGGCCTCTGGTATCCTCACTCACTCGGCGAAACACAACATAAGCGTTGTTTCACGCCGGTTTTCTGTGAGGCCGTGGTATCACTGCCGATGGAATGGCACACTTCAGATGGTAAACGATCCACGAACTTTACCTTCTCCAAAAAAGGGTTTTTATCTTCTTCTCTCCCATATAATTTGTAAAGTCCGATACTTGACTATCCCAAACGTCCGTGGTCGTTTGGTCTTGTCCCGTGTGAGAATCCCAAAGTATATAAAATTTCACCTTCAATTACAATAAATAACCTTCAGAATCCACTACAGTAGTGCTGATCTCAAACACATGAATAAACAAATCACACAGGTATTATACAATACGCGTTATTACGGCGATTAGTCACCGATGTTTATATCGGAATCCACTTTTACCTTGACGGTGATACTGTGATCGGTGATTCATGCGGGTGTTTATTTAAGCTATTGTAATTAAGTTTAAGTTACATCTGTTTCTGTTTCTATATGGTTATGTGTTTCTGTTTGTGACGAAAACGGTTATTAATGTAAAGATTTTCCTTTACCGCTTAAGCGAATGTCTATTTCTATCACGTACTAGCAAATTAAACCTATTATGCTATCCAAGCTGTCCAAGCAAAAAGGGTCCAGTTTTCGGCATTTAGTTTCCAAGATATACGTAAATATACGCACTTTTGCAAAGTTGGGTGAAAAAATTGCATTTTGCGATTTGAATTGATTATTAATTAATGCTCAATTATCTACAATTTCAAATAGGTAAATGATAATAATAAAATAGAATTTAAAGCGAAAACTTTAGTAAAAAGGTACCAGAGGTATCAATCACTGAGCTATCACTGCTCTTCAAAGTATTTATGACGGCAATTATTTCTTAGCTATGCAGTTTCTTATCTAATTATCCTACCTAATGCTAACGATTTCAATACCAGTAAGCGTCACGTATTACACCACATAAAGGCATATTTACTACAAAGTAGATCGTTACAGAGCCAACATTATTGACCATTAAGATACTTTATATAAATCGAGTTAAGCAACAATTGCGTATGAATTCTGCACACCATTAAATACGAATAGAGTTTTTATAAAAGATTGGAAGACGATAATATTTGATGAGTATTATGTTCATGTTGATACTAAATCGGCATTATATTATTATTATTTTTTATGGGATACGGGGGCAAACGAGTAGACGGATCACCTGATGGTTTAGCGATAACCGCCGCCCATGGACAACCGCAACACCTGAGGAGTCAGAAGTGCGTTTACCGCCTTTGAAAAGGGTTTGGGTCTCCGGTAACCTCACTTGCAAGCGTTGTTTCACGCCGGTTTTCTGTGAGGCCTTGCTATCACTCCGGTCGAGCCGGTCCATACGTGCCGAAGCATGCTTATGTCCACATGTTCCACACATAAGCATGCTTGCCAAATTTCATCAAAATTTGTTCAGCTGTTTAGGCGTGAAAAGTAACAGAGAATTAGACTGTTTTTTCGCACTGCCTTATCCCGCCGCGTCTGTCTGTCTGTTCGGGAAACCACGCAACGACTCTTACGAACAGAGCAACGTCACTAGTAATATTTAAGTAGTTATGGAAAAATGGATCTGAGTAACTTGAGTTTACTTCACTAGTATAGCATAAAATCTATGAAATTGTTATGACTATTATTAAACCGTGCGAGAGCCATGCTTCGGTACGAATGTGCCGGCTCGACTGGAGTGATCACACGGCCTCACAAAAAACCGTTGTGTTTTGCCGAGTGAGTAAGGATACCGGAGGCCCAAATCCTTTTAAAGCGCCGGCAACGCACTTGCATATCCTCTACTGTTACGTTTCTAGTGTTACGGATGTCCATGGGCGGCGGTATCTCTTACCATCAGGCGATCCGTCTGCTCATTGCCCCCCATGCCATAAAAATAAAAATATATTGACCACTATTGCGTATAAATAGCCAATCATCAAAACATTATGAATGAAGTGTTGAATACCCAAGGTTTCTACAACATTTGCAACAGTGTACGGACCAGGTGCCCATGTTGCAACAAGCAATATGTAATAGCATTTAATGGTATGTAATTAAAACATATTTTACAATAATAAACGAGTTCCTATTTGGTTGAATTGCGTGGCTTTTGTGATAATGATGACATTTCAAACAAAATATGATGCTTTTACTGATGTATGGTTAATTAATTTCTGTTTAGTTTTAATATTAATATGTTGCAATGTTATAAATACCAGTGTTCGTGGCGATCTTGTTTTTCCCATTGCGTACGGATTTCCCAAGTCTGCCTTAGACCTAACTTGAAAAAATCATTGCCCGGAAAGTAGCTGAACTGAAGTTGGATTGGACTGGACATGTCTACCGTCAGATAAGCAGGTTAAAAGAACTAGCGAGTGGGTCCTATTAAACGTTTGACTCCTACCGAAAGGACTGGCCCTTAATAGTAGAGAAGAGGGATGCGTAGAAAGGAAAAGGGAGGCCTTTACCCTACAGTGCTCTCCTTGAGTAGGGTACCTACTCATGGAATATTTCATCCAAATAAAAAAATCTAGGTTCTATGGAACTAATGTTGGAGGTCTTAATGTTTAAATTCGATTACAACCTGAATTGTTTCTGCATGTAACATTAATGATTGAATGATTGCTTGTTTTACTCACTCAGTAATATCTATTGAATAATTGTTAACGAAATGCTAATAAAGCCATTTGGCTGTTAAATCTATAGACTAGTAATTTGGTGAGTCTTGGTTTTTATATAAAACCAATTATAATAATATATGAAGCAATAGTGATATACTATCGTATGTATTCTGGGAATGCTAAAATGTTTACGAATCGTAAATAAATATGTATATTACATTTAAGTTCTTAGAATTTGTATTAACGTGTCGCATTGCGCTGCATTTAGTAAAACGACAAAATAAAATCAAAATGTCAGTTTATAGCATCCTTTACAAAAATCGCCATAAAATAGGACTTACTGTATGTATTCCAAATAGTCATTTACTTCGGAAATGTTGATTTTTGACAGTTATATCTACCACTGTCAGTCCTTGTGTCTTCTAGCACCTGGACCATTCATGGCTCTCCCACGATATTGGGAGAGCCATCCTTCGCCACAAACGGGCTGTCTCGCCCGGAGTAATACCACGACCTCACCGAAAACCGGCGTGAAACAACGCTTACGTTGTGTATCGTCGAGTGAGTGAGGATGCCGGAGGGCGGAGACCCAAACCCTTTTAAAAGGCCGACAAGGCAGTTGCGTCTCCTCTGATGTTGTGGGTGTCCATAGGCGGCGGTAATCGCTTACCATCAGGCGATTTGTTTGACTCCCTAACCCACCAAATAAAATCCCAGAGGCAGAGGACCATGCCATAGATTCTAAATTGAAGTTGGCTGTCCATGGTTTTGTGATGATGAGAGCATTGTGTTGAATGGGCCTTATGATTTACTGGTAACAAACACTGCCACCGTTTAATAAAAACATGTTGTTACATTTTACGACGCAATAACAGCATTGATTATCGAGTTTACGAGCGTCCCTCTCCGCTGATTGTGTATAACAACACCATTTCACTTCATAACGTGCTAAAATCAGTATTGCGTAATAAAAATATCTAAGAACGCGACTGCATTGGCCGATTTCGCAGTCAAATTCTAGAGTCCAACTAAAATACCATTTATTTAAAACTATTAAGGCACAGTCACACGGTATTAGGTTAATAATAGAAATAGTGGGCGAGAGACTAATGACCACTTAACATAAGCCTAATGTTTTGTTATTAGAATAATAAGCCAACTGCAATAATTCTCTAACAAATCAAAGCCTAATATGGACCGGGTAGAGTTCAATACCCTGTTAGCTTCAAATAACCTCCACAAACATGTATCTATCTATATCTATACTAATATATAAAGCTGAAGAGTTTGTTTGTTTGTTTACTTCAAAGCGTTAATCCCGGGAACTACTGGTCCGATTTGAAAAATTCGTTCAGTGTTAGATAGCCCATTTATTGAGGAAGGCTATATATCATCACGCTACGCGGACGAAGTCGCGGGCAGAAGCTAGTAAACTATATAAATAAAAATGAATCATCAAATGTGTTGCTAAGCGCAAAACTCGAGAACGGCTCTACTAATTCGGCTAATTTTCGAGCAAAAACGTAATGGGATGGAATAAACCTTTCTTAATGTACCAATATTTTTTTTATGGGATAGGGGGCAAACGATCAAACGGATCACCTGATGGTAAGCGATAACCGCCGCCCATGGACACCCGCAACACCAGAGGAGTCGCAAGTGCGTTGCCCGCCTTTAAAAGGGTTTGGGCCTCCGGTAACCTCAACTCACTCGGCGAAACACAACGTTACGCAAACGTTGTTTCACGCCGGTTTTCTGCGAGGCCGTGGTATCACTCCGGTCGAGCTGGCCCATTCGTGCCGAAGCATGGCTCTCCCACGTGACAAAATAAAAACGCGCCTTAGTTAGAATGCAATATTCAAAATATTAATTTATCTTAGTTTCAATATTAAAATTGTTGTTTTGCAGGTCATGGAATGAGAATTGAGAACACGTTTGATGGTTAAGTGTGAATGAAAGAAAATAACAGTGAAAGTTGTAAAAAAAGATTAATTTGAAATACGATTTTATATGCGTGACGAATGTGATTTGATATGAGAAACATTTAGAAGGAAGTTGTAATGATACATTGTTAATGTAATTGTAGGAAATTATTGAGGTCAAGGGTTGAGATTAATATCAAAGCAACATTTCGGGAAACGAGCATACGGATCGCCTGATGTTAAGTGATTACCGCCGCCCAGGGACACCCGCTACACCAGAGGAGTCACAAGTGCGTGGTACCTATTATTGCTTAGTTTTCAAAGAACTTTTCGAGACAAAAAAATAGTATAATGTATATCCAAGCTCTCTTTTAATCTCCAGTGTCCAATCTATTAATATACATCTGTTTAGGAGTAAAATGTAACAAACAGGCCGATAAATATACATAGTAAATCATTATTATCGATTAAAACCCATTATATCTAACTGTGGAATGTACAAAATCTAGATAAACATAATTTACCAGACGGTGTTCATTGTTATGTCACATGCTATTAGAAATCTACACACATCATTATCTAACAGCGGAGAGGTACAGTCGACAAAAGTGGGATACATACAGCTAACTTTATCTGCGTTTTGACGTGGATTGCGTTACAAATATTTGATTATCCGCTGAAGGGTTTGGTCATCGATTATGGTCGATGGGTTTGGTATATAGGCAGCTAAAACCCTGCGTTTGGACCCAATTTTGTGTGATATATTATACACTGTTCAAAACTAAAGGAGTCACTCCACTACACCGTCTCTTGGCCGTACTAGGAACGTTTCAGGTACGGAGAAACGAGCACGATTCGAAATACTAGCCCACTAGAACCTATTAACAGCGTACATAACGGTGTTGGTAGCCGTATCAACCACTGGTCATATTATAGATCCCGTTAAAAAAATATTGTATTGAGAAGTATGAGACTATGCCACGCAGGGTGCGTAAAAAATTGTCGGAGAAAAAATTTGTCAGTGCTAATACGATTCGTACGTGGCACGCGACAGTGTTGGTCGGTGACAGTATAGTCTTGTACTTCGCAATACAAATAATGTTTTTTGTCTGACACGTTCCTAGTACGATCGTGGTATGAGACGGCGTAGTGGGCAGACTCCTACAAATGTCGTTAGCTGCATGTATACTTAACACTTATGTTGACTGTACCTTCTGGATAGTGGTAGTGAAACATAACTCATTGTCTATTCCAATCGATACAAGATACAATACAAACACAAAAAGAAACTGTACGTGATTAATGTTTCTTGTCAATGCATACCATCACGCCGGTACTCCCCGAAGAAGTAGATCCACAGTTCGCTGATAGCTTTAAGAATCGTAATTCCTATAAAATAAGTCTTTATCAGGTTGCCACTGCCCCTTATTAAGTATCTATAATTTATATTTTTCCAGACTAGTCTCCATTCACAATAAATAAACTCTCATCAAGAGGTGTAAACGGTTAGCCAAAAGTATAGGACTTCATTTATTCTACGCTTACAAACAGGCATAAAGTGAAAATATTCCCGTGTAATTATTATACACTTAATAGGTGTAACGTCGTGAGTTTATGTAGACATTTCAATAAAATTAACAGCAAAACTAATGCGGAATCATGTTCAACTATTATTTATTTAATGTTCGCAGCTTCGTAAAACGTGAGGCGGCTAGTAAAATCACAATAGTGGCAGGTTTCTTCGACGCCCACAAAAAGGCATTTCTCTCCAATGGGCTTAACTTCCGTCAATGATGGGATGCCGATAAATACTGAGTTCGTATTTCATTTCTTGTTTGGCATGGAAATTATTTACCGAGCATTTTTAAATGCTACACGGGTCATAAATATATAAATCTATGTTAAATAAAAATCAATGCCGTATGTATGAAAAATCATCACTCGAGAACGGCTCGACTGTTTTGTTCTTTATTGCTTTTTTTTTATGGGATAGGGGGGCAAACGAGCAAACGGATCACCTGATGGTAAGTGATAACCGCCGCCCATGGACACCCGCAACACCAGAGGAGTCGCAAGTGCGCTGCCCGCCTTTAAAAGGGTTTGGGCCTCCGGTAACCTCAACTCACTCGGCGAAACAAAACGCAAGCGTTGTTTCACGCCGGTTTTCTGTGAGGCCGTGGTATCACTCCGGTCGAGCCGGCCCATTCGTGCCGAAGCATGGCTCTCCCACGTGATGTATTCATAATTAGCAATACTCAATACATTTATTGCACTCCACAAGTTAGATAGATGTTAGATAAGTAATATATAAGACACATGTGTGGGCCTTGTCAGGCACGGCAAATGTAGGAGAGAGGAGGAAGCTTTATAGGAAATTAAATCCTTTTAAATTTAACTTCGCATTGGTAATTATACTTTACATTAATTAATTAATTACTTTACATCAAGACAAGGTATATATAAAAATATAGGTAGGTACTTATTTGAAAACTAGGATTATTGATCACTGCTGCAGGAAAAAAATATACAATCTTTCTTTGGGTTTCAGGTTTCTTTGTGATAAGTTCCGTTATAGAACCGTAGTTCAGTGATAAAGCGGCGGTAGCCTAATAGCTAGGGCGCCGGAATTGCAATCATGTGGTTGCCGGTTCGAAACCCACCCATTGCACTACCGACGTAAACCCACTCGTAACACAAGCATTTTAGCTTAGCACGAGGGGTTAACAAGAATACTAGTAATGTGCGATCCACATTGCTAGTACTTACTTAAGCTTTTATTTAAAAAAAAAAGATGAAGAAATCACTTTCGCATTCACTTGTGAGAATATTTTGACGATAATATCTATCGTTTTCTCTTTATTTTTTCGAAATAATATGATGAACAAACAAGATATAACCAATAATCTATTCGCTGCAGACGCACCTTCGCTAGTCACACAATAATTATCATATCTACACATTTCCCCACATCTTACATAATAAAACAAAAAACAAGCAGAGCCGCGCGCTATACTAGTTCTCCGTAAGCACTAGTATACTTAGAACTTCTATTTCGTATAATAATTAGAATACTGAACTCGAAGTTAAGTAATTTGAACTTAATTAAAATCAGGTCAATAAATCTTTGCTCGTGATGGCTTAGTGGTCATAGCGTCTGGTATATCTAACCAAGACACAGGTTCCCGCCCGCAGTCGACTTTCTCCTTCACCAACTTAACTTTGTAATCTTAGCGTGGAAAATGCAAAAAAAAAACACAATAAGGAAATAAATCTTTAGTAAAACTATTGGTTACCAATGTTAAGTAAACTATACATAACATAAACACGCTTTAAACGCAGACGTTAAAAGCACTGACCGAAATCTAAGCCAGAAATGATAAGATGCTGAAGAAATTTTAAATTCAAAACATTAAATAAAAAGAAAACAAAACCGTTACTAACTACTACTTCTTGTTGACCTTTTGCACCAGCTTATATTGTGGCAACACCACTTTAAAGGTGCGCATGAGTTGCGCGCGTTCACGTAACGAGTACGCATGCGTAACAGCGCGCCAATACGGGCGCTAATAAACACGCGCAGAGCGACAATTAAACAAGACAATTACGCAAGGTGTCGGGTGTCTAGTGACACTCAATTTGCAGATGACATGTAATGCAATACAATATGTCACGTATGATGGTAATCGTAAACGGGAGGCAATTTATGTCAGGTATGTTAAGGTGGTTTGGGCATGTAGAGAGGATGGATGAACGGAGATTGACGAAAGGAGTAGGATACATGATGAGTACGGATGGAAGAGTAGGAAGGGGCCGACCTCGACGAACGTACCCCAACCACGTTGCGGCCGTTCTCAAAAAAGGTCAGGTTAAGAGCACCCTAAACCGACGATCATGCATGAGGAGGTTAATGAACGTAGATGAAGCGAAAGTAGTGTGCCAGGATCGTAGCAAGTGGAAATCTATAGTCTCTGCCTACACCAATGGGAGACAGGTGTGAAAATATGTATGTACGGCACACATCGGCTTCTGAGCCACGTTTTGTGGTTCGATCCCCAGACGGAGCAATCATTTGTATGACCTACAGGTAGTAGTTCTGGGGTCTGGACGTTTGTGTTTGTGAGAATTTGTGTTTGTAAAAGCACCCACGATACAGGAGAAAATCTTATTGGTGCAACGTTTAATATTAAGCGTTAAGTTAATTTCGTACATTTCAATCAGCTGTTTTGTAAACATGGAAGCCAGTTTGTATTCTGAATAGGTAAACAATGATGTTGTATTTCATCTACATATTCCATAAATACAACATGTATCCATGTTGTTAAAAGAAACAGAGGAAGCTGTATTAAGCTTTACATCCGTGGCGATTATGGCGGCTAGTGTGGATGATGGATGCAGGAAGGGGGCGACCAAAGAAAACATGAATGGATTTGACAGCTTTCCTATCTCTATCCTTCACAAAACCATCCATATTTACTTTTCTTGCCGTTGGCAAGGAAGGCAGTGAGTGGTGAGATGAGTTCTATCAATAGTCATTATTAGAGTACCCTTACTTAATAAAATAAGCCACTCAAGCAATGCCTCATTGGTGTTGTGAACGCAAGATAGGCTACGATACCCAGTTCGAGTGAAATGTTATCGGGATTTTTCTATAAATTTTCCACAAATTCAATATTAGATTGGGTTTGTATTTTTGTCTGTTTTATGCTAATAGGTTTGCTCCCTATTACATGAGTATTTAAGAAATACCAATGATCAGCCATTAATCAGTCAGTGATCTCTATTTGTCCTGTCTCCTTTCAGAGATACAGTCATAAACGAGAAATCTAAAATGAGATAATAATTCAGTAATCGTTTCCTTCCAAACGATGGGAATCGTTTCTCATGAAAAGAGACATACAAGGTTATTATATCAATTGATTTCGTGCCACCGCCATAGAGTAATAGAACATAGCAGTAAACACAAATTCACGATGACAGAATGACACTTATTAACCCTCGCGCGCCGTACTCGGCACGCACGACCGCCGTTCGTGCAGGCATCGTGCGCCGATCCTCCTTATCGTAATCGGTATGGTCCACGCATACTAATTGACACGACTACCATATAAACATGAGGTGTATTGCCTGCCATTAATGGATGCGTAAGGAATATTTGTCGTGATGATCGACGGGTTTGATGGCTTGATCATGCTGGATTATTTTTCATAGAACCATTTGGAAATAGAAGACTTTTGTTTTGTTTACTTGAAAAACTGTCTAAACAATTACTGCCTGTATAAACGATTCCTTACTTTATATTCAGAACTACGCAATAATTTTCTAGCGTTAAAATTTTAGCATTTAACAGTAAAAAAAATTGGTTTCAAATAAATGAATCGCAAAATTGCCAGAGAATACGGACCTCACAAAGGAAACAAAACTGATTCAAAAGGTTTTCGATTCATCAGTAGACTACATGTGCTAGCACCCAAATATAATGGCAACTGACAAAAACATATTTGAAGCGAAATCCTTCAAAAACCAGATTCCAGAATGACAACATGATAGATAATCGTCATATTTAATATCTATTCTTATATCACCTTGAAGAAAGATTTATTTAAAAAACAGTTACAAAAGAAAAGAGAAACACGCGTCATTTCATTTCTGCGCCAACACTGCGCGTGCTCAACATCCGCTGAATGCATCTCCGTCCATCCGCGACGGACAGACAAAACGAGCGGTTCTAAATTGTTGATACATTGCAAGCGTCGCCGGGTGCAACGACCGTGCTTTATTGTATGATTGGGGGTGCCTCCAATTGGCTAGCGACGGGTTAAATTATGGGTATGAACGCCTAATTCGTGTCTGTTTCTAAGTTTAGAGAAAGACCTTGTTTGGAGATAACATAAATATGAATATATTTTTACGACCATGGCATGTAGCTCAGCAGGGATTAAGTAAAAAACTTAATTTGGACTTATGACTAACAAACTTCCTCATAAAAGGATAGCAGATTTGTGTGCATTGTTAATCATTGGAACTTTCAGAGTACCTCCGAATTTATCATTAAGGTATAGTAAAAATATTGACGTCTTCAGGAACCTCAGCGGTTATGGCAGGGAATGGGGACTTTAGACATTGTGGAGATGCCTTAGGAGGAAGAAATAGACACGTAATTACACGTCAAGATTATTACGGTCCTGCCAAAGGCAAGGGTATGATAAAAGGGCTAACAGTGACAAACGTGTTGTTAGGAGGCAAACGATTGTCTTACGAAAAGTAGGTCATCAATAAATACAATTCTTTTGAAACCACCAGCTTTGTTGGATCACGTTTAGAATCAATATGGTGTATTTATAGCTTACTCAAACTTAAATAGCTTCGTTTCCGTTCATAATAATAGAGAGCCCGCAATAGCATGTTGTGTATTATCTAACATCCAGCAGAATTGCGTGAGAAGATTTTATAATTGACGCGAATGGCTCAACTTCTAGTTGAATAATTGGAGCGATTACCACGGATCTGTTCAGATCATTCTGTATCTATCTCTTCGTAAAGCTCTAAATAATGAAGGTCTTAGTTTGAAACAGCACCTGTCTAGTCTAGTTCCTAATGTATTGTGTAACACGGAATTAAGTATCATAGTGGTGGGTGCTTCTCCGTTAATCTCAAGACCATGAAAGGCACTAGCGAACGACTTCTCGAAGCAATTTGTACTTTTAATTCTAGTATTTTATAGGATACTATTGAAATATCTAAGTGGGTCCCTAATCGAGTTGTTGGGTCGGTTACTGATTTCTTAAAACAACTACCATAGTTTTTTTTTCATACATAGACAATCCGTAACCAAGGACTGACCGCGGCAAGGTCAAAATTGTCTTATAGATCGATATTGCTTCAATTAACCACGGGTCTCTCAGTCCTGAGTTCCTGACCCATACATAGTAGTAATAGCAAGAATACCGTAAAAGACAGTTTTACTTTCACATAAATTTACGAAGAGTCGCAAAATATTACCAAAACTACTTAATAGGCTCTGTCCGAATTAAGTACAGCGTATAACGTCACGACTTCAGACCCATAGAGAACCAATATTATTATGTGCTTACTTATAAAAGTAACCCTGGCTGAAGGCATTCGGTGCCTCGGCACCAAGTCCGGTTACGCTGTAAAGATTCCATGAACCAACAGATTATTACAATGTTGTACACAAAGCTAGTGATGATAACAAGGACTAAAACCACTACATGAGTCTTAAGGTCAAGTTCAAGGTCACGACATTCGAAGCACAACTCATGAATTATGTACAAGAAGCCTACACGCCGTTTATGTTTGATCTTCTTGTTATTTTTATTGTTCGTCTTTGGAGTATACGATTATTGTAGTGTGAAGGTCAAGGAGACTTACATGTATGTGAACCGAGCAGCGTGGCGACGCTTCTTTTCTTCAAAGACCTAGTGAAGTCTCATCGATGCACTTCACAATTTGCACTAAATCTGTGGACAAAGAAATTCAAATCATTTTTCTATAAACCTTTAGAAATACAAGCAAAAACAACATACTATTTATTAGATGATGCTCCATCTGCTTTCTCTCATAGGTACCTGATGCCAGTGTCAGTACTTAAGATCACTGTACCATTTCCAGTAGAGAGAGAGTCCATTTCCAGAGTACCATTTCAGATTTCAGAGCAATTAATAAGGAATTTACTCAGGAATACGTATCAAAGGAAAGTGCATTTAAGTAAATGATTATAGAAACACGTACTTTTTAACGTAACAACACGGAGAACGGTGTTCAGGAATGCCGATTTGTTTATATCAAAATTCCTTAATTCACGAACAAGTCCGTTCGGTGGATCTGATTTATTGCAACTGACAGGAACGGCCAGTATTGACGGCGGACGCGCCGTTTTCGTTCCACGTTCGAATTTTTTCATATCCTTCCTTGTTTAATCGGAGGATCTATTTTTACCAATTGTTACACAACGATTACATCGATAAAAAGTCTATATCCCTTTGTTTTCTCTTCGTAATGCGTACTTATACATAACCATAGATACATTATTGGTCTGGCGATGAACTTAGATACTATCACGCCTGTATTCCCCAAAGGGTTAGGCAGAGGTGTAATGTAAGCCCATAATTCGTGTGTTGAGGTTCCAAGTAAAGGGTGCGAACGTATTTTTTTACCGGGTTAGTGGTAATAAACATATCGGCGATCTGTGGGTGTATATGAGTCCGTCTCTGTCAAACCTTTCAGGTCATACAAGCGTGATAGTATGTTCATGTTATTTAAAACTAAACGCTTCACTGTTAAGCTCATCGCCAGAACAACAATGTAGTCAATATGGATGTAAAGCAAACATCTGTCTATTAACATCTGCAGCTGTTACATTTAAACCTAATTTAAAATAACAAGAGTGACCTTTATCTACACGTTGTGTACTTCTGGGTCCCACAGCTCATCCCGAAACCAGGGCAATCTTGACAATGGCCGTCCTTGGCCAACCCTCATCTTACCCCGTCCATTTATAACACACCGCCAACAAAAATCAACTTTAAAACAACGAGCAAAAGTATGAATTAGAATGTAGTGTGTTGGAGATTAAGTTGTTTTAGAAGTGATAAGAGTAGGTTTTAATGATTAGAGGAAGCGGGGTGCATTTTCGTTGGAGAATTCCCGCGGTGTTATGACTATAATGGTATACGTGGTATTACCTGTTCGATAAATCTATACTAATATATAAAGCTGAAGAGTTTGTTTGTTTGTGTGCTTGAACGCGCTAATAATAAATAATTATAGTAATATATCTAACTATAGTAAGCGCACCTTAATAATTACCTATAATAATATAATAGTCAATAAATATCAATTTATTATAAGTAAAATATGAAAATAATAAAATATGTAAAACTTCCTCCTCTCTCCTACATCTTGCCGTGCCGACAAGGCCCACACATGTTTCTTATATTATACCATTGTAACATCAATTTAACTTGTGGAGTGCAATAAATGTATTGAGTATTGAGTAATCTCAGGAACTACTGGTCCGATTTGAAAAATTCTTTCAGTTTTAGATAGCCCATTTATTGAGGAAGGCTATAGGCTATAAATCATCACGCTACGCGGACGAAGTCGCGGGCAGAAACTAGTGTTAGTATATGAAGTGTAGATAAATGAGTTGTATTCTGGTGGTACTTTATATATTAAAAATAAACGCCACCGCGAGTTCCACCCGCCAGCTCGAAATTTGACGTCACCTTTAAGAGTCTGGTGTATTGAACAATTATACTTAATTTTATAATCTTAACATGGTAAATGCAAAAAAAAAAACAAAAATATAATAACATAATTTAATTAAGTATTGTTAGAATTACGATTTATTATGGTCTTACGTTAGTACGGGGAATTACTCATGGATCCTGCTGTGAGTTGGTCATATTTAAAGTTTTAGTACATTTTATCTTACTGTACTGTAACCTAGAGCTCGGTAAAGGTTATCAGAAATCTACGAATCGACAGATACAAAGATAGCGGTCATCAATTCTTAATGTTACCTTCAACTTTAGACGAGTGCATTCCAAATATTAGTTTTATTTACAAGGCCTTCACAAACGTGAGATTCATGACAAACTGAGGATTTAAGAAAAAGGTCAGGTATATATTATTATCATATTATTAATATAATAAAATTGTAACTGGTCGATGTTTGCATTATCTTACAAAAAATATTAAAAGTAATCTCAAATCATATGTTCTTGAAGGCGGTTTTGCTTTTGTTTAAAGTTATATTATACTAGCTTCTGCCCGCGGCTTCGCTGACGTGAAGCTATATCAGGAGTAAAAATCTAAAAAACAATATTGATGACCTCTTTTTTGTATGGGCCTCTATACATCAGGGAGGTCAAGCTGTATCTCAGGATTAATTTAATTAACTGAGATAAGAAATTCACCAGTTTTTAAGTTGGAGCACATGCTTTCTAATAGTGATAATAAAATTAAAATCTATTCAGTAGTTTTTACTCCAACTCGTAACAAACAGACAAGAATTTTAAAAATAACTTTTTCTAATTCGGAGACGTTTATATACCATAAACCCACATGTTTTTTTTTTAATATCTTCAATGTACAGACACAGCTTTTTTACAATTTTATATTAAGTAGTAGAGATTTCAACATTTTCATGGGCGAGTATAAGTTTCCAGTTAACCCTGTATAATATTCCAAAACCTCAACCGTATAAGTAGTTAATAACTTCATTCACGTTTCTGCAATATACACAATTTTCTGTTTAGTTCGCAAACGGATCATGCGGTGGCGAGGCCAAAGAGTCGCCTAAGTCGACGTCGACCGCAATCCTCTAAATTGTATTAGCGCAAACGACCGTGTCCGTTGCTAGGTACTGCAGAACGGGTTTAGAAAACCGTCGAGCAAAGAAAACAGTTTTTGTATTGACAGCAATGAATTTTCCCCCGAGTTAGAATACTATTTCTCACTGCCTTTCATATAGTCATCTCGGAAGAAGCGAGAAAATATCTGACTTGCTCGGTGGTAGAACCTCTTGGGGTGTGACTGGCTGGCGACCACCTATAATAGTTACGTCGGAGTCTATCGCAAAGCACCGTGGTTTGTGTTTGCACTTTTGCGCGTAAGAGCCAGTTCCCCCTCGGTTGCTGCGGCTCTGGCAGTCTGCAGAATTTGAAACACACAACACTAGAGTGCAAGTGCATTGCCGGCCTTTGTGAAAAGGATTGCTAACAGCTTCAATGCTTTGACATAATTTTGGACAAGTCGGTCCCCTCACGCTGCCTTACTATTCCCTATTGTAGATACCATTTCATCTCGCAGTGTCTCAATAACCTATATACCCCAGAGCAATAGATCAATTACTCAATTTGCTGTACGAAGTTAGTTTTATGATGAATGACACGCTGTTCCGCTCAATGCCTCTCATCTTACTAGACCCCAAATTGTCTTTGCAAATTGTCACTGACCTGCAAATCATGGCTAAAATGCTGGTTACCTGCCCCATCTCGTAATCCGCTCTTTCTTATTTATCAATTTCATTAAAATATATTGATTTACTCGTTTCTGATACTACTTTTTACGGATTTTATCGCGTTGTATTGAAATTATTTCATTCCCAACGTTACGATGTTTCGTGACATTGGATGCTGTAGAGGATCCGATCAATACAAGTGATAATCTGTAAAAACTAATTTAATTTCAATATATTCCTACTAATATTATAAACTACGGTATGGATTTTAATGAAACTACAATAATATAGCTAGACAAAAGCTTCATATTATGTATACTTCCAAACACTTTAAAAATAAAAATAAGGACAAAATACATAAAACCAAATAACAATATTCTTTCACTATGATATCACCTCTAATTTTAATTAAACCTTACCAAGTTCGGAAGTGATATAACTGTTAAACAACCTTGATACATAACGGGGTACCACACAACGGTGGGAAAGTCAACAATCGCCTTTGATCACAACGGGACGGCTGTATTGTCGACCTTTATGATCCTTGAACAAAGAATGGTAGCCACCTAAGGGTCCGGTTGAGTTTGTATTGCTCACATAAACGTAATACCAAAATAAATCGTAATCTAAACAATATTTTATCGAATTGTGTTATTATTCCTATTGAGATACCCATAACTGCCTCATTAGCCAAGTGGTCCTGAGCGCGACTGCTACGCTAGAGGTTCTGGGTTCGATTCCCAGGTCGAGCAAAGTGTTATTGGGTTTTTCTATGAAATTCCCAGTAGCAGCTCATAGTTAGGAATTTGTGCCCGGTTAATGGCAATAGGCTCGCCCCCTATTACATGGGACCGAAACATAACGGCGAACTGTGGGTCTACATTAATACGCCTCTGCCTAACCCTTCGGCGAATACAGGCGTGATGGTATGTATGTTATGAGATACCCTTAATCTGCGTTTCTACCGTACCATTTCGTCTACTACTAGGTACTTCACTGTAAATATACGACCGGAAAATCGTTCCAAACTTGGTTAAGTTACCAAAAGATATCAAGAATTGCATTCTGATTTCTGAAGCTTTTTTTTTTGAATTGCATTCGCTTAAATCTATTTCCAGTGAAGTATTTTGGTCGAGATTGTAGAGTAGGAACCTAGATTAATGGTATCGGAATCCGAATAAAAACACACTTTGAAAAAATTGCGGACTGAATGATGAAATTTACTGAAACTTAATTTGTTGAAATCCTGCGGGTTCCACCATTTAGACAGTAAGTAACATGAAAAAATATCATCACACGTAGAATGAAACATAAATTTGTAAGGATAATAATAAACACATCAAAATATTTTGATGTGTTTATTATTATGCGCGTGCGTCGCTCAAAGCGGTGAGCGTATAAAACTGATTTTTTTGATGACACCGTAGTAAACAACAATTGCGTCAGAGTTCAAAAATGCATGAACACCGGCGCCAATGTCGAGCTTTTATCTGCGCATGCACAAGTCGAATCTCCCCGATCAAGCGCGAATTTGCCCGAGAGTCAATTATATTCAGATATTGACTGGTACCGGTGCATCGGTGGCACTATGTCCTTGAATGTTAAATTAAGCAGTTCTTTTAATGATTCCTTGTATTATATAGGTACTATACGTTCTAGAAAATCTTGCATAAACATATAATTAGACTTTCCGGAACTAGCGAAGTTTCGCATCAAAACTAGGAGTAGAGCTTTTAGAGAGAATATAGAGTAAGACACTGTTGATTTTGCCTTTGTGTTCCGAAAGACATCTGATTAGGCTTAAAACAACCCTGATAATAAATTATGAGATAGGTATTTACCTAGAGTAACGTAATCCCTTTAGGGGATTTGAATGTGTGATAAGTGTAAATAAAATTATTCGTAAAATTCAATAAGTAAATGCCTCATTAGCCTAGTGTAGTCCTGAGCGCGACTGGAGCTACACTAGAGGGTGTTGGATTTGATTACCAGGTCGAGCTATGTTATTGGATTTTTCTATGAAATTCTCAGTAGCAGCGGTAATCCACTAACCTAAAATCTCAAACTCCATTTGGAGTTTGGGTTGTACCCAATTCGTACATGTAATAAAACACATTAGTGTGTTATATTGGACCTAAACATATCGGCTGTGGGTGTATATTTCTACGCCTCTGCGAAACCCTTTAGGGAATACAAGCGTGATAGTATGTAAAATCATGATCATCATGATAGTATGGCGTCTATAGGGTGCGAAGGCATAACAATGGTAATGAAATAAAACATGATATTACCTATACTATACAATATGTATGAAGGGTATGTAAATATTTTTGGTTTAACCCGAGAACTGTACTAGAAGCTTCCATTTTCGCAGTTTCTGAGACGTAAAAAGACAATAAGTAATACACGTAAGTTTTACGTTAAAGGCACGTTCTTTACATAGCGAATAATTATGTTAATCACTGGCAAGGGTTGAACAAAATGTTTTGGTATTCTGCCAAAACTCAGCTGCATATCGTGCGCTTAGAATAATGTAGAGTGAACCTATTCCTAAGGTGGCACGTTTTGTCGTTTATTAACATTAAACGTACATAAACAAAGCAGTCCATTAATTAAGCATATTTAAACGCCCACATAAGCGTATTAGATTTAAACTTCGTTTTGTTTGCCTCTAACGTAAACAGATATCTTAAATCCGTCAATTAGGTTACTCAAAGCTGAGCTTTAACGGAAGATTATCTCTGATGACTTGCCATCAAGTTTTTTTTTATGGGATAGGGGGCAAACGAGCAGACGGATCTCCTGATGGTAAGGGATTACCGACGCCCATGGACACTCGCAACACCAGAGGAGTCACAAGTGCGTCGCCCGCCTTTTAAAGGGGTTTGGGCCTCCGGTATCCTCACTCACTCGACGAAACACAACGCAAGCATTGTTTCATGCTGGTTTTCTGTGAAGCCGTGGTATCACTCAGGTCGAGCCGGCCCATTCGTGGCGAAGCATGGCTATCCCACGTGATAAATACTGTATTTAGGAAGATGTTTGTAGGAGCTAATAACTACTTATCCGATCGGTAAGATTCTTTCACTGAGATCCTCTCCACTCTATTGCTCCACTAAATTAGAGTAACATAAATGCTATTTTACTACACACGCACGTACGCAAACGATTTCATGGGCGGAAGCCGATAATTAATTATTCAGGTTACATGCTTACTTTCAGAAATTTCAAATTAATTATGAATTAAACAAAAAATGCATACAATTTCTCTTTCACAGGTACTTTCTTCCGTCGTCAATCAAAACATCGCCCCAAAAAGATACAACTTAATTCCAACGAACAAGTCGTTGATTATTCAATTCGCTTATGCTTAATATCTTTCCCGTAGCAAGTCAACGGTAACGGAAAGCGAAACGCAACTAAAATAACATGTTCCAAGACTCGGCCATTAAAATACCGACAACCCACGCATTTAGAGCCTACAACACCATACACACCGTAATAGCTTCTATGATGATAGCAAAAAGCTCGATTTTCTTTGAAGAATCTCTCAGAAGCAGGTCCGCGAGCGTACACCATACCAGATGGCAATAACAGGTATGAATTTTATCGATAAAGGAAGAAGATTTACCGTATATTATTGATGTTTTGATAGTAGTGAAGACCTTGAAAAGTCCTGCGATGAGGTAAACGACTTAAAGCTGTGACGCACGGGAACTTATATCCGTGTTAAGACTAAGAAAACCGACCTGAAGAATTTTATAGTATACTGTCAACAAAGGACATTTCGAGACAAAAGGTATGTCTATGCGTGTCCTTCTCCAAGATCCAATCTGTCTATAACAAAATTAATCAACATTGATTCAGTGATTCCGGCGGGACGAGATAACAGACAGACAAATATGGACATCTTTAGAAGCGATGGTCAGATACTAACCAAATTAATATGGGAAGCAGTCGGGAATATAAAAAAAACAATAGTCAATTAATATAAAAGTAAATCATCTTCCTGCGCACGCGCCGTGAACTCGCTAATAACCTTGCTGAAGTGCTGAATGAATTTTTTACCACAATAAAATATTGTGCAGATTATACATAAAATACATGAGCTGATACGGTAGAAAAAGAATGAACTTCAAGAAAGAAGAGGTTCTCGATTTTTTTTTTATTCAATCAAAATAAGGTCGAATAACAAATGTAATATCACGGTGACAACGCGCGAGTGGTATAGTCATTCTATCTCACGAAGTCCTGTATGATGACCTTTATGTAATTGAAATAAAGTTCAAATTTCAATAATTTAACGTCCTTCGTGAAATAGAATATCTATATCATACCACGGGCATTGTTGGTGAATATAGGTTGCAGTTTTCGCTTATAATCAAGCGGACCGTTTGCTTGTTTTTCATACAATTACAACAAAAAGTCCTTTATGTATGTACCATATCCCTATTCAAATAGTGGGAGAGCCATGCCCCAGGACGAAATAGTTATAACAACCTCATAGAAAACCGATTTGAAACAACGACGTTGTTTCGCCGAGTGAGTGAGGATACCGGAGACCCAAACCCTTTTAAAAAGCGGGCAACGCACTCCGTAACTCCTCTGGCATTGCGGGTGTCCATGGGCGGCGGTAACCGCTTACCATCAGGTGATCCGTGTGCTCGTTTGCCCCTCTATCCCATAAAATAATATCCTGCTATTCACAAATATAATATTCACGGTACCGACCCTGTTTAACGCGGGTAACCGGGTTGTATTCTCAGAAAACTATTAATATAATGAGATGGCACATAACTAAAATGAATACTACAAACTTACTTCTCATAACCGAGATGTAGAAAACATTTGCCTAGTCACAATTACTAGTAAATGCAGTCCAGTTACAGGACAGAAATATTTCATAGAACTTAAATTGTTGTCACCAAAATATAACAAAAGTTAACTTTCCTTTAGTGGAAACCCGGTCATAGACGAGTAGCTGTTAGCACTAAATGTAAAACTACATAAACATATCCCAGTACCTAATATAACGGTTGCTAAGAGCAGTTATGCAAATACCAGAATCAAGAATTCAAGAATAGACCCTGTGCTATTAATGTTAACACAAGAACCTTTTAAGGTTGTTTAGTGTATTACATCTTCTACTAATAAATATCCTAGTTAGACGGGCAACCAATTCCAGCATAATTACGAAAAACAAGCAGAACTTAAATCCTATACTTCTACAGTCTCATATTATAATAGCAGGCAGGCCTGCAGCAGGCAGGCAGACAGATAAATTGGGCCTGTTTCTTGATATACACTCTAAAAATAGTGACAGCCATTTAGAGTTTCTAAGTCAGAGGCTTGAATGTAACTGATAACCGACAATGTCGTATGGTGGCTGGTCCACTTGTCCGAAAGACCAGACAATATTTCTCTTTAGAAAGCTATTTAAATTCACTATACAATCTATACTATCTATACTAATATATAAAGCTGAAGTTTGTTTGTTTCTTTGCTTGAACGCGCTAATCTCAGGAACTACTGGTTCGATTTGAAAAATTCTTTCAGTGTTAGATAGCTCATTTATCGAGGAAGGCTATAGGCTATATATCATCACGCTACGCGGACAAAGTCACGGGCAGCAGCTAGTAATTTATATAATGGTGGCTTGTTTCAAAATGCTGTGTGATAAAGATTATGGTGGTGTAGTTTCGATGTGAAATGCTTAAATATAATAAGAAGCATACATGTAGAAGCTGGTTAAATTGACCAATAAGACCTTCACTAACAGTGGCTAGATAGCATAGATAACAATACATAACGCTGTACGTGTACAATTATTTTGCAGTGCACATCGAAATGCGACCATGCATTAACTGTTTCGTAACGTTTTTTTAAATTCAGCAATTAGCATTGTTCGCGATGACGTAACAGACAGCGAAGTGGGTTAGTGCATCGATAAATCTTTATCTACGCACTGCTTCGCTCGCACTTATATTACAATAGTCGATGGTCCTGATAAGACCACCGGCTTTTATAGTTACGTTACTTCGAGTTCACTACTATGCAAGCTAGCTCACTTAGGGCGTATTTCGCTACTTGACTCGGGGTCAAAAACTGGTCAAAAACTGGAACGGAATTTATAAGAAATTACTTAACTGCAGATTAATTTAACGCGCGGAGTTGGTGATTTGCGGCCTTAGTTACGTAATGCACTTAAACGAATATAATAGCATACATTAAACTCATACATATATTGGAATACCCAAATCTAATCCATCGCTTAGCGGAATTTAAAACATTTTTTCTTTGCTACAATAGACCCCAGGCGAAAAACAATCGCTTAGCCATTGCCTCAAGGATCCGTCTATAAGTTACAAAGCAGCCTATAAATTTTAGTGGATTGAGATAATTAACGATACACATACAAGTAACACGGCCATTTTAATACCAAAGTCTAAAAAAAAAAACAGATTAGCCTGTAAAGACGAAAAACTTTACGATACTATCTATTAACACGCGATCATAAACTCTAACACTGTCTTACATCATAATAAAACTTTGACTATCTATCCCTGGACAAGTGACGCGCTTAATTCTATGAACAAAAAATTCTGTCACTTTTGGTGCGGGGGGAGGAAACACTACATAGACATTGCTGCACACATACTCAAAATCATTTTGTATCGCCACGAACTCACACATATTAAATTCTTCACCACTAACACAATTTACGCACACATAGAGCTCAAATACGTCAACATACAAGAATTGACGACAATACGAACGTATTATACAATAAAAATAATTAGGAAGCTACTATGTCGATATTTTATATCGATAGATTATTTTTGGAAGAATAGAGAAAAACGTAACAACATTACAAATTATTTTTATATGTAATTATTTATTTGCAAAATTAAAATCCATTCACACCTTTTTAATATCTTGCGTCATAATTATTTTCAATGCAATGCTCTCATTGCATGCTAATGAAATACAAAACAAAAGAACTGTTTAGGTATAGATAGATATAGATAGGTGTAACATACTATGTAATTGGAAAATAAACGCACGGGTGAGAGAAATCGCAAACTTTTCGAAATACATATTCTATAGCCTATGTTAATCTTGAATAATGTAGCATTCAAATGGTGAAAGAATTTTCGAAATCGGCCTAGTAGTTTTTGAGTTTATTTGTTACATACATTGATACATACAAATCTTTCCTCTTTATAATATTAGTATAGATAGAGCGGATATTGGGGACGTTATGTTACAAATACTTTGATACCAATTAGTTTGATTCTTTCATTTTGATTTTTTCTTTTCTTTGCCAGGCTGATATATTAGGAATAACACTAGACAGAGCATTTTGTTTCCCACGAGATATAAGTAGGAGTAAATACGATTTTGTTCATTATGTCGCGCGTTAATATGAACAGAAGCGCTACGCTAGAGGTCCTGGGTTCGATTCCCCGGTCGAGCAATGTGTTATTGGAGTTTTTCTATAAAATTAAGGGTTGATGCCCGATTAATGGCAATAGGCTCGCCCCCTAAGTACGCATCTGTCTAACCCTTCGGGGAATAAAGACGTGATAGTATGTCGTGTTCCGTACTCTCGTTATTTCTTTGAGCCGGATATCGAAAAAAGAAAATAATGTGTTTGAAGAAACACCCCGAGAGGCAGGGCATAGTGGAATTGAATAACTCACTTGCAATTGGAGCTGGGGAAACACCTACAGTTTGCAGAAAATAGTAGCCAAATATCATAGCACTGTACTACTAGTATTCTATTATCTGTGACTGTACTATGTTGTTTTCCTTCCTTGTGCTGCAAGATCGCCAGAGCTCCGCGAGGAAGCGTTATGTTGGCAGTGGGGGTACCGGTGTTGTGGGTTGTCTACCGGGTGTGAAAAGATTTTTACAGGTTCGGCAACGGGCGAGTGATACCCCAGGTGTTGCAAGCGTTCATATAATAGGGTACATTAACACTATATATACACTTACCATCAGGCGGGCCATGTGCTGGTTTTCCACCTAAGCGGTAAAAGAAACCCCAGACCTTCTAACCATACCGTATCTTAGAAATCATTTTCAATGATTTTTGAAATACGATTTAAATATGTTAATTTATAAATTCTTTTGTCAACAAATTTATCCGCAACGGCTTAAGCTATTATTTATCAATCACACCTATATCATTTTAAATTAAGGTCTTTTGTAGATCTGAAAAAGTAACAAATAAAATATCTAATACTGGATATCAAAAATAATCAATAATCTTAGTTACGTCATTTCCAAAAATGTTATTTTATTAAAATATAGTGATATCATAAATTCATGATATTCATCTTTAGCGATCTTTAGCAATTATTATAATTTGGTCTTACATTGAACACGAAAATAATATCGATATCGATTCGAAATCGTAAACAAACACTATCGCATCATTAATTAAAATGACAAAACAAAAGAGGGACATAGTCTCGCTACACTTTTTAAAATTCGAGTTTTATGCATTATGTCATAATATATATAAGGCCTATAATTGCCAAAAAACGGTAATTCTGCATTAAGACCTATAATTGGAAATCAGAAATGGTGACATCCTATTGGATGATATATAATTGAAATAAAAAAATGTCATTTTGATGGATATTTCAAATTTAAATCTTACGTGTAGTAGCAGAAGGCTGATATTGTTAGTAAAAAAAATTTGCTAGTCTCGTGGGGAGTGCGGATAGTCTCGTGGGGAGTGCGGGTAGTCTCGTGGGGAGTGCATGCTTGAACTAAACGATTATTTTATACTCGATTATTGAATCGGTAACGTCCTCGATCTTTATTAATAAATTGTATTATGTTATTTAAATAGAAATAAATGAACTTTAATACTTACATACGGAAAATAACTCCATCTTTATCTAAATAAGATATTAGATATTTTTTTGCATACATTAACTGCACGTATATTGGTATTTACACGGAGCATTTATGATGACCTTACTGAGCGGAAACGATTCTGTTAATGAAAAATCGATTTCGGAAACAGTTTTGATAAACGCGTTAGATTTTTTAATCCACTACCTTGACAGAGGGGAAGGATCATGAGAGGCGGGTCCTTATAGATAGATAGTCAAAGTAATAAAACGACGATATGAACATGTCGGATATATAAAAAAGTTCAAAGAAAAAGTTTGTATAACAGAGGCCGAATTAAAATAAGTGGGTTTCCACCACAAATTTGGGTATTCAAATTTGATAAGTTCTCGCAAACCTCAAGGTGCGGCAGCGGTTCAAAATACCACTGCAAAAATCCACTCACGCTTATTAGAACGATAGTGTAATCGACTTGATTAAAACTGGAGTTTCCAAAGTTATTACTATGTAAATGAAAGATTAAAGGATATGGAGACCAAACCCAAAAGTTGTAATAGTTGCAAATGGACCAGTTTAGTTTCTATCCCGCTTGTATTTGAAGGAGGCATTTACGAAATCCAGACAAATTTGTTCTTGGACAGTTTAATTGATATCGATTTCCGAATAGCTCGGAAGGCAAACGCCATTTAATAATCAAGGAAACGAAACTTGGATCAAAACATCGAATTTGTAATGTAACACAAGGTCTATTGCAGAAACTGACGGACGTACGAGTAAGCCGCGCGCGGTCCAATTTCTAAGCGCTTCCGGAAATAACCTGGGTGCCGGGTTGCAACATGGCGCGCGGTCGAGCGTGCTTCCACTATCATTAGTTATTCGGCCCGAGAATCACTGCAGTTTCGAAACTAAACAATTTCACCAAGGTCTGCATGTAACGTTACACACGGGAACACACTGACCGATGTGGACGTAAGAAAAGCTTGCACGATCTTACCTAATACGACAATGGCGTGCGCAGTTTTGACAGCTGATAATGATGTGCACGATATAATAGATGAGGTGTCCTAGTTCCATCGAGAGTGGTTATGATAATCATGAGAATGCACGGCTGACAAATTGCCACTCGTGTATTGGACGTTTAAAAACTGATCACATCTTTTGCGACGGTAATTTCCCCGTCGAACATGTTCGGAATCCATCATCATCATCATCAGCCTATATTCGTCCACTGCTTGACGTAAGCCTCTCCTAGTGAATGCCACAGAGCCCGATCTTCGGCTTTCCTCATCCAGTCCCTGCCAGCTGCCTTCCGCAAGTCGTCCCTCCACCTGACCAGCGGGCGCCCGTTTTACACACTACGTATGGCATGATATGGCTTCGTCAGAATGCAAGGAATTTTGCAATAACAAGAATGCTGCTTCTGCGTCAATAAATTTAGAAGAAAGTATTCAAGAATCGAATCGAATCTAACATTCCATACGCTAAAACGATACTCGCATATTATATCCCATCAAAGAGAGTAGAGATGTATGTAATTATGGCATTTTACCTTCTGGAATCCCCCAAAAGTAATCATGCAAAACCATAACCAGTTTGGAATTGAAATTAGCAATGCGAAATGAGTCAACGCCGAAATTTTTTATCGCGGCCAAGCGTCTTGAGTGTGATGCTGTTGTTATTCCAATTTGAGACCACGAAGTAATTAGGACTATTCTTAGCCCGAGGCGTAGTCGTTGACACATGTTGAGTTCATGATAAACGACTACCATGCGCTACGCCTTGAGCTTGAACGTTCAGACTCATTAATAAACCACCGCAAAAGATCAACTAAAATTCAAGGTAAAATCCAAAATACTCCGGTAAAAGAGTTTTGGCACGGAAATTGCATTTTAAAAGAGGTTGCCCCAAAAATATTACGTCGAAAATTGGGTCAGCCTTTTAGTTGAAGCCAGAAAAGTTGCTGAATTCACAATTTTCATCAGTAACTGTAGGTCCGATACTTTCCTACTTTGTAGAAACATTCTTTAGAGTGGTTTATTCTTCAAGGCTTTGTCTGAATGATTTCTGTTGTTGCGTTCAAGAGGACTTAGAGCTTTTTTCGATTCTTTACCTAATTGGTTCTTTGTGCTATAACTAATGGAATATAATTAACGAATTTCCTTAGTCCAGCAGTATCACTTGTAAGCGTTCTGTATAAAGTAACAATGGTAGGAAGTTGAACACTCAGACTGTATGAACCGGCGTTTTTGGCGATCGATATTATTCACTTTAGCAAAGTTCATCGTTCGTGAATCAAGGCCAGTTCGCATAAGCTAATGTCGTAAGGACGTCCCCAACTATTTGGAGCAATGAACTCTTATAGCATCATCACGCAGTTTGTTCCTGCTACATCCTTCGGCTAAAACTATAGCGCAAACCCTGTTCCCATCACATCTTGAGCTTGTTAGAGCATTGTACAAGTAAAGCGAGAAAACTTGTTTCTCAGCGGGATTCGGACCAGTTCCTACTGTATTATGGAGGAAGTATAATGGCCTTGAGCAAGGTTATATTATATTTTAAAAAGAAAAAGAAGATAAGAAGGTTCTTAAGCTACTGAAGGCACGTTACAATAACTTGATATTTTAACATCTCTCAATAGCTTTTCCCTACACAAAAAATACGTGACTCTTACAATGTTTCGTTCATGAAATGCAATAGAAATAATATTCTTTTAATAGTGACAACAACACTTAAAAATGATTGTATTGGTGCAAAAACTATGTCAAATGTTTGTCCCCGCTGCCCTTGTGTGAGTCACTTACTTAGCAACAGTAATAAAATGGCAACTTGCTACAAAACTTGTGGTTTTTATTGCACAATACGTATTGAATACATTGTGCGAGTAAGCAAAAAGTAATATTGTCATTTTGTATGAACAGTTCAAGGAGGTTATGGTAGCATTGCAGTGTGAATTACAATTCGACAATAACGAGCGAAAGTTATTATGTTACCAGCTAATTTGGTGATACGCACGACTACACATCAAATGTCAGTATAAGCTGACCTCTCATTGTAGGGATAGCCTATACACCACGTGGTCAACTTATACTGGAAGAGTACAGCTATATGTGTCCCAATCTTTGATTAGATCCAAGCAAGTCTAAGCTAAACTATGTGTAAAATTCAGTTCAAATTTGACATAAGGAAACATAAAACAAGACTCTCCTCTGTCAAGTTTTTGTTCAATTGCGTCTAATGTTTAAAAAATCTGGTTTCACTGAAGAATGGAGATGAAAGTCGGCAGGTAGCTACGTAACATGAGAAACTGACCACGTTACGGATACAAGAAATTATCGGATTCTTCCTAATCAACTAAACTGTGTCTGAAATTCTGAAGCGGATCCTGGCGCCTTTGAAGTAATCTGTACTCTGGCAATCACTGGTAAAGACTGAGAATTGATAAAGGAGAATGCTCAAGTCCTCATTAAATAATTGCAGACAGGTAAATCAATTAATTCAGTCCCTTCTCGGAATCAGACAACTTTATAACTACAGCCAATTCCATATATTTTTGTTCACTTTGTAAGCCAAATCGACTTCGTAAACGTAGTACGAACCGGTCGGGCGACAGGCGCAACGACCTTGCCAAGACTCCGCTCGGACCGAATCGGCCGTTATCCCATTCCCAAATTCCATTGATGCCTTTAATCTGGGCAAGGCCGGATTACCGACTTAGCCAGCGATGCTACCCGATATATTTTATTCGATGCGATAAGTTTCTGTGCGGATTTCAACATTTGCTCTTTTATGTCTTCGTTTTCGGTGACAAATTCGTCGTTTTTGTGGGTATGATTGTACGGGACTGTTGCCTGTCTACAGACCTGTATATAGTCAAAATAATAGGTACTGCAATACTAATAATAATACAATAATACTGAGAATGCCGCCATTTTTGAAGATATATATATAGATTCGAGGCCGATTTATTTAATCAATCTTTAGAATTTATGTAGTGGATCGTTAGGACTTTGACATAAAGTCCTTAATCTCGAAACCTATCACTGGGAAGCAAACTATATTGACAGATTTGTCATCGGCCCTTAGGGCCATTACACCAACTTATTAAGTATATTTAAATTTTAAATACAAACTTGAAAAAATCGGTTTAAAAACAATTTAAAAATATTTATGAACGTAAATTCAGAATGTGAAAGGCTTTCAACATGGCTGGTGGCACTCGTGGTGGCTTAGTAGTCATAGCGTCTGGTGTATCTAACCAGAAGCCGCAGGTTCGAGTCCTGCCCGCAAGTCGAATTTATCCTTCACTTTAAATTCATGAAAAATTAGAAAAAACATTGAAAAGATTAAGGAGTTGGTGCAAGTGGTCCTTACTGTTCAAATAGGACTTTTTATTTAAGTGTGTTGGTCATGGTGGTACGATACAACTAGTTGATATTACAGTTCAAAAGAACCTGTAACAATATTATCGAAATAAATTGCGAACTGCAAAAAAAAAAGTTGGAATCTTGCCGTTAAAGTTTCCAAATAAAGCATAAAAACTCGGACGGACAGTTTTTATCACCTGCTTGGGGAATGCTTCCTATAGAATGTTGGTTTTAGTATTTCCACAGTTTAGGAAATTCATGTCAATGTTAAGGAAGATAAGATTAGATATAATTTAGATATAATGGTATTTAATCTAATAAGATTAGATTAAATACCCCTCAAGGTTTTTGATATTTAATCTTGGTATCTCAGGTGCCAAGAACTTCTTAACTAGTACTTATAATCTTAATTCGTTGCAGATAAGGACAGTTTCAGAAGTTTTAACTGCCTCGATGCGATTATCCTATCTATCCTAGGTTGGATTCCCAAGCCGAGCTGTGTGTTATCGGGTTTTTCTATAAAATTGTCAGTAGCAGCTTGGAATTTAAAAAAAAAAGACTCGTATTACGTGGGACGCAAATATACCAGCGTACTGTATGTCATAAGTACACCTCCACCTCTAACTCTTCGGGGAATACACGCGTGGTGGTATCTACATATTATAAAACAAAGTCGCTTCCCGCTGTCTGTCCCTATGTATGCTTAGATCTTTAAAACTACGCAACGGATTTTGATGCGGTTTTTTTTAATAGATAGATTGATTCAAGAGGAAGGTTTTAAGCTATTTAACATCACGCTACGACTCTTAGGGACGGGGCAGCGCGGGTGAAACCGCCGGCGGGTCGCTAGTGTCTCTATATTCTCTAGTTCTCTATATTAATCACGTGGGGTCCAAAAAACGGAGGGAGAGCTTCGGATATGATCTGACATTTTATTCAAAACTCAATAACAATGCTTTACCAGGAACTGAAGAAGCAAACAAGAGGTAAAAAAGACAGTAATGTTCAATTTCGCGTTCCGTTATCTCAAGAACCGTATGTTACTGTTTTAATTAGAATTTAATATTATTCATACGTGGAGTGACTTGTACTTATTTGAGTAGTAGTTTTTGTTGAGCTTAAAACGTGTTTATTAGTGCAAACTAAATGGAACGAAATGAAGATTCGGTTTCGAAAAAGACGACGAATTCTGTTCTAATTTATAATTGAAATAATTTAAGTTAAGTAAAATATATGATTAGGCACATAATACGCCTAAGACTACAAGTTATTGTGAAGACATTTTTTTTTACAACATATACAAAATTTGTATGAGCCTTTGCAGTCCCAATGCCTCCTAAATTAATTTAGTGAAAGAAAAATTAGTTAATTGGTATGGTAGCATCGTAGGACTAGAACTAACTGTAAGGTAAGTCATGTCGGTTGAGAGGCAAAGTAACTTGCTTTTCAATAGATGTTACTGACGTCACCTTTAAGGCGTAAGTTCAGAATGTGAAGGAAAATTTCGACATGGCAGGTGGGACTCGCGCTTGTACGAGTATTGTGTGACGCGCCTCCACCCAATGTATTGTAACTAGCGTGTAATTGAGGCGCTACATTAGAGACTGTCATAAGAGATAGTTGTGTTTCAATCGTTCCCCAAACGCCCGTCAATACACGCTGGCTTAGTGGTCATAGCGTCTGGTGTATCTAACCAGAAGACGTAGGTTCGAATCCTGCTTGCGAGTCGAATCTTTCCTTCACTAAAATAACTTAGAACAATCAGTTATATAGACTTTAATTTACATTGAATTGGCTAAAACAAGACTAGGTTTATGAGAGAAAAAAATACATGGTTCGTAAGAATTTTTTTTTTTTTTTATTGGATAGGGGGGCAAACGAGCAAACGGATCACCTGATGGTAAGTGATAACCGCCGCCCATGGACACCCGCAACACCAGAGGAGTCGCAAGTGCGCTGCCCGCCTTTAAAAGGGTTTGGGCCTCCGGTAACCTCAACTCACTCGGCGAAACACAACGCAAGCGTTGTTTCACGCCGGTTTTCTGTGAGGCCGTGGTATCACTCCGGTCGAGCCGGCCCATTCGTGCCGAAGCATGGATCTCCCACGTAAAATGATATGATGGTAAACATGGCCGCTTGCCAAATAGGTGACCATTCAGTTCAGTCCACTGATATGTCTGGCTAAAATTAACTTTTGAGTGTAAATGTCTTTAACAATCCATTCAGGAAATGAACCAAGTAGAGTGTAAATATAATTATTAATGGCTGTGAATTCTAGACAAATATTGTTAAAGTAAAAGTGATTATATAATATTCAAGTGTATTATGTAAAATATAACTATTGGGATACTCTGATTCCCTATATAAGAACTTCACCATTGTCACATACCTACCTATTATAAATTTATTATAATATAATGTTATAGAATTCTATGGCATCAAAGCTGTCTCTAAGATGTTAAGGTTAAACAGCTGTATATAATGTACCTAACCCCACTGTATAGTGAACAGCAAATATGTATCTAGAAAAATTAATCAAAGGGATATATACGACGAGAACAGTACCTATGCACTTCAACTCTTTCTTCTTTGGTCAAGATGTTTCACTCTTACGAAAAGTACAGTGTTTTTAGTTTTTATGACACCAATATTTCCTTTCTTTAAGCTTAGCAGTAAGTGCAAATGGCAAGGTGCTAACTGATACCAATGTGTAGGAGTGCTACAGAGGGTCACAAATCACAACATCCAGATTGATCTGTTTATTAAATTGATTTCATGGTAGTCTTGCATATTTTATTGATGAGACCAGAGGTTGGATGGGAATTCCCCAGTGATTTACAACTTAGTAGGTATTATGTTCTAATTTCTTAGTCATATAATGGCATGTCTGCTGTTAGACAATAAATTCAGTTCAAAGGGATGGTTCCCCTTACCATGAGGTGTTAACTGGTTGTGATATGGCATTATTTATTTATAATAAATAACCTATTGATTTCTGTAAATAGCTCTTTTAAAGACATTTTTACAAGTCATTGTTTCAGAGTTTTAGTATCAAGATTGGCATTTATTCATTGCTATATTTAAATTTTATAGCTAGCCATTTAAAGCATAGACATGTGGATGACTGCAGTATACTATAATGTATGTTTTGATGATATCATACATATTTGAACAACATAATCCATAGTGCATCCAATGACCATAACATGTGTAATAATTAGTTATGCTATTGGCAATTTGCAGGCTCTGCCCTTGAACATAGGTGCCACATGTGGGTGATGTCATGAAATATATCTGTACTTAGTAATAAATGTGTTGAGTGGTACTGGCATTCAAATAGTATAGATATTGGGATTATGTAATCATTATAATTGTTTTATCACTTGTAAATAATTTGTGTTTTACCTGAATGAAATTAGGTACATTAAAATTGATAAAATATGTGTCAATTCCTAAATTATATTATTGACAATATAATTTAGGAATTGTTAATACATTATTGACAATAGATGGATATTAATATTATAAATGTGTTTGTATGTTTCTTACACAAATAACAATATTTTTTACAGGGTCGGCAACATGTGAGTGATACCTCTGGTGTTGTAAGCGCCCATAGGCTATGGTAACCGCTTACCATCAGGCGGGCTGTATGTTTGTTTGCCACTTAAGTCATATAAAACAAAACGATTTAATTATCCTCTATAGTGATTACCATTTCATTTAAATCATAATGGCTTATTGTATACATACACAGTATGTTCAGTTCACATAAGTAGTTTCATACAGACGCAAAAGTATTTTATTTTTATTGTGTGAATATCAATGCAAGGAAGCATTCGAGTATAGGTCAAGTAGGTACATTATTAATTAACTTACGAGACAATATCTGACTGGCTGTGATAATGAATGATATAATAAATATCTGAGAATCTTACTATTTTTTATTAGTTGTTGCTTGCAGCTCCTTACTCATCCCGAAGCATTTATTTCAAACCATACCTTTTTTAGGTTGCAATCTATCAAAATCTGTTTAGCAGTTTAGGCATGAAATGGTACAAACACATTTACTTACATTCAAATTTATAATATATCAGTACTTATTTATTTTTGTACATGAGGGGCTCATGGCTAAGTAATAATGAAGTTGATCAACTGATCTGCAAGGTTAAGCTGCGCTCGCCGCAGTCAGTGCGTGGATGGGTGACCATTCTTAACACACCAAGACATATATGACAATTGTTAGTGGTAGTCAGAACTCCAAAAAAGCCTGACAACCAGTCTATCCTCCGAATATTGGTATTGCCCAAATATTGGGTTGCAGAGGTATGATGGCAGTCACTTGCGTGTAAAATACTGTCTCGAAGCCAACCCCAAAATAGTGAGGAAAGGGCTCATATATCAGATGATGTTGTATTTTTGTACATATTGAGTAACTTCTGCTCCAGTATTTATAAACAACGAAGTAATAAAGAATTTGTATAGTTACATAAATCAAGTTGAGGTAAGTTCAAAAATAGCAATTTTACCCAGTTTGTGGGGCAAAACTAAGTGGAATAGTTGTGTGAAATATCTGTGATGAGTACGTCTACCTCTCACCGCGATTTCTCAATTTATATCAAACTTTTCAGAGGGAAATAGAGCATGAAGTATGTTCAATTCAGTGTTGTTACGTTCAAACAAGTTGATACGTTTGTCGTATTACATACGTAAGACATGTTTCTGGTGTATACTCATGGTATCGCATTGCAGCAAAGAAAGGACTTATCAAAATCTTTGCAATCTGAAGTATAATCTTCCGTTATCTCGCCCGAACGCTTGCCAGTCGCTTATGCCTACGACTTTCGTGGCACAAAAGTTCGATATATAACACATAAAACAAGACAGTTGACCAGTGAATATTGTATGTCGACTTACCTTTAGTCCACAACAATTACTAATACCGCAAACCGTAATCCAATATTTTATTATCTAGTGATCCTGTTACAGCGAGGGCACAACAAACATTCTATACTGAACAACACTACAATTTAGTCACCAATAAGCACACAATATCACACAAAGGTTAATTGAATATATGATATTCACATAAAAAACACCGAATTAAGAGAAACTTGATAAATTTCAACACTAAAATTCGGCAACGGTCGCTAGCAACCCGTTCAAGTTGAAACATCGGCCATCACTGAAAATGTTGCCACTTAACGTAAGTCACGTTATTCCCACTTCTTGCCCTCACGTGTATTTTTATTACCACCGTAAAATATAACATTACCATAATTTTTACCAACGATTGTTCAACGATTGTGAAAAATAATACATCAATGGCATAAACTTTAATATTATATAAATGCAACATAATTATCATTTAATATTTACACGATTGACGGCGTATTTCTGTGATTAAATCAGATAGAAGTATTCATCATTCATTTTATGATGAACTAAAATAATGTACTTGGACTTGGATGTTTGTTCACATTTATGTATTTTTTATTAGTCTCAGTGTAAATGTATTAAAGAAGAATTATATGTTTACCTTTAATTCAACACTGAATCTTATTTAGTTAAGGCTGATCGTTTCGCTGAGCACGCAAAATTAAAATTACAATTGGTTTTTCGCAATTTGTAGGTCTAAAGTCTTTAATGCTCAGTTGTAAATAGTGTATAGCTGATGTCGCAATTACTACAGCTTGGAATCTAGAATGTGTTATAGGTCTACAAATTGCGAAAAACCAATTGTAATTTGAATTTGGCAGGCTCAGCGAAACAATCAGCCTTAATCCCGGCCTAGGCTTTTCTCCTGTAGGTATCGTGAGTGCGTTTTGCAAACTGAAATTCTCACATACACTAAGCCCAGACTCGGAATTTCATCTTTATATCATACAAATATTTGCTCCGAGAGGGGATCGAACCCGCAACACGTAGCGCAGAAGCCGATCTCTCAGCCACTACGCCAAAATCGTCGTATTAAACTGTTACTCTTTTATGTGTAACATTAACCTTGAATATGGTGATTTTTTTAAAGCTGATAACACTGTTTTGATCTGTCAAATTATCCATTCGGATATTTACAACGATGAACGAGATGAAATGAATGAAAACTATTTTTATTTTTTATTTTGGCGCCACACTTTTTGTGTATTTGCCAGTGTCAAGTATTAGAGTAATCAAGTAATATTTCCCATCGTGGGATTGTAATATGGCACCACACTTTTTGTGTTCGCCAGTGTCAAGTTTATGTTGTGCAGTTGTCCCAATAAAACGGTAGAAACTTTATTGAGGCTTCGATGGAGTTTAGGAGTGAACCCAAAAAGTCACGATTTTCAATTTTATATCATTTGCCTACACCTTTACACGTACACGAACAGTTAATGGTTAATTATCCACCATAATTACACATTAAACTTCGGAGAAATTCAAGTTTTGAAAAATAATATAAAATCGACAATGTGCACTTTTCATTTTCCCGCCTAAACAAAAATGAAAACTATTGTCGGAAAAAATCGTTCAGATATTAATAAGTAGTATCACTAGAAATTATTTTTTGTAACGAATGAGGTCAGCTAATGCGCCAGCCAGCCAGAGCAAAGCCATATTGACACTTTTCCCCTGCCAAGCTGATTTGCCAGCCTATTGGCATGTGTCAATATAAGCAATCTCTACTATTATAAAATCGTAAAAACGCTGTCTGTACATTGAGGATATTTAAAAAATAAATGGGTTGGGGAACATAAACGTCTGCGAAGCCAAAAAATACATTCTTGTCTATTTGTTACGGGTTGGCGCTAAAACTACTGAATAGATTTTAATTTTGTTATTACTACATAAGTATTCGAAAGTATGTTGCTATTTAAAAACTGGTGAACTTCTTATCTCAAATAATTAATCGGATCCTGAGGTACAGCTTGACCTCTGATGTATAGAGCCCCATACAAAAAAGAGATCATCACTGTTAGTTTTTAGATTAAATTATGTTTGGGATCCATTTCTAATCCTAATAAGTATATCTGTAGGTGATGCCGAATAGCCGACCGAGGACGACAGCTTTAATTCAGCAAATTGGGTAAGACCTGGGACACAAAACCAATAAGTTTAGAATATTGTTAGGTAAAAAAAAAAACAATAAAACACTCAAGTATAGAATATTGAATTTAATTTTAACAATTCCTTCGTAACTAAATAAATCGCAACAACGTTATGGTACACGCTCTCATTAGCCGGACTGATCTAAAACTCATTGAAGAGACAGTGTACCTTGGACAGACAGTACCAACTAACATAATATACAAAACATGGAACATAAATAGATTTAAAATGACATTTAGATATTTCAAAACACAACTTCATTGGAAAATAAAATAAGGGCAACCTATCATTTTTCATAACTGGCAATACTTTGCTGACTAAATGTCATTTTTGAACCGTATACAAGATAGACGAACTTAAGAACATTGAGTTTCTTAAAGTTACATTGATTACATAGATGAGAGTATAAAAAGGCAGCAACGACCATAAAGCGGATATATTATGTACCTAATTATTACAGGCACGAGTTTTTTAACCTAACACATAGTAAAAGAGTTGAATATATTACATATAGATAGATATTATATACAGCTACCTCGAATTGTAAAACATTGCATGTTAACAAGTGATATAGAAGATGCTACTTGGTGTTAATATTTTTGCATCATTGAGACTCTTATTACAAAACATATCCAGTCCAGTCGAATCCAAACCCCGGTTTGAGATATATCCATGGTTTTCAAAGAGGTAAATACCGTAAACTTGGACCAACTCGGACCATCTTTCAGAAAGGTGGTCTGAGAAACCCAACCCACCATAAAGGTGTATCTGGTTCTGTGCTTTGAGCCACAGATAAAATATGATTTCAAAATAAAGCTGCCTAAAAATTTACTAATCCAAGTTTGCGGTCTTTCTTCAGAAACGTAATCGATTCTGCGATTTATGCCCTTATGTGCGCTTTATGATTTATTGAAAAAAGTTGAGTGTATTTGATGAATAAATAAGTCAAACCATAAAATAGATAACACTCAATATTAGAGGTGCACCCGCTCTAGATCCACGGACTTCTCTCTCTCTCTCTACAGACTCTTCATTTGTAACTCTATAGCAAATATTCTACATTGTAATAGACACTGAAATATTAACACCATTTAGCGACAAACGCTTACACATGACTCAAATTCAGCATAAATATCAATTACGCTGCGACAAACCGATTTTAATCGGCTAATGTTTATCTAAACGACATATAAATATCTAAATACTATCAAAAGTTTACATTAAGAAATTTCTCACTGACGTTTTATATGATTTTTGTAATTCACATTTTAGTTATCAAATTCAAAGCGTGGTCAGAGGTAATTTTAAATAAGAACTTTTTAAATTTAGATCCATTAAATAACCCTCTAATCACCCTTTATACCACTTCATATTCGAATGGCATCTTCACAATGAAATGACTACCGATAAACAGTAAAAAGACATGAAAAAATAGCTACATCCACAACACTTCATCAAATTATGTACAATCCATTAAAAATAAAATGGTCACTTCATTAAAAAAAATATAAAATATTTTATATACAACCTCATTTAAATCCAAATAGGTAATTATATGGATTGAGTTCTTTGGAAACTGTCGGATATGTACGATTTAGTCACTTAGAGAATGAATTAAGGAAAATGGAAGAAAGCAAAAGGCGGAAGATCAAATGCAGCTATATTACAAACACGAACTTTTTTTATTAATCTGATTGACGTAATCAAACGAACACCCATTGTACTTCAATAAGCACCTTCCAGCTGTCTTACGAGCAACTATGACAATTATTACTGTATACCATAAGATAATGGTATTGCCCAGATATTGAGAAGTTCTGATCGCAATCGCCTTGTCCACATTTTTAGACTGGAGTCCGACCCACAGACCTAGTGAGAGTATAAGAATATTCATTAAATACAGATTTAGAAAGTCATTTCATTCAGAACTTATTAGTTCTATATTAAACTAGCTTCTGCCCGCGGCTCCACCCCCGTGGAATTCGGTCCGTCATCACGGCCCACGGGATCGGGATACAAATCCTATGTCCGTCTCCTGGTTCTAAGCTACCTCTCCACCAATTTTCAGCCAAATCGGTTCAGCCGTTCTCAAGTTATAAATAGTGTAACTAACACGACTTTCTTTTATATATATAATAGTTAAATAAATAGAATAAATCCCTTTGCGTGAAAATTTACGATATCCGAAGAACTGAATCCATATTTCTAATACAGTCCGCGCTTTTGGCACCAAAATAATATTGAACGATCACATTATAAATACTTTAAAACACGTTAATGTATATCAAAAGCCTCTTAGTGCTTCATTAACTCGTATATTATATTTTGATTACGATGGGGTATTAAGGACTGTTTAATATTCGCCAGTATCAGTCCTTTAAAACCCTCCACTTTCTTCCAATGAGAATATCCATGCTTTTTAAAATAATTTACACTAAGTCCCAATATTATGTATAAACTTTATTACAACAATAGCAATCCCATTGGTTCGATAAGATACATTTCTACAATTGCTCTCGGAATTCCGCTAAAATCGCACTTGTCTTCACGGCTATAGAATTCGTGACAATTGGCTTTTTATAATTGTGACAACTTCCGTACGATATTATGTTAGTAAATATATTTTTATCACAAATTCATCATCATAGAAGCAGACCAAATCAAGTTAAATCTTATCACTATGAAGATTAAGATTAACAAATTTTTTGGCCAACTCAAAACCTACCACTTGACTTGTTCTTATAAATATCCAATAGGGCAAATAAAAATAGGAATTAAATATTATTTCCATATCGAGGTAATTATTTCAGAATTTCATGATTACTTTAATATTTTCAAATTCTTACTTGATTATATAGTGAGTATATGGGTTGGGGCTGTTTATAATTTATTTTTACACCAAAATATACATATATATGGCCAATGTACTTGTGATTATTTTAAGTTTATATTTATTATTGTGATTTAATATGGGTATAATATTATAAATATGTTTTTGGTGTTATATTATATTGTTAAATGCAGCCGCATGCAGCAGTTGGTTGAATTTTTAATGAGATGAATAATCACATCAATCCTAAAGACATAAAATTCATGAGTATATAATATTCGGCAGAAAGTATACATGTATATTTGATTTATTTATTATTGAACAATTGATTTTCACATAAAATAAATAATCTATTTTGCCATAAAATCCAATCCGAGCTCTCTTCAAATCCAACTGTACTTAACAATACGTACTATAAATTACATTACAAGTCCTAGCACGCATTAAAATAATCCATTTCGTTACAGACGAACTCCTTAGTAGCCTAAACATTGCACAATAACTATGTACCCACCATTACAATATATGCGTTAAGTATTCATTTTAGATCACATTTCTCATATTTAAAAACTAAGTTCACATAGAAATCAAGTATTTAAAATATATAACAACAGTTTTGGCCGTGTCCTTTCAACACTGTACTTTATTTGCTAAAGTGGAGGGTTACTAATAGTACATACAAAACATCCAGTTTCCTCACACACTAGGTTCGATATCTGACTGCCCCCACATCTTTAGGGATTGTTGTTTGCGTGTATACAAACGTCATCTCGCTTATGTAGTTGTAATATGCTTCGGAATCGGAGCGTTTCAATTGTGTTCCTATTGTAACCAAAGGAAGACTGGTATTGGTAAACAAAATATAGTATGTAAAACAATAAGGACATTTTATCTATTATTAATTATCTACTTAAAATCTCACTATAAATGCTCATTTGTAAGTACTTAAAAACTTCCTCGAACTAAGATGAAATTAATAATGTTGACATTTATCAAGATTAAAAAAATATTTCAATATTTTGTTTTTAATACGGCTCCTGCGATCGAAATCAAGCTGTATTAAGGAACTTACAGTAAGTTGCCTAACAACGTCACGTCTGCAAATTACCGAGTTTGCCTTCACGAAGTATGATGATCCTTTTGATTCTGCCGTTGTACAAAGTATTGTGTGCTTTTCCATCAAAGATAAATATATATGTGTGAACTCTCTCTATAACAGTATAATTCAATTTTGGTTAGAGTTATCTGGTTTATTTTTCCCATCAATAAAAATACAGATTATTTCACTGATAGAGAGTTACACTTAAAGGCTATTTTTTTACTATGAGAATATTGCACATATAGTTACAGGCAAAAGCTGTCATCAATGAAGAAGACCAAAACCGGTTCTAGAAAAATCCATTTCCTTGTAATCATTTGATTGTTTATGAAGGCTACAGTTCTATGCTCCGTATATTAGCATTGTAGCGACATCTACTGCGCTACATACAAAAACAACGACGGACAAATCCTGAATCGCGCAAGTGAAGTTTGCAACGCAACTTACATATATACAACCGACCGACATCAACCGTTCAAAATATCCGCCTGGTCGGAGTATCCTCTCTTTGGTTGGAAGAGCAATACACCTCGCTCCTCCACGGTGGTGACTCCGACATTTACCCACAGCATCCTTAAGCCATTATAAATACAGTTCATTTTCTGTCATAGTAGCGGTATCCTGGTAAAAATTGTGAGGGTTGTTTTTCCTCAATTTTGGCAAACTCCTTAACCTACTACTACATGGTATAAGAACATATCGGGTTTATGTCTGCTGGTCTCCGCAGCACGCTGTACAGTCGAGGCAGCCCTGCGGAGGACCGCCTCGCGACCGCTATCTCTTCCCGCGACAACCGCCTGAAATCTGCTCCTGTAAGATTTTTGAAGAGAACTGTCGTCAGAGAAGGTAAAGTACTGTCAATGTAAATGTGCTCATCTGAAATTCAACATTATATTAGCCAAAGGAGGTCCACTGCTTTTTTTAAAGGTAATATCAATGTGGGTCGCATATTACTAGTATTCTTGTCCCTTCGTGCTAAGCTAATTGCTTGTGTTACGAGTGGGTTCACGTCGGTAGTGCAATGGGTGAGTTTCAAACCGGCAACCACGAGATCTCACGATACCCTAGCCATTAGGCTACCGCCGCTTACTGACTTCCTTGGACAGTTGCATAATATAGTGTGAACATAAGATACATAAAAAACTGCCTCATTAGCCAAGTGGTCCTGAACGCGACTGCTACGCTAGAGGTCCTGGGTTCGATTCCCAGGTCGAGCAAAGTGTTATTGGGGTTTTCTATGAAATTCCCAGTAGCAGCTCGGAGTTTGGAATTTGTGCCCGGTTAATGGCAATAGGCTCGCCCCCTATTACATGGGACCTAAACATACCGGCGAACTGTGGGTGAACATTAGTACGCCTCTGCCTAACCCTTCGGGGAATACAGGCGTGATGGTACGTTATGTTATGTTACATAAGATACAATCAAGCCTTTATACTCCGAAGGGTGACGCAGAGAAGTACAGTCATAAGCTCTGATATGCAAAAGCAACTTTCTCTTAAAGTATTGCTTGATGCTTTAAAGATATTGGTATTATCTCAAAGCTTTCTATTGTCATTTCATAAAAATATCGCTTTCAAATTTTAATAAGTGTGTACATAATTATATTTATGCTCGTGACTGTAAATTAGCCGGAATATTTGAGACCTAAATATACCGGCACGAACTGTTGATGTGCTAATGTGGGGAGAAGGGCCTATTGCTATTAACAGGAAATAAATCAAAACTCCAAGCTGCTACTGAGAATTTTATAGAAAAACCTAATAACATTGCTCGACCTGAGAGTCGCACCCAGGACCTATAGGGTGGCTATTGCATTTATAGTATTTCGATGATGGTCACTACCATTAGATTCGATATTCATTCGAACCTAGATTAACTGAAAGTCGACTAATATAATTGGGAAAATTATAGTTATGTGATTGAATTTGATCAATGTGGATATCGTATAACATAGGCGACTTATATTTATCCTTAATTAAATAAACGAAGAGAGATAATGAATTTAATGAGTGAATGAAAGACAATTAACGAAAGAAATTTATAAGGCGAATGTCAGCGGCAACGTTGGAAGAAGTAGCCCTAGAAGGATTTACGCCTATCTTATTGGTGAGGTCCTTCAAAAAGGTCAGGTGCGTATGTATGAGAAGATGTATGAATGTGGCAGAAGCAAGAAAAGTATGCAAGAATCGTAACGAAGTGGCGGTCTATAGTTCCAGCCTACCCCTGTGGGAGAAAGGGGTGAGTGTATGTATGTAACAAAACAAAGTTACCTGTAATATGCGCATAGCTTCGAGTAGTTCTTGTTTGTCGGCTAGTAAATTAGCAGCTTCCTGCTGGGCTGCGTGTACGCACTGACGCAACACTGACGCCTCCTCCACTTTACTGAAATATGTATTTTATATTGTAATTTGGTCTTCTATGTGTCTTGAACTGATTTATGCAACTGAGTAACTTTTTTAATGATACATTTTCTGTGTACAGAAAAAAACTAAAATATTTATTCAAAGGAGTATATTATGGATTTTGGATTTCTTCATTAGACCCACTTATTGCCAACCGTGCACCTAGTTTTTGACATTTTAAGTACCAATAAGAACGTTCACAGAATGGTCTCAAACGTGTCGTCAGATTCATTATCAGTTTTACCCTTACATTATTATTAAATAAGTCCCCCACCGCGTCTATCAATCTCAAAAACTACTGAACGGATTTTCATGAGATTTTCAATAATGGAAGGAGTGATTCATGAGAATGGTTTTAAGCTATTTAACAACACGAGAAAACAACACAACAAACTACTTACGCTCTCAACTCCCGATTATCCTCAGCTATCCTGGCCAGGGTGACGAGCCGTTTCCTCAACTCCTCATTCTCCCTATTAAGCCTGTCTATCTTCTCCCGAGCTTCATCCAGCTCGGGCTGCGGTTGCGGCGTGGCTGGGGACGCTACGGTGGAAGGGGTCGAGACTGGGGGTCCAAGTCGGACGACCCCAGCGGTGTCGCGGGTCATCCGTAGGGTCGTGAGATCGATGTCGAGGGGTTGTGGAGGGGGTGACGAGATGGAACGGGTCGGACGGTCTTCTATTAAGTGGAGCTTCACGTTCTCTATTAGTACCTGGAATTATTTATAGTAAGAATATCATTACCATCATCCTATCACTAACTTGCAGGTATTTTTTTATGATGGTCTACACTTCCCTTCTTTTACTTTTCATAGATATTTATTTAAAAAAGCCTTTCGCTTAAAGTTCATTATATGATAGGATTATTATTACTCCTGTGATCGTAAAAGGGTGTAAGAGTGTTGTTTGATTGATTAAATATAACTGTCCTATTGAAGTGTTTGTTAATATAATTAATACATAACATACCATCACGCTTGTATTCCCCGAAGGGTTAGGCAGAGGCGTACTAATGTACACCCACAGTTCGCCGGTATGTTTAGGTCCCATGTAATAGGGGGCGAGCCTATTGCCATTAACCGGGCACAAATTCCTAACTCCGAGCTGCTACTGGGAATTTCATAGAAAAACCCAATAACACTTTGCTCGACCTGGGAATCGAACCCAGGACCTCTAGCGTAGCAGTCGCGCTCAGGACCACTTAGCTAATGAGGCAGTTTATAATTAATACAATGAATAAATAATTGAAATCCACTAGTTTCACGATATAAGTTTTTAAATTTCTTGGTGGGGATTGAGAGGGTATGCCGTCTCTTGCCCGCAAAGTTGGTGTCGGTGTAGAATTTATATAGCGTACGCACGGTTAGACGTCACAACGTTCTATAGTACTCTCTCTGTCTAACATAATCTTAAAATACTTATAACGTTCATATTTTTTAACCGATTTTTATTTTATTTATGTTGTTAGACTTTATTTATAGTCAACTTTTTTATGAGACTATAAAAATAAAACGTCAACTAGCCTATTATAGTTAATATCAATTAATGATTAATGAACAGATTTATTTAGATTTTCGTATTTGTAGATTTTGTTTGGGAACAGCCTCTGTCGCGGGAGACTTCACAAATATAGAATTAACCGACACAAACTACACCAAAACTATAATCAGTGGCGAGTTGAACATCTTAACTGCTACATTAAAAATGCTGTCAGCCTTGATATAGGTATTCATTTAGTAGTCCGTAGTCAAGTTCCGTTTCTCACCTCTAGCGGCATAGGTGGCGCGACCACCTCATCTTCTATCAGCTCGGCCAGCGCCAACGCGGTGCTCATGTTGAGAGCAATGCTCAAGTCCCGAATCCGAGCTTCCAGAAGCTCCTCGAAGGGTGCTAGACCCTGAGAGAAATGGCGAAGAATAAATTAGAACAATGAACATAAGTAAAAAAATTGTGTCATAAGTGGAATGATCTGAACGTTACTTCTAAGCTTTAGGAGATTAGAAATATTATATAGATTGATATAATAAAATTGATAATGTATTAGTGAAGTTTAGATTTGGTCAAAAGCTTTCAATATCGTGAAAACGCTCTGAAAGAATTGCCAAAAAGAACATGTCAAGCTGCGATGACATGCAGCTGCAGCTCAAAGTCCTGCTAAATCATGTTAGTACCTAAACTTATCAGATCATTGTCCAGCAGATCAAAAATAAATATGAGTTCTATATCCGCATGCAGCTGATTTCTACAGTTCTTGATACTTTTTAAAAATAGTTCTGGCGTTTTTCCTAAAAAAATCTTCAGAAAAAAATCTTTTAACAGATTTTAATTTCGTTTTATTTTTTTGGCTCTGTTTATGGTTAATTTTTTCATGAGACTTTATAAAACATACCTTTTCCTCAGGTGCCCTTGGCAGCTGTGTTCTAACCAGCCTCGCCGCGACTAGAGGCTCTTCACGCTGCTTCAACTCGTCACTCTCAGTGACCGCCGGCTCGGACCACGCGCGTGCCCTCATCGAAAACTTGTTCTGTGTTCAGAGGGTCGAGTTATAGGGGAGGACGGGTGGGGGTGACGTCACAGGGTGGGAGGATATGCCGATACTGTTGAACGCTTGTTTTGTCGAAGATCTTTAAAGCTTGTGTTTGAAGTATCTTGCATTTTGTTGCTTAGTTTGAATGTTATATTGTACAAATACAATTATATCTGATTTTTACCCGACCCGAAGAGAGGGTTGTGTTTAATTAGATCCTTATTTTAGGACCTTTTTCTTTACATTTTTATGTTTATTTCTGTACAAGCGACATAAATTTTTACATAATGATTCTTTGACATGATTTAATTTTTAATTTGAATGAAAACGCAATATATTATATCTCAATTTAGTTATTTTTTTAAATAGAACTCTGTACCAAATTTCAAATGTCTAAGACGCTAATAATAATTATTAATGTGTTTCGCAATAAATTTCCTTAGTTTTCAGTAGCTGCAGTTCAAAAGTAAAGGCGGACATAATCATCATATAAAAAATAGCGGATACACGTCACAAACATTATCACTATGGTGTGTGAATGAATATGAACGGGTGGTGCGGGCATGCGACATGCAGTATGTATAATTTACATGCAGAAGCTTAGAACGAATGAAGGGATAATATAATTTCGATCTGTTCAGTGAAGTGAACATAATGTACCACTTCTTGCCTATCGATGGCGAAGGGTTGATTATAGAAAGAGGGAAGCTAAAGTAAGGTTAATTTTAAACCAAGTTAGTCACATTAAAAGTCGTGTTGAACACATTTTTTGTAACGAATTGTGTGTGGATGTATTATATTTAAAAGGTATTATTTTCAAAGCAAGCAATGTAAAATTATACAATATGTAAGTACCTATATAATATTATCTACAAAAAAATTAGGTCAGGTACTGAAATATTATCATGCAACCATTAAAAAAGTATTTATTTTTGGGCATCTGGCTATAGTTACCAATAATGGGTTTTTAGGAATTTCTAATACATAATTTTGGCCGCATAGTGCATCCTACCTTAGCCGTCAGATGGCGCTGGCGAAGCTAAAATGGCGTACATGTAACAGATAGCAATGAAGCAGTTGTAAAGATGTTTCTAGTCGTAAGTAATTGAATGGGTGATAATGTGCTTATGTTTAGATTGAACGAGAAACGTTAAGAATAATCTTCTGTTATGAAGTTTATATTAAAAAAGTGAAATAGAATAAATACCTCAGTTTATAATGGAAATGTATATCTTAATGTGTGGTCGTGTTTACAAACATGTACAAAAGCGGACTAAAGGGATGCGGAGACTTAATTTATCTATGAATAAATAAGAATGGTGGAATGACCTATGTCAGAAGTAGGTAAGGAGCGGAGAAACGAGAGAAAAGTCGGGGGAGGTGAAAATTGGCTCAAGAATGGGATAATCCTACAGCCTAAATCGCATTAAACAATCTAATTTACGACTTTTAATTCTTTATATTAATTTTAATGGATCTCGTCAATCTAACAACAGCACAGTGTAACACAACTTACACGAAACAAGAAAGTGACAGAAACATCTTTTGTCTCACTCACTCTTACACAGACAAACCCCCTTGGCTACGACACATAACCTCTACAACTATTGGCACTCAACAAATGATACCACTACTTCGTATCAAATGATCTATAGATCATTTCTAGATCGCATATTAAATACCTTGAGACGGTTCTTTCGGACCACGATAGCCGAGCGGGCGGGAATTGCCATAGAGGAAAAAACACACATAGACACATATAGTTAGAGATAAAATGGATGCATTCCAGTTTGAGGACGGGTTAAGAAGCGAGCGATTGTCGAGCGACTGTGGCGCAACAGTAAAGCGATTGTGGCACAACAGTAACGCAATTTCGGCGCAACTGTGGGGCAACAATATTGAAATTTTTATTCGAGTTCAATAAGGTATAGTTACAATAATAAATGGCCACATTTTTTTTTTAAAAAAGCTTTCTAGCAATGTGCATCAGAAATATTATGAATAAACTACGAAATATTTTGACAGAATACAGCCGCTCGAAGATAGCTCTCTTCCAAACCGGAAGCCCTTATCAACGTTATTGTAGTATTACAGCGATACACCTTACTGGGTACGAGATACGATGATTGTGATGAAACGGTCATGCACATCTGTTGAAGCGATGTCATTGATATAAACTTAGTTAACGATTATTTGAAAAATAACTGAATAGGTCATCACAAATGCTGTTTTTGAGATCAATACTCAAATGAATGAAAATCCAATACAAACTTAATACGAAAATAAATCGTAACTTAAACACAATTAAATCAATGTGTTATTATTTGGATTCCGATACTGTTTTATTATAGGTTCCTGGGGGTCTACTCCGAAGTGCAAAAACTGAAACATCGGCCGAATGTTCGGTCGTTTTCTACTACGAACTACAATATATTCGGTCGGTCGGATCCGATCCATCCGAACTTCATTTTGACGTTTGTTGCGTGAGAAACCCTACTCTACTCTGATCTAATATTTCATCCAAAATACTTCACTGGAAATAAATGTAAGCGATTATAATTCTTGATAACTTTACCAAGTTTGGAACGATTTTCCGGTGGTTTATTTCCAGTGTTACGTTTTTGTGGGAAATTCAAGCTCCCTCGGACCCTCAAGCTACGACATTGTGAAATAATAATTGTGTATATGGCCCACCTGATGATAACCGTACCCTATGGATGTTAGCAACACCATGATTAATATTTGCGTGTTGCAACCTTTTTTCGGATGCGGAAATGCGCTATATGCATACCGACTAGAACCCCAACCCCTATGACTTTCCGAATGGTAGTGGGATCACGGGAATCGCTTTCGGATGATCTGCAATCCCACCGCGGACTTCCGATGTTGGATCCTCCCCGAGGGAGAAGTGCAATGAGGCATCAGTCTATATCGGTTTTATAGGCCTAAGATTAGCTGTTTAACTGGCAAATAATTGTGAAAGTCAAGGTAAAAGACTTTTATAGCCGACATTGGGTTTTAACCCGTAAGTAACAAATTACAGAAACAATGCAAAATCTATATGTTGTGCTGAATTAACCGATTAAAAAGCTTTTGTGAAGCAATTGATAAATATAACAATGACATCGCCTCTGCCTATGATTGAAGACTATCTTAAGATGTAGGTCAGAAAAAAAATGCGGACTGGTAAAAATCGACGCATGCTTTGTAAATTATTACAAATTACTCAACCTTTTGTTACCTATAATATTGTGTTATTATAGAAATATATTTCATAATATCAATTTTGAAATATTTAATACTGTGGAAAATAAGTGATTGTATTTTTTTATAAGTTTGTAGGAATCTTATATGAAATTAGAACTTTGTAAGATATAGGTGTAAAGAACAAAATATGGAAGAATATGTGAATGATAATTTGCATGTAAATCTCACATGTAAAAAAATGTAAATTCAGAATTTTACAAAATATGCATATATAATGTTATGTAGGCATTTCTTGTACATTATTTGCACACAGAATTTTGCTTGTAACTGTTCAGAGTTAGCTGGCATGATATAGATATAATAAATTAAGTTTGACTCATTGTATCCAAAGAAAAACATAGATAAACTATTTATAACATTACACAATTATCGAAAAAAATAACTGTAGTTGAAAGAAACGACTTCATTTATTTCACTTATTTCAGTTTATTTCTAAGCGGTAAATAGATTACATTCCTTCGTATTTAAGTGAAATAACATTATTGAAATAAAGATGGCGTTATAAGTGTTATATTTTTGAAGAGTTTTTGTAATTATTTCAATTAAGATCATTTTAATATTTGAAACAAATCGGTATAAAGAGCAGAGTGCAGATGCTAACTTACACCATGTTTATGTTTATGCAATAACCAGAACCCTGAGCAATTACAACCAAATATCAGCTCTTAAATGGGACAACATAGAGCTATCGAACTAACCTGAAACTCGTCCCAGGGTATCGCGTTGCACTCGTCACTCTTCAGATCATCAGCAGCTAGACGGAGGCAGGTTCGGCTACCACCACTCTGGTGCACTATGTGGATGTTGTTCAAACGCCACGTGCTCGTCGATATCTTTTGGAAACCAGGAATATAAAATGGTAGGACTAGGAAGCGAGAGGTCTTATCCTGAAAATTCTAATGTTATTTTAGTGTTGGAAAAACTCGACTGTGGGCAGGATTCGAATCTAAGTCTTTTGGTTTAATACACCAGACGCTATAACCAACAAAGCCACGGCGAGTCCCACCCGCTAGCTCGAAATATGCCTACACATTCTGAATTTACGTCTTTTAGGTGACGTCTTCTTTTTAGCATGGAAAATCCAAAAATAATAATAAGTAAACAAAAAAGATACTTAGTTCTTATGTTTATTATATTAATTAGGACATTATGGGGTTTTGTTTTCCATTTCAGTTATTGCGAAAATTTAATAATAAAAGATAGGTCGAGCAGTGTTATTGGGTTTTTCTATGAAATTCTCAGTAGCAACTCGGAGTTTGGAATTTGTGCCCGGTTAATGGCAATAGGCTCGCCCCCTATTACATGGGACCTAAACATACCGGCGAACTGTGGGTGTTCCTTAGTACACCTCTGCCTAACCCTTCGGGGATTGTTGTGATGGTGTGTTATGTTAGGTAGTGTATACTCTGAAGGTTTAAATCAGTTTTACACCTACAAAATTACCGGAGTGTTGGGGACGGTGTTGCAGGCGTTCATAGGCTACGCTAACTGCTTACCATTAGGCGGGCCATAAGTTTGTCATCTCATAGGTATTTAAAAAAAAAACATACGACGTCTCTCCTCCTGCAGGAGCTGGTGACGGAGTGGTCGCTGGGTGAAGAGGATCTCTCCACCACCTCAGCCGCCACTTCCACACCGCTTGACGCTCGCCCGTGCTCGAACTCCCTGTTTCAAGAAAATTAGATTCTATAAAACACTTTACATCAGCTCGTTGAATCGTTGAAAACATTACGTTGTTCTTATGATACCGAGTTACTTTCGCATTTAAAACGTAACTAGTTGCCCGTGCGCAACATCGTATGTGTAATTTTTCCCATCTAAATTTTAAAAAGAACTTCTAACAATTATTATATTATTAGGTTCAGAAGTTATGTGCGCGCATACGTTACAGCGTTTCTTTTTATTTATAAAAACCAGACCACTGTTTCACGCCTTGCCCCGCTCCTAAGATGTTACAATCTTCCTCATGAATCATTCAAGTTCATTAAGGACGCTATCATAATTTTCTACAAATGTCAGTGCTTTTCAGGTACCATTTTAACGAATTAGGAGCACAACTGCGAGGATATCTTGGTTTCAAATTAAAGATAATATATTCATCTCCACAATGATTCCATAAAAAATGTATAACCTTATAAAAAATTTTCACACAAATACGATTTCACCATCACACTAATCGCAAAAAAAAAACCAAAAATGGGGTCTGAATAGGTACCAGTATAGCTAAATCCACTGCAAATATAAACATAAAAATAATATAAAAACGTTGCTTATATAGTCCTCTATACGAATAGCTAAAAATTTTGTAGCCAAATGAATAAGTATTTAATTTATGAGAAAAAAATGAAACGCTCCCAAATTTCTCCATACAATTTCTACTCGCCGTTCGTCATACCGCGCTCAAACGCGCTCGTGGAAGGACGGGTGTATCGCATGCTGTCAAAAAAAATAATACGTAAAAAGAGTGCCGTGTTGTATACTCTGGTTGGACGAAGTTGATACTTTTTCGGTCCGAAATAGAAGTAAGTACAATTATTGAAATTTGTTTTAGAAATAAATAGGTACATAGTTGTATTTATAATGGATGTAGATTACGGATAAAGATTTATATGAATAATGATAATATCATCTACAGGAAAAAAAAAGCGTAAAAAAATATTTTTGAGATATTCGATATCGTATATACTAATAGTCGATTTTGGGATTTTTGGGGGTGGTGATTACGAGTACGCACGGCTACACATTAAGCTATACAAAACCAGTTTACGCTGGCCTCTTATTGCATAGAAAGTCTATAAAGTGCGAGATCAGCTTAGACTGGTTTTGTATAGGTAGACCTGTAGCCGTGTGTACGTCATTCATGTTTTAATTCAAAATGGCGGGGTTATTTTTTTTAATCTATATATTGTTATTGATTGTGGAGGTGATGTTTATGAATATGCCATTATATTTTTGATTCAAGATGACAGATGTAATGTTTTTGTGATAAATCGAATTTTTTCACTCGATATTGAACTTAATCACCAAATTTACAGCTTTGTATGTGCGTGATGTGTGGCGTTTGTAAATGAAACAGGCGCATGGCTGTAACTTTTGATACCAAGTATGCTTTTTTTGTTGGGCATTGCTAAAATATTGATATTTGTTATTATAGATGCCAGGACTTGCCCACATTGCCAGTAAGCTTTTTAAAAGAACGACGATTGTACCTACGTAATTTTTTTTATTTGATTTTCCTTAGGTACCTAATAATGTTGCCTTTTTATTTTCAGGAGCAGGAATTCGTGATAAAGGAATATAAGCCAAGGGCAAAAGGCAGAAGAATAATCGAGATTGATTATCTTTTTGAGCAGCTCATCCGTATAGGTAGCTACACTTCTCAGAGATCGTCAGATTGAAAATGTCGGCGCCACCTAGTTTAAAAAAAAAGTAAATAATCGCCTCGTAAAAGTGTCTTTAAAAGATCTATTTACAGAAATAAATATCATTCCATTTTGGTACACTGCTGTATAATTTTTGCAACTTGTATCCTGCCTATATACAATATATTATACTGTTTACTACCTACTTTGTTTTAATTTTTATCAAAAATCTGATCTTGTGCCCAGTCTCAGTAAATAAAATACATCCATAAGAGAATGATTATTTTTAAATATCATAACGAAAATCTACTATAAACTCTCAGGCTAATATTTGAATATATATTGATCCAACAATTGTCAGCACATAAGTACTTACATCTTTTCAAAATGGGGATCGTGGGTTTTCCTTGTAGGTAATAGCAAAATGGTCGTTAGATTCTTAAGAATATGGTAATTAGTCCATTTATTTTGGGTACCTACATTTTGTACGTAATGAGTATTGATAAACTCCAAAAAATACTGAAAACGTGATTATCACGCAGATGGTACTTGTTAATAAGTACCATCTGCGTGATAATCATGTTTTCCATGGTTACCAAATTCGATTGCAAGCTTATTACTAATTTGACTCAATACTAGTAAAATAAAATAAAAATACCTTAGTATCAAGATTAGTTAAGTTACGTATAAAATCGAGCGGACAGCGGTTTCAATGTGTGCGTGCGCGTAATGTTGTTGTGTTGCAAATCAGATACCTAAATTTGAGCAAGTTCAAAATGTGATAGCGTCCTTAATGAAAAACGCTTGAAAATCCGTTCCATAGTTTTCTGGTTTAAGACATTTATTTCTCAAAAATAGAATACAATTCACTTAGAATGAGAAACACTAGGTTCATATGTAACTATTCTTATGGAACGAGTACAGAAACGGTAGGTCTTAGTTTAGGTAATTAATTAGCTTAGCTTAGTGTAACTTTAAATTTTAATTTATCTTTATTAACAAAATAGCAATAAATAGTAGTGTCTACGACTGTCAATTAATCGTTACGCCCTCTGTCGGCCGCGCTCTGTACCAGCGGGTGCATCATCTCGATGACGACAACATGGCACGGCGCAAGCGACGAAGGATGTGGGGGCCGGGGGAGAGCGGGGGCCGCGACACAAGTGACGCGCATCGGGTTATGACAGAACTATTAAATTTTGAACTCGAGCAACGACACAGCGCGCACTGACGTGACTAGCAATTTGTATATTTTCAATCTCACCAATAAAAGGAATTTTGAGTATCAATCCACGCACCATCTCTTCATTGAAGTGACCTGATTCCTCAACCACGCATACTCACCAACATAATTGGACCTTCGAGCCGAACATCCGAGAAGAAGCGGCGTCACAGAGTGGTACCTTCTGGTGTTCTGGAGGAGCAACGCAGCAAAGGTCAGGCCAATCGATCCTTTATTCCTTTTTATATTCCCTAAGTTTCAATTTGTGCTAATACCTATCGTGAATTCGTGATCGTTTTAGTGTAAAAAAGTGCTTTGTAAAACCGTTAGTAGCTACCTACATACTTGACTTCTTTCTCTTGCAAGCTTCCACAATGGCAAAAAAGTGTGACGATATTATTAGTGATCTAGTCAAAAAACGCGGATCGATTAAACGTAAAGTCACTTTATTTTCAAAATACGTGCAATTGCTTATTTGTTCCGACTCCGAGATAACAGACATACAAAAAGCCGAGTTAGAGGACCGTTTCGATGCCTTCAAACTATTATTTCAACAATACACAAAGATTCAAGATGAATTAGAGTTATTTTTGCCCGACACGCAATTAGACGAAGAGTTACTGGATAGGGAAGAATTCGAGAACCGATATTATTCTATTGTAGGGAAGTGTAAATGTATCTTGAAACCAAAGGATAGTAATCGTAGTACTGAGAGCGCGCCGAGTCAAATTCGCGTTCCCAACGGTATGAAATTACCCACAATTACTTTGCCGAAATTCGACGGTACATATGATCAATGGCTCGAATTTCGGGATACTTACTTATCCATGATACACAACAGCGAAAGTTTAGATAATATACAAAAGTTTCATTACTTGCGGTCGGCACTCACAGGCGATGCATTACAGGTAGTCAAAGCGCTGGAATTCACTTCAGATAACTATTTAGTGGCGTGGAGTCTACTAGAAAATAGATATAATAACGACCGTTTGTTACAACAAAATCACGTAAATGCTATATTGTTTGCGCAACCATTAATTAAGGATTCAGCTGTATCCATTCGAAAGCTAATCGATTTAATTCTTAGAAATATGCGGGCTTTAAAAACATTAGAGGAACCCACCGAACATTGGGACACTCTAATTATACTTATAATTGTACCAAAGCTAGATTCCTTTTCGGAACGCGAATGGGAACGTTACAAAGGCACGCTTCCAAAAGACAGAAAATTAAAGCTATCTGATATGATGACGTTCCTCCAGGATCGTGCCGATTTCCTAGAAGCGGTGGTTAAGCCTAACAAAAACCAAACGGTAGACACACACAACAGTCACAACATTCACACAAAGAAATTGTCACTTACAAAGTCACACAGTCACGTTAATACACACAAAGATAACATAAGAAAAACATTCAATCATAATTCACAACGGTTTAAATGCGACAAGTGCGGTTCCAACCACCCGTTATATTCCTGTGAAGATTTCCTTAGCTTATCCCTTCAAGATAAATTAAACTTTATAGAAGAGAAAAAGCTATGTCGTAATTGTTTACGAACAGGTCACGCATTGAACGAGTGTTGGTACGGGCCGTGCAGGCATTGCAACAAAAAACATAACACGCTAATTCACAACGATGCTGTCGTAGACGGTCGTACATCATCAGCTGTTGCACAAATCACGCAAATAGTGCCTCAGTCTGTAAGTGATACGAGTACTACACACATACCGCTAACTACTTCCCATAAATCGCACACATTGAACAAGGATGATAATAATATTAATGCGCATTGTTTTCAAAATCCCGTATTATTATCAACCGCATTAGTGGAAATAGCGGACACGCATAATAATTATCACACAACGCGGGCTCTCCTAGACAACGGGAGCCAACACTGTTTCATATCCGAATCGTTATGTAAACAGCTTAATCTTCCATTGATACAGTCCACTGTTCAAGTAATAGGGGTAGGTAACACTATCTCCAATTGCACGCAATATTGTCACATTCAATTGCGGTCTAAAACAAGCTCATATAACACTAAGTTTAATTGTTTAGTTTTGCCGCACATAACAGAGCAATTACCATCATTAGGAGGTAATTATAACATAGACATACCCCACAATATTCAACTCGCCGATCCTGAGTTCTTTATGTCTAACGAAATTAATTTATTATTAGGGGCAGATAGGTTCTGGGATTTGCTAAGTGAAGGTCTGATACGATTACCGAATGGTCCCTATTTACAAAACACGCAATTAGGTTGGGTCATATCGGGAACCGTCCACAAAAGGATATCACGCAAAACTCTAACTCATTGTAATATTACGCAAACACTAGATTCAGAACTCAAACGATTTTGGGAACTGGAAGAAATACCGTCAACACACAATAATTTAACTAAAACTGAAAGTGCATGCGAAAATTTATTTAAAGAGACGACATTACGCGACGTTAACGGTCGTTTTTCTGTGCGCATACCGTTAAGCCAATCAGCTGATGTTTTGCACGATACATTTACTATGGCAAAAAACAGGTTTCTTGCACTCGAACGCAAACTGATTAGGAGCGCGCCTAGCTATAGAAAAATGTACAATGATTTTATGAGAGAATATTTAGGTCTGGGCCATATGAGTCGCATCTCAGAATATTCTTCACCATATTATTTTTTGCCACATCACGGGGTCTACAGGGAACATAGTTCCACCACGAAACTCAGAGTGGTTTTCGATGCGAGTGCTAAGTCCACCTCAGGAAAATCACTGAACGACATACAACACATTGGGCCTACGTTGCAAAATGATTTGTTCTCAATACTACTCCGGTTTCGACAATATAAATATGTCGCAAGTGCCGACGTAGAAAAAATGTATCGGCAAATATTAATTCAGCCTGACCAGAGGGACTTACAACTAATACTGTGGCGGGAAAATCCTTCCGACCCGCTAGGTGTATACCAACTTAACACCGTTACGTACGGGACGGCGTCTGCACCTTACCTCAGTATTAGGTGTTTGAAACAACTCGCCTTAGAATGTGAACATGAAGTAACACGCGTTACAAAACGTCATATTCTATCGCTTGTCGCACAAATTTATGATCCTTTAGGTTTACTAACGCCTACTATAATTATCGCTAAAATTATTTTACAAAAGCTGTGGCTTTCGAAAATAGACTGGGATGACGTCGTCCCTACATCTATACTTGTAAATTGGCAAAATTTTATTGATAAATTACACTGTTTACAAGACATACGAATTCCAAGGTACGTAATTGGAGATAATACACACATAACCGAGTTACACATATTCTGTGACGCATCGCAGGATGCGTATGGGGCGTGCGCTTATGTACGTAGTTATACAGATGCACAGATAACAGTCCATTTATTGTGTGCGAAAAGTAAAGTTGCACCCGTCAAACCGGTTACCATACCGCGCTTAGAATTATGCGGCGCGGTAATAGCTGCTAAATTGTTTACAAAAATTACTCACGCATTAAGATTAACTTTTAATAATGTTTATTTTTGGTCAGACTCCACGATAGTTTTGGGATGGCTTAGGATGTCGCCTAATTTATTAAAAACATTTGTACAAAATCGGGTTGTACAAATAAATGAACTCACGGGTGACAAACCGTGGCTCCATGTCGCAGGTAAACAAAATCCTGCTGACTTCTTATCGCGCGGCGTACATTTAGATGCACTCAAAGCATGTGAGATGTGGTGGCGAGGCCCACTTTTCTTACAGGTTCCTAACTCGCAGTGGGAACAGGACATTGGTTCCAGTAATATTAGTCGCGACGAATTGCCTGAATTAAAATGCCATAAATCTTCATTACTTGTTCAAGTAAATTCAGGTAATGACATATTCGAACGATTTTCATGTTTTAATCGTCTGCGACGCGTAGTGGCGTATATTATGCGTTTCATTAATAATAGTCGTATGAAACTACAAACACAGCGCCTCACAGATTGTCTTTCCGTAGAGGAATTAAATAATTCGGTCAGAGTTTTAACTCGCATCGCACAACATCAATCTTTCCCAGACATTTGCAGTCAATTAAACTGCAAAGGTCAGTTAAAATGTCCACGCAGTATTTCTAGTCTTAACATATTCTTTGATGATCACAAGTTGATTAGAGTAGGAGGCAGAATAGAATATTCTGACTCGTTCTCGTACGACAAAAAACATCCATTGTTGTTGTGTGGTAAACATAGGTTCACTCGCCTCATATTTGAATATCAACACAAGGTATTATTACACGCGGGGGCTCAGTTATTATTAGCCACCATTCGAGATACCTGGTGTCCTCTTAGAGGGCGTAACTTGGCCAAGCAAGTAGTGCACGCCTGTATGAGGTGCAAGCGTACGAGACCTAAACCCTTAACAATTCAAATGGGTAACCTGCCTACTGAACGATTGGAGCCAGGGTATCCATTTATTCGCAGTGGTGTAGATTATGCTGGGCCATTGTTCATGTTGAACCGTGCCGGAAGGGGGGCAACGCTAATAAAGTGTTACATTTGTCTCTTCGTCTGCTTTGCTACGCGCGCAATACATTTAGAGTTAGTAACAAATCTAACTAGTGAAGCATACCTAATGGCATTGAAACGGTTCATCTCTCGACGTGGCAAACCATTGCAGATTTATTCGGACAATGGTAAGACATTTATAGGCGCACAGAAAGAATTTTCAAAATTTTTAACTTTGGCAAAATCAGACATAATAAATTTCACGACCGATAATTTTATAGAATTTAAATTTATTCCGCCTTATTCGCCTCATTTTGGTGGTTTGTGGGAGGCGGGAGTCAAGGCTTGTAAATCGCATTTATGTCGTGTTACGGGTAACGCACATTTGACATATGAAGAGTTGAGTACATTATTGGCACAAATTGAGGCTGTCCTCAACTCCCGACCAATGTCCCAAATGTCCACTGACCCAAATGACCTTTGTCCTTTGACTCCTGCTCACTTCCTGATTGGTCGGCCACTCACTGCACCTGCCAGCCTGGACCTCACTGGCAAGGCTACACATTGCCTGCCACGCTACGATCGCATCGAACAACTGCGGCAACACTTTTGGCGCCGCTGGTCAACCGAATACATCTCCGAGCTCCAGAAGAGGACGAAGTGGCAGCTCGACCAAGACGTGCTAGTTCCTGGCGCTCTCGTCGTGGTCAAGGACGACAACTTACCCCCTTTGAGATGGCGCCTCGGGCGGGTGCTGGAGACGTTCGCCGGAAAGGATGGCATATCACGCGTGGCTAACATCAGGACAGAGGCGGGTAACATACGAAGATCATACCCAAAGATATGCCCGCTTCTTCACCCCGACGAAATCCAAACTCCATTGGAACCTGGTGCTTCCAAGGCCGGGGGCATGTCTACGACTGTCAATTAATCGTTACGCCCTCTGTCGGCCGCGCTCTGTACCAGCGGGTGCATCATCTCGATGACGACAACATGGCACGGCGCAAGCGACGAAGGATGTGGGGGCCGGGGGAGAGCGGGGGCCGCGACACAAGTGACGCGCATCGGGTTATGACAGAACTATTAAATTTTGAACTCGAGCAACGACACAGCGCGCACTGACGTGACTAGCAATTTGTATATTTTCAATCTCACCAATAAAAGGAATTTTGAGTATCAATCCACGCACCATCTCTTCATTGAAGTGACCTGATTCCTCAACCACGCATACTCACCAACAAGTAGGTAGTTAACAAAAATTCAGTTATATTGGCAGGAAAGCAATTTTCGAGCAAAAAAAAGTTTTCGAGTTTACCGCGAACAGAAAGCCAGACAGATTGATTTATAATATATGTAATGTATATGTAAAGAAGAAGAGAGATAGACGGTGGATAAAAAATAATATAAATTTTATAATTATTGACCATTTAAGTAAAACACTTGTTAATACGTGGAAATTATAAACTCGCTGATGCGCGCTTTCACTCGCATTCCAGGGCATTTTTTGCAAAGGGTCCTTCACCATGGTCCTTATGTCCTTCTCCATGGCCCTAATGTCCTTCTTCAGTCCTTTTCCATGGTCCTTATGTCCTTCTCCATTATCCAATCTATCTCTATACCAAAATTGGTGGCTCGGTTTGGGCATAAAAACTTAACAAACATACTAATTACTTTCGCATTTATATATTTGTGCTCAAAGAAAGTCAAATAAATTTCTGTCTTTCTAGTCCTCGCTAGATTATTAAAACACTGATAGTTTTACATACCTGAATGCCATATCAGCATCGTCAGGCGACTCAGCAGCCAGTCCCACAACAACGTATCGGTCGCTGTCGGAGCTCGCTGTCGACGCGGCATCGCTCCTCGTGTCATCACGAGTTAAAGCACTGTCGATAGATGTCACTAGCGACGTGAAGCCGCGGCGCATTGATGAGAAGCCTGGTTAATTAGGTAAGGTTATGATGAACTCTTAAAACATACGTTATGTACTAATTACAGTACATTAAATTTCTATCACGTGGAAAAACCATGCTTCGGCACGAAAGGGCCGGCTCGACCGGAGTGATAGTACGGCCTCACAGAAAACCGGCGTGAAACAACGCTTGCGTTGTGTTTCGCCGAGTGAGTGAGGTTACCGGAGACCCAAACCCTTTTCAAACCGGGGAACGCACTTGTGACTCCTCTGGTATTGCGGGTGTCCATGGGCCGCTGTTATCGCTTACCATCAGGTGATCCATCTGCTCGTTTGTTCCCCTATCCCATAAAAAAAACTGAATAAGCGCAAGAGCTGAAACACGTCAATAAAACATCGCGTCTTAATTATAATAACGAAACCCTAAAGTCATTTTGAGACACGTAAGCATTTTATTTTTTTCAAGAAATTAGTAATAGATACCAGCTAATGCCAAAACTGGTGCCTGTACCACAGTCGTATCCATAACGACTACGAAATCGGCGCGCAAACGCACACATTAACAATTTGTGCAAATAGGGTTCAGTATTCCATAACTCGAGCCACTGATCTATCAGGGGGCCATTGTCTCAGGTATTGTAATTATCATTTCGGGAAAAATTAACACATATTAAAAACCATTGTAATGGACTCAGTAGTCGATTCTGAATAAACTACTTTAAGATCTTGCGCTTATTCTGTAACAGTTTCCGTAATAATAGCAACTAAAAACCACAAAGGTGTGCAATAATGAGCCTATATTATATACCTACAAATCTGTATGTTTAGGTCCTATGTAATAGGAGATCCAAACCCCGAGCTGCTTACTGGTTTCCGATACTTCCACGAATATTAGAAATTGAAATAAAACTTCGCTATTGATTTGATTTTCTTATATTACGCATTGAAATAAAACTACCCCGATTTTATCTTGTACTACAATATTTTTACTTTACTCAACCTAGGTATCGAACCCAAGACCTGTAGGGTAGCTTAGGGTCAATAGACTAATGAGGCAGTTCACACAAGTGGTTTTACTTACCTCCAAAGCTCAGCCCAGGGCTTGGAGGCGGCGGTTCTTCAATTGCTATAGGCTGACACACTTCCACAGACGTTGTGGCCAGTACGCCACTGTCGCGATCCATCATAGATGGCGCCATCGTCGCCTCAGAACCTACTGGAAGTTACGCTCATTAATATTTTAGGATAATTTTTATTTAATTATGGATGAAAATAGTACGTCGATAGAGACAAATCCAAGAATGCGCCGACTCTAAAAGACTTAAATTGGGATAAGGGCTGGAGGATGATGATGAGAAGATAATAGGGTTATCACATTGAACTAGGAAACGGTTTCAGAAGAAACTGGTTTGTTTTTAATTCCTCGGTAACAAGCCCTCTGTCGCCGGAGACTCGTCAAACATACAATTACGGAATACAAAGTACACCCAGACAAGAAACTATTATACTATATTCCTTGAACAAATATATATTGATTCGTATATTTGAAGCGCTGTGTGCGAAAACATTATATTTTGAATTTTTTAAGCAGCGATAGCCTAGTGATATGACCATTGGACTGCCCAGTCAAAGGTCTCGAGTTCAAATCCAAGGCACACATCTCACTTCGAAGTTATGTGCGTATTACTAGTTATTTATCACGCGCTTAAACGGTGAAGGAAAACATCGTGAGGAAACCTGCACGTCTGAGAGATTTTCTCGACGGCGTGTGAAGTCTGCCAATCCGCATTAGGCTAGCGTGGTGGACTATAGCCTAATCCCTCTCACTGTGAGAGGAGACCCGTGCCCAACAGTGGGCCATATAAAGGGGTTTATTGTGTTATGGTTACATTATTCGAATGATTGCGCAGATATAATCACATAAAACTGTATTAATATATTGCATATAAATGTTTGTCGGTATGGGTGCTTTCAACCCCATAATAGAATCTATTCAATCTTAATCGAAACCTAAATCTGCTAAACCAACGGTTACGGTGAGACCATTCTGCGTGAATATGATGACTTGTGATTAAGGTGGAGGGGAACTGTTAATCCACACACTTTACACCTCAGTCTACCCGTTACCATGCTGTAAAGATTTCAAATGATAAGAAGCTGAGATAGCAGCCCTTTAGCGTGTACACAAAATAAAATTAAAAAGTATAAGGCACAACGCGTAAGCATGTGACAACAATCAGCTATATTAGTAGGTAAATATTAGTGCATATTTTTGGTGGAAGTGAAACACAAAAAAAAATTATAATACGATTTTATACTTTACAATATCGATACAAAGTCGTACGCTACTCCCATATCGAAACAAAAGAATAAGATTATATTTTCTAACGAGTCGAGTCGATATTTCGAGATTCATATCGAATCGTATCGCATTTGCGATTCGAATCGATTAAAAGTATCGACATAAATGCAAGTATCGTGTATCCCTATTAAAAATAACCCGTGTTATTGATACATTGTTGCGAAACATCTGAAAACCCAAAACTTACTGCAGTTCTCTTCAAGCGGCGTAGATGCACCTAGGGTTGATCGTAGCTCTGCCCACCGACAAAGAAGGTCGTGAAAGTAAATTATTACACAAATAAATAAGAAATAACATACTTATTCCAAACAATTAATGCGTAAATAAACAGATGTCTAAGATGAAGAGAGTTAAGAGCAGACAGATTACTACTGACTAATATTGGCCTTATTCAGATTCATTAGGGTTGTAAATATTTTTGCACATAGCAACACTGTCTTTGTATTATATTGTACGATATACTTTATCCATTTTTTTTTAATCAGACCATTACTAGTAGTAGTTCCATTTAAGATTTTATATAAATAAAAAACCATATTGTTCACACATTTTTCAGGTCCACAAAAGCTTTCTTTACTTAAAGAGCACAGATCTTACATGCTTAATGATAGTTCATGCAGGAATCAAACCCACAAGCGGTAGCGGGATAGCCAATCAACACATTTAAGAGGCCTTTTTGGCAATTAAAAAGCTTAAAATATAGTTCTAGTCTAGTTTGTTAGCGCGAAACGCACGCGAGAAAATGTAGTCGTCAAAGTACCTCGTTCAAAGCTATAACTGCGGCACGAGAACCAAGACGACTTAATTATTTCATGGCGCGCATGTCAGGCTAGAACTATGTTTTAATTAGCTACCAGAATCGTCCTTCAGATATCCAACAACCAGTTCAAATGGTAATAGGGCGGTACTCACCCATCTTCAGATCCTGCAAACTAGAGGAGTCGAGGGGCACGCTGTCCAGGTCCCTGGAAGACTCTTGTCCGGGGCAGTTGGAGGGAAGCACGAACGTTAACTCCACTGCCGGTACCACTACACCGACGACTATGGTTCTAAAGAAGAATGGAGAATTACTTATATTAAAAAACTAGCTGTCGCCCGTTTTTATAGATATAGCTATTGCCTCTTAGGTAAATTATTCTGTATCAACAGAATCACATCAATTTTGGCCACTATAAAATGGGACCCAGTCCCAGAGGGCCCAGTCCTTTCGGTAGGAGTCATTCTTTTTTTTTTAAACTGAAATGCGGCAGACATAAACTAATTTTAAAATAATTAAATTCCGTGAGAATATAAATATAATTATCATAGAAATATTTTATTGAATTTTGAGAGATGTCTCACCCCTCTTCAGCATCCGGCTGTCTTTCTGCATCATGCGCTAACCAGGCCGTCATCTCGGAGATCCTCTCCAGCTGCCTCATAAGGAACAGCATCTGGTAGTGATTAAGCTGCAGACCAGCTAGCCCACACGTGCGGGCCACTATCCAGATGCGAGAGAAGTTGTCCGCGAAACATAGCTAAGGAAAATGAGATTTTTGTCTCAAATGAATAATCCACGTTTTCATTTGACGATGTTCCTAATTAGCGGCTACTCAGTCATGGAGAAATAGGCTTTAAGAGCCCGGCGAACCGAATTTCCCATACAAACGTGATTCAAGAGTAAATCATAATTAAAACACAATTTAATCGAAGTGTGCTCTAACTCGGATTCTCATTTATTGAAGTAAAATCTTCGGTAATATTCAAGTTTTCACACACACTCCCGGAGTGCAACTCGTTTTTTTTATATTAAGTAGTGATTACTTTTTTGTGGGCAATTTGTCACAAATGACCCTTGAGACTATGACTGGAAAATATTACTGTGTACTCCATACCCATGCAGTAAGAGGTGTAGCGTCTAATAAAGGTGCTGGTTTGTAATTTGTGGCTCTAGCGCCACAAAAGTCTGCCCACAGTGGCTCCACTCTCGCGCACCACACCGATCTGTTTTCACGCCATAAAAGCTCAGGGCTGATTGCAGTACCGCGGTCAATGTCATCTAAGTCTGTAGATGGGGGAAATAGCATCCAATTAGATAATATGGACTATAATATCTAAACATAATAATTTTACATAATAAAATTGTATTAGGCCCATGTCTGTACTTTAGATATTACGAAATTACGAAAGTCAATTTTTATTTTATATTTTATGTCTGTATTTTTAAATAAGCATCACGCTAAAACTGAAATACAGGTGTTTATTTCTGTAAATAGATCTTTTAAGGACACTTTTACAAGTTATTTTTTTTTATTTTTTTTAACTAGATATCACCGGTATACTCACTATCAGCATGCAGTATGAACTGTTCGTGTATGGGGTCCATGTCTTCTGCGGCACAGGGGAAGTCCCCGTGGGGGGGCGCAGTGCGGCGCAGGGCCGCTAATATGGCCGCCAGGTCCGCGCGGGTCCCTGCACAGTCTGCAACAAACACGCCCTGTAGCCTAGCCTAGCCTAGCGTAGCCGGGAATACGCTGCTATTACTGCAACTATTAAGTAACAAACACAACATATGTGAACTTGGGCCAAACAAATGTGGGCGAGTCTTAGCGAGTGGTGTTCTGTAGTTTCTGCTAACACCTATAGGAAAAAGCGGTTTTTAGATGACTAAAATTAAGACCCATTCAGACGGGGAGAGTTTCTTGCACGTTTCGGTACGAGAAATCGTATGCTACTATCACAATCCATAGTCCCCCATTATCAACTATATATGAAAATTGTTCTATAATAACCCGAAACATAATTTTGAAAGGCAAAACGTCCAAAATTATTTCTTCTCGCTATCCATTTTCTAACCCAACATCTTTTATTCCGTTTCCGTTTAAATAATTCTTGTCTTAGAAGAGCAGATATAATTAAAACTCCTTGGCCCACTGCACTCATGGTAGGCACCTGGCACAAATACTCGAAATACGACTATGGATTTAAAATTCTGTTTAGACGGACACTACCAATATTCTATTGCAATTATCGCCAAAGTGGAAGAGCGAGAAGTGTGAATGTTTAGACGAAGAAACTTTATATTATTTCGATAATCGTATCTTCCAGACGAGAAACTCTCCCTGTCTAAATGGGTCTTCAAGATGGAACAAACCGAAGTTTGTAGTTAAATATTTTTTTTTGATATATTTCCAATCTCGTAGACCAAAAGTTCTTAGTTTTAATTACAAGTCGGTGACATTAATTTTGTCGAATGTCTTGTTTTCCCCACCAACTTCCGAAACTGTTTCGCACATACCATATTTTTTTGTTTTTGGAGGTGGTATTACTTATTGTTAAAAGGTATTTTATTTCAACATTTTGAGTGGCGAATAGAATCTGATGTATCTCGACGAAATTGTGATTAATTAGGTCAGTAAGTAAGTATTATTGTAATTTTTTTCTACACTTGTGGTCAGATCTTCACCAAATTTGAATGGGACCACCTCGGGAGAGCATTCTTTCACACATTTATGGGTAGGCTCTAATCGAGACAGCGAGGTTTTGGAATGAATGAAAATATAATCGATGTATATTTTTTTATTATTTGTGTTAATTTTTTAAAACCACTTGACAGATTTCGATAAAATTTAAATGAGAACCTGGGAAATATAATCGAAGCAAATAAAAAAAAAATTTAATTAGTCGGTCAAGATTTACCGTAGATCTCGATAGAGATAAAAAGAATAGACAACATTAAATTATATAACTAACTGGCTCTGGGTGACTCTCGCACGTTGGTGAGGGAGGCTCTAGCAGTACATATGTGTAGCTCCTTAGGCCGGTCGCGCTGCTGAGATACGTGCTCGGGACCAGCTTCTAACACTACCTGCAACCAAACAAATATGTATAATAGTTCGCGCAAAAAAAAACTTGACCCAAAACCAACGGAGAGCGCAGCGCATTTGCTTGCAAAATGTACTAAAAATCGACTACTGCGCATCCACCATTTTGGTTCAAGTTATTTTGCGCCAGCTGGAAAGTTGATTCACTATTCAAAACATTTGAAAGACACGGAGATCACTTATAACATTAAAAACATACCATCACGCCTGTATACCCCGAAGGGTAAGGCAGAGGCGTACTAATGTACCCGGTTAATTGCAATAGGCTCGTTTCAGAATTAGTTTCCTTAAAGTGATAGGGTCAATTGTACAATCAACGACCTTTCCACGGGTTACAAATTCCATTCCTTATTCGTATCGTAATAATAAATGATCAAAACCATCTCTGCATATTATTTTCAATACATATCACTACATTATCTTTCAGTTCCGCTCTAGAAGCAGAGTTATAGCAAATTCTTTTGGGATGTGACAGTAGGCAACATCTAGATTTGAATAAATGGAACACCAGTCAACTAAGTACCGTATTGCTCAGTGGATGGCATACCTTAGGCATGATAGCTTCCATGCGCACGTCCATGTATGCGGGAGGCGCCTCATCCATGTCCTGTCCTCGCGGCACCACGTGCGGCAGGAACGCGCCCAGCCATACCACTGAATTCACATCCACCGATACTCGAACTGGACTGAGTTGAACGAACATTTTCGGGGCAGGAACTATTGATATAAAATAATGAAAGGATTTAAATGTTATGCTATATTGTGTATCTATACTTCGGCTTTTAATTGTATTCAGTAATGTGACAGTTAGAATAAAATGTATGTTACCACACTACAACTGGATACGTCCCGCGCGCCCGCTCCCCGCTCGTCCTGGGTGCCGAGTCTACTATTTAGTTGTGTCAGAATTGTGATTCAGTGACTTCAAAATTGTTGATTTTTGACAGTTTTGTCTACGAAATCTGTAATTTCTTATGTCATTTAGTGCCATTGGACGGTCATTCTGAGGCAATTGAAATAGCAGACTTTGGCCCCTGTTGCGTTTGTTGAAGTGCAATGGTTGTGTGTGTCGGTAAGGTTCGAATCCTCAACACTAGTGATATCACCATTGGACTGCAAACTCAAAGGTCTCGAGTTCAAATCCAAGGCACGCACCTCAGACTTTTCGAAGTTATATGCGTATTAATAAGTAATTATCACGCACTTAAACGGTGAAGGTAAACATCGTGAGAAAACCTGCACGTCTGAGGGATTTTCTCGACGGCGTGTGAAGTCTGCCAACCCACATTAGGCTAGCGTGGTGGACTATAGCCTAATCCCTCACATTGTGAGAGGAGACCCGTGCTCAGCAGTGGGACATACACACATCAAAAAAAGTTTGCGATCACTGAAAAATAGAAATCTTTTTTGTTACGGTAGAGTATATTATGATCTTTCTTCTTCTTTTCTGATTCTTATTTTCTATTTCAAACAGGGTATTTCTATTTAAATAAAACACACAACACGATTTTTTTCTTGATAAAGTTCAATTTAAAAAATTATATCGGCTTAAGCTAGTGATCGCAAACTTTTTTTGATGGTATGTATAATGGGTAGCTTATGTATACCTGGGAAGCAGACGTCTCCAGGGTAATAGAAGAAGGTGAGTTCAGCGTGCAGTAGTCCTGCGTCACCGGGTAAGGTCGCCTTCTCCGCACTCACTAGCGGACGAGGCGCCTCTCTGGACTTTGACCCTGTTGACACCTGAAACATATACGTGTTAAAACTTTCATCATGACCAGAGATCGGAATATTTACAGTATATTTACCTAAAGTTCGGGGAATTATGTAACATAGAGTTGATAATACTTCCTCTAAAATCCCGGAATCATAAACATGATTAATAAATACAGGGAATTAGGTAAGATATTGCAAATTACTTATACCATTCATTTATTACATGTATTCTATAAATGTAATCTGGTGGAATAAGTATTTTGCAATTTCCTAGTTCCCGGGATTTAATCGTCATGTTTATGATTCCGGGATTTTAGAGGAAGTATAATCAACTCTATGTTACTTACTTCCTAGAACTTTAGGTAAATATACTCTAGCTATTTTGATCTCTGATCATGACAATTGAATATCTAACTGTTACTGTCCAAAATGCTACCTACTGATACTGCGAATAACAGTGCGCGACCTCGGAATCGAACCCATGACCTCAAACGTAGCAATCGTGCCTGGGCACGAGCTTAATCAGGAAGTTACGATAAGTTTAAGTTAAATGGAATTTAAGTTGAATCTGGAAATCAAGGCATTATTCACGACTTAAACATTTAATAATAATATTGCACCTTATTCTGATGTATTTAAGTCATAATTTACCTTATAAACAGTGAAGTCGTCTATCCTAAGTACTAGACACGTAGTCATCAGTTTGCCGAGCTGCTGTAGGATTCGCGTTCTTGTCGGCGACGCTGCAAATGTAATATTTAATCATAATTATAATGGCTGGATGATGATTGGTTTAGAAATGTTATTCAGAAAACAAAACAGGGTTCCGATATATTCATCCGTTGATTCATTCTGGTTGATTCTACCCATCGTATTTGACATTTCCTAAGAATGCAATTTGTGAAAAATAATTTGTAAAAAGGGTTTAGTATTTATTGAGTTAAGACCAGATTCGGTATATAGAATTGAAAAAATATTGAAAAGCTATCACATTTATTTTATCAAACTTTTGAAGTTGTCACTCTGAAGAAGCTTGATTTGAGAAAAAGTATTTTCAAAGTTTGTCATGCCGCCGTTTTAATCTTTTTTTATGTATCAGATAGATAATTAGATTCAAAGATAATGTCCGTATGACGGATAGAATCTCCCTTCTAACTAATCAGTAACTAAATCAGCATTCTCTATATGACACAAATTATTTCTAGGCAAAGAATAGATTATTTTAGTATAACTTTCATTAAAGATTGACCAGATTTAATCAATCTGCTCTTTTTCGCGTCCATACCTATTAAACTCACAATCAAAATGCTTTATTTCAATTAGACCACTAAAATATGTACTTTTGAAAAGTCAAAACTAGTTGCATGGTTTCAAAAATTGGGTCTTATGGAGAAGAGCTGGCAAGAAACTTCATATACTGTCTTACAACCCCTGGAGGTCCTCGATCAGACTCTGTTTTTTAACGGACTAAATTCTGTCTTTTGTCTCGAGTGGAGATTGGTTGTAGGCAAGCGTATTGGAACCGTCACCCAGCAGTATCTGTATGAGGCAAGTTCAGGGGGTGCCTGTTCAATAGTGACCGAACATAAACTAATGATGACGTTGCTCGAGCCGGCCCGCGCCGAGCCAGTAGCTTTAAATTCGTCCCATACTGTCGCCTGCAGTATTTCCGGACCAATACGACCTTCAAACCTTCAAGAAAAGAGCGTACTCCGTTTTAAAAGGCCGGCAGCGCACTTGTGACTCCTCTGGTGTTGCAGGTATCCATGGGCGGCGGTGATCGCTTACCATCAGGCGATCCGTCTGCTCGTTTGCCTGCTATCACATAAAATAATAATAATAATAATAATACTAACTTAAAGCTGCTGTTGCTTAGTTTAAGTTGCTCCTGGCTGAAAGCGTTCGGTGTCTCGCCACCAAGATTACCCTGTAAAGATTCTCTGAATCAACAGCTTAATGCCATTAGAAATAACTATCGTAATACCTTGTGAGGTAGTAGTGTTAGTGGACGGAGCATTGGAAGCGCTGTGCTGTGTTGGCTGCTTGTGCTTGATGCCGTTGGACACCGGCTCCTCAGGCTTCTCTGGTTGACTTGTCTATAACAGTTAACATGATGGTTCCCATTCATTATAAACTTCTAAGGCCGAGCCAATGGCGATAGGCGATATAATCTTAAACATCCTTTCCGGAAATTAATTCTTAATTGTATTAAATTATTTACCGTGGGAGCGCCATGCTCCAGCTCGACCGGAGTGATACCACGGACAACGCTTACGTTGTGTTACGCCGAGTAAGTGAAGCCGGAGGCCCAAACCGTTTTAAAAGACCGGCAACGCACTTGCGACCACTCCTCTGGTATTGCGGACACGCATGATGATGGTAATCGCTTACAATCTGATTACTCGTAGGTCTTTTAAAAAATTTAAATCTATGCTGCAAATAAAATTTATTTCATAATTCAAGTAAAGTACATATTAGTATTTATTCAATCAAGGCTTTTCTCATTTTTACTAGCATATATAGGTAGTTAGTTTAGTTTTTCGTGTACAATAAAGGATATTTTATTGTAATCTATTCTTTATATTTTGAGATTACAAAGTGGGTAGTAATTTACTTATCTATATCTATACTAATATATAAAGCTGCAGAGTTTGTTTGTTTCTTTGCTTAAACGGGCTAATCTCAGGAACTACTGGTCCGATTTGAAAAATTCTTTCAGTGTTAGAGAGCCCATTTATTTAGAAAGGCTACAGGCTATTATCATCGCGCTAGGACCAAGTAACTATTCCACGCGGACGAAGTCGCTGGCAGAAGCAAGTCAGTTATGTTATTTAGAAAGAATTGATCATGATTCCTGACGATTGTGACTGGTGAATCGCCGATTTATGCAGGCCATTTAAGCAATCAGTATGCAATTGTATTTTTCTTTAGAGTATTATTAATTTATATCAACATGCGTACCTTGTTGCTAGGCGTGAGCGGCCTCGGGTCGAGCGAGTCGAGGAGCGTGGTACAGAATGACGACAGGGCCTGCGACAGCCACTGACTGTGCGGCGTGGCTGTCTCCCTGCAAATATAATTAATCCTTCATGTACATAACTATTTTCAGACATCATTCTAAAAACCGGCCAAGTGCGAGTCGGATTCGCGCACGAAGGGTTCCGTACCATTATCTATAAAAATGGCAAAAAAATATGTCTGTTGTATGGGAGCCCTCTTAAATATTTATTTTATTCTGTTTTTCAGTATTTGTTGTTATATCGGCAACAGAAACACATCATCTGTGAAAATTTCAACTGTCTCAACTATCAAGGTTTATGGGATCGGAGAGCGGAGTCTTAGTAATAGGGTCCCGTTTTACCCTTTGGATACAGAACCCTAAAAATGATGTTCAACAGCTGAAACTCCACTCTTAATATTTGTTGCTTCGCTTCCCGGGTGGGTCTACCCCGTTAACTATAATCTGGGTCTTACCCGATAAATTTAATCTACATATACACAGATGCAGGTCTATCCGCGGTGCGAGCAGTCTCTCTCACGTCGTGTTAAGCGACACTGCGATCTATCCGAAATCCGAATAACCGAAATCGCAGGATTGCTTAACATCAGGCGAACTTGCGATCAAGCGTAAGACCATCAAGAATAAAAAAAAATACGGCGGTGCCAGGGTGATGGTGCATAAATGACCAGACTAAAACATTTTTCAGAGCGCAGTTAGCAGCTCGCACAGGGAGCAAAGGGCCAATTATTGTAATTAAACTAAGAAAGAAGTTGACAATAATGAAACGAACCTGTACCCTCTCCAATGTCTTCTATCATCAGACGCTTTGTGGTACGGGAACAGGTCTGCTTGCATGCTGACCAGCGTTACTTGGAGTGCACCGCCGTTTGACAGGGCCGGCTTTTCAGATCTACCCACTGCAACAAAAACACTAGAGTAACTCCTTCAGAAAGGTTAGGCTGAGGTGTACCGATGTACACCAACAGACAGGAGCATGTATTATAGGTCACATGTTATGGAGTCCGTGGACATCAACCAGGTACAAAGTGCCCATTTCTGTAGATTTCGATATTTGATTACAGCTACGAACGGATTTCAAATCTTTGTTTTGTCTGGTGGGTTTGAGTATTTCTTGTGCCAACGCAAATTTTCCGCTGATCTGATACCGTCGTGCATTTCATTGTATCTTCCCCGAGCTCAAGAGTTATGAAATGCTGGCACCATCTAGTTAAACAAGTTAAAAAAACAAAAGGACTTGTAAAAGTATCTTTAAAAGATTTAATTGCAGAAATAGATATTATTTCTCATTTGTTGCGGTATTACTTGATTTGAAAGAAATTGCTTAATGTGGCCATTTTAGCCATCAGTCATGTTTACAAGGGAAGGTGCTTATAGTGGTTAAAATCCCCCAACCAGTTTAAAATAATGTTCTTACTTATTACCGAGGAGCTAGAAACCCCCTCGCTTCCCCCGAAATTAGTTCATATTTCTTGTCCAAACGTTGAACACCCCCCGAAAAATATGTTTTGGCTACAGCGTTTCCCCTGGTACCCACCCAGACGTGGGTGGCTTAAGTATTGGTGGTGTCGATAAATTTCAACTTACGGCCAGGGTCATCACAGAGATGCAGGTCTATTCGCGGCGCGAGCAGGTGGTACGAGGTCTCTCTCACATCGTGTTTAGCGAACATCCGCGCTAAAATATCGCGTTCACCCGTCGCTGACCTGCTGGCGATCTGTTCTCTTGGTTCTTCAATCTGGAGAATATAATATAACACATTCAAATTTAAAACATAATTATGTTACGTTATGATAAACATATGTTATGTTGATTAGCGAACCTCTAGTCATAATTCAAGCTTGATATCATTCTGTTCTTCGTTTTACGTGTATATTAATAAACTAGCTTTTACCCGCGGCTTTGCTTACTTGAAGCTATAATAGGATTAGAAATGGGTCCCAAAAATAATAACCAACATCGATGATCTCTTCTTTGTATGGGTCTCTATACATCAGAAAGGTCAAGCTATATCTCAGGATCTGTTTAATTAATTGAGATAAGAAGTTCACCAGTTTTTAAGTTGGAGCGTCTACTTTCTTTTTTATTCCGGAATTCTTGGTATATGGGTGTTTTACCAGGTGGGCTACGGGTCAACGGTTGATAAGTATAGGACTTCTGTTTAGATGTAAATTGATATGAAAAAATATAATTGCTTAGGAAGAAAGCCCTAAGTTAATATCCCTAAGACCCGAAATGACCGCGTAACACAGCAGTTCCTACCTTCCGGAGAGCCTTGATCCTGGTAGCGGCAGCTGTAGCCCTCTGCACTGGTTTGGCGAGCGCTATGGCACAGGCCAGGGCTGCTCTGAGCTGCCCGTCTGTCAGAGCCCACGCCAGCGGCTCCGGGCATATGGCCAGTCGAGATCCTATTACTGCGCAGTCTGGAACATTCGATAAATTACTAGAATGTATATAATCTGAATGAAAAACCATTTCTGAATAATTAGTAACAAGGAGGTTCTATAAAATGCAGCAGAGTTATTTTCTTACTAATATTATGGGATTCATAACATTTAATGTATCCTTTTATTTTTTTAGGTGCTTTTACAAACACAAATTCTCACATTCACAAACGCGGAGCAACTATCTGTAGGTTATTCAAATATTTGCTCCGTGTGGGGATTGAACCCACAAGACGTAGTGCAGAAGCCGATCGATCAGCCGTTACGCCAAACGTGTCGTTAACCAACATACACCACGGCCAGAAACTAGTGTAAAAAAAATATGTGACAAATTTAAATGGGAGGTTCAGTAACCTTTACTTATTGAAATAAAACAACTTTACGGATTCTATCGCGATAAATTAGTACAAATCAAAACCCGACGTTTCGCATCCTTTCAAGCGTCCATGGTCACGTGCAGACTTGTACTAATATAACGCGATAGAATCCGTATCCCGATAGAATTTATTTCAATATGTCTAATATTCGCGTTATTGTCTTCGCCCGACGAATCCATTACGCATGTATTTAGTACGTGAAGTTTGGCAATGCTTTGCACCTAAAATCATGTTTTTACTATTCACATGAAAATTTGCAGTAAAGGCGCACGAGACATTGCCAAACTCTTTTCAAATACTAAAAAGTTTAATTATTTTCCCTAAAAATGTGCTCTAAATTTGATTTTTTTATGGGATAGGGGGGCAGGCGAGCAAACGGATCACCTGATGGTAAGCGATAACCACCGCCCATGGACACCCGCAACACCAGCGGAGTCGCAAGTGCGTTGCCCGCCTTTTAAAAGGGTTTGGGCCTCCGGTAACCTCACTCACTTGGCGAAACACAACACAAGCGTTGTTTCACGTCGGTTTTATGTGAGGCCGTGGTATCACTCCGGTCGTGCCGGCCCATTCGTGCCGAAGCATGGCTATCCCACGTAAATGTTTTGTTACAAATATAATCATATGTTTTAATCTGTCACGTCTATTCAATTTCACCCTGTATATTCTGGTAAAGGTTAATAAAAATTCAATTTGAGTAAATTGTATATACCTGATAATCTCTTCTTGATCACGATTCGACAGTGTGTGTTGCCCAATAGGAGTCGTAATGGTGGGAGGTTGGCATTTGCTGCGCCGTGGGCTTTGGCTTCAATGCGGGCGCTTTGCCATTCTAACTCCTGTTGAAGGTAATATATTTTATAAATAACAGTAGTTTTTTATTAGATTAAATATTTATTAGTTATTTAATTATATTTTATATATTTGGTTTATTAGTTATAGATGTTCTGCATAGTCGGTAAAGTCGAGTATACGAGTACTTGTAGTCAAAGAATATTCGGCAAAGAGTGTCGACTATCCGGCTTCTCACTTTGTATGTAATACCTACTCAATAAAATGTATATAGAAGGAAAATATAATTCCTTATATATACATTTTATTTTCGTTAATTAAGTAATAGCTTTTTTTAAAAAAAGCTTACTAGCAATGTGGGTCGCACCTCGCACATTACTATTCTTGTTAACCCCTCGTGCCAAGCTAAATGCTTGTGTTACGAGTGGGTTCACGTCGGTAGTGCAATGGGTGGGTTTCGAACCGGCAACCACATGATCGCAAGTCCGACGCCCTAGCCATTAGGCTACCGCCGCTTATAATCAGTTTATTTTAGTCGGCTAGCCGGCCCGTCATAATCAGCACATCTGTAATTAATAATCTATAATAAAAATGATTCGCCAAATGTGTTGCTAAGTGCAAATCTCGAGAGCAGCTGAACTGATTTCGCTAATTCTTTTTTTATAATATTCCTTGAAGTACGAGGATGGTTCTTACAGAGAGAAAATTTAAAAACAATGCCTGAAAAAGTCTAAAAACCATACTTTTCTATATTGCCATACAAAAGATTCGATAAAATACTTAAAAGTCAATTTGAACTTTAATACCATACCATAAAGTTTAAGTGTTAGTGGAGAGGTTCCGGGAAGGCAAAACAATTAAGTGACGTTAGTTTCAGAATCGCCTGTTAGGCAGTACGAAGTTCGCCGGGTCAGCTAGTAATACATAAAAATGCACGATGATTGATGCTTAAAATTCCTGAACCGCGGATACAATAAATAAGATTCAACTTTATATTGGGTTTTTCTATGACACTTCCAGTAGCAGCTCAGTTTTCATTTGTGCAAACAGGATAGCTACCGGCGAACATTTGTGGGTAACATTTTTACATTGTCTTCAATGTTTTCATTGGTAAAATAGTAGTTTACCTTAAATATAAGGAGTTGTCCTATGTCAGGCGATTTGATTCTAGTCAGTCTTAGGTCTCCCTTGCGACCCTCCGGCGTCCGGGACTCCACTGTCACCCTTGAGATCTGTAAGTTACATCAATATTACATCAGTACGTGAAATAACTGCTTCAAATGTAATTTTTATACTGCATTTGCATTTACAATATAAAAATACGAATGATTTAGTAGTTTGATCCGGATCTGGCTGTTTTTGAATGCGAAAATATTCTATTTTATTATAAACCTCCACGTCTTGCCGGCTCGACCGGAGTGATACCACGGCCTCACAGAATACCGGCGTGAATGAGGTTATCGGAGGCCGAAACCCTTTTAAAAGCGGTCAACGCACTTCCAACTCCTCTGGTGTTGCGGCCATGGGCGGCGGTTATCGCTTACCATCAGGTGATCCGTCTGTTCGTTTGCTCTCCTATCTCATAAAAAAAACGTTTTTGTAAACGCAGGATTCTTACAGAGGAAAATCTTAGTGCGGAGTAAGGATTAAAAAAAAATGTTCTTACCTGAACACTACTGGTGAATGCTTCACAATTAAAGTCTATTTGAACGTGGTTCACAGCTACCGAGATACCATCTATCACCTGAAAAAAAGAAATATCTTTATGTGCCACAGCACAGGAGACACAGTAGGTACATACTGATATGTTATCATAGGTAATAATCAATAAAAAAATATCAATTAGAATAGAATAGAATAATCGTTTATTAGATTTTTGCATGTCTCACAGCTGGACCAAAAAGTGCCCAGATCAGCTTAATGTCAAGCAGGAGGTTCTACCTACTTGACGCCAGTTTTCATCTGGGACCCGTACAAATGCCCCACAGATGACAACTCTAGATGAATTTGGTTATCGCGTCTGAAGGCGAAATCTATACTTAGGGCCACTTGCACCAACTTCTTAAATATGTTTATATAGTATTTAAACACAAATTTACTATGAAAAATTGTGTTTAAATACAATATAAACAAACATATTTAAAAAGTTGTTGCAACTTTTTTTTTTAAAAGCTTACTAGCAATGTGGGTCACACATTACTAGTATTCTTGTTAACCCCTCGTGCTAAGCTAAATGCTTGTGTTACGAGTGGGTTCACGTCGGTAGTGCAATGGGTGGGGTTCGAACCGGCAACCACATGATCGCAAGTCCGACGCCCTAGCCATTGGGCTACCGCCGCTTTGAGTGTTAGATAGTGATTTCAGTGTTAGATAGCCCATTTATTGAGGAAGGCTGTAGGCTATAATTATATCATCACGCTACGCGGACGAAGTCGCGGGCAGAAGCTAGTCTTATATATAAAATTCTCGTGTCACGGTGTTAGTTATACTCCTACGAAACGGCTTGACCGATTTTCATGAAATTGTATATGCATATTCAGTAGGTCTGAGAATCGGCTACTATCTATTTTTTTTTTTAAGTTTTAGTGATAAGGGTTGTCCATACCTAACATATAGGGTTCACGGGAGACTCGACGGGGAAAGTAAAGTTAGGGATTCTCCACCCGTGCGAAGCCGGGGCGGGCCGCTAGTAAGACTATAAATACAGTATCTGCCTCATTAGTCCAGTGGCCCAATGTGCGACTTTTACGCTAGAGGGTCTGGGTACGATTCACAGGTCGTGCAGTGTTATTGGAAGTTTGTGTGAAATATTTTGTAGCAGGGCGAAGTGTGGATTTGTACCTCGTCCCGCCCACTATTACATGGGACCTGAACATCAGCGAACTGTGTGAACATCTACATAATAGTTAATACCTCTGACGAACCCTTCGGAGAATACAGCCGCAATGGTAATTATTAGATGGTATATAATAATAATGTCTAAGTAGACGCCTAGTTTCCTTTGTCGCTTTGATGGTGCGTTTTTACCACATAGTTTATTTATTATCTAGGAATGACATCGGGTTCCCAAATAATTTTAATTCTCGTTTAATATTATCAAACTTGGACAGAGACACCCTTCAACGCCCACAGATCTTGTACCAGTACAATATTGTAGCAGTGAAGATTGTGACATAATGAGTGATAAGTGTCAATGGAGCTTCTTGCCGGATTCTTCTCCATAGGATCAACCTTTGGGAACCGTGCAACTAGAATCATAATGTTTCATAAGCGCTTGAAAAAGTTTAATTGAAATAAAAACATCTGAACTTGAACTTGAAATGTAGAGTAGATACATTACCTTGTGTATATAGCTGTACTTCCCCGGCACTGGGAGGGCTCCAGCTGCACTGGGGTTCATCACTCGTGGCTCCTGACATACTTCTAATGCTATATGCACCTCGTCCAAATTCTGCAGACAAAAACATATGGCTAAATATTCAGACAATGAGTAATAATACAAGAGAGTACAAATTACAAACATTACAACAAAAAAAGTTATAAATGCTAATCTTCTACTTAAATAAAAATCAATTGCCACAGATCATCACTTGAAAACGGCTCAACCGATTTTGCTGTTTTTGTTTGTATTTTTATTCGTAATAGGGTATTACACCTTTTTTTGAAAACTGTTTTAAATTAATCCTTAGATCGTAATGAACCAGTAGAATTTTTATTTCAATTTTATACAACAAAAAAATGCCTTAAAAACGATTTTTAATTTATGATTTTGAATTTACGCGCGAAAACGCTAGCCGCCATGCTACTTCGGCTCGTGACGTCACTTCATTGGTAAACAATACAACTGCCAAAGTCCAAGTAACACGATTTGTGAAAATAATGAGTTATAATGTTTATCATTGGTGTCTTGTGCCTGAATGCAATAATACAAGTGTAAAAACGCCACAAAAATTGGGGATTCAATTGCTTTGTGTATCATTCAATAAATATCATATCCATTTTAAGGCGGATCGTTCACCTGAGCCCGCCAAATTCAAATTTCAATTGGTTTTTCGCAATTTGTAGGTCTATAACACATTCTAGATTCCTAGCTGTAGTAATTGCGGCATTAGCTATACAATATTCACAACTGAGCATTAAAAACTTTGCTTGTAAATCGATATTGTAGATAAAATTAGATACAATCGTCATTTTTTGCCAAAATTAACGATTGTACCTAATGTTAGCTTCTATAACGTTTATTAAGCAAAGTTTTAATGGTTTTAGTTGGTTTTTCGCAATTTTTGGCGGGAATATGGCGGGCTCAGGTGAACGATCAGCCTTAACAGCTTTGTTAATTTTAAATGCTGATTAGTTAATGCCTTGTTACATAGAAATTGGTGAAACTGGGTCTTATTGTTAGACAAAACTTGATACGATAGTAAGGTAACTAGGGTACTTACATTACTGTTTTAATATTTCTCAACTCGGCAGAACAGAAATCGGTATTGGATGCAAAAAAATTTGCCACCATCAACGTATTGATCATTGGTACATTTGTACTTTCTGTTTTCACAAAACCGTCTTCCATGATGCGATTTTAACCAAACTAACACAGAGCACGACAAACAATTATTGTTGAATTGTTACTCTGAGACGACAAACGTCTAGATTGTTTTCTATTTGAGTGACGTCACGTCGATATCCAATATGGCGGATGGCGTTTTAAAACAGATTAAAAAAGATGATTTTTGAAAATGAATTATAAAATTTACATTGCATTTTTATTAATAAATACTAACGTTTCTCGTTTACTTTTTTCAAAATCTATCATAAAAATGCATTTTCATATTTTTTTTTACATGGTGTAAAATACCCTATTGTTCGATTTTTCGATTCGTAATAGTCTAGACAAGGTTTTTTTATTAACATTGTAACGCATTGGCTTCGGCTGTAATGTTATTATATAAATTTGAAAATAAATGTCCCACTCCTGGGCACGGGTCTCCTCTCACAATGAGAGGGATTAGGATATAGATACAAATAGCCTTTATTTCTGATACTTACATTTTCAAAAAATATGTTCTATTTGCAGGTTGCATAATTATTTAATTAATATTTACTACCATGCATTAATAAATACAATTGGAGTTTGTTCATCAAATTTTTTTTAATCGTCCACATCGTAATATTTGATACCTATCTATATATATATTATGTGTTTTTTTAATTCTATTTACCAAATTAGCCACAGATCTGAATTTTGGTTATCATGAAAAAAGGTCATCCTGCATCCGTATTGGCAATTAGTTTTTACATTAAGTGACTGTCAATTGACCTTCACGACTATTACGGAACGGTAAAAACGGCTAAACTCACCCTGAGTTTCATTTATCAGCCCAGTCAAGTATCGTTACATACAGTTCCTAAATGGAATCTCAACGGACACGATCATTCATTCATACCATCACGCATGTATTCCCCGAAGGGTTACGCAGAGGCGTACTAATGTACACCCACAGTTCGCCGGTATATTTAGGTCCCATGTAATAGGGGGCGAGCCTATTGCCATTAACCGGGCACAAATTCCTAACTCCGAGCTGCTACTGGGAATTTCATAGAAAAACCCAATAACACTTTGCTCGACCTGGGAATCGAACCCAGGACCTCTAGCGTAGCAGTCGCGCTCAGGTCCACTTGGCTAATGAGGCAGTTCATATTTTTTAAATTTAGATATCTATAAATTCAGAACCAACGTCATAGTATAAAAACACAACATCAAAGAATTAGTCTCGTTAACATAACTTGGTTTTACCCAAGTAATGAATAAGGTTGTTTACTAAGAACATTTCCGTCTCCTGGCTGTGTAGAATTCTTGATTTTTACACTTAAGTACTAGTAATTATAGGTACCTATATTATCCTTATTGTAAGTAGATGTAAGCAGTAAGTAGTTTTAAATATTATTTGTCTACTTAGTTAACCAACTGTCATTCTGAAATAAATTTTAATCCATTGAGATAAAGTCTGTTCTTTAAAAAAAAAAACATTTAATTGAGTAAGTCTGTAAAGTTATTACAAAAAAATATTTCTCCAGAAAAACAATAAAAGCAAAGAGAGATGTTATCTTTAATTTTTTTTGCATTTTCTATGCTACGTTATTTTAGTGAAGGAAAAATAAATAGATAGAAAGAATATACTTTATTGCGCACCAAAACTAATGCTAAGTACAAGCTTAAAAAAATATTAAAGTTTAACTAACTTTAATGCCATAACTCTAATATTTTTCCTTCACTAAAATAACGTAGCATAGAAAATGCAAAAAAATAATAAAGATAACATCTCTCTTTGCTTCTGTAAAGGATAAAATTTTATTTTAGAGACAAATGTTAATAGAGCAAATATCTTCAACATTTTCCCAAACAAGGCAAAGTAAAAGAAAATTTCCAAGTAGGTCCCTAATTTGTCCACATTTGCAAACATTAAGAGAAATGCTTTTGGTTGTTTGTAAGGGGTCATCCATAAATTCACATATATAACTTCAACCTAATAAGTTGTTTAACCTTTTGACATTTTCGTATACATTTAAGTTTTACATTTTAATAATTGACATCACAAAGCTCATGACTCCTCATACCCATGTAACATAATGTCCCACTTCTCTACTCCCTTCTCCCCCCTGAGTTGTGACGTTACTTATGGATGGCCCCTAAACACGTAATGATTGGACGTAAGATCAAGGCTACGAGATTCAGCCGAGCGAGCGGCGCGGCATGAATACATTATTCATTCCGTATTTGGGTTCAGTGTTCGCAAAAAATCCTGCCTGACGTCACACGTCTACAGGATTATGTAAATAGAGTTGCCAAATATACTATGCCTACATTTAGGTATTATTATCTACTGTTGGATAAATACACAGGGCGGGGGGGCTACGAAATATCTCGTCTCCTGCCATAACTCCGCACAAAAAAATCTACGACAAAATTATTTCGTTCCGCATGTCAGCCTAATAAAGAGGTTAAAATTAGTATTTAGAAACCGTATCTAGTAAATCCTTAACAATTGTTTTGACTATGAATATGATTCGTTTTACAGACTTGTCGGAACTTAGACTGAGTGCAACGCTAAAAATATAAAGTGAGCGGCAGCAATGCGGTTGTATGTTCAAGCTATAGATATTATATGGAAATTGAATATCGGAGAACGCCGAGGGTCGAGGGTAACAAGAGCAGTCTGTGGTTACGGCACCTCATCAAATATAATGAAGGAGTTGGAGGACAAAAGCCTTAGTGACCTTTACCTTTTGTCTATCTTTTGTCTATTTAGACTAGGTTATCGGTAAGTCCTAGTGATTGGATTCAGGAGGTCTCGCGATCTCGGAAATCATCAGGAAGCGTGAGTGAAAGTTTTTGTCCGTTTTAGGACCTCAAAACAGGGCCGGATTATCCATTAGGCAGTGTAGACCACTGCCTAGGGGCAGTGCCCCGCATTAGTTATGGGGCCCCGAGAAAACTTTTGTACCTATGAAGTCACCTGAATAGTGCTCAACTATACTCGGACCCTGTAGTTGACGCTATTGTCGACATACTTTGGGGTACGAGTAAAATCACGGGCATAATAAACTTGTTAACAATTGCGTTTTGGTAGAAACATTTTTTTTAGTAAGTTACAGCCCAGGTATTGTCTAAGGGCCCTTATATAGTTGATCCGCCCCTGCATCTAACACTGCTTACTTCTCTACTCAAATAATATTGATATTCTGGAAGCTGACATCATTAATTTAAAATATCGTGACGGCTAGAGTAGCATCGATTGTTTTTGTGTAGTTTCTGCTAATTGATTTATTGATAGTTTAAAGGTCTGTTGAGTAGTCAAGCAGTGTTTTAGGTGTAAAATCCTAGTAATCCCAACCAAATATAAATGTTATTATCTATACTTCTATACTTAATATATAAAGCTGAAGAGTTTGTTTGCTTGAACGCGCTAAGCTCAGGTACTACTGGTCCGATTTGAAAAAATATTTCAGTGTTAGATAGCCCATTTATTGAGGAAGGCTATAGGCTATATATCATCACGCTACGCGAACGAAGTCGCGGACAGAAGCTAGTAGTACTATACAGAACCATATAAAAATAATGTGTGCAAATAGTTCATCAATATTATCATGCAACATAGCGTATCTCAGACTTAGGTAGTTAAGTATAGGCTTCATTGTTTTAATGTGCGTTGGCATTGACACGTAATACTAAGAATTTCAAGATTATACCGTCGGAAGATTCACGTAATATTTGTTTGGATAACTTGGAACCTCACAATTTTTGTGGTATTGACTTGGATGCGTTTGAAAGTCTTCATCATCATCAGCCTATACATATTCCTCCACTGCTGGACGTAGACCTCTCCTAGTAAAAGCCACAGAACCCGGTCTTCGGCTTTCCTCATTCAGTCACTGACGCGGTCTCAACTAGAGAACTCGTGTGCCCCAGCGTTTGTCGGTTCTCGGACATATGTGACCGGCCCATTTCCACTTTTCTAATTTAAGTCCACTACTACCAGGTTCTTATACTTCCCTGTAAATTTGAATATAAAATCTCGACAATAAGCATGGCAAATGTTCAACATTCGTAATAGGCTAGTTGATGTATTGTTTTTATAGTCTCATAAAAAAAGTTAACTATGAATAGAGTAGAACAACATAAACAAAATTCAAATCGGCAAAAATAATGAATATTTAAAGAATTTTAAATGTATGTTAGATAGAGTACTTTAGCAAGCTATGACGTCAAACCGTGCGTGCGCTATATAAATTCTACATCGGGACCAATTTTTCGGGAAAGAGACAGAGCATCCCCGCTCCATCCCCACCAAAAACTCTATTAGTGAATTTCAATTATTTTTTCATTAAATTAATTATATATAAGAACTGCCTCAATAGCCAAGTGGTCCTGACCGCGACTGCTACGCTAGAGGTCCTGGGTTCGATTCCCAGGTCGAGCAAAGTGTTATTGGGTTTTTCTATGAAATTCCCAGTAGCAGCTCGGAGTTAGGAATTTGTGCCCGGTTAATGGCATTACGCTCGCCCCCTATTACATGGGACCTAAACATACCGGCGAACTGTGGGTGTACATTAGTACGCCTCTGCCTAACCCTTCGGGGAATACAGGCGTGATGATATGTTATGTTATTAATTATATATATTTAATAACACTCTTCGATAGGACAGCTATTTTTAATAAATCAAACAAAAGGCAACTACTCTATTATTTATTTTTCTCGACACTTTTGATACTTTTGTAAATTACCTGTGCGGTCTTTCGGAACGGCAAATTTCAGACACCTAACTAAAGTTACGTCGCTCGAACTGTACCAACCACGTACCTACATTATCTAAAAATACTAATTTTATTTCTCATCTCAAAGATCGCGAGATCACAGACTGTTGTATATGTATAGACTAAAATAAGTATACATAGTTCATACAGTGCAGCAAACTACAGCATTAGTCACTAGTCACTACTGACTTGCTACCTAATTCAGCTAATTCAATAGCCGTCTGCACACTTTGTGATAAGTATTATAAGAATACAATAAACATTATCATAACATACCATCACGCCTGTATTCCCCGAAGGGTTAGGCAGAGGCGTACTAATGTACACCCACAGTTCGCCGGTATGTTTAGGTCCCATGTAATAGGGGGCGAGCCTATTGCCATTAACCGGGCACAAATTCCAAACTCCGAGCTGCTACTGGGAATTTCATAGAAAAACCCAATAACACTTTGCTCGACTTGGGAATCGAACCCAGGACCTCTAGCGTAGCAGTCGCGCAAATGACCACTTGGCTAATGAGGCAGTTGATATACTTATATAAACATTATCATAATTTTATCGAATGTATCAGTCTATTACATTAGACTGTAGTCGGCGTCATAGAGGGGCTGGTAGTTAAGTACTATCTAATCTGGTCAACTGATCGGCAAGGTTAAGCTGCGCTCGCCGCGGTCAGTAACTGGATGGGTGACCATTCTTAACACATCGAGACTCCGTGCCTCGGAGAGCACGTAAAGCCGACCGGTTGTCATACGAACATCTATGACAATTTGTTAGCGGTAGTCAGAAAAGTCTGACAACCCAGTCTATCCTGCGAATATCGGTTTGCGGTCTGATGGCAGACGCTTCGTGTGAAATACTGGTGTTCAGTCGCAGCTGGTTAGATTTGAAGCCCACCCTAACATAGTTGGTAAAAGGTTCGTAAGATGAGACGGCATCATATAGTCGATTTTTGACATTACACCCGATCACAGAAGTCATTGTGAAAATAAGGGTATTAAAAAATTGTGCTATAATCATTTTTTGGTGTGGGTTCGATCCTCACACAGTACAAATATCGGGTATCGGCCGCCGAACGCAGCTCAGAGTGGACGTGTGTCGAACTTACTAATAATTCCGTACCCTAAATTCTGTGATTGGCTGCGAGTTGTGATTTCTAAATCCTTGTCACTCCTTAAGTGTTTTTACCTGAGGACGCCTCCCAGTGGGCGGTCCTAGAACGGGATAGATACTGTTGTGCTTGTGACCCATCAAAAGTTGACACCTCAAGTGACTGTGATTGGTTGGATTTGAACCAGCGACGCTTGCCTTGGCGGTCGGCGAGTGACCCACCGCGCCGCCGTGTCATTCCGAGCGCGCGCCAAATTAGTTATACTGACCCCGTGCGGCTACGTCATCGACTGTGCTACGACGTGCACCAGTGCTACGAGCTACGCGCCTACGCCCCTGCTACGAGTCTTTGATCCGCTACGCCGTCAGAGCTAGTGATACAACCCAATATCAACTGTTTGACTTGTTCAACTGTATTGGCCATAATGTCGAAAATCCAGCGCACCCCGCCCAACTCTCCTCTAGTAAGTCTGAATACCCAAACACAATCGGAACCAGATATCAACTCCGCTGTTGCTATGAGTGGATTTGTAAACACTACACGTAACAAACGCCTACGTAATGATAACTCTCCGCAAGGCGGCCCCTCCTACCAAATCAGCCAAGATGATTTACAGGAACCCTCCTTCTCTAAAACACTAGCGGAGCAAACTGTCTTAATGTCTAAACTCATGTCTGATGTTGCTGAAATAAAGTGCCAAAATGCGGCCATTCAAGCCACGAACGCCGCTATTAAGAAGTCAAACGAAGAGATTATTCAATCGATAAGTTTTCTCAACACGAAGTTTGAAGATATGAAGAAAGAGATAGAAGAACTAAAAAAAACACGGGATGCACAGCAAAGACATATTGAACATCTGGATAAAAAGATTATCGATCTACAGCTGAAATCACGCTCATCTGGAATTGAAATCCGTAATGTGCCTTACACAGACTCGGAAGATTGTGCCAGTCTTTCAAAAACTGTGATTAAGATAAGTGAGGTCCTGGGAACAACCATCAGTAACACCAATATACGAGACGTGTACCGCCTTCCTGGTAAACCCACAAATACCAACTCCCCTCGCCCTATTGTTGCTGAATTTGCTGCTGTAAGCACTAAGCAAACGATTGTTGCGGCAGTGCGCTCATTTAATAATGGGAAGGCTAAAGACCAGAAGCTCAACACCTCGCACATTGGAATGCCTGGTAAAATGCAACCTATTTTTATCGCCGAGCAGCTGCCTTTAAGTACAAGGAAACTTTATCACCTTGCCCGGGAATTTGCATCGAAGCACGCTTACAAGTTCTGCTGGGTTTCCAATGGCAATATTTTCCTGAGGAAGCTGGAAGGGGAGAAGCATATTCTGGTCAGTTCTGATCAGTCTCTTCAAAATCTCGAAGTTAAATGACTATATAACCCTTTTTACTTACGACTACATAATATATACTACTCCCTATGCGTTATATATTCACATTTTCGTACATTCAACACTTCAACCCCCTACCCAATTCTTACTTACACAATCACACACACTAAATCCTTATTAGATATTATTGTAAAGTATAAGCAACACATACATACTAACACTATCATACAACCATACACACTACACATAGTTCCCCTTAGAACTTCCCTAAACGTGCGATGCATCAAGAAACAGAATTTAAAACTAATCATAATTTGCATATGTAAGCCACTTTTGCTTTCTCCACTAATTTCTAATGGCTACAATTAATAATATAAATAGTGAGCTTGACTCTCTAACCACAGGTAACTCATTTACTTGTAGTATTGATGACTGCCTCGAGTATATAAAACCATATGATACTGACATAAAATTAATACATTTAAACATTCGTAGTATAAATAAAAATTTCAACGAACTACAGGTGCTGTTACACTTGACTAAAATTCCTTATGATGTTGTAATCCTGACCGAATGTTGGCTGAGTAAAGTCAATAACTTACCAATCTTGCAGGGTTATCAATCTTATTTAACTAACACTAACTCCAATCAGAATGACGGGATCGTAATATACGTTAAATTAGGTCTCCAGATATCAGTGTGGGAACCTCACTGTACGGGTGGCAACTTTCTCGTATGCGAAATAGATAATAAAAAAATAGCTATTGTAGCAGTCTACCGTTCCCCGTCTTACAATTCTAAAGAAAGCTTTGACAATTTCTTAGATAGTTTAGATGAGATTCATACAAAACTCTCCACCTGGCAAAATACTGTCCTGATTGGTGATTTAAATATCGATATAAAATCAAATTGTAGAAGCGATCGCAGCTTAGAATATTTAACCCTAAACCTATCCCATGGGCTGATTCCAACTCACCTGTTTCCCACGCGTCTTGCCAATTGCCTTGACCACTCGCTTGTGAAAAGTAACTTACCTGTCACCACCCTGGTTCTGGAGTCACACATAACTGATCACAGACCACTAGTCCTGGCAATTGAAAACACTAATCACAGACCCAAAACTTACCAATTTTCCACTCGAGTAAATTGCGACGCATTAAAGATAGAGCTAGAAACCACAGACTTCTCGCTCCTTTATAACATCCTCGAGCCTAATCTGTTAATGAACACATTTATATCCATATTACGCACAACTATCGCTAAACATTCTATAGAAACTAAAACACCTAGAAAACTAAAAATTATAAAGCCTTGGATGACACCAGGGCTTTTAAAATGTATTAAAAACCGAGATAAACTACACGTTAAATCAAGAAATGCACCTGACAATCTAATCCTTAAATTAACCTACACTCGCTATCGAAATTTTTGTAATGGTTTACTTCGAAAACTTAGAATAGCATACGAGAAAAATGAGCTTGAGAAAGCAAAAAATAACCCAAGAGCCCTCTGGAAAACCATTAAAGAAATAACCAACAGTCATAAACTAAAATCTAGCCCAATTGAATTATTAAAAATGAAAGACAACCCCAAATCCTCTTTAAATAGTGTTTGTAACTTTTTTAGCAATGTAGGTAAAAACCTGGCGGATAAAATCTTATCGCAAACCAATACACCCTTAACTTTCGATGGCAGTCCTACCACTATGACTGAAAAAAATCCCCGTTTACCGCCATCCACCTCTCTCGTTTTGCTTGAGGTGGATGAGACTGAAGTTGAGTCCCTTATACTCCAACTACGCGATGATTGTGCGATTGGATGGGACGGAATCTCACCCAAAATATTGAAACAATCTCGTTCTATATTAGTCCCACCTTTAACGCATATCATTAATATATGTCTCCAAAAGGGTATTTTTCCGGATGCACTGAAGAGAGCCTTAGTTCATCCAATTCACAAGGGGGGGAACAGAAACTGTGTCAACAACTACAGACCCATCTCTGTATTAACTGCACTTTCGAAAGTCTTTGAGAGGGTCCTTTACAATCGACTGAGGAAATTCTTGGATAGATACCATATTATTGCAGACAATCAATACGGTTTTCGTTCGGGTGTATCAACGGAAGATGCAGTATTAGATCTGACGCAGGTAGTTGCTGAGAATCTTGATAGTAAAACCAAATGTCTAGGTATATTCTTGGACCTTTCTAAGGCATTTGACACAGTTTCTGTTCCGATACTCAGTTCAAAGTTGGAGCTGGTGGGGATCCGTGGTATAACCCTGGAAATTTTTAAAAATTACCTTCAGAACCGTACCCAACGAGTAAAGGCTGAGGAGCACCTAAGTGATGAGGAACCAGTATATTACGGCGTTCCCCAGGGAAGCATCTTGGGCCCAATTTTATTTCAAATTTATGTAAATGACCTATGTAATATGACCCTCACAAACGCCAAGATTTACGCCTACGCCGACGACACGGCAATTATTGTTAACGGACCTAGTTGGGATAGTGTCAAAAATAGCGCAGAGTTAGCATTAGCTAAGATAACAAAATGGTTGAATTCAAATCTATTAACCATAAATCTTAAAAAAACGTGCTACATTCCCTTCGCTTTACGGCAAAACAATCTGCCAGATCACACTTTTTCAATTATAGCTCATACATGCCCACAACTATCAACTTCTTGCCCTTGCTCGAAGCTTACGAGATCTGAGGATGTGAGGTATCTGGGTGTACAAATTGATGCAGGCTTGCGATGGGACAAACAAATTAATGTACTTATTACCAGGACCTTGAGGCTCATCCACACTTTTAAATCCCTTAGAAGCGCCGCTGACCTAGATACATTAAGGATGGTTTATTTCGCCTTGTGCCAATCGATCCTCAGCTATTGCATTGTTGTTTGGGGAGGTGCAACAAAAACCAACTTCCTGAGAATTGAAAGAGCTCAGCGAGCCATCCTCAAGGTATTGACTCGTAAGCCATACCGCTATCCTACTTCTCAACTTTATTTGGACTGTAGGGTTCTAACAGTTCGGCAACTTTATGTGCTTCAATCCATTCTCAGAAGACATCGTTCTGTCCCCCGTTCTAATCCTAACAAGCGCACCAATGTTCCACTGGGTACCAGTCACAAAACAGTCTTTGCTAAACACCAGTATTATATACTAAGTACATACATCTACAAAAAAATTCATAAAATACTAAACATAATAGACCTTAATAAGAATGAACTTAAATCGAAATTAACAAACTGGCTTCTTCAACAGGATTATTCAAAAACAGAATCTTTACTTACATTCATCGCATAAATTTCATCTTAAATCTCCCAAAATACCTAAATGCACAAACACACGCACTCGCATACACACGCCCAAATATACTACTAACAAACACACACACGCACACATACACACACCCACACACACACATACACATACACACACACATACACACACAAACGCTTACTGCATGGCTACAATTCTTTTTTATTTTTACATACTAATCCATTAAACCAGTTTTAACCTGTAAGCATCTATAAACTTAAAGGTAGATCGACACACTCTGCTTGTTGTAAAATTAAAATGTAATAATCTTTAGCCGAACACTGTCTCTTAAGATACAGGATACCCTAGTTTAAGAGGCAGGGTTTATCAGTTTTGTATACAGATTTTTCTAACCTACGCAAGCCCTACCAATTCACCAATTGTTTATAAGATTACTCTGTAATACCTCTACGTAATGGTTATATATCTGTTATTCTTGAAGCAATAAATTTATTTATTTATTTATTTAAATATTATCTAACTGCCTCATTAGCCAAGTGGTCCTGAGCGCGACTGCTATGCTAGGGGTCTTGGGTTCGATTCCCAGGTCGAGCAAAGTGTTATTGGGTTTTTCTATGAAATTCCCAGTAGCAGCTCGGAGTTAGGAATTTGTGCCCCGTTAATGGCAATAGGCTCGCCCCCTATTACATGGGACCTAAACATACCGGCGAACTGTGGGTGTACATTAGTACGCCTCTGCCTAACTCTTCGGGGAATACATGCGTGATGGTATGTTAAAAGCTCTATCTGATGATCAAACTCAGGACTTGACGCTCAGTATCCACGATTGCGACCGTTATAGTATATTTTTATCGGGGAACTTATATAACTTATGATGATTAATGAGTTCAATATTCCATTCCAATCATTATTCCATTGTGGTAGGTAATGTTTTTCAATGTATATACAATTTTAATTAAAATACCGGCCTTATCTGACAGAAATTTTGTAATGAAAGGAATTTAGGTACCTATTTATTTAATTATACTGTAACGTATGTACTAGCGGTTTGGACATGTTGAGAGAATGAATGAAAGACGATTAACGAAAGGAATTTAGAAGGAGAATGTCAGCGGCATCGTCAGAAGAGGTCATGCTAGAAGGACATACGCTGATCTTATTGGCAAGGTCTTTCAAAAAGATCAGGTGCGTAGTACTCGCAACCGGCGCGTATGTACGAGAAGATGCCCCGGGCAGCAAGGTGCCCCCGACACGAATCCAGCCAGGGAGGGACCGCGGCCCCCGCCCCCCGTCTGACTGGGACGTTCAGGAACGCAGAATTATTGATACAGGGTCCGTTTAAAGGAAGTTACGCTGGATCCACATTTAAAATTTAAGTAAGTGAGTACCTAGGTACTAAGCAAGTTTCTGTTACTAATCATGTCTGAATAAAGTCTTCAGCGTCTGTTGCCTGCTTACCAAGTCAAGGTAAACATTTTTTGCTTCAGCTTCGAAATCAACCTTTCGCCAATATTGACTATCACAATACCTACTGTAATAGACAGTCAAACTATGACCATATAATGGCGTGTTTGACAACATGACTCTCTAAAATAGATACAAATGTTTTGAGCTAACTTATAACTTACTAGCTTCTGCCCAAGACTTCGTCCGCGTAGCGTGATGATATATAGCCTATAGCCTTCCTCAATAAATGGGCTATCGAACACTGAAAGAATTTTTCAAATCGGTCCAGTAGTTCCTGAGATTAGCGCGTTAAAGCAAACAAACAAACAAACTCTTCAGCTTTATTATTAGTAAGTATAGATATAGATAACTCATTATGTATCTGATACCTACATAACGTAACGTATCAAGAACGTGTTAATGAATATTATTATAACGTATATGTGAAACTATGTAGGTCGAAAAACAAAGTTTCTATGAGCTATTGAGTAACAAATTAGTTAAAATTTTGTCTGGCTACTGAATTTTTAAACTACATAGAGTCGGCATTTCCTAGCGGACGACCTCTGAGATGAAATACCGAAACAACCTCAGAGAATCATGATCTCGACAAATCGAGCGCGCATAAAATGTCATCTCCATACATTTTGTTTCTATTCGTTTGTCTATTCGATCTTCAGATTGCCATTTGTCTACAGGCCCTGGTCTTTTAAAGAAAGAGCCATAGCAGCTTTGAGATGCCCTGTCCTAACTGATGGAACCCATATAAATCAGTCATCGTAGAGCTCAAACATTATTTCAGGAGATCAACGACTCTTCGGCGTCGTACGACAAAACATTCGCTTAGGTCAGAATATAAAATACTCAAATCTGTAAAAAATGCTATAAATTTTGCTCGAACTTAAACAAGCCTACATAGTACTCACATATAACAATATAGGTAACTCAACATTTAAGAAGGTTAAGGAAGGATATAGTCCACAGACTCGCTTTTTAAACTGCTTATCTTTGTACTTGGAACTTCTATATTTATACATAAAGATGGTATTGATGTGTACAATCGTGTAAATTGTAGATTAAGAGGTCTACTGCGTGCGTGTGACATACTGCACTTTGTGAAAGTAGTAGTCATACAACCAACTTCTTTAAACCTAGCGTGTTTTTGGGATTTGAGCGATGTAATCCCCTTAATGTTCAGTTAAAACAGAATGATAACAACAAGTGAACAAATTCAAACACGATATTTTTTTTCCAATAGCGGTGTTTGTAAACAATGTAGGTAGTTGAGTCTATTTAACTGTTTCTTTGACCCCGAGTTATGTTGTTTTTTTTTATGGGGACCAAAGGGGACCAAAGGGGCAGACAAAGAGCAGCGACTATCCGGCTTCTGACTTAGTATATAGTATATTTAAACTATACTCAATAAAATGTATATACTATACTTAGAAGGAAATACACTATTATTGTTAAGTAATGAATATTTTTGTTTTAGAATCAACCTTCCCTTTGGTAATCATCAGTCTCTAAGATTACTTACTTGTATCTAAAGAAAAAACAAAAATAGATATTCGATAAATGTCAGATATTTTTTTAATCAGCTTTATATGTGGCGTCTAGTAAAATACTGTATACACCCAAAACCGTGATAGTCTTGGCCGACTAATCAACCTATTAGTTGGCCAATTTACCACTGACTAATCATAAATCGAAATTCATAATCGGCACATCTCTAATTGAAATAAATGCATTCCTCTCCAGACAGTGAATCAGAACTTACCAGTACAATAGGCACGGTCTTGAGCTTGGTCCACTGTATCCTGAAGGAGGCTCGGTTGCACTTTGCAGATGTCAGCCTAACCCAGCCGGGCAGTTCCAGCAGGTCGGTAAGTAACTCTTCATCAAGGGTCAAGTCATGTAGTTCACCAGACCCTCGCAATGCTGAGAGGGAGATCTGTTCTGGTGACAGATTCTTTGTGAACCTGGTGAAGAAACAAATTTTATTTAATGTATATATGTTGAGGTTGTGGATAATGAAGAAACCAACTTCAAATTAAAATTAGCCATATAATTACTTCTAGTCTAATAAGACTATGTTAGTTCATAGATTAAAGCAAGCAAACCTCCTCATAGGTGGCCCTGCAATTAGGTTCTCAGTTCTTTTTTGTTGTCTGTGTGGTATGGGCTATCTAACACTGAAATATTTTTTTTTAATCAGACCAGTAGTTCCTAAGATTAGCGCGTTCAAGCAAACAAACAAACTTCAGCTTTATATAGATTAGTATAGATATAGATATTGATGAAAATAATGGTATAAAGTTATAAAATAAATATGTTTTTATTTGGTGAACAATAAGGGAGATCTTGGGAGCGGAATGAAGGCCTTTTTATAAATCTTAAATAAAATAACACAACAAAAGACATTCTCATATGAATGCTATTTACCTTTATGAATATTTATAAAATTTATCATAAGTACCTCTGTTTACGGAAATACATAATCTATTTTGATATGCCAAATAAGCATTATAAAAATCTTTTATTTAACGCATATCTCTTTTCTATAATTTCTTTATAGAGAGTAGGTAGGTACCTACATGATAACAATATTTATTAAAATGCGAACAAAGGAAGAAATGTGTGCCAAGTTGATTACGTTTGTTAGCAAGATTGAGAGCATATTTTAGCTCAGTGTTCCGTTTAAACCAAAGGCTCGTTAGCTCTAATTACAGAAAATAATATAATTAGAATATCACGATAATAAATTAACACACACACCCGAGACGTATTTTATAAAACCGAAAGGACATACGCACCTCGACAGATGTTTCAGCAATTGGTTCTTTATAATAGTCACCATTGTTAATGATAAATTTGTTATAATCTAACTAAATAACACGGAATTTATCAAAAAATCATTATCGCGCACATGAATTCCCACATCCGAAGATACTTTTTTGTGAACGATGAATGAACAACATGATATGTCAACATCGAACGAACGAACCGTAAGCAAGGTGATTGAAATAATTGACGAGTATCGATGATATTCTCGATTGACCCACAGACAAAAAAACTAAATGTGTCCCATTTACGCCGCGACACGCTATTAGTAATTATCAGCATCATATCATATAATTATTGAATTAATTAAATAAATAAATAACAGCCTATTACCGTCCACTGCTGAACATAACCCTACAAGAGCGCCAACCATCCCGGTCTTGGGCAGCTCATATTTTCCCATAAAATCTTTGACTCATAAAACCCATATAATCTGTCAAATAAGTAATGGAAATGGATTATTTTAAGTTTGGCTGCTCTTTGATCAAAATGTATTACTTTTTATTTATCACTTGGATTTATGAAACACTGACTGCGTACTCTGGAACCGTTACATGGAAACGGAACGCAAACTCAGTATGTAATCAAACCGCGCGGCATTTGTTTAGCTGTCGCTAAGTGCACTATTGATTTTGCCCGTAGTATAATTGTTATTAAACATTGTTAAATATTACGCAAATAAATGCAAAGTTCACATTATAATAATACCAAGATACTGGCAGTTTATGGTTCCTGAGGCGACATTTGTAAGATTCTAAAGACAAGTTGAATTTTGACATAAAGTCTTTTGTTGTTATTTTCAGAGCTTCATTTTCGTTTACAATAATAATTTAATTTCGTATTAGTGCTTCGTTGAAAACAATTTCTAAGTATTTAATAAAAGTAATCAAAGATTTGGAATTAAATTTAATAGCAATCCAAGAAGTAACTCGTAGATAAACGATTTTGCTATAAGTTTGTTAGTAGGCGCTTATTGGTTGGTGCTGTGATTGGTAAATATTCTCGATCCTTGCTAACTGTAGGACATTATTATACTGCAAAGTAGAATTAGATATTATGTCTTTGTATTTTTACTCTACTAGATTCCGCCCGCGACTTCGTCCGCGTGGAATAGTTACTTACTCTTGAGCGTGATAGCGTGATGATAATATAATTATATAGCATATAGCCTTCCTCAATAAATGGACTATCTAACACTGAAATAATTTTTAAAATCGGACCAGTAGTTCCTGAGATTAGCGCGTTCAAGCAAACAAACAAACTCTTCCGCTTTACCTATAAATTATTTCATTATTTAATTATGTAATAATTTGTACTTAAAAAGTAATAGATGCCATCTACTTATCTCTCCCGTTATCTGTATAGCACCTAGCTTATTGCAATATGCAGTTTAAGCAGATATAAAAACTCCAACACACGATACAGCTGCAAAATATTGCTACACAATCGCGTAAAGTATTGAGGGGCTCGTGGCTAGATGATCAACTGATCTGCAAGGTTAAGCTACGCTCGCTGCGTCAGTGCGTGGATGACATTCCAAAGCCGTCGGTCCCGGTTGTCATCGACGATTATTAGAGAAATTGGGTCACGGAGGACTTATGGCAGTCGCTTCTTGTAAATTACCTACCGTACCTATTCTGGCGCATCTGAGTAGACTGGAAGCCGACTTCAACATATTTGGGAAAAGCCTAAACAGCGTAAAGTATTTGGTCATCCCGTCGTCTAAAAATCTATATAGGCAGACAGGCGTCTGGCTCATCACAAACTGATGAAAGTAACTAAATAAATTTACGATTTTCTTTCTTGCTGATATCCTGGTTCATATTTCTAGACATTGAGTCACAAATGTAGGTAACTATTAACTAGCTACATTTTATCAAAGCACCTGTAGATAAGCTAACTGTATTTCTTCTAGCAGACCACAGTATTAGCACGCTTCCACAATGGCACGCCGAGAGAGTACGGTAGAACTGAATTATATTGACACGGAATTTTCTTCCGGGGATTGTAAAACGATGAAATCGATACACTACCAGGAGGAAAACAACAACGAGGTTGATGAGCTCTCAAAGGAGTTATCAGAGATGGGATGTATAGTAGATGCTGCCAAGAGACCTCCGAACATTTGCGTTGAAACCTGCGTTTACGAGGAATCGGACTCCGAACAGGACAAAACAGAGACCTACAATGAGGAGGACGCGTATACCGACGAATTTGAAGACGATAAAAGTGAGGAAGAGGAGTCTGTTAAGTCTCTGCCAAAGTCCGCCAAAAGTGATACGAGCAGAGAACAAACTTTGAGATCCTCTATCAAATTAGCCAAAAGTCAGTCTTCTATCTCTAGTAATAAGCCACCAGTTTCCATGTCCGGGAGATCCACTAGTTTTGGGTAAGTTGAAGAAGCTAAATGTTACCTCTTAGCACGAATATTAATTAGCAAAAACATCCATCTCACCTCACCTCAAGCGGCATAGTATTCCGTCAATGACCGACTGAGGAATGAATTACAGGATTTTTGTTAGTCCTAAAAACGGGATATAACCGTAGGTACGTACTTACCTGCTTTTTGGTTTTGAACTTTCGATATGTTGCACGATTATACAACGCGGTAACCGGCATTTCGAAATATCACCATTCCTATCTTATAAACATACCCTTATAAGTACATAGCTTAACTTATAAATAAACAGAGGTCCCTATGTAATTTTTTCATATTAAACAAAAATAAGATTGTTCACTTTAGTTTGAAAACTTAATAACTATAAACTGCCTCATTAGCTAAGTGGTCCTGAGCGCGACTACTACCCTAGAGGTCCTGAGTTCGATTCCCAGATCGAGCAGTCTTATTGGGTTTTTCTATGAAATTCCCAGTAGCAGCTCGGAGTTAGGAATGTGTGCCCGGTTAATGGCAATAGGCTCGCCCCCTATTACCCGGGACCTAGACATACCGGCGAACTGTGGGTGTACATTAGTACGTGATGGTATGTTATGTTATAACTATTTAATAATAAGATCATCTTACAATTTACTAGCCAAATCGGAAATGTCAGAACTGTGCTCTGAATACATTATGTACCTAAGTTATTTCATTAATTCTGACCTAATTTAAACAATTTTCAGATCGGTATCCGGCCTAAAATCCCGGCGAATCAACATGTCTTTCTCGAATGAGCGTCTCCGGGAGATTGAGAGACACAACCACATCCTGCTGACGAAGATCCTGAGTGCCAGGAACACACGCAAGTGCTCCATACCGCCGCGCGAGCAGCCGGCGCGGAGACCCGTGCCTTCAGCTGCCGTGTGCCGCAAGAACCAGCAGCGCCAAATAGACCATGATAACATGGTAAGACTGTCTTTTTCCTAAGCGCGTTTGGGTGTTTCTACGAAATTCTTAGTTGCAGCTTGGATTTTTGCGCGTTTAATGGCAGGAGGCTCGCTTAATGGGACCTAAACATACAAGCTAACAGTGGATGAAGGCACATGAGTATATCTCTGCCTAACTCTTCGAGCAGATGATAAAATATGGGATGTGCAAGCGGGATTTAGGAAAGGTATGGAGTGTATGGACCAGGTCTTTTCTAGGGTCTTTTTACTAGGGATGGTAAGCATGAGAGTGACATTGAAAGGAGAGTGAAAAAGCCGGTAATCAAGTGAATGGGGCGCTACACACTTTCATGAATAGCCGAAGTATCCGAAAAGGCACGGCGGGCTGTAATTGGGGGTGTGTTGGCGCCGACACCAATGTATGGTAGTGAAAGTTGGGTATGGCAGAAGAGACATGAAAGTAGAATAAATGCTGTAGAGATGAGAGCGTTGAGAAGTATGTGTGGGGTAACTTTGAAAGATAGAGTGAGAAACAGTGTGATAAGGGAGCGGTGTGGTGTGAAAGAAGGTGTAGTAACAATGATTGAGAAAGGTATGTTATGGTGGTTTGGGCATGTAGAGAGGATGGATGAACGGAGATTGACGAAACGAGTATACATGATGAGTATGGATGGAAGAGTTGGAAGGGGCCGACCTCGACGAACGTACCACAACAAAGTTGCGGCCGTTCTTAAAAAAGGTCAGGTTAAGAGCACCCGAAACCGACGTTCATGCATGAGGAGGTTAATTAACGTAGATGAAGCGAAAGTAGTATGCTCAGGATCGTAGCAAGTGGAAATCTATAGTCTCTGCCTACTCCATGGGAGACAGGCGTGACAAAATATATGTATGTATTTAACTCTTCGAGCACTACAGGCGCGAAACCATGTATGTGAAGAATCCTCACGTGATTTTCGCTTTTGGCTCACACTACGAGAAGTTCGTCTCTCGTTCGTTCATGTGTAGACTTCTCCAAGAGTGCAGTCCAATGCTGTTTTCGGTCACAATTTATATGTATAATAGGGAGTAAGCTGACGCCGCAGTCTGTCGTAAGACACCTTGGTGTGTGATTCGACGTTTGCGCGTAAGAGCCAGTTCCCCTTGGATTTCTGCGGCCCTGGCAGTTTGCAGTCCGTAGGGGCTTAAAGATAGACAGTCCTTAAAGGTCGGCAACGCATCAGCAACTCTGGTGTTGCAGGTGTCTATAGGCGAAGATGCCACTGAACATTTTCTAATAGAAGATCTCAATATCACTCTGCTCGACTTGAGAGTGAACCCAGGATTTCACGCTCAGTCCCAATAACACAGTACTTTCTCTATACTATTATAAAATTGAAAAAAAAGCTGTCTGTACATTGAAGATATTTAAAAAGAACACGTGGGTTAGGGTATATAAACGTCACCGAACCCAAAAATGTGATTTTGTAAATACTTGTCTGTTTGTCTGTTATTACGGGTTGGCGCAAAAACTACTAGATAGATTTATATTTTGTTATCACTATTCGAAAATAATTATTTATAGGTACTCCAACTTAAAAACTGGTGAACTTGTCATGTCAATTAATTGAACGAATTCTCAGATACAGCTTGACCTCTCTGATGTATAGAAGAGACCCATACAAAGAAGAGATCAACAATGTTGGTTTTTCCATTTTTACTCCTAAATAGCTTCATGTGAGAGAAGCCACGGGTAAAAGCATTCATAGTGTCATTCCGTTCTTTGCAGATTCTTCTCAAAAAGATCCAGCGCGCGAAATCGTCGGCGTGCAGCATCCGCCGTTGATACACGAGAGGCGTCCGATGCGCGGGCGCACATCTCTACTTACACTGTACATTGTTACACTCCCCGGAACGAGTGATGTTAATGTTAATAAATTTATTATACGAAATTTTTACGGAATCGATCATTTTTTATTTACATACTACCCCTGAGAGACGTTGGCTTTATGTGTGTGTTTTATCGTAAATTTTTTGGGGAGTGTTCCGAAGAACTGTTCGCCTCGATACCGATGCCTTCGTTACCTTTTTATCACCGCACTACCCGGCCAGGAGTAGGGCCCATTCTGGGTCTCCAAGAATGTCTGAGCGTCTCGAGGTTTTCTCCCACGTTTTTTTGTTTTTTTTTTTTACGGGATAGGGGGCAAACGATCAGACGTATCAACAGATGATAAGCGATAACCCTTTTAAAACGGTTTGGGTCTCCGGTATCCTCACTAACTCGGCGAAACACAACGTAAGCAACGTTCGAGTACCTAGGTGTTGTTTCACGCCGGTTTTGGCCGTGGTATCACTCCGGTCGAGCCGGCCCATTTGTGCCGAAACATGGCTCTTCCATGGTTAATAAAATGGCGAGCCTCTAATATATGGAATGATCTTTCTCCTGAGGTTTTCCCATTGCGCTATGACACGGTGATCTTCAAACGACCCGTTTATAGGGCTCTTAAAAGGGCCGGCAATGCATCAGTAACTCTTCTGGTGTTGCAGGTGTCCATAGGCTACGATGACTACTTACCTTCAGGGGCCCTAGTCAGCTATTTCAATTGACTCAGAATGACCGTCCAATGCATAGAGTAATAATTATGACATAGAGAAAGCCATAAAATTGCAACTGAACTCAATATATTTATTTCACTTCGACTTATGGACCCACTTACTATGAAAGAAAAGGACATATAAATAAAATCATTTCGAAGTTACGTAGGTTGGCGCACACTGTAATTCGGACCAGTGATGTTAAGCTATTTATTTCAACGTCGATAAAATTTATCGATGACAGACATCGATAATATAAAATATGTATCCTTATTTTTAAGTTAGTTCTTATGCCTTTGGTATGGGACGCAACCTGTGTTGATACCCTTGCGCCATCACATCTTTCAAGCTCAGCTGGCTGCGCTGGCGCTGCTGCTGCTGCTGCAGAGACTCTCAAGCGGCGCAAATATAGTAACCTTTCTGGTAACTATATTTTTGAGCCGTTTGGGGTCGAAACGCTCGGGTCGTGGGGTCCGAGTGCTCGTCTCCTTTATAAAGAACTTTCAAGGAGACTAGTCAACAATTCGCGTGACCAGAGGGCTGGTTTGTTTCTAGGGGAGCGTATAAGCATTGCCATTCAACGTGGTAATGCTGCCAGCCTTCTGGGCACGTTACCCGACGACAGTGATGCCGATGAATACTTTGACGCGTAGCCGCGCCGCAGTTTTTTTAGTTTTAGTTTACATATATATTAATTTTATGTAATTTATGTAAATAGTGTAAGTATATAGTTAGTTCATAATGTAGGTACTTATACAATTTAATTTGGATCGATACACAAAAGCAGGGTAAAAACGGACGGGTATAGACCTAACCTCGAATTTATCCGTACCATGGAAAGGTATGTAAATAAAACTAGGTATATTTTTACATGATTCAAGATGCGAAAATACAAGGATGAAAATAGGATTGAAAAACTGGGAGAAGAGAAAATTTATACATACCATCACGCCTGTATTGCCGAAGGATTAGGCAGAGATTAATCTGCACCCACAGTTAGCCAGTAAATGTTTTAGGTCTCACTTCGAGGCGAGCCCGTTACCATTTACCGGGCACAAAATTCAGACTCCAAGATACTACTGAGAATTCTGTAGAAAAACCTACACACTTCGACCTGGGTATCGAACCCAGGACGTCTAGTGTAACAGTCGCACTTCAGACCACAGGGCAAATGAGGCAAATAGGTATAAAAAGATAGGTAAAGAAATGTATAATTTACAAATAAAGCCACCAGTTTCAAATTCCAATTAATTTATTTTGTAAGCATGTTCTTTCACAATCTTTATTCTCCCAATGATGTTTGTAGGCCTCCTCCGTTGCACGCCATTCTTCTTGGAGTTTCTTTTTGTTAGCTTAGGTTAGATAAATAATTTGTGTATAAGTACAGTATCCATTTATGTTCTGCCTACAAGCACACAACATTATATCAATAATGCTAGTAAAGGTCGTTGGGAGTCGTTGGTTGAAGGCGGTATATAATTGGTCTTTGTGGAAGTCTATGCCTTTTTAGCAGTGGATTTTTTTAGCTGATATGATGATTATCATACCATTTCACCTGTTCTATCTATAATAAATAGGTAATGCAGGAATATTATCTTCCCTAAGTTGTCTCCATATAGTTTGTTTTTGCAAATGTGACTATGAGTAATTGGACAACCGTATTTTCTAGCTATGCGATTTATCTATTAAGGTAATTCTTTTCATGTTGCCTTTAGGAAATCTTTAAAGTAAAATTATCGACAATAATATTCACGTCACTACAATAACCTCAATGCATTTTCCGAATATTCCCTAAAACGTATTTCTACGTCTGATTTTCGCTAGAAAGTGATTCAGCAACATTTGTTACGTATTAATATTCGGTTCATAACTTATATTCAGCAAACAATATAGGAAAAATAACCGGTGGAAGGTCAATAGTTCCTGCGTATTTTTTTTTTGTTTTTTTTTGTTTTTTTTTTTTTTGTTTTTTTGTTTGCTTGTTTAATGGGATTTTCAGCACTCAACCGCACAACACATTATGCCACAGGATCTCAACAGTGACTATTTTGAATAATACAAATACTTTTTATAAATCCATAATAGTATTATTACCACAATATCATAAAACACATACGGGATGACAACTAAAACGTAAACAATGAATATGCGACCAAGTCAAATATTTTCAAATGAATGAACGGACAATTGTTGCCAGTTAAGTCTGATTTAAAAAGTTACACTGTTTTGCATAAAAAATAACAGTACCTATGGTACAAAATTACAGTAACTAAAAATAATTATTTTAACCTTAATACAAGAAATTTTAATGAGATTGTCAACAATGAGGTGTAAATATACTACATAATATAAATGTAGTGATTGTCATAACCTGTAATGATAGTTTAAGAGTTTTAAATAAATAAATAACCGTTACGCTACGCTTATACAATGTGTACCTACTATATGTGTTGGTTTGACGAATATTCTAAATTGTCTATTTTCCAAGTGAAATAGTAATTATTTTAGTTTTTAACTTTCGTTATATTTGACTCATTTTGGTGGCTCGTGCTCGCTCATGTAACAGGTTGCAAGATTTATAGTTTATTATAATGGTGGGTTATCGAACAAAACATAGATACTAGTACTTCAGAAGTTCGGAAATAAAGAAATGGCGCTAGCAGTAAAATATTCTTTTTCCATTCGTCCAGTGTTTGCTATGTGGGAACTTCGTAGTAAAATATTTGAATTACGATGATTTTATTATTTGTCGGATACATTTTATTATTTTGTTCAGTCGTATCATTTTATTTTTCTAAAAAATGAAAAATATGCAGCTATTTGACAATATCTAGGTAATCATTAGTTTTTTACTGTATTTTTGTATAACCTACAGTATACAATACCTAAATTCTGCAATACAGTAAATTTACTGTAATTACAATGTACCTGGCAACACTGAAATGGGCAGACTTTGGGGTAATACAACCAAATTTAGTCGTATTATTTTTTTCAATTGTCAGTTGGTTATATTTAAATATAACCAACTGACAATTGATTTAATGACATGCCAATAAAAGTAAAACAAAAAGTGAATAGTTTGTATCATTCTTACATCCTTTTCATGCCATAAGATAGAACAAGACCAAAGACAGTTTCAGGTTCATTTTTTTATCTAGATTCCGTGCTTGTCTTACTTCAATGGTCCAATGGCACTAAATGACATAAGAAATGACAGATTTCGTAGAGAAAACTGTCAAAAATCAACCAATAGGAAGTCACTGAATCACAATTCTGACACAACTGAATAGTAGACTCGGCACCCTGGTGGCTCGTCAGCTCGTTCGCCTACATCTATACAAATAAATAAACTTGGAGTGACTGTTTGTAATATTAAAATAGCCGCTTTTGACTAAGTGCATTTGGATGTATGACACGGTACATATTCCAAAACAACATATTTTTCAATTTTTGTTTGTCTGTCTGTTTGTTCCGGCTAATCTCTGAAATGGCTGGACCGATTTTGACGGGACTTTCACTGACAGATAGCTGATGTAATAGGTAATGAGTTACTTAATACCACGCGGACGAAGTCACAGGCAACAGCTACAGGTATTCCCCCTGTTACGTGGCATACCGGCAAACTAATTAGGTTACACTACAACTCTACTTACTACTACTACTCTACTACTCTACTACTCTACTACCCTTTGGGAAATACAGGCGAGATGTAATACTTCGTTCAAGTTTCCAAGTTATAGTCCGCTGCTGCTGTCTGTCGCAGGTTCTGTTTTTTCTTCAACCTAAACTTGAAACTGAAACGTAAGAAGTTATCGAAAAACGTAATAGATGTCGCTACATACCTCGACCTGACTATTGTTCGCTTTCTACGCACGACTAGGTCCTTCTATTTAAAGGATTAAACCGTAAATAGTAATGACACTATTAATCTATACTCATATATAAAGCTGAAGAGTTTGTTTGTTTGTTTGCTTGAAGTTTTTCAATACGGACCAGTAGTCCCGTATTGAAAAATTCTTTCAGTGTTAGATAGCCCATTTATTGAGGAAGGCTATAGGCTATATATCATCACGCTACGCGGATGAAGTCACGGGCAGAAGCTAGTGACCAATAAACCGCTATTTGCGTCAGTCTTCAAAACTGTGTTGTTACCACAATGACGATTCTAGTGATTTCATAATACCTACTCGGATAATTCCTGAAAAATGTACCTAGGTAGATTTTAATATAGGATAGGTAAAAAGGTATTGTATGTTATTACTGAAGTTTTTTAATAAACAATACGTAACTGGGACCAGTGACTAATACGATTAAAGTCTAGTGGTCCCAAGCGCGACTGCTGCTACGTTAGGGGTACTGAGTTCGATTCCTTGGCCGAGCAAAGTATTATTGGGGTTTTTCTATTAAATTCTTAGTAGCAACTGAGTTTGGGATTTGTGCCCGGTTAATGGAAGTAGGTTCGCCCCTATTACATGGGACCAAAACATAACAGCGAACTGTGTAACTGTGTATGCCTCTGCTTAACTCTTCGGGGAGTAAAGGCGTAATGGTATACATTTTATATGTTGTATGTATGTTTTGGTAAAGTGACGTGTAGCTTATTAGCTATTTAATTGTGAGGAAATGCGTCACCCCCTATAAATTAACGTGTAATTTGTATGTTTGTTCGATAAACATCTAAAATTGCGTAACTTGACGTAGACGTAAGTATACATACATACTTATGGTAATACGTAGTTTCAAGTGCCCTAGACTAGTTAAACTCTTGTTAAACTATTATAAGTAGAGGCCTAGGAAGGAGTTCACTAAGTATAGAGTACTCAGGGAGAAATTTAATAGTAAGTACCTAACTGTTACTGATGTTCCAATTTTGATTTTTTAAATTTTTTTTCTATATTTTTTTCGATCGATTGTTTTTAATTTTTCGATGGGTTTGCCCCCCAAACGAGCAGACGTATCACCTGATGGTAAGCGATTACCGTAGCCCATAGACACCCGCAACATTAGAGGAGTCGCAAGTGAGTTGCTCGCCTTTTAAAAGTGTTTAGGCCTCCGGTATCCACACTCGGCGAAACACAACGTAAGTGCTGTTTCACGCCGGTTTTCTTTGAGGCCGATCGAGCCGGTCAATTCGTGTTGAACCATGGCTCTCCTAAGTAAAGACTTGTCGCATGTTCTCAAAGTCCAAGAGCTGAAGTTCGAACTTGAGGTGTTTTAAGCAATTTTAAATTATAAAATCATTCCCACTTTCTCGTATTTTCCTTTCGTGTTCACCCTATATCCAGTTACCACCTACTCCATTTCCTATTTTTAATCTAGCATTCTATTTAATTAGTAAGGGACATTCCTCATTCCGAACGCCAGTTTGCACTTTTGTAATCGCTGACAAATTCAAGGTCCTCCTTCAACTGACGTAAATACCCGAATTCCAAATAAATGACTAAACTCGACCATTTTTTACCACATCTTAGTCAACCTAAGTTTACAATCTAGGCAGACGCGGGTGAATAATTTAGTATATTAATTACATGAAGCGACTGCCACATCAGACTTCAACAACACAATTTCTTGCTTGATAGATTTGGTTATCCTTATAACTAATCTGGACTTTAAAAGAGACCACGATTCTCTGAATTTGTTTAGGTGTTTCTTCTCAGAGGTCGTCAGTTAGGAAATGCCGGCGGCGCCATCTTGTTAAAAAAACAATTGTAAAACATTGACTTGTAAAAGTCAAAGTCAAAGTCAAAATCATTTATTCAATATAGACTACTAGGTAGTACTTTTTGAACGTCATTTTTACAATATAGACAGCCCCCAAAAACGCCCGCCCTTCACCGCTTCCTAGTGTTTTCGCTGGGAAGAAGAAACGGCGCAACAAACTCCCCAGCAAACACATTTCTGTCTGTTATGTTATTAAAAGGCGTTATACAAAATAGAATTCACATCATTGTTTGGGGTACTTATTAATTTATTCATTGCTACTGTCAGCTGGCGCACATGTTATTATTATTAATTTTCAAGCAGTATTTATAATATTAGCAAGCCTCCTTTCTTTTAATTTAAATGACCATTTTAACTATTAAAACAGTGAACCTGCCTACACGAGCAATGATAATATGCGTAACTAGAACCTACAAGGCGATTCAGTTAACTTTTAAAAAGCTATAAATGTATTAAGAAACCATAGCCAGCAAGTCGACCAGTCACCACAAGCAGCACCCGTTCACGAGTATAACGCACGGATCAGCCATCACCCCCCTCGCCATTTTAGAGGGAAGGAGGTGACCCGACCAATGTCGCTACCGCAAGCAATGACATCTAAGGGAGCATGACGACAATGCAGCCAGGTTCAGATCGTATTAAACAACAATCAAGTTTAACTGTTAGCCGAGGTCACTAGTAACAACATTGTACATTCATAATTACATATAATATACAGAAAAATGTCAAACTAATAAAATTATATATCAAATCAATCAAACACATGTCAATTGTAAATGAAGAAATAAAAAAGAAGACAATCATAAAAATAAAATATTGTAAACATGTCAGTGAATTATGACGACAATAGAAACAGTGGTTACTTGTCCTGTGTTTAACATAGCAACCAGCTATTCTTATCTTCTAGGTAGTCATTCACGGTATAGTAAGCCTTTTGAAAGAGAATTGATTTAACTTTTGTTTTAAATGCTGTGAGAGGCAAATCAAGTATACAAATAGGTAATTTATTATAAAGGCGAATACCAAGCCCCACGAACGAATTGTGTACTTTTTGAAGACGGTGGACGCGAGCATGAAGCTTGTGCTTATTTCTGGTATTTAAAATGTGAACGTCGCTGTTCTTTAGATATAAATGTATGTTTTGCCTTATGTACATAATATTGGCAAATATGTATTGCGACGCTACAGTAAGAATGCCGATGGTCTTAAATTTGTCTCTTAGAGAGACTCTGGCACCTAACTGGTATATTGCTCTAACAGCTCTTTTTTGCAGAACAAACACATTGTGAATGTCTGCAGCCTTACCCCACAAAAGAATACCGTAGGACATTACACTGTGGAAATAGCTAAAATAAACCAATCTAGCCGTGTCTACATCAGTTAGCTGTCTCACCTTTCTGACTGCGTACGCAGCAGAGCTAAGTCTTCCCTCAAGACATGATATGTGAGGCCCCCATTGCAGTTTAGAATCAACAGTAATGCCTAGGAACACTGTGGACTTTACAGTATCGATAACGCTATTATTAATAACAATATTTGGCCCTAGATTTTTTACATTAGGCATAGTAAATTTAATGCATTTGGTTTTCTTGGCATTGAGTACTAAGTTGTTTGCCGTAAACCATTGGGTTACCTGAGAGAGTGCACCGTTCACATCGTCAAAAATCTGTCTATTCCTACCCACTTTGAAAATGAGTGAGGTGTCATCTGCGAATAGGACCACATCGCAGATACTCCTTAAGTAAAAAGGCAAATCATTTATATAAACTAAAAATAGGAAAGGTCCAAGAATTGATCCTTGAGGTACTCCTAATTGCACGGGCACTTTTGACGAATTTACACCATTAACAGCAACACATTGAAACCTTTGACTCAAATACGATTGAAGTACATTAAGAGCAACGTTTTGTACACCATAATGTCGAAGTTTGCATAGGAGCGTCTCATGATTTACGCAATCAAATGCTTTAGAGAGGTCACAGAATACACCAATTGCATTCTGTGAATTCTCCCAAGCATCATAGATATGTTTTAAAAGAGCAACACCAGCATCAGTTGTTGAGCGGCCTTTAGTAAATCCGTATTGATCTTTATGCAGGAGGCTATTAATATTAAAATGTAACAATAACTGCTTGAGTAGTAACTTTTCAAAAATCTTACTAAATGCTGGTAAAATAGATATTGGTCTGAAATTGCCAATGTCACTTTTGTCACCGGCTTTGAACAAAGGAATAACTTTACTTAATTTTAGAAGGTCGGGAAAAATACCTAGGTCCACACATTTGTTAAAGGTATTACAAAGGTAGGGAGCGACAATATCGATTATAATGCTTAAGAGTTTAATAGATATGCCCCATAGATCTTCAGTGTTTTTAAGGTTTAAAGAATTAAAAACGTTGACTACATCACGTGAATTTATGTGTTCGAATTGAAACAAGAAATTGCATCGTGGCACACTACTACGCAAATAGTTCTCGGCATCAGAAGATGATGCGTTTAAGGAGCGAGTCGTAGTTATTGGTATGGTGGCAAAGAAATCGTTAAACGCTTGAGCTACATCTACTGCTTTACTTACTAATTTTTGTTCAATGACAATCTCAAGTTGATTATCACGTGTAATAGATTTGCCAGTTTCATTGTTAATAATTTTCCAGGTGGCCTTTACCTTGTTATTTGCACGTTTAATTGTATTACTAATAAAATTTGCTTTTGCAATAGTGCATACCTTTTTAAATATTTTGGAATAGTTTCTTACATAATCTAGAAACTGTGCATCAAATTTATATTTCTTCATACCATATAACTCGTATAGTCTCGCTCTACTTCTATATATACCTATAGTGGCCCATTGATTAAATGTGACTGAATTACTGTTGACATTGAAAGATTTAGTCTTAAAAATGCTCTTAAACTCGTTCTGTACAACATCAAATAAAGCTTCATAGATTTCATTCGGATTCTCATACTTTAGTATTGAAGGTGTAATTTTAGCTGTAATTTTGTCTTTGAACCGATTACATCGACTAACTGTAAAAGGCCTGTATTCAATTTTCTGTACTTTGTTTTGAATTAATAGAGGAAAAGTAGCTATTTGTCCACAGTGGTCTGAGGTCAGATCACTTAAAACTTGTTTATTAGAGGCGCCACTGTTACTAAAAATGTTATCAAGACATGTGGAAGATATAGGTGTGATTCTCGTAGGTTCAAAAAATAAATTCTGTAAATTAAATGATTTAAAAAGATTAAGAAGTCTGTTACCTAGTGGTGTCTCTTCAAGGATATTTACGTTAAAATCACCACATATTATAATACCCTTTTTATTAGATTTAATTTTATTAACTGAATCTTCCATTATTGTTTCAAACAAATTAAAGTCAGTGTCTTTACAAACGATCTATTTATAGAAATAAATATCATTTATCGCTTTTTGGGTTTAAGTCTACTTAGATTGTCAGTGTTCGTATGACAACCGGGACATTTATGTGCTCTTTGAGGTAAGGAGGGAGGGGTCTAGATCTGTTAAGAATGGTCATCCATCCATAGATCGACCGCGGCAACCGCAGCTGTGTAGATCCATTTCTCAGCATAGTTATTATAGGTACTGAAAAATAAGAAAAGAAAAAAGGTTTATTGATACAGTCATGGATAACCCACACAAAAGCAAGAAACTAATTTACCATAACATCACGCTTGTATTCCCCGAGTGGTTAGACAGAGGTGTACTAATGTGCACCTACAGTGGGCTGGTAAGTATATTAAGGCGAGCTCATTGCTATTAGCCAGGCACAAATTCAAACGCCGAGCTACTACTTACTGAGAATTACATAGAAAAACCAATCAACACTGCTCGACCTGGGTATCGAACCCAACACCCTCAGTGTAGCAGTCTCCTTAACGACCACTACACTAATGAGGTAGCAAGAAACTATGTAATAAAAAAATATATTGTATTTGTTTAACACAAACATTTTATTTCATAATTTCTTTGACTCATTCCAGTACCCGATGTTTCATAGAACACAGAGTTTAATAAGACGTGATTCACAGAGTCGTGGTAGGCCAATTATTAAGTGCTGAATGCAAAAGTCTTAAACAATATATAAAGATTACAGTCATGTAGATAGGTACTCAATTACCAAGAGGATGACTTCAGCCGGGTTCAGCTTTCCGAGAAAACGTTTACTATGAAATTCTTTGATAAGTAACTTCTGATATATTTTTTACCAACAGCTCCTAATAAATATGCACAAATGTAACTGTCTGTTTGTAACATTTTTTATTTACGTATTCATGCCTAAGCCGCTGAACAAATTCTAATGAATTTTGGTTGAGAGTGGATATTAGCGATGGACATTCCTTTTGTGTTTCAGACACACGAATGATTTAATCTTTTGCCCTTTTAGAGCGCATAAAATTCTCACCTCGAAATACAATTCACACAGTAGAAAAAGCTAATAAGTTTGCTAGACGTTTAGTAAAAAAAAACTAAAGAAATAACCACTAAATTCAAACTTTTAAATTTATTTCTCGCCCTATTTTATGGTAGCCACAGTCGCGAATTTACTCTGTTGCGGATTTACTTCTTGTGGCGGATTTTGTGCGGAAGTCAAACCCTCCAGTTCCACGGCGCCCATCAAGCTGTCAAACGAAGGGAAAAGGTTAGTGGAGAAATCCCTAACTTTTTCGAAATATTCTATAGCCTATGTTAATCTGGAATAATGTAGCATTCAAATGGTGAAAGAATTTTTGAAATCAGACCAGTAGTTTTTGAGTTTATTCGTTACATACATACCTACAAGTCTCTCCTCTTTAGATTTTTTTTAATAGTAATATTCTTTATTGATATAAATGGTACAATTACATTATTGGATTCTCTAACACCTACGCTAGTAAAGACTGTGTTGCAGGTGTTAGTGTCTTCCCCATAGATAAATTGACAGTAACTGTTACATCAATATTAGTATAGATAATAATATGTTTTTTTCTTCTTCACAGTTATGACTATAGTATCTACATTTTGCCAATGAACTCTTAAAATATTGTCAATACTAAAAAATATTATTTTACAATAACATAATAACATTCTGCTCATAAAATAACTACTTGGTAATAATATAATATTTTATCAACGTTAACTTTGTTATGGCAGGATGACCTTTGAATGTTTGTCCCCCGCGATCATTACCTACCTATATGGCTTCTTTACAGTATCCGATACTACTCCGATCCGACTGACGATCGCAATGGTGGGTACGATTGGTGGTAGGATTCGCTAATCCTACCACCAATGTCACCAATCCTACTCGCTGGTAGTACGGTCTAATAATCGTTATTCGCAAGTGGTTTTGCATTTGCAGTGGTATATTTTAATATAAAAACTCGGTACTTACTTATAAAGAAAATTGGGGTCGTAAATGTCTCTTTCTTACTGATTTCGATATGTTTGTACAAATCACTTACGGCCACTTACGGCCCAATAAAAAGTCAGTTACGACCGGATCAGTACATATTTTGTAGATAGGATTTTGACATAAGGTCCATACAAGTAATGTCAAAATCCTACCTCTAGTAAGCAGATCTTTTTTTCTGGCATAAGGGAGAAAACGATCTGACGGATCGCCTGATGGTAAGCGATACCGCCGCCCATTGACATCAGCAACACCAGAGGAGTCTCAAGTGCGTTGCCCGCCTTGTAAAAGGGTATGGGCCTCCGGTATCCTCACTCACCCAGCGAATCACAACGTAAGCTTTGTTTCACTCCGCTTTTCTGTGAGGCCATGGTATCACTCCGGTCGAGCCGACCCATTCATTCCGAAGGAACTGCGATAGTTAGATTTTTTTGGTGCATCGTATCTGTGGAATCATCAGTTTCGTGCCATAAAGATAATCGATGCCGTGTCAGTGCAATAATTGAAATAGTACCTACCTTACAAAAACCGTTGTTGTGTCGTCCATCCATATCCATCACGCCTGTATTCCCCGAAGGGTTAGGCAGAGACGTACTAATGTACACCCACAGTTTGCTGGTATGTTTAGGTCCCATGTAATAGAGGGCGAGCCTATTGCCATTAACTGGGCACAAATTCCAAACTTCGAGCTGCTACTGGGAATTCCATAGAAACAATAACACTGCTCGACCTGTGAATCGAACCCAAGATCTTTAGCGTAGCAGTCCCACTCAGGACCACTAGGCTAATGAGGCAGTTGTGTAGTGTCTTCGAAATAATCGCAGTCGTATCGGATCATAGTCGTTTGTTCTAAATAAACACAATATTGTTTTCATCCACGGCCTTATTATTCAGGTCCCTTCATATCACTTGTTTGTTCCTCGTATAGTCGTATTGTTTTGATGGATCTATTTTCCTACATCAGGGAATGAATAACATTGTTACTGTTTACGTTTGAAAGAGGTGTTTCGGTAATTAGGCTACTGTGTCGGTAGTAAGTATAGGCGTAAACTTTATTGTTGTCGTAATGAACAGTGAAACTAGATTAATTGGTATGTCTGTTTGTAGTTTTCTCGCCATTACCTAATTCTATTTAGTTTCCCACCTTGCTCTAATTTAAATTTAAATTAAACTGCCTCAATAGCCAAGTGGTCCTGACCGCGACTGCTACGCTAGAGGTCCTGGGTTCGATTCCCAGGTCGAGCAAAGTGTTATTGGGTTTTTCTATGAAATTCCCAGTAGCAGCTCGGAGTTAGGAAATTGTGCCCGGTTAATGGCAATAGGCTCGCCCCCTATTACATGGGACCTAAACATACCGGCGAACTGTGGGTGTACATTAGTACGCCTCTGCCTAACCCTTCGGGGAATACAGGCGTGATGGTATGTTATGCTATAGGTAAATTTTTGACCTATACAGGAGTAAGTATGCACAGTTCGCTGCTTTAGATTGTAATTTAACTGGGCTCCATCACAAAATCTGAGCTGCTACTCTACTTAACCTAGGAATTGAACCAAAGCTATTAAGCAGAATATTTTTGTTAAATTTGTTTCAAATGATGTTTATTTCTGTAAATAAATCTTAAAAAGACACTTTTAAAAGTTGTTTTACATATTTTTTTTACTAGATGGCGCCGGCATTTCATACCTCAACAAACAAATCAAACAAACAAACTCAGAGAATCATGGTCTCTTTTAAAGTCCAGACAATAGTAGTAGTATTACAGGATATTATTCAATTTAGGTTATTGTTTCTTATTGTCCCATAGGTTTTTTCTAGTTTTTTCTCCTGTGTTCTTGACGTCACATTGAGCCATGCTGACGAGACAATTGCATTGAAAACGAGCTTACGGCCCGCCTGATAGTACCTAAGCGGTTACCGTAGCCTGTATGACACAAAAAACATATATACAGTTGGCTCTAGTTTCACAGGCTACGGTAACCGCTTACTTAGGTATCAGGCGGGCCTTACGCTTGTTTACCACCTTAGCGGTATAAAAAAAAAATGTTGCCCCGCATTAAGATTTTCTATTGTATCGTGGGTGCTTTAACAAACACAAATGCCACGACCCGGAACAACTACCTGTCATACAAATATTTGCTCCGTGTTCGATCTCCACAAGATACGTGCTCAGATGAGAGGGATTAGGCTAAGTATAGTCCACCACGCTGGCCTAATGCGGGTTGGCAGACTTCACACGCTGTCAAGAAAATCTCTCAGACATGCAGGTTTCCCGATGTTTTCCTTCACCGTTAAAGCGCGTGATAATTAAATACATGACTTCGAAAAGTCAGAGGTGCGTGCCTTGGATTAGAACTCGAGACCTTTGACTTGGCAGTCCAATGGTCATATCACTAGGCTGACATGCTCTCTGCTGCTCTTTACATATTTGCGATTGGTTCGTCTGTATGTCGTATTACAATGTATCCCGACACATTATATGTATAGTGTGCAGAATATGAATATGGAAACGAGTAAAATTAAGTAAACATTTGTCTTCCGGTGCTTAATCACACGGTAACTAAATACACATTCATGAATCATTGTTAGGTTACCTACTATATAAAGGACTGTTGCGTACATTTGTTTAATTAATGTTATCCTCGCAAAACAATTAGCCGTGCTAATGAATCACGAAACAACTTCATATTCCTGCCTGCGAGTCGAATTTGTCCTTCACTAAAATAACTTTGTAATCTTAGCATGAAAAATGCAAAAAAATCACAAAAAGATAACTTCATGATGACAAACTATGTCGAAAACTAAATTAGTTTTAAAGTTATTTTAGTGAAGGAAAAATTCGACTCGCAGGCAGGATTCGAACCTGCGTCTTCTGGCTGGGTACGCCAGACGCTCTGACCTCTAAGCCACCGCGAGTCCCACCTGCCATGTCGAAATTTGCCTTCACATTCTGAACTTACGTCTTAAAGGTGACGTCAGTAACATCTATTGAAAGGCAAGTTAGATACTTTGCCTCTCAACCGACATGACTTACCTTACGGTTAGTTCTATGTAGTACGATGCTACTATACCTATTAACTATCTTTTTGTGATTTTTCTGCATTTTTCATGCTAAGATTTTAAAGTTATTTTAGTGAAGGAAAAATTCGACTCGCAGGCAGGATTCGAACCTGCGTATTCTGGCTGGGTACGCCAGACGCTCTGACCTCTAAGCCACCGCGAGTCCCACCTGCCATGTCGAAATTTGCCTTCACATTCTGAACTTACGTCTTAAAGGTGACGTCAGTAACATCTATTGAAAGGCAAGTTAGATACTTTGCCTCTCAACCGACATGACTTACCTTACGCCGGTTTTCTGTGAGGCCGTGGTATTACTCCGGTCGAGCCGGCCCATTCGTGCCGAAGAATGGCTCTCCCACGTCAAACTGTGACTTTATTCAGCGTTATAGCCTACGTACATACTTTCGTAATGCATCAAGTGTAGCCACAAAGAATTATTTACTCAATAACAATATTACAAACACAAGACTTGAATCATAATTGGAAAACATGAAATAAGGAATAACAAAAACATGTTATTAACACAAATAAACAACGTGTTTGTGCAACACATTAACTTGAACGCAAAAGATATGAGAACAGCGCATAAAGCTGATGAATTTAACAGAATTTATGGACAGAATGTTAAGAAATGCGAATGCAAAAAATAATTGCAATATTAAAAATACTAACGTGGGAGAGCCAAGCTTCGGCACGAATGGGCCGGCTCGACCGGAGTGATACCACGGCCTCACAGAAAACTGGCGTGAAGCAGCGTTTGCGTTGTGTTTCGCTGGGTGAGTGAGGTTACCGGAGGCCCAAACCCTTTTAAAAGGCGTGCAACGCACTTGTGACTCCTCTGGTGTTGCGCGTGTCCATGGGCGGCGGTTATCGCTTACCATCAGGTGATCCGTCTGCTGGTTTGCCCCCCTATCCCATAAAAAAGAAATAATAAAAAAAAAATACTAGCGACTCACTCCGACTTAGCACAATTGAAATTCTTGGCGTCTCGCTATTTTGATTTGCATGTATTTCTTTCTTCTTTCTTTATTTTGACATAATTAATTAGTGGAGTTGAGGCCCAGGTCTGTCTCCACCTTTATTATATAGTTAACGACCTATACAGCATGACAAATATTAATATATATCTGACTAACAAAGTGGCTAAAAATAACTTGCGAAAGAATAGTTTGTTTAAAGATACGGTGATAAAAATAACCGTTATCTACGTAATTATACGCGATGTTATCAGCCACTGTTGTTATCACTTATCTAGCCTATTTGCGTACCCTCGACTGGTGTCAGTTACATCCGCAATATAGACTATTGGGTAATAAATTACCCAGAATATCCATAAAATTGGATGTCTACAGGGTTACTGGTAACTTTGCTATTCCTGGCAAAACGTGATAGTCAAAATGCTACAATCTATGCCTCAACAGTTCGAGAATTCGAATAAGTAGTAGTTTAATATAAATAATCTATACTAATATATAAAGCTGAAGAGTTTGTTTGTTTGTTTGTTTGTTTGCTTGAACGCGCTAATCTCAGGAACTACTGGTTCGATTTGAAAAATTCTTTCAGTGTTCGATAGCTCATTTATCGAGGAAGGCTAATCGCTAAGACCAATAGGAGCGGAGCATCAATGAAGAATGTTTCAAAATCGGGGTTTTTTTCTTTTTGAGAGCTTCCGATGCGTGCGCTGCGTAAACGGTTAAAGTTTCGCAAAAATCATATATGACAGAATTGTTCCTCTTTAAAAGTTCTAAAAAAAACGTCCGCCGCAGCATATGTCTACTTTTAAGGTTGGCTCACTATAACCTTTTTTATGCTAACTTTGTTCTAAAATTCCAAATGCATTATTTGCGAAGGTGTTTTTATAAACATGATATTAATCCTAATTAGCCAAGTGGTCCTGAGCGTGACTGGTACGCTAGAGGTCCTGGGTTCGATTCCCAGGTCGAACAAAGTGTTATTGGGTTTTTTCTACGAAATTCCCATTAGCAGCTCGGAGTTAGGAATTTGTGCCCGGTTAATGGCAATAGGCTCGCCCCCTATTACATGGGACCTAAACATACCGGCGAACTGTGGGTGTACATTAGTACGCCTCTGCCTAACCCTTCGGGGAATACAGGCGTGATGGTATGTTATGTTATGTTATATTAATCCTTATCCAAATAAATACGTTATTCATCAGCCTTTAGAGCGTTTGTTTTGTATCCGTGTGGACCGAGCTTGGGTCCGCTCGAACCCAACAGACGCTCTAAAGGACATATCCTCATTTAGCGTTCTTTTATTATTCCTGTTCCCGTGACATATTTTACTAAAGTTCCGCTCGGATACTCAATACTCAATTATCAACTAACAATATTGGCTATATCTTGAAGTGAGCTTCAATCAAAACATACTACAAGCCGCTGAAGGGGATCATCATCTTCTTACCACCTGTCAAGTTTGCTTGAACGCGATAATCTCAGGAACTATTGTTCCGATTAGAAAAAATCTTCCGGTGTTAGATAGTCCATTTATTGAGAAAGGCTATAGGCTATCATCCCGCTAAGACTCAGTAACTATTCCACGCGGACGAAGTCGCGGGCGGAAGCTAGTCTTCAATATGTAGATGGTATCCAGGTTTCAATTGCTCAGCACAGTGCATTGCAAGCAAAGTATGTCTATAAAGTTTTTTTTTTCCAATTTCATGCAAGTTATTTTAGTGAAGGAAAAATTCGCCTGCAGGCAGAATTCGAACCTGCGTCTTCTGGTTAGATATACCAGACGCTATGACCACTAAGCCACCGTGAGTACCACCCGCTAGGTCGATATTTGCCTTCACATTCTGTATTTACGTCTTAAAGGCAATTATTGAAAAGCAAGTTAAATTACTTCTTAAACGTGGGAGAGCCATGCTTCGGCTCAAATGGGCCGGCTCGACCGGAGTGATACCACGGCCACACAGAAAACCGACGTGAAACAACGCTTGCGTTGTGTTCCGCCGAGTGAGTGAGGTTACCGGTGGCCCAAACCCTTTTAAAAGGCGCGCAACGCACTTGTGACTCCTCTGGTGTTGCGGGTGTCCATGGGCGGCGCTTATCGCTTACCATCAGGTGATCCGTCTGCTAGTTTGCTCCCCTATCCCATAAAAAAATAACTAGGTATATTGGTATGTTTTTGCCAGAGGTCTGAGACTTGAGAGATGTTCCGTCCACGTTGAAAAACACAAATATGACACTACAGAGCCACGTTGAATGACGGGCAGCAACATATTCACACAAACAGATAACAGATAGTGGCGCCCGCGCCGACGCGTTATTTACAATAGCGTGACCACTACCCGATAAGCGGCGATGTGATGCGTTTATATACCACTATAGGAATAACACAGAATGTCCATTATACTCTTTTTTATGGGATATGGGAGCAAACGAGCAGACGGATCACCTGATGGTAAGCGATAACCGCCGCCCATGGACACGCGCAACAGCAGAGGAGTCACAAGTGCGCTGCCCGCCTTTTAAAAGGGTTTGGGTCTCCGGTATCCTCACTCACTCGTCGAAATACAACGCAATCGTTGTTTCACACAGGTTTTCGCCGAGGCCGTGGTATTACTCCGGTCGAGCCGGCTCATTCGTGCCGAAGCATGGCTCTCCCGCGTTACAAAACTACTACTACTCTGCTGAGTTCTGCGGCTAATAATGTGCTAACTTTGTTGTGTTCCGGTTTGAAGGGCAATGTGGCCAGCGAATGGGCAAATTACTGGGCAAATGAGGTCTCAAGATGTGCAGCTACACAAGATAATTCTTTGTCGTCTCATTACAATAAAAAAATACGGTGCTAACGAGCAAGTAGTTTACCTGAGGCCCAACTATGAGTTTCATTCCTCCAATTCGATTGTACGTATCGATCGCGTGCGGCTCTCTGATTGGTTAAGATTGATGACAGTCACGGATTAATTGGACCGGAGACTGGAAGCCCCACTATAGATTGGAAAATATGAATATAGTCACATTTATTGGGCAAACACCGTCCGATTTACCGTCCTCCTCGTTAACCACCCCCCCGACTCTTGCTCGAGCCGGCTTGTGCCGAGCCAGCAGCTTTAAATTATTGGCGTATTAATTATTTAAATTGTTGGCGTTGCTGGGGGGACCCCCAGCAACGCCCTTAGCCGACGACGGACGCCCTTAGCTGTTGTTGCTTAGTTTATAAGTTGCTCCTGGCTGGAGGCATTCTGTGCGTCGCCACCATGCTCGAGCCTACGTTCATCTAAAAAAAAACATTTATTGGGGCACTTTTTGGTATGAATTTTCTGCTTTATATTTTTGTAATAAAACCAAATGGAATAGGTACATCTGCTGATAAGGTGCATTGTAGATATTACGTTAACAGGTTTTATTTGTGTTTTTTGTGGAAAAGTTTGGGAAAGAGTTTATCTACAAAGCTATTTATTGATGCCAGTGTTTCAATCAGACTGGCCTATCTTGTTGTCGACCGCAACTTTGGGTATACATTCTAAATTATACGGTAATTTTTAAATCACATAGTATTATGAAACCTTCATGACCTACATTATTATTTACCGGATAAAACTACGCAAGAGGTGCTGGGTTCGATTTCCAGGCGGTGCAAGTTGATTTTAGGTTTTTTTTATGAAATTCTGTGCCTGGTAAAATCTTCTGGCTCTCTATATCGAACAAGCACGGATTAACGTGAAGACAAACTAGTTTACTTATAGTACTATCCATATACCTACCAGCTTACGGGCTATCGAATATCGTCCATCTCGTTGGCCTAAAGGGGGCTAGTAGACACCGTCGAGAGAGTCGCTCAGGTGTGCAGATTTCCTCACGATGTTTTTTTCACCATATTTATGAGTGATAGATAATTAATAAAAAAAATATCTCGTCATCAATCAAGCTAAACAATGAGATTTAATATCTCGAGAGTTAATTACATGATTGCTGCCTCATTAGCCAAGTGGTCCTAAGCGCGACTGCTACGCTAGAGGTCCTGGGTTCGATTCCCAGGTCGAGCAAAGTGTTATTGGGTTTCATTTGAAATTCCCAGTAGCAGCTCGGAGTTAATGGCAATAGGCTCGCCCCCTATTACATGGGACCTAAACATACCGGCGAACTGTGGGTGTGCATCAGTACGCCTCTGCCTAACCCTTCAGGCGTGATGGTATGTATGTTAATTACATGATTGGATTGTACTAATTGTATACTAATTATTTGTTTCATATGTAGTTACATATTATATCTAAAGACATCACTATTTTATCTAAAGTAGATATGTAATGCTTGTGTTGTAATCTAAACAATGAAACATTTAGCTGAAAAAATATATGGATATAAATGTCTTTTGTAATATTTACACGTGGAACTTCATAACAAAGTCAATACATTTTGTACACGCACATTTTTAATGTATAACTTTGCAAAAAGCAAGGTCGAAGTTATTGTTTCACATAATTAATGAATTATTTTAAAGATTTGCACGTGTGTCTGTTACCGACTGGCAGATATAACTAAATTATACAAAATGGAGACGATTACTTTTTAATTTTTGGGGCAAACGAACAGACGGATCACGTGATGATAAGCGATTGACGCCGCCCATGGACACCCGCAACACCAGAGGAGTCGCAAATGCGTTGCCCTTGCCACTGATGGGTCAGGGGGCCATAGTCTCAGGTATTGTAATTATCACTTCGGAAAAAATTAACACATTAAACACCACTGTTATCAATATTCAGTAGTCGATTCTGAACAAACTACTTTCAGGTATTGGGCTTATTCCGTTACAGGTTGTACACGGAAAGTCTTTTTTTATAGAGATAGAGGTATTATACTTAGTTAAATTTATTGAATTTCGTTAACATTCTCAGGTGTACCTCGACGCGGCGTTTAGATTTATCTAATAGTACCTACCTACTCAACATAACCCGGCAAATACTGACTAGAATTGTGCCCAGTTAAAGGTAAAGGGGTTGCCCCATTATCAGGCTGGTTTTTCAGTCACGCTGACCGTCGGCGCTGACATATATATATATATATGTCGGAGAAACATTCCCGCCGACATCATCATTAGTGGTTGCGGGCTTTGTGGGCGTCATGAGGGCAAAATGCGAGCACAAAACAACGATCACAAGTTCACAGTGGTTTATTTTAGGTTAACACAATAGTTCTAATTAATTTAAATGATACAGCTAGGACCGAGCAGCGGGTTCGGGGCACCGATCTTACTTCATATTTTAAACACGATCCAACTCGATCGCTAGCTCACACTCCAAAAGTCTCGAAATAACTGAACGCTAACTAACTCCACCAAGCCAAGATGGCGCCTCGACCCCGCTCGAGGCACGTGCTCTGCTCTGATTGGTCGTTACGTAGTATTATAATCAAATCATGACTTTTATTAAATTATTGAGATTTATCATTCTAAAATAATGTAACAAATCAATTTAAATTAAATTAGGAATTTTAAAAGTAATTACAATATAAGCAAAAGCAATGTTATCTTTTACGTATGAAAACAACAATCAACTTGACTCATAGCTTCCTCCGACACGGCCGTCCTGACTTATTACACGCCCTCGTGTGATGCTGAAGGCCGCGCATCATCTGCGGAAAAGAAAGAAATTCTTGTAAAGTTCGGCCACTCCTGACCAAAGAAAAGTCTGTAGGCCTCCTCGCCTTACAATGGCCTCCTCGCCTTACAATGGCCTCCTCGCCTTACAATGGCCACCTCGCCTTACAATGGCCACCTCGCCTTATAATGGTCACCTCGCCTCTTACTAAATTACTAAATTATTTTATTGAGTTAAACACGGAATTTCAGTTACGTCTATCTCACAATTTTAATGGCCACCTCGCCTTACAGAAACGCTACACTTCAACAGCCACCACGCCCCTATCTACCATGGGATATCTTGTAAAAATAAAACTTAAATTCGCCACCCACACTCAGATAACTAGAGATTTTAAACAAACTAAGTATTGTACAATGATCTTACCATCACTCTCATCTGACAAACACGGATCCAGCTCAGTTGGGACATAGGATTGGGGGAGTGGACGTAAGCGGTCTCTCGCATACTTGTATACACGATTACAAGTCAAACTCTTGAGATGATACCTGTCACCGTCCAATACTTCAATGACCTCAAACGGTCCTTTATATTTAGCATCCAATTTTGTTTGATTCCTTTCGTGATTTTCGATCAAAACGTAATCTCCTACAGAAAACGAAGTGACTTTTGCCTTACCCTTATCAAACCGTGCTTTATCAAGGCATGCATTACTTTTCAAGAATCTATCAGCCTGTTCTCTAATTTCTTCTACATTTACCTCAACCTCGTGATCGTCAACGGATAATAAATTTAACGGTCTAGCTACTCTACCTATTAACAACTCTAGGGGGCTTGCTTTAGTAACTCTATGGATCGTACTGTTTATGGAGAGTTGGACGTCATCTAACGCATCTTGCCAGGACCTATTAGGGCTTGTTTCTACGACAGTTAACATGTTTTTGAGTGTACTCATTATGCGCTCTACTTGGCCATTAGCGCGACAAGAGCCGGTCGCTATCAAATGTAACTCGATATTGTGATTGGAACAAAAATCTTTAAAATCTTTGTTCGCAAAACATCTACCCTGATCTGCAATAACACGCACGGGGGTACCGAAAAGAGATATGGATGCTTTGAGGGCGTTTATAGCACTGTCAGTGTTAATTCTTGTGGAATGCCTTAGTAACACATACTTTGTAAAAGCGTCTACGAGCACGAACACGTATTCCTTTTGATCATTTTTGCCACTGAGCTTGCCTGTAGCGTCGATGTGAATTGTATGCCAAGGAATATTTGTTTTCGGTATGGGGTGTAACTCTATTTGTTGTTTACCACTTCGAGACTTAGCTACTCTACACGTTATGCAATTTTCAACAAATTTTCTGACGTATTTTGACATATTAGGAAACCAATAATGTTGGTATGCTTTTTCTAAAGTTTTATCCCATCCCAAATGGAGAATTGATTCATGAATATGATTTATAACTGACCAACGAAAAGCTCTCGGTACAATTGGTAGCCAAATGTTGCGATTGTTTCTTTGAATTTTTCTGTAGAGCACACTAGATCGCAATTCATAGATTCTACAACTCTCTAAATCTAGATCATCGGTTTCAAGTTTAGTAATAATTTCATTTAATTCGGGGTCTCGTCGTTGTTCCGCTTGTAACCAATTCGAAGATAACTCGGCTATATTGACGCGTTTTTCTGCCACGTAATTTTCTCTACCTAAGCTATGGGTATCGCTAACGGCGGTGTTGTTCCCTTCGGACAAATGGTTTCTCGAGAAAAAATCAACGTGGGCCATTTTCCTACCCTCCCTGTACTGGATATCAAAATCAAAAGCCTGGAGGAAAGCCCACCACCGGTGCACTCTAGGTGTCAGGTCAACTTTAGTTCTTGAGGCTTTTAAAGAATTGCAGTCAGTGACGACTGTGAAAGTTCTACCATACAAATAATGGCGGAAATGCTTAACTGAGTTAACAACTGCTAGTGTCTCCAACTCGTAAGAGTGGTATCGAGACTCCGCGGGTATAGTGCGTTTACTGTAGTACTCTACAGGATGTAATTTTGAACCAGCTCTTTGGAAAAGAATTGCGCCGTAACCTTCGCTACTAGCGTCGGTATGTAACTCTATAGGTAATTCTGGGTCGAAAAGCATCAAAACTGGAGACGACGTCAATAGCGATATTATGTCTTGTCTAATCGCTTCATGTTCGGCAGTCCAAGTTATTTTAGAATTATTGTTAGCTAATAGACGGTAGAGCGGTGCCATTTTAAGTGAGAAGTTATTGATAAACTGCCTAAAGTAGGACGCTAACCCCAAAAATTGTCTTAGCTGAGTGACGGTCTGTGGTGGTTGGGAACTAGTCAATGCGGTTATCTTACGGGGGTTAGGCCTGATTTCACCCTCTGATATTTCATACCCCAAAAACTGAACTTGCTTCTTTAGAAAGGCACATTTCTTCATATTGAACGAAAACCCGGCGTCGCTAAGAGTTTTAAGTACAACGCCTAACCGTTCCAGCCCTTGTTGTACAGTATTCGCAGGTATGACGAGATCATCCATGTAGACAATCGCATAAGAATGCGCTAAGTCACCTAGAGCCGTATTAATAGCTCTCTGATATACGGAGGGGGCATTTCGTAGGCCAAACGGCATGGCAGTAAACTCATAATGAGCGTCCGGGGTAACAAAAGCGGTTTTCTCTATCGAATTCGACTCTACATTTATAGGAACTTGATAAAATCCACTAGCCATGTCAAGACACGTGTAAAATCGTGCACCTGATAACCTCTGAACTTGGTCGCCGATTAAAGGCAAGGGGTACCGGTCAGGAACTGTATTAGAATTTAATTCTCGATAATCTATGCACATTCGGTCCGTGCCATCGCGCTTCTTTACTAAAAGTATTGGGCTAGAGAAGGGCGATTTGCTAGGTCTAATAACCCCAGCAGACAAGAGTTCGCTACACTTATTCCGTACTGTTTCCCGCTCTTCAGGGCTCAAGTGATATGGTCTCCGTTGTACGGTTTTGCTAGGATCTACTAGATTAATCTCCAATTCACCTGTCTTTACTCTACTAGTAGGCGTGCCTTCAACGAATGAGTTCTTAAAACTGCTAAGAAGTTCTATCAGTTGTGGTTTAAGGTCATCGGGTATATCGGTATCCACGTCTTGAAAGTCAGCCGTCGCGTTATCAACATTGCAAATATTAACTGTAGAGGGCTTCTCGACTATAGTAAGCTGATCACTCGATATGTGTACTGACAACCCTAGGGTCAACAAATCGCGTCCAATCAGAATGTCATTATTTAGATAATCATCAGGTATAATGTGAAATAAAATTTCTACGTCATGACCACTAAGGAAAACTCTAGATAAAATTTGCGAATCGCATAATACACTAGATTTTCCTACCCCAGTCAAAGTAACAATTGCACGCTGCAATGTACCAACAAGCCTGCGAGAGACGCTCTCTTTAATTAAGGAACAATCAGCACCGGAATCGAAACAAAATGGAAACTGCTCACCAAATTGCGTAATGGTTCCAGTGACAGGTCTCAAGCCGCATACGTCCACTCGCTTCACAACGCTGGGTGGAGTGGCGGCGGGCTGTGCGCTGCCGCTTGCAACTGGCCATGTCTTTGAGCACCGCGATGCCACGTGACCCTCAGCACCACACTTGTAGCAAGTCACAACGGGCCGCGTAGTAACGGCCGTGTTGGAGCGCTCAGAAGTTGGAGTTGGTTGCTGCTTGTCATGCGATCGGCTGAAACATTCAAAAGATTTATGACCTAACTTTCCACACGCGTAACATTTTGTTGAGACAGCACTTAACCTAGGACGTTTATTGTCTTGCGTAGTACTTGCGACGGCCTTTGAAATCTCTTGGTAACTGCGTTTGCGATAAGAGAACGCCATTAGTTCACGTTGCATTTTACTGCGGGTAGTTATTTCTTCAGAAAAAATATTGCGTTGCAACCGTGGCTCGATTTGCCCCATGTGTGCGAGTATTAAAGATACCGCCATTTCTTCCTTGCCCAGACTACCCCATCGTGCCATCAGTAAAGTGAATAAACGGCTTGCATAAGCAGCAAGAGATTCACCTTCTTGTGGTTTGCCAGTAATCATCTTTAACATCGTCGCAGCACATGTTTCCAATGTATCAAAGCGAGAAAGGAAAATTTCTTTAAATTCTACCCACTTCATATTGGGAAAAGCTATCTGAGAAAACCATGTTGCAGCCGAACCCTTCATAGCCTTACTAAGTATGAGAATCAATTTACTTCCCTGTATATCGCGATCCGATAAGCAGATATCCGCTGTTGCTAGCCAGGCCCGGGCATCAGTGTCAGCATCATCCGGTTGAAATTTAGGCAGCGTGATGCCCTTATCCTCGATTTTCGGTGGGTTGGTTAGCGCCTCAACTAGTAACCTCATGCTGGTTTGCTGCGCTTCGAATAACGCACGCCATCCTTCATTTGCCGCTGTCGGTTCGCTCACGTTTTGTGCCTGCACCGATCCCACTTCTGATGTCGGAGAAACATTCCCGCCGACATCATCATTAGTGGTTGCGGGCTTTGTGGGCGTCATGAGGGCAAAATGCGAGCACAAAACAACGATCACAAGTTCACAGTGGTTTATTTTAGGTTAACACAATAGTTCTAATTAATTTAAATGATACAGCTAGGACCGAGCAGCGGGTTCGGGGCACCGATCTTACTTCATATTTTAAACACGATCCAACTCGATCGCTAGCTCACACTCCAAAAGTCTCGAAATAACTGAACGCTAACTAACTCCACCAAGCCAAGATGGCGCCTCGACCCCGCTCGAGGCACGTGCTCTGCTCTGATTGGTCGTTACGTAGTATTATAATCAAATCATGACTTTTATTAAATTATTGAGATTTATCATTCTAAAATAATGTAACAAATCAATTTAAATTAAATTAGGAATTTTAAAAGTAATTACAATATAAGCAAAAGCAATGTTATCTTTTACGTATGAAAACAACAATCAACTTGACTCATAGCTTCCTCCGACATATATTATCATGGCGGTAGGTATATGCGGTTATGATACATTAAAAACCGAAACGCATGAACGTCTAGGAAGCGTTTTAGAATAATGCGTAGCAAATCAGCGCGTGCTTCACTAGACGTTCATAAATTTCGGCTGACAGCGCGGACGGTCAGCGTACGGTCAGCGTGACACAAAGACCAGCCTTACACGGGCTCCTGTAAACATACTGGCGAACTGTGAGGGTTGGAGTTGGTACAACTCAGCCGAACCCTTCGCAGATGCAAGCGTGATGGTATGTTATGTTATGTTTTACAAGTGTAGTAAACACTTAACAATACTGTTATTGTTAGCGCACTACCGTATTTTCAGATACGTCCGATATATGTCGAGTGTTCGTTATCTACCCACTCCAATTTACCGTGGGCGGTTATTAAGGGATTATGTTGGACGGGCATCACTCGACAACAACCACGAGGTAACATCGTGCTTTCAGATACAGGGTCCGACGGAGCTTGAATTGCCCACAAAATAGGCTATTTGAAAATGCGAAAAATAAAGTCTCAATTACTATTAACAATATAAAAATGGTAATTTATTAACGTAAGTTGAAAATAATAACTAATTTATTTAAAAATCCGTAAATAAAAATGCATTTCGTGGATGGTATGTGCAACAGATCAGAATACAGGCAAGTGACGTCACCCCATTGCAGCGCCATATTGTCAAAGTAGCGTTTTGGCGCGCTATTTACCTAAATATTGAATTTTTAATTTGATATTTTTCAGCAAATATGTACCAGAATTTAAAAAAATAAACTTTTACTGGGTTCCTTAAACTCTACTACTATAAAATGGATTTTATAAATCTGTCAAATAACCTATTGTAATACCAAAATAAATCGTAATCCAAACAATATTTTATCAAATTGTATTATTATTCGGATTTAAATACCGTTAATCTAGGTTCCTACCGTACCATTTCGTCTACCTACCACTACTTCACTGAAATAAACGATCGGAAAATCGTTACAAACTTGGCAAAGTTATCAAGAATTGCATTTATTTCCAGTGAAGTATTTTGGATGAAATGGTAGAGCAGGAACCTAGATTAACGGTATAGGAATTGGAACCCGAATAATAACACACTTTAATTACATTGTATTTGAATTAAGATTTATTTTTGTATTACGATTGTATTGGAAAGAAAAGAAAACGAGGGTATTTACACGATCAGTTTAAAAAGTTACAAGCAACACAACTTCATTTAAATTCCGAACAATAGACAACGCTTTTATATTTTTGTCTCTTGTTTGGAATTTGGAACGCATCTTTTATTTAAAAAGTCACGTGCATACATTCAATAACGTTCCTTTCGTACGTCATAACTTAAAAATCAACCTGCATAATGTCGTTACCGTATTTAATTAATGTTTGACGCAAAACTATAAGACATGTAAACTACATGTTAATCGATTTCATCTCTCTAGAAAGGTATTTTTACCTTCATTACACCTCACTGTTTTGAATTCTAATGAGTAGTACCGTCCCACATTCTTACGCACTAAAGCCCACAATTATCAATACAATTTTCGGCCGTATACCAAATAAAATACAGAATCAAATTGCGTGTATGTTTTCGCCTTTGTATTTCAGTGAGAGGATGTGTACATGAATTGAGTGTAAGCTAATTTTTCGTTCTTGCGTCAATGGAGACTGAAAAATATATCGGAAAAGATTAACTAGTTTCAGATTGTGGTTTTGTTTACGCAATTTATCAGCTAAAAATGTGATAATTTATTTGGAAAAGCATTTCGGTTGCATTTTTACCCTAATCACTTTGATTTCTATTTTAAAATATTCAATACAAATGACCAGGGCCCCAAGTCTGCTATTTTGTCGTTTCAAAATCGTCACTAAATGACTTCAGAATAAAATTGATGATTTTTGACAGTTTTTTCTACGAAATCTGTCAGTTCTTATGTTATTTAGTGCCATTGAACGACCATTTTGATACAACTGAAATAGCAGACTTGGGCTCCTGATGATTATTCATACAGGCAATAAAACGTCAAAAATTGTCTTAAGTATATAACCTAATTTTTTGTCAGCAAACGAATAGATGAGCCACTTGATTGGTAAGTAGTCATCGCATCCCATGGACACCTGCAGCACCAAAGAAGTCACCGAGCTCCCACGGACTGCAGACTGTCAGAGCCGCAGCAAGCAGCAACCGAGGGGGCCCTGACTCTCACGCGCAAAAGTCGAAACATACACCAAGGTGCTTCATGACAGACTCCGAAGTGAGGGTGATCGTCAGCCAGTCAGACCACCGAGCAAGGCAGATATTTTCTCGGCTCTTACGAGATGCCCATCTGAATGTCAGTGAGGAACAGTAGGTAATCTAAAAGGGGCCCCAGGGATGTGCCCAAACAGGCGTTGCACAGGGGGGTTCTGGGGTGGTCTTTTAAGAGGGCACAGTGCCCCCCGTTTTGTGCTGATGGTGGCCACCGGGGTGGTTTTAGTGGGTAAAAATCCCACACTCCCCGGTCTTAATCCCCGAAGACCGGGCGCCTTTTGAAGGTTCCCCCCGTAAACAAAAAAAAAAAGGTAATCTAAAAGGGGACTTCTGATTTTTGGAAATCAGCCCTCAGTCGAGTACCTATTCATCCAAATAAGTCTATGTAGATATACGTAGATAATAGCAATATATCGATACGCAAAATCTACGCTAACACACGTAAAATAAACCAGTGTTGTAATCCGACCATACAGAATCGATTTGATTGATACAATACAACACACCGATAGTCGCACAATCGAGATATCGGCGACGCGTAATTTTTACGAATGACGTCAAATAGTAAAATGCGTCATGTCATACACTATCTGTACTATTTATGTAGAGTACGTGTTAAGTAATTCAATTAGTAAATGCGACAGAGTTATCGAGGATAGGGTTGTGAAACTTGTTGATATTAAAAAATGTAATACTACGTACGGGGACGACATGAAATGAAAAAAGATATGAAATAATTTAAGAGCATACAAAACTTAAATATATACCTGAATGAATTTACTCTATCCAAAAGTTAATTAGTGTTAAATAATGAACGGAAGTTGATACGGTTGACGGGTAAATTTGATAAATAGTGTAAAATCTATATATACATAATTTGTATTCCAAATAAAAGTTAACCGTGGCTCGAGACACAGTTACATCTGACCAAACATTTGCTTTGGAACCACGTTTTAATTTTTCTCGATATCTTTTAAGCGAGCGTGAATGTCAAAGTCTGGAAATTAATTAGCCAGAAGGTTATACAAATCATTAATTATTATACGTAATAGTTACCTAAGTATTACCCTCCTATCAAGTTTTATTGGGTCGTTCGTAAATTTTAAGTAACAGTTTTTTGGATTCCTGCTCAGTAAAGAGCAATAAGCTTACCCCCTATTACATGAATACATAAATACATTCACGCCTCTTCCCGTAGGGGTAGGCAGTAACTGAAGAACGCCTTGTGCTACGATTCTTTCTTTATCCTTTTGTTTCGTCAAATAATACAAAACTGCCTCATTAGCGCGACTGCTGCGTTACAGGTTCTGGTTTCGATTCCCAGGTCGAGCAGTGTTATTGGGTTTTTCTATGAAATTCCTAGTAGGAGCTCGGAGTTTGGAATTTATGCCCGGTTAATGGCAATAGGCTCGCCCCCATTACATGGTACCTTAACATACCGGCGAACTGTGGGAATTTGTGTACATTTGTACGCCTCTGCCTAACCTTTCGGGGAATACAGGCGTGATGGTATAGAATACCTACAAATAAATTATATTTACTGCCAAGACCACAGTCTAAAGATGTTATATGGCCTTCATACTCATTCCGTTTCAGGATTCGACTATACAAAAGACAATAAGAGTCATTGGCATCATAAAACAGTGATAATTTCGGCGCCAGCGCACTACTGCGTAATTCCACAAAATTGTTAAGCATGACACAGCTGTTATAATTGTTTATAATTTAGGTATTTAAATTACATTACATAACATAACATACCATCACGCCTGTATTCCCCGAAGGGTTAGGCAGAGGCGTACTAATGTACACCCACAGTTCGCCGGTATGTTTAGGTCCCATGTAATAGGGGGCGAGCCTATTGCCATTAACCGGGCACAATTTCCTAACTCCGAGCTGCTACTGGGAATTTCATAGAAAAACCCAATAACACTTTGCTCGACCTGGGAATCGAACCCAGGACCTCTAGCGTAGCAGTCGCGGTCAGGACCACTTGACTATTGAGGCAGTTACTTACGTTATTACATTACACACGAGTAATAATTTGTCTAATTTCAATATGCATAAGTGACTTTAGGAAACTCTGTTGGTTTCTGACCTCAATTGACAACAATCAGGAAATTCAGTTAAAAAGATATTATAGATAGTAAGTTTCGAAATCATTTGTTTTTAATTAAACAAAAAGTCGTCGGTCGAGTCTTAGGACAACTTGCACCAACTTCATAATAGTATTTAAATTGTATTTAAATGGCCCTAAGCGCCACTTGCACCAACTTCTTAAATGTGTTTAAATCGTATTTAAACACAAAATTTCTATGAAAAATTGTATTTAAATATGATTAATATAAATATGAAATGTTATTATTAGATATTAAAAGCCCGTGGTGTCCCACTGCAGGGCAAAGGCCTCCCCACCCTTCTTCCACTTATCTCTGTCGACTGCTGCCAGGGACCAGTCCCTCTGAAAACAGTCCAGCTCATCCCGCCATCTCCGTCTGGGCCTGCCGCGTTGACGTCTCCCATTAAGTGGAACCCATCGAGTTTGGCCCATTGTTCGTCTGACATGCGACAGATATGTCCAGTCCAGTTCCATTTCAGTGTGGCGGCTTTCCGAGTGACGTCTGTTATTTTTGTCTAGGAACGGATGGCTGTATTCCTAACCCGGTCAACAAGTTTGATACCCAGAATACTCCGTTAAATTACCTACTTAAAAATAATTATCCTCATTCGTGAAAGCAGTGTTAATAACAATCATTTATCCGTTATCATAACATAATGTTATTGTGCTGAGTTACGTTGATAAGTTACTGAAAAATCGGTTGATAATTATGTTATCCGTCGATAAATTTGAGATTACCGACGTATAATACCGACTTAAGTTGTAAAACAATTATTTATTAATTGCGCGTTATTTTTTTTATAGGAAAGGACTGTAGATCAACATAATTAGTTACGTAAATAATAATTAACATAACATACCATCACGCCTGTATTCCCCGAAGGGTTAGGCAGAGGCGTAAGTACTAATGTACACCCACAGTTCGCCGGTATGTTTAGGTCCCATGTAATAGGGGGCGAGCCTATTGCCATTAACCGGGCACAAATTCCTAACTCCGAGCTGCTACTGGGAATTTCATAGAAAAACCCAATAACACTTTGCTCGACCTGGGAATCGAACCCAGGACCTCTAGCTTAGCAGTCGCGCTCAGGACCACTTGGCTAATGAGGCAGTAAATAATAATGCGTATTAAAATAAAACTACTTTTTACGGATTTTATTGCGTTGTATAGATATTATTTAATTCCCGACGTTTCGGATCCTTTACAGCATCCATGGTCACGGGCAGACTGAGGTGCTGTAAAGGATCCGAATCGTCGGGAATGTCTAATATTCGCGTAAGTATCAGAAATCAATAATACGTATGTTCACCTGTATTTGGGTTAGGCAGTGGTGTATCCTTAGTGTAGTACCTTTATACACAGATCGCTGGTATGTTTAGGTCCCATGTAAAAGGAGGCGAGCCGATTGTCATACAAATTCTAAACTCCGAGGAATTAGCTAGGTACTCTACTGAGAATTCCGCAATAACACTTTGCTCGACGTTGAAATTGTACCCAGGAATCCACGACTTAGCGTAGCAGTCGCGCTTAAGACCACTAGACTAACGAGGCAATTAATATGTAATATGAGATATCATAAATTACATATCTTAAGTAAATATTTTCAATAAAAGTACCATTTCTTTTTAAATTATATTTACTAATCTTTTTTTCTATGAGTTCGTTATACTAAAACGTTATTAAAATGCAGGTTTTTTTATTAGTAAATAGTTATTTTCATTAATATGTTGCGATGTCTATACAGGACATTGAAATTGTCTCTGAGGTATGGCACGCAATTTAATTATCATTCTGTAAGTATATATTTTATGAAGAGCAGAAGCCGTAGATAATATTGCACTACAAACAAATAAACATTTGTGGTATCAACAAACAAACACACTTACGTAGACGTACGAGTAGAGTACGTTGAGAGGGACGAGTACCAGAATCAGATGAATAGATACTATGTTACTTTTCCAGACAGTTCCCAATTTTAAGATAGAACGAATTTTTGTTTTTCTTGGCGTCTGGCCTTGGAGTTCCAGTCTGACGGCACGATTGATGCAGTGGCTGTAGTTTCATAGATACCATGAAGCTTTTAGTTGTCCTGAGTCCGACACAGAAGTCTTTTTGGTAACAATAAGAAAACCATAGAGGAGAGGATCCTTGTGAAAGAAGTTTTTTAGGGGAAAGACTTCAAAGAAACTGGCTGACAGCCAATATATACAGTATACAGGAATTCTTTGGTGGAGGGCCGAGCTCAAGAGTGATTGAATTGGTGAATGAAACTCATACTTGGGCCTCAGATCCGAAAAAAGAGTCAAAATGGTGGATTGACTAAGACATGTTTTATGAACAAAGCCATTAAACAATAAATATTGAATACTTAATTGCTTTTACAATTAAGATAGATATATTTCCATCATTTCTATGTTACCTATCTCAATATACCTGCCACATAATATGACATTACTCTATCATTAAGTAAATGATTAATTAGTACCAACTTAATTATAAGGTGGTTAACATAATATCTTTAGTTACCTACTACTACTAATTGCTCATCATTTTGCATAGTATCAAGTATGTTTGATATTAAAAACTAATTAAAAATAAGAGTAGGTACATAAGTAATAATTAATTATTAACATACCATCACGCCTGTATTCCCCGAAGGGTTAGGCAGAGGCGTACTAATGTACACCCACAGTTCGCCGGTATGTTTAGGTCCCATGTAATAGGGGGCGAGCCTATTGCCATTAACCGGGCACAAATTCCTAACTCCGAGCTGCTACTGGGAATTTCATAGAAAAACCCAATAACACTTTGCTCGACCTGGGAATCGAACCCAGGACCTCTAGCGTAGCAGTCGCGCTCAGGACCACTTGGCTAATGAGGCAGTTAATAATTAATTATTCTGTGTCAAAGACGATGTATTAGCAACACAGTGGGAGAGCCTTGCTTCAGCACGAATGGGCCGGCTTGACCGGAGTGATACCACGGCCTCACAGAAAACCGGCGTGAAACAACGCTTGCGTTGTGTTTCGCTGATTGAGTGAGGATACCGGAGGCCCAAACCCTTTTTGAGGCCGGCAAGGCACTAGTGACTCTTCTGGTGTTGCGGGTGTCCATGGGCAGCGGTAATCGATTACCATCAGGCGACCCGACTGCACGTTTGCCCCCCAATCCCATAAAAAACAATATTTCCAAGAAATCTCTTTTACTAAAATGTAAAGAGCATTATCCTCGATTTTTGGCAGCTCGCCAACCTCAGTTACTCACTACTGATGTTTCCATGAAAAGCCAAAATTCTGAATAAGTGATAGACGCTTGAAAGACGCTCTTGTTTCACAGTATAAACTGACAGACGAATAAATTATTATAACATTTTATATTTTTTTGGGTTCCGTAACGTATAGAGGGAACAAGATTTAGGGTCAGTTTTTTGATCCGTAGTCAAACTGGCCATTACCATTTGTAAGTTTAACTATGGTTATCTCGTCAACTCGTTATATCGAGCTATTATGTTTTTCGATGTTTATGTTGGCTACAGTCAAACTTGGTTTGTTGGTTGATTAAACTATCCGCACTCCAACGTTGGGTGGTTTGGTCACTATTTTTAACAATTGGTTGAGTTAACTACGGATAAAAAAATGGCTCTTAGTTCGTTACAATTTACATTGGATTTTTTTTATTTATTAAACAGTACAATCATATCATACTTTTTAGAACAATATATTACAGAGTAGGTATATAATTATGTATCTCTGATATGTATGTATATATGATATGTATGTATATACCGCGGTGTCGGCATCGATACAGACCACTACGTGGTAATAACACATATATATGGTCTCTTTAAACGATGGCGACACCAAGTGCGTGAACCTTCGAGTGTAAGTTGTTTGGAACGAATAAAAGTAGAAAATTTGCAAGAGAAGAGTGTTCAAGATGAGTATGTAAAGAAACTGCGAGAAAGGTTTGATGGCTTGGAAGAGAAAGATGAGATTGAAGAAATGTGGATGGAACTTAAGGAAGGAGTAGTGGACGTTGCCATCAAGGTATGTGGGACGGCGAAAAGGCGAAAAGGAAGAATGCAAAAGAATGCGTGGATGGATCAAGAGGTACAGAAGGCTGTGCGTGAAAAGAAAAAAGCGTGGCTGGATTGGTTGGCAACAAAAGCTAACCGAAGGATGCAAAAGGCAACGCAAGAGGAATTAAGTGAAGCAAGAAAAGAATATAAAAGGTTAAAAGGAATAGTTAAGGAAGTTGTCCGAAAAAAGAAAGATGAACAAAAGGATGAGTTTGATAGGAGGCTTACTGATAATTTCCAGTCCAATGTAAAGTTGTTCTGGAAATCCGTACGAACAGCTCGGGGGAAAATCGAGGCCTCGGAGCTGAATAAAATCAGAGGCAATGATGGAAGCATTATAAAAGTAGAAGAATGTGTGTTGGAAAGATGGAAAGAGTATTTTGAAAGTCTGTTTGAAAGAGAAGTGACACTGGACCAAGTTCAGACATGTTACGGAAACGCAAGTGAGGATGAAAATGAAATAAGCACGGATGAGATTGTGAAAGCGCTGAAAAGAATGAAATTAGGTAAGGCTGCAGGGTATGATAGAGTATCAGTCGAAATGCTGAAGGCTGGGCGGAGCATAGTGTCCAGTCTGTTGTACCACCTTTTTAATTTGTGTTGGAGGAACGGCCGTGTACCGGGTGATTGGTGCAAGGCTGTAATTGTACCACTATACAAGGGAAAAGGGTCACAACAGGACTGCAAAAATTACCGCGGAATCAGTCTCCTCAGTGTTGTCGGCAAACTCTATGCTAAAGTGTTGATTGAGCGAGTTAGGAATGACACAGATGAGAAAGTTTGGGATGCACAAGCAGGATTCAGAAAGGGAATGGGATGTACGGACCAGGTCTTCTCTTTACGATGCATAGCCGAAAAATGTTTGGCGAAAAACCAAAAGGTCTATTGCGCTTTCGTGGATTTGGAGAAGGCCTATGATAGAGTGAGGAGGAATGAACTGTGGTCAGCATTATCTATGCATGGGGTGAATGGTAGCCTGATTCGAGCACTGAAATCTCTCTATGAAGATTCCAGTGCTTGTGTTAGGATAAACGGGACATACACTGAATGGTTTAACATCGAGAAAGGTGTTAGGCAGGGATGTGTAGCGTCACCGTGGCTTTTCAACCTATTCATGGATAATTGTTTGACGAATTTGAAAGAGAGTGAATGTGGATTGAAAATGAATGAGTTACTAATCAAATGTCTTCTCTACGCTGATGACCAAGTCATACTTGCGTCGTCAGTAAAGGAGTTACAGGAGATGGTAACTATTATGCATGGAGCTTTGAAAAGAAAAGGAATGAAAATAAACGTAAGCAAGACGAAAGTTATGGTATTTGAAAGAGATGATAGCGTGACAGATTGCAATATTGTGATTGAAGATGAAAAAGTTGAACTAGTGAATGAGTTTACATATTTAGGAAGTGTGTTCACAAAAGACGGAAAGTGTGAAAGTGACATAGAAAGGACAGTGAATGCTGGAAACAGGGTGAACGGAGCGTTGCATGCTTTTATGAGGAGTCAGAAAGTGTCCAAGAGGGCACGTTTGGCTGTTCATGGAGGCGTGTTAGTACCGACACTAATGTATGGTAGTGAAAGTTGGGTGTGGCAGAAGAAGCATAAAAGTAGAATAAATGCAGTTGAGATGAGAGCTTTGAGAAGTATGATTGGAGTGAAATTGAGTGACAGGATAAGAAATAGTGTGATAAGGGAACGTTGTGGTGTGAATGAAGATGTAGTGACTAAAATCGAGAAAGGTATGTTGAGATGGTTTGGTCATGTTGAAAGAATGAGTGAAAGGAGACTGACTAAACAGATATACGAGAGTCAAGTGAATGGGAATGTAGGAAGGGGAAGGCCTAGGCGAACGTTCCGAAATCAGGTTGAGGACGTTTTGAAAAATGGCTTGGTCAAGAGTACCCTAAACCGACGTTCATGTATGAAAAGATTGATGAGTGTGGATGAAGCTAAAGAGGTATGTCAGAATCGTAGCAAGTGGAAGTCTGTAGTCTCTGCCTACCCCTACGGGAAAGAGGCGTGACTTTATGTATGTATGTATGTATGTATGTATATCTTACGGTGTAGAAAACATGGACCAGTTCAGCAAAATGTTAAATTATTATAAAATTTTAAATTAAATTATTTGAATGATCCCAACTTTAATGTACTTGATTATAAAAAAACTAGTAGCCTGACGGCTGCTGAATAATGATGAAATGGTTTTATGACCTAGCCAGTCTAACTCACCCATATAAAGATTTTTTTCCAAAGGGTAGAGAAACATCCCGCTCTTTGATAAAATTTAACTAAACATGTCATCACAAGTTGACATCACAAGTCGAAAGTCAGCAGTTTGTGAACATACCCTAGACAAGACCCAGCGTTTATCAAAGTGGTTTATCAAATCTGATGTAGTCAGATTTGATAAACCACAAGTCCTCGCAAAAGAAAACCGATTCCTACCCAGGATGATTCGTGAGGCTATTGAAATAAAAAAACACCCAAATTTCAATAGAGAAGATGGTTGGGTCTTACCAGCTGCTTGGAATCCCATTATAGAATCTATAAAATCTAAATCCAAGCCCAAAACTGCAAGACCAAAGGATACGGTGAGTTCGTTCTGCGTGAATCGGATCGCTAATAATTAACAAAAATGTAAGGTAGCTGTTAGTAATTTTAACATCAAGACGTCCAACACCTCAGTCTGCCCGTGACCATGGATGCTGTAAAGGATCCGAAACGTCGGGAACAAAATAATATCCGTAAAAAGTAGTTTCATTTCAATGTCTAATATTCGCGTAAGTGTCAGAAATCAGTATTATACTATCGTGTTATTATATAACTACGGAACCACACATTTGCCCGGGTTTTCTTGTGTTCCGTTCGTATTGAGCTGAAGTGATGATTGACGGCACTGAATTAGATGGGAAACGAATTGAAGGTCGCATTGAGTAGTTAAACACATTCGCTATGGTACTTTAGAGAGGGGTCATGTGAGGGCATTGGGAAGGTAAGAAATAACATAATATCATTCCCCGAAGGATTTGTCAGAGGTGTTGGTACTAATGAACACCCACAATATGTTTAGGTTCAATGGTAGGCCTATTGCCATTAACCGGGCGAAAATTGATTCTGGGAATTGCTAACTGAGAATTTCATACCGGATAACACTTTCCTCGACCTGAGAATCAAAAACCTAGAACTTCAAGCGTAGCAGCCGCGTTTTAGGACCACTTGACTGCTTATGCAATTTTGAGAATTTTCTACACAAAATTTCATGTTAGGTAACGTGCGAGATTGGACATGGAATAATACTTTAGTTTGTAAAGCACCAATTAGTAATGTACCTGGTTAATTGGTCATTAAGGTGACTGCTCTTGGACATCTATGAAACAGTGAGACTAGTTTGAAAACATTCAATTTTTCAAGAACACCGGCGTGAAACAACGCTTTCGTTGTGTTTCGCCGAGTGAGTGAGGTTACCGGAGGCCCAAACACATAAAAAAAGGCGGGCAACGCACTTGTGACTCCTCTGGTATTGCGGATTATTTAGCATAAGAGTTGGCCATAAAAAGCTATAGGTGCTATACTAATTATTAAAAAAAACCTTGATTTTCTCCATCGTCGGTGCATTTACAAACACAAACTATCACACACACAAACACCCAGACCCGTAACAACTACCTGTAGATTATACAAATATTTGTTCCGTGCGGGGTTCGTACCCACAACGCTTAGCGCAGAAGCCGATCGCTCAACCGTTACTGCAAACGTGCCGTGGCAACTATTATGCATGTTATTACTAAGTTGCGAGCCACAGAGTCATTGCCAGCGACCTTTACTGTAACCTTTGTATCAATTATCTTTGATTAGCAATTATTAATTGATCATGCAATTCCTGACCTTCTTTATACTATCGTGGTTCTCATTCATTCAGCTCGGGAACAGCCCGTATCTACACTACACAGAAATTTTCCGATATCATTACCAACTCCTTGAGTATGACCTTTGTAATAGGGTTCTCTTTGTGTTCATACGTGGTGTACAGGTAAATTATGGCAACTCTAGACGCAATATAACATAAAATACCATCACGCCTGTATTCCCCGAAGGGTTAGGCAGAGGCGTACTAATGTACACTCACAGTTCGCCGGTATGTTTAGGTCCCATGTAATAGGGGGCAAACCTATTGCCATTAACCGGGCACAAATTCCAAACTCTGAGCTGTTACTGGGAATTTCATAGAAAAACCCAATAACACTTTGCTCGACCTGGGAATCGAACCCAGAACCTCAAGCGTAGCAATCGCGCTAAGGACCACTAGGCTAATGAGGCAGTTAGCAATTATTAATTATCATGCAATTTCTGACCTTCTTTATACTATCGTGTTTCTCATTCATTCAGCTCGGGAACAGCACGTATCTACACTACACAGAAATTTTCCGATATCATTACCAACTACTTAAGTATGACCTTTGTAATAGGATTCTCTTTTCTCAGGGTGTATAGGGAAATTATGGCAACTCTAGACGCAATAATTATCTATACTCTATACTAATATATAAAGCTGAAGAGTTTGTTTGCTTGAACGCGCTAATCTCGGGAACTACTGGTCCGATTTGAAAAAATCTTTTAGTGTTAGATAGCCCATTTATTGAGGAAGGCTATATCATCACGCTACGCGGACGAAGTCGCGGGCAGAAGCTAGTCTATACTAATATATAAAGCTGAAGAGTTTGTTTGTTTGTTTCTTTGTTTGCTTGAACGCGCTAATCTCAGGAACTACTGGTCCGATTTGAAAAATTCTTTCAGTGTTAGATAGCCTATTTATTGAGGTGTTCGTACGAGGACTGGGGCCGATAAAGTAAGGTGTTTTCCAAGGCAAGGAATACCCTCCTGTGCCTTGGATAACATCTGTGTTAAGACTGATCACCCATCATGATCCACGGCCTGACCGCTGCAAGTGGGGCTTAACCTTGCAGTTTGATCCGCGCAGTTATTACTTAGCTACGACCCTCTTTATAATATTTAATATTTCATCATAACCGCCTCGTTAGTCCAGTGGACCCAAGTGCGACTGCTACGCTAGAGGTCCTGGGTTCGATTCCCAGGTCGAGCAAAGTGTTATTGGGTTTTTCTATGAAATTCTCACTAGCAGCTCGAACTTTGGAATTTGTGCCCGGTTAATGGCAATAGGTTCGCCCCCTACATACCGTGGGTGTACCTTAGTACACCTCTGCCTAACCCTTCGGGGAATACTGGCATGATGGCATGTACTATTAACCATATTATATATTACTAGCTTCTGCCCGCGGCTTCACTCACGTGAAGCTATATCAGGAGTAAAAATGAAACACCAACATTGATGATCTCTTCTTTGTATGGGATGCATCTCATCTATACATCAGGGAGGTCAAGCTGTAACTCAGGATTCGCTTAGTTAATTGAGATAAGAAGTTCACCAGTTTTTAAGTTGGAGCATATACTTTCTAACAGTGATAATAAAATTAAAATCTATTCAGTAGTTTTTGCTCCAACCCGTAACAAACAGACAAACAGACAAGAATTTTAAAAATCACATTTTCGGTTTCGGGGACGTTTATATACCATAACCCACGTGTTTTTTTTTTAAATATCTTCAATGTACAGACACAGCTTTTTTACTATTTTATAATAGTAGAGAGAGAAGAAGATACATACATACGATACATACATTAACATAACCAAACCCATCACGCTTGTATTCTCGGAAGGGTTAGACAGCGGTAAGACCAGCAGGTTAGAACAAACTAAACTATTTATTTTTTTGTATTCAATTTAATTTTTTTTCACCAATCTGTAAAAAGTATCGCTATCAAATTCGTTGCAGAAGCTATAACGTCCCCTAAATCCACTTCCTTTCTCATGCAACGGGATAAAAAAAACAACTGTTCTTACATTCATGTTGATCCCCCTAAAAGAATAAAATCGCTCCACGGTTTCCCATGGGTATCGTGAGCGAGTTTATGGGGTTCAGTCATGCACCTGTGCTACCATACTAATATAAAAAAAATAACCAGCCGATGTCTGTATACATGCGATATTTAAGAAAAAAATAATATGAGGTGTCTTTATGAGTCTAATGGAAGGAATGTTTCCGATTTCAAAAATACTTTCACCGTTAGGCCCACTTGCACCAACTTCTTAAATGAAATTTTTATGAAAAATTGTGTTTAAATTCAATTTAAACATGTTTAAAAAGTTGGTGCAAGTGGGCCTTAGAATGCTACATTAAGTATTACTGAGCAAAATATATTGTTAATCGAGTTAGACATGACGTGACTTTAGGTCGCGAGTAAAGCCGCGAGAAACAGCTAGTATTAGGAGAAAGAAAAAAGAAAGAAAATAAGAAAGACATTAAACATATTTATTAATAGATATAACTATCTTCTGCCCGCGGTTTCGCTCGCTTGAAGCTCAAAAACCAACAGTGATAATCTCTTCTTTGTATGGGTCTCTATACATTAGAGAGGTCAAGCTGTATCTCTTGTTCCGTTTAATTATTTGAGATAAGAAGTATAACAGTTTTTAAGTTGGAGCACATTGTATACTTTCTAACAGTGATAATAAATTAAAATGTATTCAGTAGTTTTTGCGCCAACCCGTAACAAACAGACAAGTATTTTAAAAATCACATTTTTGGGTTCAGAGACATTTATATGGCTGTACCCTAACCCACATGTTTTTTTTAAATATCTTCAATGTACAGACACAGCTTTTTTACAATTTTATAATAGTAGAGATGAAGAAAGAAAGAAAAACTAACGTCAAGTGAAAGTTATTATTATTTTTCTTTCTATTATATGATGGGTACATTTTTTTTTATAGGATAGGGGAGCAAACGAGCAGACGGATCACCTGATGGTAAGCGATAACCGCAGAACATGGACACCCGCAACACCAGAGGAGTCACAAGTGCGTTGCCCTACTTTTAAAAGGGTTTAGGCCTCCGGTAACCTCATTCACTCGAAACACAACGCAAGCGTTGTTTCACGCTGGTTTTCTGTAAGGCCGAGGTATCACTCCGGTCGAACCGGCCGAAGCATGGCTCTCCCACGTACATAGTTGAACAGTTTAATAACTTAAGCTTTAATTACTGAATTATAATTATGATTTTAACAGTATAATAGGTATGTTAACCAGTCTGTCTGACGTAGGTAATTATTATTCCAAGCGGAAATGTTTTTGAAATGATCGTTGTTCTAAATAAAACAAAAATAATAGTACCTAGATGTTATTACGAACGCTGGGGGTGGTTGCCGTGACGTACTCTCTCCCTCCTTCCCCCCGAATATGCGCACAGATTTACGGAACTGACGCAGGGCCGTCGCTGTGTGACGTCACAGGATATTTAGCTAATTGTTCTGTGAAATTCTTTATTTATGACTAGGCTAGAAATTCGAGTGTTTGTTATTGCTTGAATAAAACATGATCTATGTATAATCAACCCGTTATTGTATCTCACTACATAAGACTACTACATAAGAGTTCCCGGATTCGATTCCCAGATCGAGCAGTCTTAGATTCTATGAAATTCCCAGTAGCAACTCGGAGTTTGAATTTGTACCCGGTTAGGCGATAGGCATATTACATGGAACTTTAACAAGTTGTACATTAGTATAACTCTGCCTAACCATTCGGGGAATATAGGCAAGATGTTTACAAGCTGTCGAGAAAGCTGGTGAATCTAACCAGAAGACGCAGGTTCAAATGCTGCCTGCGAGTGGAATATTTCCTTCACTAAAATACCTTTATAATCTTAGCATGAAAAATACAAAAAAAAACAAAAAGATAAGCATATGCCTACTTAACTGGTGAAATCAGTTAGACTCGTTTACTGGAAACGGACGGACGTGTATCGCATCGCGCTGTGTATATTGACATTCTTGCAATTTGTAGTGCTGTGATTGGTTGCTTTTGGTATTTTCGATTCCTTGTTACTCTTGTGGTGTTATAACCTATGGTCTACGCCCACTGGGAGGAGTTAAAGCAGGATAGAACATTTTTGTCGGCTCCTACATTGAATGAGTGTTGAAATAAATTTGAGAAACTCATTTAAATAAACGTAAAAAGTTTTGCGTTTGGCTGGGCTCGAACTTGCGTCGCCGGAGCATCGGAGGCGGCGCCTGTACGCGCTGGGCTAAGTAAACATCTGGCCGCACGCACGAAATAACCCATCTGTATCGACCGCAAGGAGCTTCACTGAATTATTTGCTTGTCTAGCCATTACGCAGAGCAACAATGCCTTGCACTTTGCGATCACCCCCCCAAAATTCCTCTACCGCGTTGCTTGAGACTCACTCAGAGCCAGATCTGTCCTCTGGCGCATCTGTTTCTGGATTGAACATCGGTGATAAAATGGACAACGTAACAACTCGGCAGAGCAAGAAACGATTCAGAGGTGATGATGAGTGCACGGAGACTGATAGATTCGAGGATTTGAAGAATATGTTGCAGTCATGGAAAAATGATCAAGATGTTGTCCTCAACAAAATAGTTGCAGAAGTTTCTGAATTGAAACAACAAAATCTCAATATCCAGAAATCATATACTGAGATTGAAAAGTCAATTCAGTTTTTTAACTTGAGCTATGAGGAGATGAAGGCTCGTCTGGAAAACCTGGAAAGTGAACATAGAGATAATGTTAAACGCTTGAACGACATGGCTAACAGTGGGAATGCACAGGCTTTGACAAAACTTGAGGCTAAGATTGAGGCGATGGAGCAGCAGGCACGCTCATGTAACATAGAAATCTGCAATTTACCAGAAAAGCGAAACGAAAATTTGTTCGCCATCGTGGATTCCATAGGCTCCGCTATTAACCTGCCCGTGTCTCATAATGACATCATATCGATACATAGAGTACCACGCGCGCAACAACATGAACATAAACCTAAAAATATTATAATCAAATTTAGAACACGTATTATACGTGATAATATTCTTAGTGCCTATCGTCAAAAGAAGGGCCTAAAATCTGATCAGTTGGGAGTCTCTGGTGCCCCCTTACACGTATATTTGAATGAACATTTAACCCTAAATAATAAAGCATTATTTCGAGAAGCTAAGAAAATTGCAAATCAAATTGGTTTTAAATACGTTTGGATTAGAAATGGGACAGTACTTGTACGGGAGCGGGATGGATTATCATCGTTTGCTATACGTTCTGGGGAGGATCTTAAAAGGATTGTTATTAGTGAGAAGAAGTGTACTGAAAACCCAGATTCCTAGCTATACCTATGTTCACACAGTTTGTTTGCATATCGATACTAAGCATCGCTTTTATTCCTTTAATGTATTAATATTATGGTTGTTTGATAGGTTTATAAGTTTGGTTAATGCGTATGTCAGTCTCAGATGTTATTTTTATCTCTTGCCTACTTGCTTATGCCATTGGTTGTCATTGCTTAAGGTTCAAAAACTCTTAAATTTTAATCTCGACTTTCTATGTTGCGTACGATTGAATTTTCTTGTGCTATTCAAACATCTATGTATAATATTGGAAACCACCTTGAAGTACAAACACTTTAGAAAACTTAAACTAATTTGTAATTCGGGCTTATCTGTAACTTATCATAAATATCTATTGGACGCTAAACGTTACATAATACAGATTTATTACATTAGTGTTATTAATGGCTACTAACAACATTACGTTTTACTACCAGAATTGTAGAGGTACTCGTACAAAGTTACAAACGCTTTATATGAACATATTGAGTAACTCTTATGACGTTATCGTACTAACCGAAACTTGGCTTATTCCTGATATCCGTGACAGTGAATTTGTTGATGATCGATATATTGTCTTTAGATGTGACCGTGACCGCGTCGCGACGAATAAAAAAGATGGAGGTGGTGTTTTAATTGCTGTGCTTCGTGAATTACGGGCGACAATATTGACAACACGATTCTTTTACTCTGAATTTGAACAGGTATTGGTACAGTTGCCTGCCACCCAGCAGCACATGCGTCATATTATTGGTGTCGTGTATATACCTCCAGCGTCTCGCGCAGAAATATATGAGCAATACCTAGATATGCTGCAAAGCTTAGCTAATAATCCTAATTGTAACTCATATCACTTCTTTGGTGACTATAACTTACCTGAGATTGACTGGGTGCAACAAGGCAACCACGCCACTGCGCGTCACACGGACTCTATGGGACGTATATTACTTAATTTTGTAAATATTATAAATGGTTTACAATTTAACTACTCGAAAAATAGTTTAGGGCGTGTACTAGACTTGATTATCTCTAACGCGGACCCTCAAATGGTGCCCTGCAATATCCTGGTGAATCCCGATAGCCTTCACCCTCCTTTTTCTATATTAACTCACCTAGATGTGCATTTCAAACCCATGAAATGTCATCCGGTTCGTAGGTATAACTTTCACAAAGCAAACTACGATTGCATCAATCACGATTTGGGCAATGTAGATTGGGAAGAGTCACTCTCTCATTATTCTTCTGAGATGGCTGTTGATTTTTTTTATGAAACTATATATAGAGTTATCAGGTCACATATTCCATTAACTCATACTAAAAACTCAAAATTTCCGATCTGGTTTACACCCTCTTTAATAAAAATATTTAAAACTAAAGAACATGCCTGGATTAAGTGGAAGAATTATGGTAATCACTCTGACTATGTGCATTTTTCAAATTATCGCAAATTGTTTCATAGTGAGACCGCTAAATGTTATAAGAGATATATGACAGCTGTCGAAGACAGTATTCCTAAATCTGTTAAATATTTTTGGTCGTATGTCTCTTCTAAGAAGGGCAAAGCTAAGTACCCTGCTAATATGTTTTACAAAAATGCTTCTTCCGATGACCCCAAGGAAATATGTAATTTGTTTTCAACTTTCTTTTGCTCTGTATACGAACCCTCTACCTTTGACCCAGACCAATGGCAACCGTCTAATTGCTATGAAGACAATTCGCCATGTATCTCTGACATTTATTTGCCAAAGGAATCAATACGTACAGCATTGAGGTCACTGGATTCTTCTAAAGGAGCTGGACCAGATGGCATACCACCTTCCTTCTTCATAAGAACATCTAATCATCTGTCTTCTGCATTACATATAATTTTTAATAAATGTTTGAAAGATGGGGTCTTTCCTACTGTTTGGAAACGAGCCTCGATCACCCCTGTGTACAAGAGTGGTGATAAAAAGAATGTCGAGAATTACCGGCCTATTTCCATTCTCTCCACTTTGTCGAAGGTTTTTGAACGACTTGTGCACAGTGCACTATATCCTCATATCCGTCATCTTATCATACCAGAACAACATGGTTTCGTCAAACGTCGCTCTACCACTACTAACCTCATGACTTTTGTGAACTATCTCTTTGAAAATATGGACCGCCGGGTACAGGTTGACGCTATTTACACGGATTTTCAGAAAGCCTTTGACAAGGTGGATCACACCCTGCTAATGGAAAAAATTGCCTTTAATGGTATACGCGGCAATCTTCTTAGATGGTTTGCTTCATATATTTTCAATAGGACTCAAAAGATTGTCATAAATGGGCATGAATCTGACTCTATAGTTGTTAAATCTGGGGTACCACAAGGATCAGTATTAGGTCCTTTTCTCTTTGTTTTGTTCATTAATGACGTTAAATATTGTTTTGTCAACTCACATTTCTTGATGTTTGCAGACGATATGAAAATTTATAACACCTGTAAAAATATTCGTGACTGCTATCATTTACAACAGGACCTTGATAGATTTTATGGTTACTGTCTCAAAAATAAACTCTTTCTTAGTCTTCCCAAATGTTACTCAATTTCTTTTACCAAAAATATAAATCAGATCAAATATAATTATTCAATAAATAATATGAGTCTTAATAAGGTTCAATCTGTCCGCGATTTAGGGGTTACCCTTGACTCTAGTCTGCATTTTGATATTCATATTGATAATATAGTTAAAAAAGCCTTTCAAATGTATGGACTAGTGATGCGATTTTCAAGTAACTTTGTGCGACCCTCGACATTCTTAATATTATATAAAAGCCTGATTCGGTCGCAATTAGAATACGCCGTTCAAATATGGGATCCTCTATATGATAAGTACAAAGATAGGCTCGAAATGGTTCAGAAGAAGTATCTACGTACTATGAATTATAAATGCTATCGTCCTAAAGTCTCCTATGAACAATTACTCAAACGTTATAATGTTCCGAGCTTGGAATCCAGACGGTTACTTCTGGGTGTAATGATGCTACATGGTATATGTAATAATAGATTCGACTGCATTCCTTTATCAAACAGTTTACATTATATAGTACCTAGATCTGTCATATATCGTGGGGTGCGTGTACCTCGACTATTCCACACCAATTCATGCAAGACTAACGCTGGGGTGCGCGTGCCTCTTCGTCACCTCGTTGACACATATAACACTCACTTTATGGAGCTGGATATATTTGCTTTTTCCAAATATCGTTTCAAGGCAAGAGCAATAGAATTACTAACTTCTTAAGTGTAACCTTTCTATCTTTAATTCTTTATATTTCTTATATTTTACACAGTCTTTTATGAGGCACACTGTCTGTTTTCTTTTAACTTCTTTTTTTGTGAATTCGTGGACAATGGTGTGGGTTACATGTGTAGAAATATAAATATGGAACAGATTATGTATAACATTTTCTAAGTATTATGTTAATATAAGAATCTTTAGTTAAGCTTGGCATGTAACTGTTTTTTGTCCCTAACAAATAAAATAAAATAAAATAAAATAAAGAAATTCAAAAGTACCTATTCTATCGATGTCGATGGTTTCATGTTCACACCACTAGAAAGGTGTGCGCGGAATACGTTGCGCAATTGCATCGGCAGTCATCTCGGCGGCGGCGAGTCGGGGCTCTTCGTAGCAGGGGGCGGGGACGTCAATAACCCTGCGCTACGCCGTAGTCTGGCCGAGAGGTCGCCAGCTCAAATTTGAACTTGTTGAACCTTTGCGGTAATTCATTATGTGCGTAGCACTTTTACAGGTTAAAGGGTTAATAATATATGATTACAGTGTTATTGTAGGTATTCTAGCACAGCTGTGTATTTCTAGATTTTTATCGATCTCGTGTTTCCATAATTATGAAATCATTAGTTCTATGCATCTTTTCAATCACAAAAAAGTCGACTAGATGTCTACACGGCTAAATACAAGTGCTTACGAAAGTAAATCGTATGTTTTTTACGATCGTATAAAAATACTTCTCGAGTAGGTACTACTCAGAAACTGGGAGGAATATCCCACGGATTGGTTACATTATATTTTTCTAATCTTATGATTTATAGGTTTGTGAGATTGAGTTAGAAACCCTTATCGCAATATTCATGGTCAGTTGCAATTGAAATAAATATACACCATGTGAACGATCGTAAAAATACACTATGATACATCTTTTAACAGAAACCAGTGTTGCCAGTCCAGTCGGACTGGGCTTAGGTATTCTCTTAAAATAAAATTACTATTGCTATTCTAAGAAATAAAAAAGATACCAGAAGGACCATTCTGATGATTGAAATTGGTCTAGAATTTAGTTCTAAAGTTCCTAGTTAGTCACAATACAGGTAATATATGTTACCTCATTAGAATAGGGGTCTTAAGCGCGACTGCGACGCTAGAGGTCCTGGGTTCGATTCCAGGCAAAGTCCTATGTGGGTTTTTTTGAAAATTTCAGTTCGCCGGTATGTCTAGGTCCCATGTAATAGAGAACAAATCCCAAATTCCGACCTGCTACTGAGAATTTTATAGAAAAACCCAAAAACACTGGCCATAAAGAGGGGTGAGTGGCCTTGGGGTATGACTACTGGACTGCCATGCCATGGTCTCAAGTTCGAACACAAGGCACGCACCTCGGACTTTTCTTAATCATGTGCGTATTAATAATTAATTATAATTATCACTCGCTTACAACGGTGCAGGAAAATATCGTGAAGAAACCTGTATCCCTGAGAGATTTTCTCGACGCCGTGTGAAGTCTGCCAACCCGCATTAGGCAAGCGTGGTGAACTATAGCCTAATCCCTCGAGAGGAGACCCGTGCCCAGCAGTGGGACATTATATGGGTTGATTATGTTATGTTATGTTATATTCTATGTAAAGGATCAATACATTAGTCCTACTTTTGACCCCACCCCATGTATGTGTCAAACCAGCCATATTTATCTCTATAAGGCTACGAAAGAATCTCGGCTCCACCGTGGCTAGACATCCTCCCACAATACTGGTGACTTTAAAAGTTTAGTAGTTTCTTACGTAATGTAGCCGGGATCTGAATATATTTTGTTATCTCTTATAGAAACGAATAGGTACCTATTTAAGGACATTTGGGGGTTATATAAATATACCTATAGTAATCGCAGCGATATGGGCACGGATATTATTTCTGAAAAGTAATTCTAAATTCAGGTATTTAAAAATGTTCAAATTTAAATTGGATCTATAACAAGCTCGGGTCTTGGGGTCCGAGTGCTCGTCTCCTTTATAAAGAACTTTCAAGGAGACTAGTCGACAATTCGCGTGACCAGAGGGCTGGTTTGTTTCTAGGGGAGCGTATAAGCATTGCCATTCAACGTGGCAATGCTGCCAGCCTTCTGGGCACGTTACCAGACGACAGTGATGACGATGAATACTTTTACGCGTAGCCGCGCCGCAGTTTTTTTAGTTTTAGTTTATATATATATTGTAATATGTTTATATATATATGTTTATGTAATTTATGTAAATAGTGAAGTATATAGTGTAATAGGTTTTAGTTTTTTCTTAACGAATAAATACTTTTGTCCCCATCATTAAAAAAAATACAAATGTATGTATCTAATGATATTCTACAACGAAATAAACGTCAAACGTGAACAAATTAGATTCAATTGAGCACGAAGATTGACCCTAAGTGGATTGTGACGTTTATGTTACTGAAACTGAAAAATAAATTATACTTCGAAGGTTTTTTGGTACCGGACACAATGATTAAATAGTTTACAAAAGATATGTATGATAGGCTTGTTATTTTTAAGTAGGTATCAGTTATGGGTTTCATAGAAAAAGTCTTTGATTACGACGGGTAGAAAAGAAGCGGCGGTAGCCTAATAGCCAGGGCGTCGGACTTGCGATCATGTGGTTGCCGGTTCGAAACCCACCCATTGCATTATCGATGTAAACCCACTCGTAACACAAGCATTTACTACCAGTAATGTGCAACTTACATGGCTAGTAACCTTTTTTCTTAAAAAAAATCCTTCAACGGGTGCTGGTGACTATATAGTCACCTTGTATATAGCTTGACGAGTTCTCCTTTGTTCTATAAGCCACAGTCGGACAATATCGAGGAAATAGTGATATCTAATTAGGCCTCAATGACTTCCTGTCTCCAACCTGCTTTGAGAATTAATCTAGTTCAAGGCAGCGAAATTGGGGACGTTCTCACAACAGGCCGAGCACCCTAAACCGACGATCATGCATGAGGAGGTTAATTATAACGTAGATGAAGCGAAACTGGTGTGCCAGGATCGCAGCAAGTGGAAATCTATAATCTCTGCCTATCACTATGGAGACAGGTGTAAAAATATTTTTTTTAATTATTTTTTTTAAAGCTTACTCGCAATGTGCGTCACACATTACTAGTATTCTTGTTAACCCCTCGTGCTAAGCTAAAATGCTTGTGTTACGAGTGGGTTCACGTCGGTAGTGCAATGGGTGGGGTTCGAACCGGCAACCACATGATCGCAAGTCCGACGCCCTAGCCATTAGGCTACCGCCGCTTTAAAAATATGTACCTAGGTTACATGTAGGTATGTGTGAGGCAACGGGTTCAAGGACCTATCAGTAGACGGATTTTTTAAGCTGATATTGGACGGTCAAAGGTGAAGTCAATGAATTTTGGAGGTAGACGCGAAGGTCGGTAGACTGTGTCGTTGGTTGAACTCAATAAGAGGAGGCTAATTGACGAAGATTGATGTGAAATATCTAGCGCGACTTAAAATACTAAAACATGTCTAGTTAACTGCCTAAATGCGACTGCTACGATAGAGGTCCTGGGTTTGATTCTCAGGTCGAGCAAAATGGTATAATAATATGAAGTTTGGAATTTGTGGCCGGTTAGCGGCAATAGTTTCGCCCCCTATTAGATAATAGAGGCGGGATGATCTTCAAATTGACAACAGTCAGTTAATACTTATACTAATTATATTTATATACTAACTACCTTTTGCCCGCGGCTTCGATCACGTGAAGCTATATAAGGATTAGAAATGGATTCCAAAAATAATAATTTAATCTTAGACCAACAGTGATGATCTCTCCTTTGTATGGGTTCTATACATCAGAGAGGTCAAGCTGTATCTAAGGATCTGTGAGATAAGAAGTATACCAGTTTTTAAGTTGGAGCACATACTTTCTAACAGTGATAACAAAATTAAAATCCATTCAGTAATTTCTGGGTTCGGAGACGTTGATATACCCTAACCCATTTGGTTTTAAATATATTCAATGTACGAACACAGATTCTTTACGATTTTATAAAGTAGAGAAGAAGATAATGTGATCTGAATTTTTGCACTTACAATACTACAAATACCTACAGGTTCCAGCTACAGAAACTCGGACAAAGTTATTACTATAGGTAAGTATCTAAGCCGTCCATGAACAGACAGACAGACTTCCCGAGCTACACAGGAGACACATTTCAATACAATTCAAGCGACCTTTATCTACATTCAAAGACAATCAACCTATCACAATGCAATGACTCGCATTGTTTCTGAGATAATTACGTTGACAGACTGATGGACGCATAACTCCTTAGTTGTTTAAAGTACAGAGAAGAATGAAAAGCTAGTCTATGTTGGTAATTTTGAAAGATTACAACAACAAAATTTACAACACATACAACAAATTTTATAACACTGACTCCTAAGTCACAGGTTTCCCTTGTTTAGGAGACAGGGTTTCAACTACATATCTAAGCTACCCTAATTATTTAACTCATTAAGTAGGTACTTCGTAAATTCGTAAAGAAATATTTATTTATTTAATCTTGAAATGGTACTTATCATTTCAGGATTTTTAGACGTGGGAGAGCCATGCTTCGGCACGAATGGGCCGGCTCGACTGGAGTGATACTACGGCCTCACAGAAAACCGGCGTGAAACAACGCTTGCGTTGTGTTTGAGGCCGCTAAAATGTTCGAGGCCGTTCGTACTTTCATTCGTAATTGTATTTCAGTGAAATGAGTAACTTCCATTTTGCGATTTTCGGTCTCGGTCTTAGCCAACGTATAACTAAACACTAGTCTGGATCGGAACTTATTAGTTAGATGAATGGAGACAAATTGCGCGAGTATGTCTGATGTTCTGCGAGATGAAGTATGCGAGAGCGTCCACTATTCCGTGTTAGTGTTAGCTTTTAGGTAATTATAAGTATTCTAGTTATTACGTTACCCTTTTTGTTTGTTGTTTTTCTCACGTGTACCTATGTTTCTATGTTAATTAATGTAATTGGTTTTTAACCGTTTTAATTAACTATAAATAAATAAATAAATAAATAAATAATAAATAAATAATATAAGGTTTCGGCTTCAGCTGCAATCTAAGTAATTGCAATGCGTAAGAACGGGGGCACACGATGCGTTGCGGCGCCGCACCGCAAAGATTTCACCGTATCAGCGAGCACACGAGCGGTGCGGCGCCGCAACGTTGTTATGTCGCAGCGGCGCCGTAGAAGTGCTGGACAGTCTAACAATGGATCGTAAAACAACTGAGCGGTGCCGCTCCGACGTCGCAACGCATTCACCCCTCGCCGCTTCGTCTCGGTGGTTGCAAGTCCGGTGCGGCGCCGGAGTGCATCGTGTGACATGCCACAGCCATTTCTATGTAGCGACACCGCTCCGGCGCCGCAACGCATTGTGTGCCCCCACTCTAACGCGATAGGACACACACAGTAAGTTTGGTTGGCATCAAATCTTATCAATGAGGGTGGCAGATCGCCAGACGGATCATAAGATATTATCACCAAGCGAATCTGATTCCGAATCGTATGCGATACTTCAATGCAGACACAATAGGATATTAATCGGCGCCGGCGCCCCCACAGAGCTTGCAGACTGAACATAACACCACACGTATTCCCTGAAGGCCATCTGAAGATGTAAATATGTATTGTAGTATCGTCATTGTCTGTGGTATTTGATTCAGTTCAATGATAATTTCTTTTTGTAGCACTTTAGTGTAAAATAAGCTTATAACGACCACCTGACAACACAAGGTAACTCAATGCCACCCTGAGACGACCAACTGCCTTTTACAGTTTGCACAAGCGTTTACGTTCCCGCACTTTTCTGCAGCACTCGCGACCGTAACATGGGTGAGGAATTATGACTGTATATTGAGTACTTTGTTTGTCTAAAATAACAGACATCGCGAGCCTAGTCAAATCGCGGAGAAACTTAACACCGCGATTCAGGAATGACCTAAAACCTAACAACGCCATCTATCGGGCTTAGATTAAACAATATTCAACACAGTTTAACCATTTTACTGGCTACATTACCTTTCAATTTGGAACACAATAATGGCGAAACTCCTGCTGCTAAGAACTTTTTAACCCAATAACACTTTGCTTGACGTTGCAATGGAATCCAGAGCCTCTAGACAAGTGGCAGGAACGCTAATCGAATAGAAGAGAATATACCTAATTATCATTGCCACTTGTCACTTGTACTTCACCAAACTACTCACGTATGCATAGAAGCAAAGGATGGTGCGCCAACCCCGATAATAATTGCGACCACAGTAGATGGCTGACGAAAATAGGTCACCAATATTTGTTTTAAAGGTAAATACGAGCGTTGACATGATTCTAATTCTAGATAGAATACAGTTTTACAGAACAGTTGACACCTATCGGTCCCCGTTAGGTGATGTCTCATGTATTAATTTGCACCATAGCACTCCATATAAGTATTCAAAGTGAGTTTTTGGTGACTCATTGTTTTACCGCTTCGCCCTACTTTTGGGAAAACAAACAGGCCTATTTAGATTTGTTATTATCTTATGTAGAACATGAGACAGTGTATGCATTGAAATTATCTTATCTGTTAGGAAATGGCGAGATGTGAGAGAATTGTGTAACGCAATGTTATATTAATTATCTATAATTTTATCTTTATCACATGATCTTTATGTAAAATCATTATGGTTCGTCTGCCACATGGTTGGGGACAGTGTCGGACTTATGTTTCATTCCCTTGCCCTATTGTCACGGCATGGGGTTCGTGCATTTCTTTTTTATTGGATAGGGGAGACGACGGATCACCTGACGGTACGCGATTACCGCTGCCCAGGGACACTCGCAACACCAGAGCAGTCGAAAATGCGTTGCCCACCTTTTAAAAAGGTTTGGGCCTCCGGTATCCTCACTCACTCGGCGACACACAACGTGAGCGTTGTTTCACACCGGTTTTCTGTTAGGTCGTGGTATCACTCCAGTCAAGCCGTCCATTCGTGGCGAAGAATAGCTCTCCCACGGTAAGAAAAAAGAAGATTACAAGGACAGAAAGTCTTCATGAATATTCTACCATCTTGGAGGAATGGTGTGACCTTATACCTACGCGATATGGGACGTTAGACTGTATATACCATCACGCCTGTATTCCCCGAAGGGTTAGGCAGAGGCGTACTAATGTAGATACACCCACAGTTCGCCGGTATGTTTAGGTCCCATGTAATAGGGGGCGAGCCTATTGTCATTAACCGGGTACAAATTCCAAACTCCGAGCTGCTACTGGGAGTTTCATAGAAAAACCCAATAACACTGCTCGACCTGGGAATCGAACCCAGAACCTCTTGGGTAGCAGTCGCACTCTGGACCACAAGGCTAATGAGGCAGTCTAGACTGTATATACCTAATATATATAGTCTAAATATGGGACTTTTACCAAGTAAAGTCCGTACTTGCCTTCCCTTGCCTATAGTCACGGCTATGGTATTCATGACATCCGCATTGTGATAACTGCCTAAAATCTAAAGCAATTCTGGGGTCAATTCTCAGGTCAAGCAAAGTATTGTTGGAATTTTAGAAGCACAATAATTACACAATACAAGTATATTCACATTGTACGGAGGGTCACTAGAGACTATGTCGAGGTGCTTTCTGTTTAAAAATAGTGAAGTATTTGTATGATGTTATTTTGTTCTCAAGTAATTAGCTTTTTACTTTTTAGAAATAGATACTTAGGGCCACTTGCAGCAACTTCTCAAGGATATTTAAATTGTATTTAAAAACATAATTTTTCATAGTAAATTTCTGTTTAAATACAAATTAAACACATTTAAGAAGTTGGTACAAGTGGCCCTAAGTATCTATTTCTAAAAAATAAAAAGCCAATTACTTGAGAACGCATAAACCAATTTGACAAGGTATTAAAACAATGAAGATTAGAACAAATAAGGCTTTTAGCGAGTAAAATTGTAGTGTTTGGAAAAGTTGCTAGAAAAATCGAAACATTCTGAAAAAATAAAGAATTATATTTTTGTATCGGATTATTGTTTTGAAAACGTGTCGGCTTTAATTAAAGAAATTAAGAATTTTCATGCCAATCTTCAAAGCATTATAAAAGCAACAAAACTCAACACACATTGCCTGCATTCTAAAAAACTCACCTTTGCGCAATTTATAAGCACCAAAAAAGCAGTATAGTTCTTTTTAACTCTTTTTAGAAGTTGAAATGGACCACAATAAAACTACAAAAAGGTTCAACATACGATGATTGTGTTCTAGATTTTTATTTTGTCTTATAACGCATTCTTAACTTGAGTTCTTTTTAACTGTATTTTTAACTGTTTTATTTATAGTAACTATGGGAAAAACGATCAAATGGTCGTGTAACACATTTCAATGGAACTTTTTTTAGCACGTGCCTAACTTCTTGTAAGCTGAGCTCATCTATTGTTCTTAAAAAGCGGGGAAATAAAAGTGTTTACTTAGGTACATTCGTTTACCTAAACTATTCTTTTTATTCATTGGGGTATTATGTACTACTGTATTATAACAGTCACGGGTTGCGAAGAGAGTCGAGAGAATCCAAATGCAAAGGAAAAGAAGAAGGAAAGTAATTGTAAGCTTATCAAAACAGCGTTTGCACAAAGTTTTTGAAAACATTTGGACATTTTGAAAAGTGCCTCATGAAGAAAGTTATACGCATGTATACTTAGTTTATTTTTTAAGCATAATATTAAGGTCTCTAAATATTCAACGAGAAAATTACAATATTTCATATTTCCATAAATTATTGTTACATTACCACATATTTTGAGGCGCTCACTACGGAGCAACAACAGCTTGGTTATAAACTTTTAATTAAAATTTAATAACTCAATGCTTAGTTCTTTTTTCTGCGTCATTCAAAAAGGTTGAATAGGGCCAGAATAGATTTTAAAAACATTGTTTATGACGCATACATGATTCAGCCTAGTTAGTCTGGCTGATTTAATTCCTGCTTGTTACCTACGAGCAGGAATGAAATCAGTGCCCTTTGGTACCTATGATCTTTCTGGTTGGTCGGTCTAGAACTTTAGACAAATTATATTTGCTTCTTATTAAGTTCCTTTATACCTTTTTTTATTCTTAATCTTTCTTCTTAAAAGCCTTATTAGCCTAGTAGTCCTGAGTGTGACTGCTACTCTAGAAGTCTTGGGTTGGATTCCCAGGTTGAGCAAAGTGTTAATGGGTTCGCAAAGCTCGGAGTTTGGAATTTTAGCCCGGTTAATGGCAATAGGTTCCCCCCTATAAATATACCGGCGAACTGTTTGTCTAGTACGCCTCTGCCTATACCTTCGGGAAATACAGACGTGATGGTATTTTATGTTAAGATTCTTACCTCTGTAGAGATTTGCTCATCCATATTGTCATGCCTGTATCTCCGAAGGGGTAGGCAGAATTATAATGACATACACTCAATATCGACAAACTCTGAATGTGAATAAAAAAATATATACCCACCCTCGTGTCTCGTGTCGGTATGTTATTGGTTCCCATGCAATAGGGAACGAACCCCTATTGCCAATAACCGGGCATCAATCCAAACTCCAATGTGCTATTGCTCGAACTTAGGACGTTTAGCAGCTTCCTCCATTTGCACAATGAGACGTGAGGAATTTTGACGGATAAAAAGATTAACTAAGGCGACCATTGTTAACCTCGAGAAAAATAGTAGTTTAATCGTTATTATTGTTCTTCCATATTTATAGGCTAGCAGGTTAATTAAATACTTAGGAAATATATAAAGATTGCTTAGTTTCCTTATGCTCCTACTGTCTTTATGTATCTTCGATAGGTATAATGTTATTCACTCTTATTTTTTTTATCACTACCACAGAGAATTATAATAATATAAATTTAAACAAAGGAACTAAATTTTTAAGAAAAACCTTGTCCGATTTTAGGATTTTCTCCTGTATCGTGAGTGGGTTAACAAACACAAATTCTCACATACACAAACCCAGCCCCAGAATACAAATTTACCTGTAGATACTTTACGCAGATCGTACCAACCACTACTCCAAACATGTCATCATCAATCTCGGAAACTACTGTACAGATTTTCATGCGGATTTCACCAAAAGAAAGAAGAATCGGCTATCATTTATGAACATGTGAAGCCGGAGCGGGTCGCTAGTATCAAAAATAAAGATTGCTGAGGCACGCCCCGAGCCTAGTGGACATATTTTTGGGAAGGTAACGATTTAGGGAAATTCCAAAGTGACTCGGAACAAAATGATCTAGTAAGTATGGCCTTAAACTGTGTTCATCTATACTAATATATAAAGCTGAAGAGTTTGTTTGTCGATTCGAAAAATCGGTCCGATTTGAAAAATTCTTTCAGTGTTAGATAGCCCATTTATTGAGGAAGGCTATAGGTTATATATCATCACGCTACGCGGATGAAGTCGCGGGCAGAAGCTAGTACTATATAATTATAAACTTGGAGTGTACTTTAGAGTGGAAATTTTACCTGAACCGTAACAGCAACTGGAAACATCTCAAATAATTGATAAGTAAACAGGTGCCCATTAAATGAAATGATTTAGCGGAAAATATGGAAAACTGTGCGTCTATATAGGTACAGGATGGATACGACGTTACAACAACGACCATAAATAAAAAAACATCCTGTATGGTTGTTATGTTTAAAAAAATGGTCAGTTCTTTTTTCTGCGTCATTCAAAAAGGTTGAATAGGGCCAAAATAGATTTTAAAAACATTGTTAATGACGCAAATATGATTCAGCCTAGTCAGTCTGACTGATTTCATTCCTACTTCACTTTATTTGGAACACAGATAAAAGTATTGGGTTGATTAGGTCTAGACAAATGATATTTGCTTCATATTCAGTTTTTTTTATACCTTCTTTTATTCTTACTTTCTTCTTAAAAGTCTTATTAGCCTAGTAGTCCTGAGTGTGACTGCTACTCCAGAAGTCTTTGGTTTGATTTCCAGGTTGAGCAAAGTGTTCGCAAAGCTCGGAGTTTGGAATTTTAGCCCGGTTAATGGCAATAGGTTCCCGCCTGTGGTGCACACTATTCAGTACTTAAGGTCTAACTTTGAATTAAATAACATTGAAATTATTGAAAAATAGGCTCTAGTACAGCATAGTTACGTGGTTTTAAGCTATCCCCGACGTTTTGAATAGATAACACAAATCAAGACACATCATACGGTTTGAAGAATGCAATATTCGTATTTTATCCAACCCAATAGACATTCGCAGATGTTACCTTCCTGCCGTCATAAATTTTCGCAACCCTCGCATCAACAAAGCTTGGGGTGGCTTGAGGTACTCTTGGGCCTACGAAACCCCCATATTTTATTAGTCCCGTCGAACATTGGCCTGGTTACACACGAGCGAATCAATAATGGATGTCTCCTGTGCCAAGATCGATAGTAAAATTGGTGGATGGGATAGAATTGAGAGTGTGTAGACAGTCTTATCCTGATTTTATTTATAGGTAAACTAAACTATATTTAACTTTAACTATATAATCTACTAGCTTCTGCCCGCGACTTCGTCCGCGTAGCGTGATGATGAAAGAATTTTTCAAATCGGACCAGTAGTTCCTGAGATTAGCGCGTTCAAGCAAACATACAAACAAACAAACTCTTCAGCTTTATATATTAAGTATAGATTATACGATAAGATATCGCCTACCCACGATAAAAGAATTAGCTTAAAATAGGTACTAAAAAATCAGAAACAATACCCTAAAGAAAATTAACTCGCTGAGCTAACTGGGCTCGCCGCCCTTCCCCCTCATGACTGCCTTGCACATCATAAATGCGCGCGCGGTACTTGATCATTATTTTGCTGCGATGTTATTTTAAAACTGCGATATCTCCTAAGATATTCATTGAAATCCAATGATGTAAAGGGCACTTTTATTTTAAATTAAATACTTCTGATGAATAACGTATTTATTTGGATAAGGATTAATATCATGTTTATAAAAACACCTTCGCAAATAATGCATTTGGAATTTTAGAACAAAGTTAGCATAAAAAAGGTTATAGCGAGCCAACCTTAAAAGATAGACATATGCTGTCGCGGACTTTTTTTTAGAACTTTTAAAGAGGAACAATTCTGTCATATATGATTTTTGCGAAACTTTAACCGTTTACGCAGCGCACGCATCGGAAGCTCTCAAAAGGAAAAAAAACCCCGATTTTGAAACATTTTTCATTGGTGCTCCGCTCCTATTTGTCTTAGCGTGATGATATATAGCCTATAGCCTTCCTCGATAAATGAGCTATCTATCACTGAAAGAATTTTTCAAATCGAACCAGTAGTTCCTGAGATTAGCGCGTTCAAGCAAACAAACAAACAAACAAACAAACTCTTCAGCTTTATATATTAGTATAGATATAGATACTAATATATAAAGCTGAAGAGTTTGTTTGTTTGCTTGAACGCGGTAATTTCAGGAACTACTGGTCCGATTTGAAAAATTCTTTCAGTATTAGATAGCCCATTTATTGAGGAAGGCTATAGGCTATATATCATCACGCTACGCGGACGAAGTCGCGGGCAGAAGCTATATAATATATAAAGCTGAAGAGTTTGTTTGTTTGCTTGAACGCGGTAATCTCTGGAACTACTGGTCCGATTTGAAAAATTATTTCATTGTTAGATAGCTCATTTATTGAGGAAGGCTATATGCTATATATCATCACGCTAAGACTAAGTAACTATTCCACGCGGACGAAGCCGCGGGCGGAAGCTAGTTTAACTATATTTGTTTCCATCTTTTTTGGTAGTCGGGTTTTTAATAGATACTTAGAACAAACCTTCATATTCTTTTAAATCATTTTATATTTTACTCCATTTTCCAGGTGAACACACAATTTACACGGAATGGTAAGAAATCGATACTACAGCGCATAGGCGTATTTATTTCGTTCCTAGAATAACCTATAACGAACGTTACTGGGTCACTGCAAGATATATTGAATCCTGAAAACTCGCAAAGATAATATACTGAATTAGATTCCATTAGATAGCCAGTATCTAATGGAATCTAATTCAGTATATTATCTTTACATTAGAAGTTGTTTTCATGAATAATATTTTTGTAAAGGAAAGAAATCGGATTAGTTTAGATCATTTCCCTGCATACCATCACGCCCGTATTTTCCTCGGGGTTAGTCAGAGCTGCCACAGTTCACCGGTATTCTTTGGTATTACGGGGCCAGCTTACTGCCATAAAATCGGTACACATTCAAACTCCGAGGTTTTTCTCGGAGAATCTCAAAAAATTCTCCGAGAAAAACCCAAAAACATTTTGCTAGGCAACTAACCCAGGACCTTTAGACCCAGTTTCACCAATTTCTATTTAACAAGGCATTAACTAATCAGCATTTAAAATTAACAAAGCTGTTAAAATAAGATATGTCCCACCACGAAAATGTAACAGTGCGTTACTAAATCAAGCATTTATTGAATGATACACAAAGCATTCACTCACATTCTAATACGACCAAAACAGTAAGTCATAGCAACGTATATCAATGATACTGATATGTCAAATATTGTAACTGGTCGTATAATAATGTAATACGGCCGAATTTATTACATCGTTCTTTTTCTCTAATTCAAAAGCAACCGGGGTATTTTCAATTTTGATAGATAAAACGTCAACAATAAATTGTCAATAATCATTTTTGTGTTCTGTTGTGCGGATTTTTTCATATTTTTAAATTATAATCTCTGTGAAAAGTACCTTCACCCATAGCCCTCACCAGAAGAAATATCTAAAAAACATTCGCGCTGAGTTTTTCTCCGAACGAGAACGAAATTTTGGTATAGCTCATCATTGAAGACAAAGATGTTATGAAGAATAAAATATGATGCCCCTGCTAATAAAAACGAAGATTGGAGCAAACCACAATCACTTCTTCGAGCTTTTTCAATGCCATGGTACCTACTCAGTGTCATGGAACAATTCAATCAACAATAAACAATATAATATTCTCAACAGGTAGGAACTAATTTTGAGTTATATAGATGAACTAAATGTTTGTTACTATTTTATTTCAGTGTTTATTACTTAGGTGAAATGTTTAAAGTATTGCACGTTTTTCAGATCAGATTTCAAACTTCGATAAATGACGAATTGGTGCAGAGCAAAACTGAATTACTTATTGATGACAAATCATGAAAAAAACATGGTGAGGCTGAGGCAGCGATGACACAGTAGCTAAAAGAAAAATCAAAACAACGAGTATGAAGAAGGAAATATCTACTCCAAATTAATTCGAAATAAAGTCGAAAATGGCTGGTTAATAACATAATTATGCAGTTTTATTTATTTTATATAATAATCATATCTTTACCAAACTATAAAAATAATAAGTACTCGTATGTATAATATTTAAAACTAGTATCCTAAACAATTACTAAAAAGGCCTTAGCCTAAACTTCCTGTTTAGGCTAAGTGTTGAGCTAAGTTAGTAGGTCCTAAGCACGATCGCTATGCTACAGGCTATGACTTCGATTCCCAGGTCAAATAAAATGTTATTGCCTTATTCGTTTTTTCTATGATATTCGCAGAAGCAGCTCAGGGTTTGGATTTGTGCCCGGTTATTGGCAATAAGCTAGCTCTCCATCCAAAAAAATTTCTAAAACAATCCAAAATAAAATCATTCGCCTTAATCAGACCTTCATGAAAGGGTCTCCTTTGTTCTATTAAAACGATTTTGACAGTACACAAGTCATAGTAACACTGTGTTAAAAATTTAACAGACCCGCAGAGCAGTGATTAGATTTAACAGCTGATTAAGCAATTTAACAAGCTATTAGCATGTGGTGGGACACTCACAAGCCTTAACAGTGTGTTAAAATATTAACAGGCTGTTAAATTAACAAACATAGTATGGTGAAACTGGGTCTTAGCGTAGCAGTTGCTATTAGAACCTAGGCTAATGAGGCAGTGTGTGAAGAATATAATAGTAATAAAAACGTATTATCGATCAGTGAGTTCATTTTTTTCCAAGAGTTCAGCACATCATACGGCTCTTTGATTTACAACCAAAATGCCCAGACTATGAACTATACGTATTTGTCAAGGGCTTTCGAGAACCATCTACTCAATAATAACTGCAGGATTGTAACATCGGTCGCCGTTGACTATTTGCATCTGAAGGTCGGAAAGCCAGTGTAGTGCTGTTTGCAACTATCCTCACTTGTGGAGCTTCAATCCGCTTAACCGGGTCAAGCTCATGCACATCCTGCCTGTCCATCTTAGTATTGTTGTTAGGATATGTGCTTAAAGAATTACATGTGGCAGTAATTGATTGAGAAGGGATCAGAGTCATTTTGGCTTGGAGGCAAATTATGTAGCAAATGATTGGGAGAGATACTTGATTGATCTTCTGATTTTTTTAACATGGAATTTTATTTTGTTACATTATAGGATGGTTCGTTGCCCGAAATCGATTAAGAATTCCCAAAAGTATAAAAAACGCATTCTAAGAAGTTTCAACACTCCAAAAAGGCAATCATACGTCCACGTGTTTACGATGCAAAAAGACGTTAAATCTTACAAAGGTGTATTTCTTCGTACTATGAGCAAAACGGTTTTTACACGCCTCAAGTGTTCGCAAACCTTAGCGTAAACACATACAAAGCCAGTGACGCCAGACGGACTGCACACAAACCAATTTACCACGGCTCGCGAGAGTATATAAAGGCGCGCCGCCCGCCGCCCCGCACTCTGCAACGAGCACTCCGAGAGAGCACGTCGCGACCTATAAACCTCATACAAATATCAAACAAAAAGTAACCGACATGGTTGTGAAACTAGAAACTGTTGCCGCGCTGTACGCCGATGTTTACCCATCGCTGCAAAAGCATCGCGAAATGGACACCATTGTGACTGACTGCCCGAGGAGGCAGAAGCTTCGGGGCACTGCACTGCCGGCGCTTGTGGAAGACGCCTCCGAGGAGGTTTTCGAGCCAGAGCAGAGGTCCTATCTCATGCGGACTGAGGGCCTCCGAAGACAGAAATCCATCTCTCCCCAACGCCGAGAGAAACTCCGTCGCACACTGGCGCTGCCGTCTCTGTCCGAGGATGAGGAGCCTTGATCAACTCGCTCTCGCCTCACGGATGAAGTTATGAAGCTGTGGCCGGCTGTTCGGCTTCAACCCTCGGGTCGTGAAGGATTCCGAAGGTGTTCTGTGAAGTTGGAACCGCCTGGAAAAGTGAACCTTTGGAAAAATCACGGTGGAAAAGTGTTGGGACAATTTGTGAAGTGAAACCAAAAAGTTGTAAAGCCAAAGCATAATTATGCCAATTTAGGTGTTAGGTCTAGAATAAGTTTTTTTATTCAGAATAAATGTGTTTTTACTGAATTTACGTCTTTATTTTCTGTTCTACGTAAGTACACCTTGACATAATTCACAACATTGAATAAATCCAAGGGCAGTCTCCTTTTTCGCTCAGTTGAAAAGAATACTTTAGAAGCATGACTTAGAACACTTTATCAGTGAACAAACCAAATATAATAGGAAATTGCGCTTGATTTTTTACTCCAAAACTTTACCTTGAATTGAGTAATTAAATACCTATCTTGTCTGCAATAGATGAACACAGAAATTTAAAGTCACAATGACTTATAACTTTGCAAAGACATTAGCATAAACACACTTAGCACACCAACGGTTTTAACCGATATATAGGGGGGCGGCAAACAGTCAAAGCCCTTTGAACTGTCTTTATAAACACGAGTAGGTCAAGTTGGATATACTAACGCTTAGGAACGATGAATTGCCAGATTCATAAAATACAATTTCTTCAAACAATCCTTTTTCCTCTAGACATTTTTGCGACGATGAAGATGATAATATGTGTTGTGTGTTCTTGTATTTTTTTGTTTACTTTGCGTAGGTGTTATGCAAACACGAACCTCCTTAGTGGGACCAAAACTATTAACAAAAACAAACAAAACTATGATGTAAACATTACGACATAATCATACTGACCGAATACCCAATTGGCTTGGAGATTACATAAAAAGAAATGCTGTTGACGATGTGTTTGTTTTGAAACAACTTAGCTATTATTAGACTGCAAAGTAAATACTAAAAATCTTGAGTCAACCTTCTCCATTGCTAAATATTATAAATGACATGAAGATAATTATGTTAAATAGTCATTATGTCACGAGTTTTTGTTTATAAACCTGATAAAAATTAAATTTTCGTCCGATAAAGGTCAGTGTGCATAGACAAATATTGGAAATTTTTTTAGATAGATAATACCTATCTAACGTAAGTAATTTGTAGCAAAATAAGAGTCATAAACAGATTTTTTTGATAGAATTTTGTCTAGAGTGGTGATTTTGTGATTAGGACTCATTTTGGGTAAACTTTTAACACTTGGGTAAATTCTCGAAGTGCATTTTGATAGAGCCTATTTGATCGCTGTTTTTTTCTTTGCATGTGTTACAACTTTTTCCTTATTTGTTTTCAAATATGATTGTTAGGTAGGTATGAATTATGATCACCATTTTTCCTTTAAACCAGTTTATTTGTTTCACTGAGTATCTAGAGGGCAATAGTTTAATTCTGATATTAAATACTTAGGTACCTATCTGACCACGGCCAGTCATAAAGTTTTGGGTAGAGATGTACCTACTTACAAAGACGCAGTACCTACTTGATACAATGTTAATTAAGCGAGTGATAACATTTAGATGACTTTTAATAGGTACTATGCAAATTATTTTAATTCTTCGGTAGATAATAATTAGGTACGAGTATCTAGTACGAGTATAGTAATACCGCAGGGAAACCCTACAGACAACATATAAATAAATAAAAAAAGCTGTCTACTACTAAAGGATTGTATTTTGATGACAATATTTTTGCGGGAAGAGGTAGGTAGACAAAATTAAGTTGTCAAGAAAATTATTTACCTACCTACCTACTTAATATTTTTTCTGTTTTACCAAGTTTCCACAATTATATTGTTTTTGATGGGTAGCCATTGACAATATGATAAATACAAATTAAAATGTGTTTTTGGATGTTGTTGTTGTAAGACCTAGGTACCTACCACAGATCAAGATGAAAAACCTTATGAAGTCGTGGGGAATCATTTAATGTAGATAATTTTTAACAAAATGGGTAGGTATACGAACTTTCCCGAGTTTGACAAAACAATTGGCAATCAGTAAGTAATTACCAGCTTTCTACAAGTAAATAAACCCACAATCCCACATACAACTTCATAAGTATAAATGGCTATGCATGTTGTCCAACGTGGATTGTTAGTATCGCTATCGAGGTATTAAGTACTTTCGTACTAGAATTAGCAGTTTATCTATACCGATGGAAATTCACTGTTTATGTTTACAATCATTAGAGTTTCATAAGAGTGTTAATAATACGAAATGTTTTGTTCAAGTTTATTTTGATATGATGAAATATACACCGTACACGTGATCATGGTAGAGTTCACTCTACCATAGTATATACGAATAGAGTTTCAACTCTATTCGTGATATTGTTCTTATCATACAGGATATTAGGATTAACATATTTTTAATGCAGTGGTTTCAGAAAGATTCTTAACTCTTTCTTCTTTTTGATCTGATTTATCATTAATAAGTACTGAACATTCAAATATTATTTCGTAATTTTCCTCGATTTCTTTCGGGATCGTCGGGAACTACATAGTACTACTCGAAAAAATCCGTAAAAAGAAGTTTAATTTCAATGGTGTTTCTTTGTTTTTAAATGACATTTTTTTAAGTTAATTTTGTGAAAGAGAATATATATCTAAATTGAATGCGGTTAGAAACCTTCGGTATACCATAGTACGTAAAGAGTAGGTTAAAATAATTCTGCTCACGGGCTATCGTCGAATTTTTATTTCACACAAGTAATTTAATTTCTAAGCTACTGGGCATTGTCTGGCGTACCTATTTCACAAGTATAATACCTCAATGGCGTCGACTGACAATATTGACAATTGTGTCTGTTGGCTAGCAACTGGTTGCGATAGCTATACCTACGTATGTGCGAACAATTGTTATCAATAGTCGACTTACGACGCGTATTGGTTCACGTGGCGACGAGTGTGGTCGAATGTAGCCACATAGCCGTATATTTCTCAGCAATACTTCAGTTGATTGCAATGGCAGAGGCCTTACTCAAGTGAAACGGGTCGGGGATCAAACGCAATGCGTTATGGAACTGATTTATTTGTTATAATTTATTGTGTTTATCGGCCATTAACGCTTGTACCTACTTGGTGTGTACTTGTGTAGTTAATAACTAATTGCAAGGCACAATGTGTCTGCCAGCCAGTTCTGCTCGTTTGCCCTCCTATCCCATAAAAAAAACGTTCCTTTTAGTCCGGACATAGTATAAATATGTAGGATAATATCGGAAACGGTAATTTGTAGGTAATTGATGAAACTCAAAATATCCTAATTAACCTATCAAGAAATATAAGACAATAGAAAAAAATCTGCTGTTTTTTTGTCTAGCTCCGACCCTTTGGAGGGTCGGCACTATTTATCACGTGGGAGAGCCATGCTTCGGCAGGAATGGGCCGGCTGGACCGGAGTAACACCACAGCCTCACAGAAAACCGGAGTGAAACAACGTGTGGTTTGGACTGGCACATCTTTGTCTACTTCGAAATTGAACACTAGCGACCAACGTCCGTATTGGTAACAGTCTTTTAATTTACAAGTCACAATCATCGTTATTTTATTTAAGTCCGTAACAGGTACCGAAACCGCGGACCACCCGCGGCGCTAGCTCTTATGGCAGGGTCGCCATGTGAGGTTCGGTGGTTGGGAAATGTGAATAAAACACATACGATCAGGTTGAAGGTGCAATCGATACTAATTTATTATAAAATCAATGTGCATGATTGATGATTACATACATACATACAACTATATCTCAAGGTACTTATATCTAATGCAGTATGTTACACACTATGCACTCCACACCACAATCATGCACATTGCAAACGCTTGCGATGTGGTTCGCCGAATGAGTGAGGTTACCGGAGGCCCAAACCCTTTTAAAAGGCGGGCAACGCACTTGTGACTGGTGTTGCGGGTGTCCATGGGCGGCGGTTATCGCTTACCATCAGGTGATCCGTCTGCTAGTTTGCTCACCTATCCCATAAAAGAAAATATCATTCTTGTTTTCGCGTCGAAACGCAATATTTATTATCTGTGTTACAGTAATCATATTATTGCCATACTAGTTAGCAAACCGATTAGTGACCACATTTTGTTTTTATTGGCAACCCAACCAATAATGTAAAAAAAAAAAAAAATGTTACCAAATACGGTGAACTTCAATTCGGATTCATCTGTCGAGCCGAATAAAGATACGATTGTAATGCTATTGAACTTGAAACCGTGTTTGAATACCGAGGTTATCCAACTATTGGACGTAGAGACTGGAGATATTTTTTATTTCTGTTGCCATCGAGATATTAAAACGCTTGTACAAAAATTTGGCTCCTTTTTCGGGTAGAATAGAAATCCATCGCTAAAAAGGAAAGGAAGATGTTGTCAAAAGTCGCACTCTTACCAATTCAAAACCAAGGCATACTATTTGCGACCATGTTTTTTTCAGGTTGCAGTTGATTTTTGCTCTGGGCCAAGTAAATTACCCACGTAGCTGTGGGTAACAATGCACTAATTGTTTTTATTATAACCTAGTTGACCCAACAGACATTTTGGATGTCTGTTGGGTCATTGGTATAATACAAAAATTCCATAGAAAAATCAATTCCAATTTTCCCGAATTTACCCAATTTTTGGCAACTTTTCAAAATATTATTTCCGTTCTCAAACTAACATAAACTTATCTAAGCGTTTGATTTTATTATTTACATAGATTTAAAACCTAAGTCTTGATTCGATTTTCCTAAAACTCCATCTCGGGACATTCTGTATATTATTCTGTCATGCAAACGCATTATTGGGAACGTATAAAAAAGTACCTATAGTGTCATTAATCAACCTGACCCATTGCTTGACCCCGCCCGGTTTTCAAACCGCGGCCTACTTACTTGTATGTCGGGACTACAACTATTTGGCCCAGTGGCCATTCCGTTAATTACCAAATTGATATTTTAAACGCTTCAATAAATAGATCAAGGTACTATTAATATTGGAATTAGTTCAAAAATAGAAAATGATTTTCGTATAAATAAATTTGAATTTTTGACAGTTTTCTATACAAAATTTGGTAAAAGTCAATTTTATTCCTGAGATATAAGATATCTAACGATTGAAAAATCAGCCCATAATCTAGTAAGATAACAAAGGGTAGGTAATATAAGAAAAAAAATGTACAGTCACCAAAAAGAAACAAAAATGATGTTCGTAACAAAAATGAGAAGTGTTACAAAAGGGAAGTTATTTCCAATTTTTTTATTAATTAATGAATTACTTAATCAATAACAAGATAACTTGGCTCATTCTAATAATATTCTTATGAGTCCGGCGGACCGAATTTCATTTGCAAACCAATAGCTTTTTTTTTGTACGTTCGTTCCTTACAGAACAGGCTAAGGTCAGAGACCATGCTGCCTAGCAAACGAATAGCTCAATAATTCGTAATTCAAACAATTTAACCAAAGTGTGTTATGATTTCGATTCCAATACCGTTAATCCAGGTTTCTGCTCTACCATTTCATCCAAAATACTTCACTGAAAATAAAATGTAAGCGAATGCAATTCTTAATAACTTTACCAAGTTTGAAACGATTTTCCAGTCGTTTATTTCCAGTGAATTAGTAGTAGACGAAATGGTACGGTAGGAACTAATAATATTACAATTTGATACGTTTTTGTAGAAGATTCAAGCTCCGCCGGACCCTTAAGGCGGATCGTTCACCTGAGCCCGCCAAATTCAAACTTTCAATCAGTTTTTCGAAATTTGTAGGATTCACATTTTAGATTCATAGCAGTAGTAATTGCGACATTAACTATACAACATCCACAACTGAGAATTAAAACATTGGCTTAAAAATCCATAACAAACCAAAAACTGGCCTAAAACTGTGCCAACGGCCAAAATTTACGATAGACACTACTTTTAGCTACTATATCAATTTGTAAGCAAAGGTTTTAATTCTCCGTTGTGAATATTGTATAGCTAATGTCGCAATTACTACAGCTATGAATCTAGAATGTGTTATAGACCTATAAATTGCGAAAAACCAATTGTAATTTGAATTTGGCGGGCTCCGGTAAACGATCAGCCTTAAGCAATAAACGTTTTTTATTTATAAGGATAAGGTAAGGTAAGCATCAAGCGGTAACCGCAACGTACAGACGCCATCAACACCAGTAGTATCAGTAGCGTGGTGTCATATTTTATTGAAGTATGAATATCTCAGTTGCCATATGCTCAGTAATTTCACTGAGTAAACCGGAGCACAATAATATCAGCACAATTCATAGGTTAGTACTGTAGAGAGGTCAATCTCGGTTGACAATTAAATCCAGTTATGTAGTTCAAATTTAGTATTTATTACGGGGGCGAAGCCTTACACAGACTCTTACATGCCGAGTCTGTGAAGTCTCGCAGACTAGACAATTCTACAAGTCATATTAAATTTAAATTGATTGTTTATTCTTTATCTTTTTCCAATCAGCCCACACAAACTATTATCGCTTACTTGTAGGGATCTTTACAGCACCTAGACCGACATAATATAATAATCACATGTATAGAAAAAAATACAAGAACACGTAAGTAAATGACAACGTCATCGAGGTACGTCAGATTCTACTCGCCACTTGTGGAAATAAAAATAACCTTACATAAAAACCGCCTTCAAAAATAATAAAAAGTTAAACCGCCTTCAAAACAAAAAATGGCTAGGATAGGCTTACGCTTGATCGCGACTTCCATTTCGCATATATTATTATATATATATATTTTGAAGGCGGTTTTCCTTTTTGTTATCAATGTTCTCTTTCAACATTCGTAATCTCATATGCAAATATCGTGTACGTACGTTCATTAATTATTATTTCTTTGCCCTTTATTATGCGCGGTACTTTATATTTTAGGGCATCAACCTTGAAGGTACTACAATCATTTGCGCGGCATTGTTCATTGTTCGTACGAGCATTGACTCGAAGCCCTAATAATATACCTTGAATGACACGATAGAAGTCTTACCCGCATCTATAAAGTAAATTTTGGTTACTGAGGGCTTTCAGGAAAATCACCTGTTTCATCTCAGAGGTCATTAGCTAGGCCAAGTCTTCTAGTATTGAAAACATTGTATTTAAAAGATCTGTTTCCAGAAATACATATATACAATCACGCCTATCTCCAACAGGGGTAGGCAGAAACTATAGACCGCCACTTGCTACGAATCTTGCATACTTCTTTTGCTTCTGCCACATTCATACTTCATACATAGTGCACTGTGCATTCATACACAACGCTGTACAGTATAACGCAAGACCTTTTAGACAGTCCTCGCCAATAAGATTGGCGTATATTTCCTCTTCAGACGCTGCCGCTAAAATTCGCCTTATAATCAGGGTTATCAAGCTTATCGAGATACCTTTGTTTTTCGTGTGATCTATCATGATCATCAGCCTAGATGTCAGTATGGTGCTGGACGTAGGTCTCCCCCAATGTGCGGCATTTCACCCTATCCTCGGCTTGTAGCAACTATCTTCCGCCAGCTACTTTTCGAAAATCAGCACTAATCTTTAATGTGATTAATACCTGACAAACAAATCATTAATTTAACAGTTCGCTGTATTCAGTTTTAAAAAGGTGTTAGTGCATATGAATTTCTCTTTGAATGCAATTCGTACTGTAAATTTGTAACAGAACAAACAACACTTTTTTATTTTACGCAATCGGTGCCGCGTTTTAATTGCTTGTTATTAACAAAAAAGGATTTTATGTAATATTTTTCGTTAATTGGACGAGAGAGATTTTGTTTTTTTAATTGTTTTCGGAGTTAACAACGTACAAGTTTTAAAAACATCTTACGTAAGAATTCTAAGCTAATAGGGTATTTTACACCATGTAAAAAAATATATAAAAATGCATGTTTATGATAGATTATGAAAAAAGTAAACGAGAAACGGTAATATTTATTTGTAAAAATGCAATGTAAATTTTATAATTCAATTTCAAAAATCGTCTTTTTCAATCTGTTTTTTAAATGTCTAAAACGCCATATTGGATTCCGACGTGACGTCACTCCGATAATACACAATCTAGATATTTGTCGTGCTCTGTGTTATTTTGAAAATTTTACAAGGTGTTATCACGTTTGTGGACTTTTATCCTTTATTTTATTAAAATCGCATCATGGAAAAGACGGTTTTGTGAAAGCAGAAAGTACAAATCTACCAATGATAAATACGTCGATACGATTTCTTTTCTGCCGAGTTGAGAAATATTAAAACAGTAATGTAAGTAACTATCGTATCAAGTTTGATGGACTGGATGGGTGGATGTTTGTTACTCTTTCGCGGCAGAAAGGCTAAACGGAAATATGTATGAAATAGATTTAGTCTGGAATAACACATGGGCTACTTTATAACTATGTCTTCAACTGCCTCATTAGCCAAGTGGTCCTGACCGCGACTGCTACGCTAGAGGTCCTGGGTTCGATTCCCAGGCCGAGCAAAGTGTTATTGGATTTTTCTATGAAATTCCCAGTAGCAGTTCGGAGTTAGGAATTTGTGCCCGGTTAATGACAATAGGCTCGCCCCCTATTACATGGGACCTAAACATACCGGCGAACTGTGGGTGTACATTAGTGCGCCTCTGCCTAACTCTTCGGGGAATACAGGCGTGGTGGTATGTTATGTTATAACTATGTCGAACCCAATGTCACAGTCTGAAGTCTAAGCAGATGAAGTCGCGGGCAGAAGCTGGTAGACTACCTACCTACTCAATATACTTGGATAAAGTTATGTACATATGTCTTTAAATAGTGTGAGTTGTTTCGGCCGTTCAATTTAAAGTAAATAATAATAACAGTTTAAGGAGTATTGACCCGTTTTGTTTTCTCAGTTTGCTCTCCGATAACTGCGTATAAAGATTTATTGTATGAGCACGAGCGAAACGTCATATAATAACCAAAGTATTATATTGTATATACAGTAAAAATTATCGCTAATATTTAAATAAAATCACTACGGATTCTATCGTGCTATATTTACATAGTCAAACCCCGGCGACTCGAACCCTTTACACTCAGCGTCCATGGTCACGGACAGACTGTCAGTGACCATGGATGCTGGAAAGCGATTGTAAAGTGGTTTTGTCGATATTCGCGTACCTAAGGGCTATTTGCACCAACTTATGTTTAAATTGAATTAAAACTCCATTTTTCGTATTAATTTTGTATGATGAGATGATGCACTTTGCCCTTAGTTTCAGGACTCAGTAAATTATCGTTTAAATCATATTTATCAAATACAATTTTTATCGTGTAATATTAATATTTTCAATCCCGACTTTGGATTGTCTAAAGGTCGGCCCTTTAGAGCATCCAAAGTCACGGGTGGACCAGTAATTTCAATATCTAAAATTCGCATGTATCAGAAATCCATTTGTAACAAGCGGGACGTCATAAATGTAAAGCGATTAATCTATACTTCTGTGTACTTGGTCTTAGTGCTTAAACTATACTTTAGACTCAAAATTCGGTTTTTATTTGTGCAGTAATCATACCTGAATAAGTCGAGTAGAATACCTAGCAAAGTTATATAGCAAAGTCTGAATTAATTCAACTAGAATAAATTAGGTAGGTTACACTCAGCGGTCATCAACCCGCGTGTCCTTCACAGAGTGCGGGCAATGCCTTATTTTGGAAGAACTTACGTCTGTAAGTCTGCGGCGACAGACGGGATAAGTCAAAGTCAAAATAATTTATTCAAGATGCTACGCGCATGCTACGCGGTACCTTTTTGTACGCCATTTTAAAAGATCTATCACATTAAATGCACGACTTCTCCGTCCTGTCGTGGGTAAAAAACTTGTACCTCAGTCTTAGAACTTATGAAGACCATGTAAGAGGGTTTCAAGGCATAGGTTTCGTTAAGAATTATTTCTAAAGGCGAGATGTTTTTTGAACATGCTTTAGTAAATATTTAAGAACAGGTAATTCTAGCATAAAGTTGAGGATATAGCTGATATTTAGCAATCTGTTAAAGTACTAACTAACTAGTTATGTGCGACCCACATGTTAGCAAGCTTTAAAAAAAAGAAAGAATAAGTAGTTTTTCTAGAAAATATATTGTAGAAACTGGTCTCGAATCATCAGAACATCTAATTCCGTACATATATAAATAGTTATTTTTTGTGTGTAGGTACTGAATCAACATAATTAACTACATAAAAACAGTTGCCCGTTTTCATGACTGTACATATTTCTCACGCTGTTCATTTTATTAATAGAACTTTATAAAATGAAACATTATTTTGCGAGTGTTGATTTTAATTTGTCAGTGTATATACTAAATTAAATTAATTTTATTTTATAAATGTTGTCACACACCACTCCACACGCGACTCCTCTGGTGCTGCGGGTGTCCATAGGCGGCGGTAATCGCTTACCCTCAGGCGATCCGTCTGCTCGTTTGCCCCCCTTATCTCATAAAAACAATTATATTTATATACCTCATTATAACAGCCTTATAAGCCTAATAGTCCTTAGCGCGACTGCCACGCTAAAGGTCCTGGGTTCGATTCCAAAGTCCAGCAAAGTGTTATTGGGTTTTTCTATGAAATTCCCAATGCACAATTTCCAAAGTTCGAGCTGCTAAGCGTGGAATTGGAATTTGTGTGTGTAAATGTTATGTACGCCCCTATTACATGGGAAGGGACGTAAACATACCGGTGAACTGTGGATGTACATTAGTATGCCTTCGCCTAACGCTTCGGGAATACAGGCGTGATGGTATGCAAAAAATTCACACAAGAAAATCCTAGCGAGAGGCAATAGACTCAAAAAAATAACATTATGATAAATTTCGAAGAGAGCAGCACGGACCTTGAATTCCTACTCGAGACGACTAGTTCATGGTCACATCACTTGCCTGGCACTGATATTTGTAATTGTATCATACACCTACTTAATTAATTAAATGCTGATGGTTAATGAATACCTATTAATTAACATACAGGAATGCGACCTGTGACAATACGACACTACACGTGGTGCAGTGCATTGACTTGTGAAGTAATTAAGAATGCATGATCGATAAACATTAAAAAGTGTCATTACTCGCTGTGTATTTAATTGTTATGGAAAAATTGCATAAGATATTATATAAAAGTGCATTAAAATACTTAGGTATTATTTTTATGACTTAGTTATCAATTTTTCTAACTACATATACTTACGCTCTTTCCACACAGGGGTAGGCAGAAACTATACAATGCAACTTTGTTACGATTCTGGTATACCTCTTCTGCTTCGGCCACATTCATACATCCTGTGCATCCTCCACCTACGCCTGACCTCGGAAGATGTTGTTATTCTAATGTACATGCCTCATAGCCTAGTGGATTAGAGCGATTGCTACGCTAGAGGTCTTGGGTTCGATTCCCAGGTCAAGCAGTGTTATTGGGTTTTGCTATGAATTTCTCAGTAGCAGCTGGGAGTTTGGAATTTGTGCCCGGTTAATGGCAATAGGCTACCTATTACATGGGACCTAAACATGCCGGCGAATTGGGGGTGTTAATTAGTAGGCCTCTACCTAACCCTTCGGGAATGCGAGATCTGTATTAGAGTGGAATACAGTGCACTTAAAATACAGATCAAATATTATAATGAAATCTACACTATCTACCCATCTCTCATTAGTCTTTCTCTTTCCATGTAACTATCAGTCACGTTCTTATCCGACTGTGCAAAGCAAAATCAGGTTTTGTCACGTTCCTCTATCAACACTCATATTTTAAATGTTAAGAGTTTGTTTATATGCGCAGATCTCTGGAACGACAGGTCTTATCTGAAAAATGTATTTGCATTTGATAGCCCAATTTGTGAGGAAAGTTATAGGGTAATTAACATCACGCTATGACCTTTAGGAATGGGGCAAATCAGGTTAAAGCGCGGTACAACTAGTTTTAGGTGTTTGAATCTTTAGTCACGTATTCCAAAATAAACAGAGGATTGGGGAGTAATTTTTATAGCTATCTTTCTGTAGATCCCTACTAATATTATAAATGCGAAAGTAACTCTGTCTGTCTGTTACGCTTTCCCGCTTAAACCTCTCAACCGATTTTGATGAAATTTGGCACAGACAATCTTTAGACCCTGAGAAAGGACATAGGCTACCTTTTATTGTGATCATCACGCTATAGGTTATAATTATATAATCACGCTACGCGGACGAAGTCGCGGGCAGAAGCTAGTAAAGTAATAAAATCAAAACAGGGTCCAGCACACAAGAGTCTGGCACCAAATTTCCAATACTAACCAAATACTCTACGACATTGGACGGAGAATAAAGTCTTGGTTGCGAAACATCCGCGAGTGAACCAGTATTGCCAGCGTCAAAGATCTGTTTCGCTTGGCATAAGATCGGGAGAAGTTCACTGAGCTGACGGCTAACCTCCAGTAGTGGAGAGGCACCCGAAGAAGAAGCAGAACCAAATACCTATTAAAATAAATCATAATTCAAACACAATTGATTCAAAGTGTGTTATTATTCGGAATCCGATACCGTTCCTGCTGTGCTATTTCGTCCTACTTTACTGGAAATAAATGTAAGCGAATGCAACTCTTGACAACTTTACCAAGAATGGAACGATTTTCCGATCGTTTATTTCAAGTGAAATAGTAGTAGATGAAATGGTATGGTAGGGACTTAAATAGAAAAAATATAAAAATGCATGATTATGATAGATTTTTAAAAAAGTAAACGAGAAACGTTAGTATTTATTTATACAAATGCAATGTAAATTTTATAATTCAATTTCAAAAATAGTCTTTTTTAATCTGTTTTAAAACGCCATCCGCCATATTGGATTCCGACGTGATGTCACTCCGATAGTAACTTGACGTTACTTGGTCTTTTGCAGTTGTATTGTTTACTAACGAAGTGACGTCACGACCCGAAGTAGCATGGCGGCTAGCGTTTCCGCGCGAAAATTCAAAATCATAAATTAAAAATAGTTTTTAAGGCATTTTTCGGTTTTATAAAACTGAAATAAAATTTCTACTGGTTCAACTGGTACTGGTACTGGTTTTCCTTTTTTGAAAACTGTTTTAAATTAATCCTTAGATCGTAAGATCTAAGGATTAATTTAAAACAGTTTTCAAAAAAGGTGTAATACCCTATTAATGGTACGTATTGCAATCCAAATAATACTTAACACAATTTGATAAAATATTGTTTGGATTACGATTTATTTCCGTGGGCAATGCAAGCTCTGCCGGTCAAATAATGGCTAGTATTATGTTTGATTTTACACCTAACACCCATAAATAAATAGAGATATTGGAATGATGTTTGCTATGCAATCGAGAATGATCGAGCGAATTCGTTCTCCGTCCAAAAATAATTCATAAATACATTCATTCGTATGTAGTAAAGTGATTCAAACGATGCATCTATTTATATTCAGTAAGACATTTGTTGAACTCGCAATACACGACGACACACAAGCTATGAAAATCCAGTTTATGTTGACCTCGCATTGTGTAAGCTTACCTTAGAATAAGAGGTCAGTTTATACTGGAGTTATAGCTTGATATTTATCCGTAGCTATATAAAGAAAGCTTTTAATTAAACATGTGATTGCTATTATTTAGTATCATTGAATGTCGCATACTTGGGCCACATGTCTCTCAACTTATCAATGCTTCTAAAGCGGGGTTTAGTAGACTTGACGGTTTTGTTATTGTATCGGATGGTGGGTCTGACTAGCTATCAATCTCACGTGTAATCATAAGAAAGAAAAAAATATTAAACATATAATACTGAAGCCAAAAAAATTCTCATCATGCATTTTCCATGCTAAGATTATAAAGTTATTAATAAAGCATAAATTCGACTACAAGGCAGAAGTCGATTCTGCATCTTCTGGTTCAATTCACCAGATGCTATGACCAAAAAAATTACCGCGAATTCCATCCGCCAGGTCGATATTTGCCTTCACATTCAGAATTTACGTCTTTGAGGTGTACAACTGGCGTAAAAATCTGAATGTGTTGTGTGAGAGCTAGAGTGCGCGAAAACCATTTACTTACTGCAATAAGTGTTCTCTGGTTACACTTTGTTTGTGCTTTCCATAGTTGCCATGTGGCGTAAGAGAAACTTACTATAACTCGGCTTCTAACTTTACTAGTAAAAAAATATACCTAATAATATGCCATACCATAGACAAAGTCATTATTACACAACCAAGACGTTTTTATATCAATGTAAATGTCCGTTTAATTTTAAATGGAAGCAGCTACTCGTATAGGTGCAAAAAACTGTTACAGTTACGGTTCTCTACGTGTTACGGTTATTTAGTTCAATATTTTGTTTGTAATGGATGGGCAAGTATCATGAGAATGTAAAAAAGCTTACATATATATAATAATTTAAACAGTTACATTCAAATAAGTTTCTTTGTGGTAACCTTTGAATGTTTAGTTTCGGCCAATGACATTATAGGACAATAAGACATTTATTTATAGTAATTTTCGACTATGAGAAATTATAAATATTACCTACATACGCCACGAAATAATAGGTATTCCGTGATTAAAGTAATTTTGAATTCGTTTAAAGCAGAAACAGGTATAAGTCGAAAAATATTAAGTACAATGACTGCCTCATTAGCCTAGTGGTTTTGAGCGCGACTGCTCCGCTAGAGGTCCTGGGATTTGTGCCCGTTTAAGGCTCGCTCGCTTACATGAGACCTAAACATACCGGCGAACTGTGGGTGTATTTTAGTACGCCCCTCTGCCTAAATCAGTAGAGTCAATAATCGCGAATAGAAAACATTTTCGACCTATCTATATATTAACACATAGCGCTGGCTAAGCGATTAACTTCTGTATTACGGGATGCGGGTATGATTCCCGCACGAAATAAATATTTGTATGACATACTTTTGATAGTTCAGTTCTCACTGCGTTTCTATGCGAGATTATATTCTGTTTATAAACTCACCCATGTTAGGTATAGGACAATATGGTAATGTTTTTGTAAAAAAAATATACTACATACTTACTTTGTATTGCATTTTATGGCTGTATAAACCTAACTGCCAAAACGAAACAGCTGATCCTTGAATTGCACAACCTCCCCTTCCCATGTCTATTGACAATAACACAATTAAAATCGGTGCATCCGTTTCGTAGCTAACAAAAACCGCCAGCCGGCGGCGATGCGATAACAAAAGTGACAAATACTTATGTTCACATATAAAAAAAAACAATGCGACTATTTGGCCAGGTGTGACCGTGGGACAATCGACGATGAATAAAAGATACCGACTGTTTACCGTAATATTGAGAATCGCAAACGTGGGTTGAATTACAAAGATATGTAACTATGGTCAGTCTTTCCAACTACGTTTTTAATATAAAATGAGCATGGTTTGAATAAATACGTCCAATTTATTCAAACCGTACTTATTTGACAAATCTTTACCATTTTTGCCAAATAAGTATTAAGTTGATAAGTTTTTTCCAACCGACCTAAGCCTTTTTTTTGGCGTATGGAAGCCCTCATGGACTTCCGCCGCCTGGGGAAGGCGACGGACGTGACGCGGGACGTGTCGGACTCCGCACAGTGGGTTACCTACCGACTGAAACCACACAGGTGTTTGCCTCACCAACTTTTGCTGAGGTTACCGGAGCAAGGTTTCATTCCTCCGCGAAATAAGTGGCCCCGATTCGTGGATTTGAACCTGGAACCGATAGAGACAGTGGAGCCGCAAGACATTTTTTTACGAGGATGAAAATGCACTATCCACCACTCCGGGGAGAGCGGTGGGGTGTGTCGGACTCCGCTCTGAAAAGAAGTCACCACTTTGGTGCCGGGGCTACGGGAGCGCTGTCGCATTCATCCGCGGAAGACCTTAAACTTGTCTCAACCTAAAAATGCCCACGTGAGCACATTATAGTCCTACTATTTATATGGATAGGTATTATTCCATGTTGTTACGTGTTTAATGTTTTATTTACCATAGATATTTTGTAATTTTGAATTCTAGTCTTTGTTGTTTTTTCCGGTTGTGTTGCCATTATACAGCTCAGTCTGGATATATTAATAATTTATGTAGTTTTGTTATTTTATGCAGGCTGGATACAAGAACTGTATTCGTATTGGCTGGCTTATCACGTGTATTCGTTTGCGGAGAAAGAGAGAGTTATGTAACAGTTCGACAAGAATATTAAACCATCAGAATTTGCCCACGAAAACGTAATCTATACTAATATATAAAGCTGAAGAGTTTGTTTGTTTGTTTGCTTGAACGCGCTAATCTCAGGAACTACTGGTCCGATTTGAAAAATTCTTTCAGTGTTAGATAGCCCATTTATTGAGGAAGGCTATAGGCTATATATCATCACGCTACGCGGACGAAGTTGCGGGCAGAAACTAGTATCAAAATAAATCGTAATCCAAACAATATTTTATCAAATTATGTTATAATTTGGATTGAGATACCGTTAATCTAGGTTCCTACTGTACCATTTCGTCTACTACGAATTCACTAGAAATAAACCGGAAAATAGTTCCATCAAGAATTGCATTCATTATTCATTACATTTATTTCCAGGTATGTATTTTTAATGAAATGATAATCAAACAATTTAATCAAAGTGTATTATTATTCGGATGATAGAGCAGGAACCTACATAGATTAGGTATTGGACTTAATCTATGTAGGTTCCTGCTCTATCATCCAAATAATAATACGCTTTGATTAAATTGTTTGAATTATAATTCATTTTGGTATTACGTTTGTATTGGAAATTCTGTCTGCGGGACTCTTAAGAATCATAAACATATCGAATCGAATTAGAACGGTGATTCGATTCCCAGATACGAAATTTTGGTCAAATTTCTTTTAAAAGCGCTCGTGAGCGACATATGTCTATAATACTATAAATAAATATATTTGTAGTTCTCCTTACACATACATACACCCATGTAAGGTTATATAAGGTTTACACGAACGCTCCTCACGATGTTGACCTTACCTTTATTGGTAGAGCTGGCGCACGCGCAGCGCGCACTTTTACTTTGATTGATCTTAAATTTTGAATATATCATCTATCTTTATATGGTAATACAATAAAAATATCGTCAGCACTTACCTTTTTCCGTTTAATGTTCAGGAAATTATACTGTTACGTGATTACGCAAATTAAAATCAGCTGTTTTTAAATATAATAATAATTACATAATTGCCTCATTAATCTTGATGTGTATAGGTGCGATTGCTATGCTATAGGTTCTGGGATCGATTCCCAGGTGCAAGTGTTATAGATTATTTCTACTAAATTCTCAGTAGCAGCTTGGAGTTTTGATTTGTGCCCGGTTAGGCTCGCCCCCTATTAAATGGGACCTAAACATTATCGGGTAATCGTGGATGTACTGTACAGAGACCTCTCACAAAGCCTTCGGGTATACAGGAGTGATGATGTGTTATAATTATGTATTATCGAAAGACGTTCATCTACGTTTTTTGCAATATCTTTTTTTTTTTTTTTATGTGATAGCAGGCAAACGAGCAGACGGATCGCCTGATGGTAAGCGATCACCGCCGCCCATGGACACCTGCAACACCAGAGGAGTCACAAGTGCGCTGCCGGCCTTCTCCGTGCAGTAATACTTTTATTCCGTCAACTAATAAATACATTTTACATACACTAATACATTATACCATATTTCGTGTCTTGCTACGATTCTAGTTAACATACCATCACGCCTGTATTCCTCAAAGGGTTAGGCAGAGGCGTACTAATGTACACCCACAATTCGCCGGTATGTTTAGGTCCCATGTAATAGGGGACGAGCCTATTGCCATTAACCGGGCACAAGCGAGCTGCTACTGGGAATTTTATAGAAAAACCCAATAACACTTTGCTCGACCTGGGAATCGAACCCGGGACCTCTAGCGTAGCAGTCGCTCTCAGGACCACTAGGCTAATGAGGCAGTTATAAACTGTCACGATTCTAGTTTGTTCTATTCTATTGTAGTATACTTTTGCTACTTTCACATTAATCTTGTCATACACACGCGCCGGTTGCGAGTCCCACATGAGTAGATAAGTACTCTGTGCGAGTACTACGCACCTGACCTTTTTGAAGGGCCTCGCCAATAAGATCGGTGTATATCTTTCAAGGGCGTCCCCTCCTAGCGCTTCCGATCACATTCTGGTGTTGCGGCGTTGTCCATGGGCGGCAGTGATCGCTTGCCATCAGGCGATCCGTCTGATCGTTTGCCCCCATTGGATAGCATAAAACAAAATCAACTTATAAATTCCTGCTGTCAGACGCTTTTCATTAATTGTCGTAATTATTTCTCTCAACATTCCTAACTATCTCAGATTATTACTCTAAGTTCGTGGCATTACATCGTATCGTTGTCTTACCAAGCTATCACACTATATCTGAATATATTATTCCAAGGTACACCTCACAGACAAGCAGACAAGTGCTAGAGTGGAGACCGCGTGAGCAGAAAAGTGCTAGAGTGGAGACCGCGTTTAGGCAAGCGTAGTGTGGGACGCCCTGCGACACGATGGACTGACGATTTGAAGAAGGTGGCTGGCAGCGGATGGATGCGTGCTGCCCAAGACCGGGATGGTTGGCGCTCTTTGGGGGAGGCCTACGTTCAGCAGTGGACGGCGATAGGCTGATATGATGATGACACCTCACATACTTCTCAAGGAATGCATTTACACGGCATTTATTGTAATTTCATAATTCGCCTGTCATAATACTTTAAGTGACGGTTGGACGCTGAATTGCCCATTAAATCGTATTACCTACCAAAATAAATCGTAGTTCAAACAATTTAATCAAATTGTGTTATTTTTCGTATCCCGATACCGTTAATCTATGTAGGTTATTGCTCTACCATTTAATCTAGGTTCCTAATACCTGTCACCAAAAAAAGTTACCAAAAATTACAATGTGGGGCAACGTTTAAAAAAAAACAAAAGTGGTAGAATTGGAACCTGGATTATTTCAAATCCGAATAATAATAAAATTTGATTAAATTCTGTTTGAATTACTATTTATTTTAGTATTACGTTTGTACGGGTAATTCCGTCCGCTGCTGACCCTAAATACAATGACTAGGTTTTATAAGATGATATCACGTTCTTTGTCTAATCTGAAGCCAGTTATAATAGGGGTGTCCGGTATTTACCTGTGTATTTAGATAACAGTATCCACGTGAATAGACTATTATTTATGTTTCCTATTGGCCATAATAAAGCCTTTCAATAAAGGTTCTTTCCGTCGTTCTTTTGTTTGGCAAGCGAATTGAGAGTTCCATGATAAAATAACTAGCGATTTGCCTACGGTTTCACCCGCGTTGCCCCGTTCCTAAGAGACGTAGCGTGATGTTAAATAGCTTAAAACCGTCCTCATTAGTGAAAGCCGCGTGAAAATCCGTATTGTATTTTTCAAGTTTATCGCGAACTGACGACTGAGTAACAGATAGACTTGATGGGGGACTTAGTTTTATAGGTTACTAGCGACCCGCCCGCGGTTTCACCCGCGCTGCCCCGGTCCTAAGAGTCATAGCGTGATGTTAAATAGCTTAAAACCTTCCTCTTAAATCACTCTATCTATAAAAAAAAAACCGCATCAAAATCCGTTGTGTAGTTTTAAAGATCTAAGCATACATAGGGACAGGCAGCGGGAAACGACTTTGTTTTATAATAAGTAGTGATGATTATGTAATGATAGAAAAAAAAATAAGGGCTCCTGGCTAAGTACTAACTAAGCTAAGTAAGCTGCGGTCGCTGCAGTCAGTGTGTGGATGGGTGACAATTCTTAACACAACAAGACCTCTCCGTGCCCCGGAGAGCAATTAAAGCCGTCGATCCTGGTTGTCATACGAACATCTGACAATAGTTAGGGGTAGTCAGAAAAGCCTGACAACCAGTCTACCCGGATATCGGTATTGCCTAGAAATTGGGTTGTGACAATCTGATGGCAGTCGCTTCGTGTAAAATACTGATATTCAGACTGGAAGCCGTTAGGGCCGGCTTCCAGTTGGGAAAAGCTCAGAGGATGAGGCTATACAAAAACAAGTTGTTTTTTGTTTTTTTTTTACGTCAGATATTTAAAAAAATACTATCGCTTAGTCAGTCACTTTAAGATAAGATAGCGGGGCCATTGATAAACTTTATTTAATTTTACATACTTATATGACTAATATATAACCAAATAACAAATATAAGATTTAACAATATTTAAACTGATATAACTGAGACTGTATTCATGTGTGTAGTCTGTAAAGTAGTGACGTCATGATTACGTAAGTACATCCGATGTTGGTCTTGTAAAATACTTGTAAAAAATTTGATACCGAAAGACGTTTATATAAACTTGGGTAGGTACTGTAACGAGAGAGAGGTGTTGGGATACTGTTGCACGGATCAACACCATGTTCAACCTATGGCTGAGCTAGAGGTTCTGAGTTCGATTCCCGGGTCGAGCAAAGTGATATAGTACTGGCGTTCGACATTTAATTAAAATAAAAAAGCCTTTTATTTCCACTTTTTTTAATATTAGGTATATCTCGATAATTTTTTGGGTAAGTAAGTTGTAACTAAAATTGTTAGTAGAGATATTTTCACAATTTGTACGGAGATTTTAGAGATATTTCAATAAAATTGGCAATGTAAGGAACCCTGTTTTTACCGTGTCTGAAAATTTTATTATTAATAAAATAAAATTACTTCTGCTGTTAATTATGCGAACCTCTGGTAAATAAATAAAATCAAACGCGATAAAACCCCAAAAAATAGTTTAATTTCAAAGTATTATTGTATTTTTCTATGAAATTCTCAGTAATGGTTTGGAATTCTGATTTATGTCCGGTTGGTGGCAATAAGTTGTCTTGTCCTAAACATAAGTGAACTAGCGGCGAATTGTGGCTAAGAGACACATACATTATTATCTACACCTCTGCCGAACCGTTAGGAGAATATAGGCGTTATGAACATGTTAAAATAGTCTAAAAAATAGCATGTAACAAGTCGTAAAGGAATTAATTAGGTACCTTTCATTTCTATAAAGCGCTCAGACTTACTTATAAGCAGAATGCAGGTAAACCATCTAATACAAGAAATCAAAGGATTTTTTTAAACAGACCATCCTTTTGAAGCTCCGCAAAAGAATCTTCAAAGGAAGTTATAAATAAAGGTGTATTCACAAAAGATTAGCAACGCTCAGTAAGTATCTGGGCCCAAAACAAAGACCAAACCACGTGGCAATACATGTCAGAAGCAGTAAACGTGTAAAATCTAGCTCGTGGCATAAACATTATGTCAATTATACGAATCGTGCTAATTATGCTAAATTATTTGTGTGAATAGGTATTGTAATTAGCGAATCCTGAAAACACATTATTATTCTCCCAAACATTGCGAACCTATACATATACCTACTGACATATATATTTATGAACCTCCATACATATGTACCTACTAGCTTTTGCCCGCGGCTTTGCTCACGAGAAGCTATATTAGGATTAGAATATCCCAAAAATATCAAAAACCAACAGTTGATGATCTTTGTATGGGTCTGTATATATCAGAGTGGTCAAGCTGTATCTCGGGATCCTTTGATTAATTAATATAAGATACACCACAAGTTTTGGGTTTGGAGACATTTATATACCCTAACTCACTTGTATTTTTTAATATATACAATGTAAAGACACAGCTTTTTTTACGATATTAAAACTGCTAGGCACGGGTCTCTTCTTAAAATAACCTATATAGTTTAAAGACCACTATGAAGGTTCTACAATGCAGGTTGGCACTTTGGCAGAATAGAAAAGTTCACACGCTGTCTAGAAAAGTTGTCCGCTAATACTTGTGTATGTGAGACAATATCATTATATCTATTAAATAAATATGTATGAAGGACACGAGGCTTCCGGCGACTGGGACCACCATTAACTCGGACCGCGGTCCCAGTCGCCGGATCCATTTAATTTAAATATTTCGCTTCCGGCGACTGGGACCACCAATAAATCAATACTAAAATTTATTGTTCTAGTTAAAAACAGTACAGTCAAACGAAAAAATGTTCTAAGTAAAATCCTTTGAGTAAAAAATATTACTTACTTATACTAGATATGAAGTTATTCCTGCGTTTAGAAATAGATTAAGGCAACCCGTTTTCATGTAATTCTAATGTATATATTGCTATCCCTCTCTAACTAAAGTCCGTTTCACCTGTCGATCCCAAGAATATATGCAGCCCTATTGTTGTAAACGGGATTTTGCATCGCTTCATGACTCGCTCGACCAATCACTGTTAAGAAACTTATCTCTTTAAGAAGACTGGACAGTGTATATGGATAAATGGTTATGGTTATGGTAATCTGTGCTGAATGTTTATTGCGAAATGTGATGTGATGTGAGAATTAAATAGTGCAGTACCTTGAAATTATTAGTCTTTAGGTATGTAAGTTTTTGTCTTATTTATAAACAAACCAAGTTAATAAGGGGCTCCTTGCTCAAGCGATGAGTTGCAAATACATACATATTTACATTTAAATTTGACCACTAGAAATTCAAGATTCTATCTTGGATGAGGCATACTATTACCACAATTAAAAACGATTTGCGATTACTAAAACATAACATACCATGACGCCTGTATTCCCCGAAGGGTTAGGCAGATGCGTACTTAATGTACACCCACAGTTCGCCGGTATGTTTAGGTCCCATGTAATAGGGGGCGAGCCTATTGCCATTAATCGGGCACAAATTCTAAACTCCGAGCTGCTACTGAAAATTTCATAGAAAAACCCAATAACATTTTGCTCGACCTGGGAATCGAACCCAGGAGCTCTAGTGTAGCAGTCGCACTTGGCACCACTAGACCAACGAGGCAGTTTACTTACTGACTACTTTATTACTAAAACAAACATAAATAAAATTATGGTTATGTTTTTAGATTTCACTTTTTTATTATAATGTTTTCCACTAAAGAGTGTTATTTAAGTATTCGTCTCTCATTTTTCGATTTTAGAACTATCAAAATTGATGAAGGAAGCCCTTCAAATTCTCACCGTCAGCAAACTATAAATAAATATTAGTTTTGTAACGAAGAGTTTTTTTCTATAAATACTTATTACGATTTTTATAAATATTTACCTACTTTGAACATTTTTCGTTTGACTGTACTGTTGTTAATTTGAACAATAGATATTAGTATGGATTTATTGGTGGTCCCAGTCGCCGGAAGAAAAATATTTAAATTAAATGGATCCGGCGACTGGGACCGCGGTCCGAGTTAATTGCGGTCCCAGTCGCCGGAAGCCTCAAGGACACTACACTCCTTCACGTCTATATTACAATATTGTTTCTGATTTTTTAGTACCTATTTTAAGCTAATTCTTTTACCGTAGGTAGGCGATATCTTATCGTATAAAGTTCCTTATATATAAAGCCTATCCTTAATATATAAAGCTGAAGAGTTTGTTTGTTTGTTTGTTTACTTGAACGCGCTAATCTCAGGAACTACTGGTCCGATTTGAAAAATTCTTTCAGTGTTAGATAGCCCATTTATTGAGGAAGGCTATAGGCTATATATCATCACGCTACGCGGACGAAGTCGCGGGCAGAAGCTAGTATAGTATAAAGCTGAAGAGTTTGTTTGTTTACTTGAACGCGCTAATCTCAGGAACTACTGGTCCGATTTGAAAAATTATTTCAGTGTTAGATAGCCCATTTATTGAAGAAGGCTATAGGCTATATATCATCACGCTAAGACTAAGTAACCACGCGGACGAAGTCGCGGGCGGAAGCTAGTTAGTAATAATATTATAGCAAGCGGTTCTTTTGGAAATATTTTGTCTATCTTTGTCGCCATATTAACTAGAACATCTGTAACAATTTTCCCGACGACATACTAAACTAAACTGCATCACAACATTTTCTCTAAGTCTACGTCAAAATCATTTATTCAAGACAGCTACATATTATACTTTCTGAATTTTACATTATAAGCAAGCTCTAATATGCGCTCGTATATTTAATTGTCAACGTTATTTTATATGAATCTGTCATTCCGACTTACACGTCTCATAATTCATTACGGGATCCGGTTATTGTAGTATCTACGTCTATAGTTTTTTCGACAGTGAAGTCATAGTTTATTCTTTTGTACGTCATGTTCATGACGGCATCTCCGGGTGTATATTTGAATAGTTTTAGGGTACCGCGAAGCAGTAAAATCCTCGTTTGCTTCTTTATTGTTGCTCAGATTCTTTTGGCTCAAGTATTAAAAAAAAATCAAGTAAATAATAAATAGTAAGTAAATTATCACTTAACTGTTTAAATCACTTAACTTAATTAACTGCCTCAATAGCCAAGTGGTCCTGACCGCGACTGCTACGCTAGAGGTCCTGGGTTCGATTCCCAGGTCGAGCAAAGTGTTATTGGATTTTTCTATGAAATTCCCAGTACCAGTTCGGAGTTAGGAATTTGTGCCCGGTTAATGGCAATAGGCTCGCCCCCTATTACATGGGACCTAAACATACCGGCGAACTGTGGGTGTACATTAGTACGCCTCTGCCTAACCCTTCGGGGAATACAGGCGTGATGGTATGTATGTAAATTATCATCATAGTAACAAATTAGTAAGTAAATAATCAAGACAATTATTGCTCAAAACCCAGATATTGTAGAATGGTTTCTTAGAGTTTGAGGATAATAGATAGGTAATAGGTACATAATAAGAAAACCAGCATCCATCATGTATACATCACCCATCCACGTCTCATGCCACGTGAAACATCAGCATGTGAATGTATTTAATTCATAATTATGTACTTACTTGAGTACATAATAATATGTAAATATTATGTAGTTACGCAAGTAGCAACGCAATTACGATTTAATTATTTTATTGACTCGGTGGTCTGCCCACAATCACTGAGTACATAGGTTACATTATTGTCGTGCAAAACACAAAAGGCAAAAAGGAGGTACTATCAACCAAAGAGTTTTGTTAGAGATTAAACAAGATCTGTGCCTGTACCTGTAGGCAAGTGGCATATAAAATCGACCCATGAACGCGAATCGAATAGAATAGAATTCTCAATGTATGCAAATGACTTAAGCTTTCAACAAATCGAGCGCGCACAAATGTCATCGCCATACATTTTGTTTCTAAGTAGTCGTTTGTCTATTCAAACTTCAGATTGCCACTTGTCTACAGGCCCTGTTTTGATTGACAAACATTGTGTACAGTAGGGTTGAAATAACTCTGTGGGTATGAAGTTGTCAGCAAGTGGTTTTGCAGTTTTCAATCTTAAGGGTCCACAAAAACGCAATAACAAAATAAATCATAATCCAAACAATATTTGATCAAATTGTGTTATTATTCGGATTAAGACACCGTTAATCGAAGTTCCTGCCATACCATTTCATCTGTTACTACATTACTGGAAATAAACGATCGAAAACTAGTTCTAAACTTGGTAAAGTTATAAAGAATTACATTTGCTTACATTTATTTCCAATGAAGTATTTTGGATGAAACAGTACCTAATCGTAGAGCAGGAACCTAGATTAATGATATCGGAATCCGAATTATAATATGCTTTGATTAAATTGTGTTTGAATTACGATTTATTTTGGTATTACGTTTGTATTGGAAAATCGGTCCGCCACCGGACTCTTAATGTAAAAACAGTTTATGGAAATCATACGTATTTCAAATTTGTGTATTTAGCCTTAGTCCTTACTGGTTGCGATGACGTGAAATAAATAAATATTCTTTTGTAAACCATCGGTTTGCACAAGAACACAATTACAATATTTAATTATGTGATTTTTCGCAACGGCTCACTTCAGACGTGCACAATTATCTCAACCGTACCGTAGTAATTTATTGTGTTGAACTGCAGAAGTTTTAACTGTCACCACACTAAACCCTTTGGCGGATAATAATTATTTAACGCAATCTCTCGTTGTCTCTCGGCCTGTATACTTAATTATTTTGTCGACTGTACATATACGCGTAACAAATGCTCAAAAAATATTTGTTTCGAATGACGTAGATAAGTGCCTTTGTTCGTTTTTATTTTTAAGTAATTATAATAAATTATCAGTCGCGTAAATATTTAAAGAAAACTATCGCTAGGAAACCTGCACGACTGAGACATTTTATCTATGTCGTGTGAAGTCTGTTACCTCACTGGGCTACCTTAGTGAACTACAGTTTTAGCCCTCTCACGCTGAGATGAAACCCGTGCCAATCAGTGCAACTGGGTTGATGATAATGCTGAAACTTGATCATTGACAAAATTCTCAAAAAATATCTTTGTTTTAATATCAGAAGGGCAAGATTGACGGAAGACCTGATGAAGGTTGCTGGGAGATTTCTGGATGCAGGCGGCATGTAACCGGTCCTTATAGAAGTCTTTGGGAGAGGTTCTTTTTCAGCAGTGGACTTCTGTTGGCTGATATGATGAATATCAGGAGCTTAAGAATGTCAAAGATATCATTTATTCCAGTAGCCCAAGCACGTACACTTTCAAAAACATGTTCGTATTGAAATCGAGAATAATTTGTATGAGAAGGAGGTTAATGAACATAGATGAAGCGAAAGTGGTGTGCCAGGATCGTAGCAAGTGGAAATCTATAGTCTCTGCCTACCCTCCAATGGGAGACAGGCGTGAAAATATGTATGTATGTATAGGATTTGTAGCAGAAAAAAGCTCGATACGTTTACGATATGAATTCGATAGTTCTTCGTGCTTAGTCTACGGTTCATAAATCATAATCACCATACTTAATCATCTTTGGGTTAATATTCTAATTCAATCTAACTTTCAAGTTTAACGCTTACAAATCTGAGACTTCATCGGAATGATCTTCTTGTCAGTCGTCCCCTCACTGCTGAGGATCATGACTCTGTTTCAATCTATTGATTATAAGTATGCCTCCGTTTGTTACGATCAGCCGCTTGATGAAGTGCGGCGCTGACGGGTATCTCCAGCTGTTCGGATATCTGATCCGTTTGGATTTGTGGCTGCTTGCCATTACATGGGACCATTAAACATTTATATACATCTACCTATCCCTTCGTGGAATATAGGCGTAATGGTATGTTATTCTTCTGGAAACGGAACTTGGTTCTCTTCTAATTAAATCTATGGTTATGTTAAGTTACTGATACTGTAATAAATATCCGGAACCCACATCCTAAAAACAAATTAAGTAAGCTTATCTATTAGTTTTTGTCGTTACATTTCATGTTGTCGATGTTTATTATTGAACACGCTCGTGATCGGATCACGTTATAGACGCCATGCGCCTACGCACCGGGTCACCTCAAATTAGACCGTGACGTCATCACATTGTAACTACTGTCTTATTAGCGTAAGCTGCTAATTCTGTTATAGGCATGAGCCGGATTTTGACAAACGGAATTAAAAACTGATAAAGAGTTCTAACCAACCAACGAACTGCCTAATTAGCCAAGTGGTCCTGAGCGCGACTGCTACGCTAGAGGTCCTGGGTTCGATTCCCAGGACAAGCAAAGTATTATTGAGTTTTTCTATGAAATTCCCAGTAGCAGCTCGGAGTTAGGAATTTGTGCCCGGTTAATGGCAATAGGTTCGCCCCCGATTACATGGGACTTAAACATAGCGGCGAATTGTGGGTGTACATTAGTACGCCTCTGCCTAACCCTTCGGGGAATACAGGCGTGATGGTATGTTAGTTTTCCTCGGTGGTATGTCCTCTTGGGGTCTGACTGGCTGGCGGTTTGGCGTGAAGCACCTTGGTGCATGTTTCGACTTTTGCGTAAGAGCCAGTTCTCTCTCAGTTGCTGCGGCTCTGGCATTCAGCAGGGTCAACAACGCATCAGTAAATCCTCAGCTGTCTATGGGCGACGATGACTACTTACCACCAGGAGGCTCGTCAGATTGTTTGCCGAAAAAAACCATTAAAAAAATTTGCTACCTAGCCATTAGGCTACCGTCGCTTCAATGGTTAAATCGTCTTAGACTATGTTAGATGAATAAATTCTAGCGATACCTATCTTTTTAGTATAGTTGGTGGTCAACAATAATTGGCCCAGTATTCTCTGCGAAACATGAACTCACTTACAAGTTTGCACACATTTTTGCTATGTTTCTCCTGCAATATTTAAAATCGATATCAAAACTGAAATTTTAAATAGGATGTATGCTTCCAATTACCTGAGTAACATCCCTAAACTCAATAAAAAGCTGTGACGCGGAGACGTTTCGAAATAGTCTGAATGAAGATTTGATTAACGGGCTTTAATGCGAACATTGCGTCTCGTAAATTATGTCCTTTGAAATGATTGGAGTACGGAAACACGTTGTAGCACATACAGTATGCAGCACGTTGATTCAAACGAGGTCCCAGGTGCATTCGTTGAATGAAACGTGAGCTGCCTAGAAGATATTTATGAATTTAGCATGGAGAAGCACGTTGAGATGCAGACGGTTTTTCGAGCTATGCAATGGGTGATGCATGCATGCCGTTAGTTGGGACTGGTCTAAAGCTGACTCTCTAGACTTCAAAAGAGACCATGATATTCGGTTGTCAAATATGAAACGCTGTCGCCCTCTAGTTTGTATTACTGAAATTCTAAATTATTGACTCCGAAAAATTTCTATTTACACAAACAAATCTCACTTTTACCATGGGAGAGCCATGCTTCACAAATAGCCGGGCTTGACCGGAGTTATACCACGGCCTCACAGAAAAGCGGCGTGAAACAACGCTTACTTACATACGGTGTGTTTCGCCGAGTGAGTGAGGATATCGGAAGCCTAAACCCTTCTAAAAGGCCGGCAATGGATTTGCGAATTCTCTGGTATTGTGAGTGTCTAAGGGCGGTGGTAATCGCTTGCCATCAGATGATCCGTCTGCCCCCTTTCCCATACAAAATATACACACATCAAAAAAAGTTTGCGATCACTAGCTTTTAAGCTGATATAATTTTTTAAATTGAATTTTATCAAGAAAAATGTTTATTTTTGCACTCATGTTGTTTACAAATATGGTAAATACTATATTATGGTATCAAACATGAACCCCGTTAGGGCACAGCAATAGCTTAAAATTAAATTATACAAAACTAGCGACCCGCCCGCGGTTTCACCCGCGCTGCCCCGGTCCTAAGAGTCGTAGCGTTATGTTATATAGCTTAAAACCTTACTCTTGAATCAATCTATCTATTAAAAAAAACGCATCAAAATCCGTTGCGTAGTTTAAAAGATCTAAGCATATGTTAAATTAATCTTATAACTAATTGTACATCTTACATATAATAAGAATGTAAGTGAGCCGTGTCTGTACATTGCTTATATTTACAAAAAAACTAATTTGGGGGACTCAGAATCAGTAACACAATCCATTTCTATTATTTTTGTAACTTTTGTCTGTCTGTTTGTCTGTCGGTTTGTCTGTCTGTTTGTCTGTCGGTTTGTCTGTATGTTTGACCGCGCATCAAATGAAAACTACCGAAGAGATTTGGAGGAAGTAGACAGGAATTTATAGACTTTTTCTTGGATTAACATTTAGGCTATATTTTATTAAAATCGGTTCACTCTATCAAAAGTTATTAACATTTTAACGATTGAAAACGTAGAATTTGAACAATAACCGTTGAAGCAAATTTCCTTTTTAAGTATTTCCGTACTAGACTAGCACGGGTCAAACATTATAACAAAATAAAGAAATAAAATTAAAAAAATACACTCACAGGTACTAAATAAGATACAACAAGAAAATAAAATAAAGAAATCAGAAACCATTATTGTGAACGGGAATTGATTATTAGTACAGTTATTCTGACTCTACTTCTACAGGGCATTACGGGACATACATAGGACTTATCCAGCGAGCACCAGCCGGTGTAAAAACTAAATATTTGAGAAGGGTAAAGATGTAAACAAAGAATGACAACTCTTTCTGTAGATGACTAACACGAAATCATTATTACCTCAATGAAATTTGATTCCATAACAGGTGTCATTTTGAGTTGACAATTTTGACAATTATTCTTTTCTGCTTTATAGCATCCAGCTTTAAAGTAACTGATTTTATAACGTGAAACCTCCATAGTGTAGATTCTAAAGAGTTTCCATCTAATCAAATCATAAACTAATATACCACGTATGTGCCTATGTATAATAAATAAAAAATGGGTCTTTTAATAATAATAATAATTGCAACGTTAATCTTTACTGATGCCGAAACAGTTATTTGAGATTTTTGTCTATGTAAATAATTAAATAATCTTTATTGGCTCCAAGAACAGAATAACATCAGTGTAAACTTATCCAAATACAAACTTATGTAGGTATGTCTGTTTATATTTGCGAACATTTAAAAAAAAATAAGTAATGTAAATTAAGTCAATGGTGGTTAGGTGTATGGAAAACCAAAATCCTTTTTTCTATGAGATTTTTCGAGGTAGTTAGTTGAAACTTGGAGAGGACAACGTTTCTCAGGTCTATTTAGTTAATTAGGTTAATTAGTGACTACAATCTGTTGTGTTTTTTTTAAATAGAAATACCCTGTTTTAAATTAAAAAATAAAACTACTGAAGAAGAAGAAATCATAATATGATCTACCGTAACAAAAAAGATTTCGATTTTTCAAAGTGATCGCAAATTCTTTTTGATGTGTGTATATACTTATTATTTCAATATATATTCTATCTAATGTTAGACGTTACCTGCATGCATTAACTAATGCGCAGTTTAACAGGACACGGTGGCGGCGTGACGTCAAACAGTTAACCAAAAAACCTTACCGTGAAACACCGGAAGGCGATCTGCGACGGTATACGTATTACAATAATCATTCAATTGTTACTAAAATAGGATGTGCTAAATATAGCAACAGATTGTTCTTGAGATTAGATAGGGCTGCTGCAGCTGACTCATAAATGTTTTGTGGTTAAAATATAGAAACATGATGCATATCAGATCAGCTGAAAAAAGGATATACTTATTCTAAGAGGCGACTTACAGTAGATAATGTTGGTAGTAGGATCACTCCGTCAAGATGGAGTGACGTTTTAAGAAAAAAATTTGGTGGCGGAAGCTAGCTGTGACAAGCTGAGGGCTGATGACGATGATGGTGAGGATAACGTGATAGATTTTGTCTTGGCAACGCATTGGATAATATTCGGCAGTATCCCGCTATGCTAACACCAGATACTAGGTAGAGTTTGAAAGATACTTTGCTCAGAAAAAATCCTGAAAATATCAGAATTAGCAACTGATGTCTTATGGTACTATTAAGCAGAACTTTACTTTAAATACTTTAAATATTCTGCAGTATCCTGCTATGCTAACACCGAATACTACATAATAGTATTCGGTGTTAGCATAGCTCTATATAATAGAGTTTGGTGGGTACTTTCCCTAGTGAAATTCTTGGGAAAATGAAACTCAGCAACTGCTATCTTGTCCAGAACTTTGAAGAATGAACACTTAGAAAACAGACATGGGAAAATGCTTAAAAAAATTGGCTTTTTTATGGGATAGGGGGGCAAACAAGCAGACCACCTGATGGCAAGCGATTACCGCTGCCCTTGGAACACCCACAACAGCAGGAGAGTCGAAAGTACGTTGCCCGCCCTTTAAAAGGGTTTGTGCCTCCGGTATCCTAACTCACTCGGCGAAACACAACAAAGTGTTGTATCACGCCGGTTTTTTGAGAGGCTTTGGATCACTCCGGTCGAGCCGGCCCATTCGTGCCGAAGCATGGCTCTCAAATGCTAAATAATTAGTTATTTAGTCAAGTCATTTCATCAGCGTGTTTACCAAGATCCGCATTACTGTCTTTGTAATCCGGAGACCATTCAAGCCTTACCAGTTACCACACACCGTTCAAGGTCAAAGAGAATTATATCTAATTAAAATTCAATTAACGTTATCAATACATTGCTTCCTGATATCGTAGTAACGCTTTCAAACAGGTGTAGGTACTCCACTTCCTTATTTTTAATAGAAACTACTGCACCGAAACGATAAATGATATATATGTATTTCTAAAACTTGTAAAATTTTGCTAGTATTTCTTGTAACTAGGTCATTATTTTTGTAGACGCCTATTCCTTCGCCGCAAAAAAAGTAAAAATATATATATTTTTACAAATAATAATTACTAATAAAAGACAATTTTATAATTATTATCAAAGCGTTACATAGTTTAAAAATATACAAAATACATTACATTAATTCATTTCATTCCAATACTGTCATATTGTCATACTACCATCTTTCGGAAACATTCATTAAAAAAAATATAAGCTAGATTATTTCGCAAATATTGTTCCATTTTTTAAATAGGCTCTATATTTTATTATAACATAATACAAGGAAAACCGTTATTTAACTGATATGTCGCAGTAACGTTTTCCGGTCCTTGGCCAGTTATCGAAAATTTATGCTTATCTAGCTATGGGTATTTATATGGGAATAGCCTGCTTTATCCTTATTATGAAATCTTGGGTTTTTCCTGTTTACATAGGCTCAAAGTGGTCATGGATAAATATAAATGTAACTAGTGAAATTTCCATTGAAGGGCTCGTGGCCAAGTGGCACGTAACGCAGTCGGTTCTGGTTACAGCACTATTTGAAAAAAATAGTAAAGAAGTATGGAACAACTTTCTTGATCCCTATCACAGTCATTGTCAAAACTATGTCACGCAAGTAGGTATGCCGAATGTCACTACCGAACTGCCAAATATCGAACAATAGCAGGACATTGACATTCGCTCGTCAAAACAGACTCTCTCATTGTCTCAATAAGTCCCGTGATCTAGAATTGTCCGAAATATGACCTTCGAGATATTTCCATAGTCATGCATGACCGATTTTTATTTGTGTAAATGTTTTTGTAGATTTACATTTTTTATTCTTATTTTTTTTATTCGCAGATCTAGAAGTGTGTAGGGCTTTCCTTCGAATGTGGTATTAAATTAATTCCTGGAAATCAAATAGCAAAATACCGGTAAAATTATCATTTAGCAGCTAAAAGAATGAGGGTTTAGTAAGACAGAAACTATTCATTATGCTAAAACGGTAACAACATTCAATTGAAAATTAAACTGTTCTGAATTGATGCATTATTCAGTGTATACTCCTGTTCAAAATAATGTTTATGTAGCCATGAATTTTAATGTAACAAGGACAAAAAATAAATCTCTTACTTTTAAATTTGTGAAATGTATAGAGAGCCAAACATGTAATAGATATATTTGATGGCCAGTTACATCTCAATATTTATACATTATTGAACGTTTCGAAAATCGAACACGGCCATAAAGTAGTGTTATTAAACCGTCATCTTTAGCTTATGTTACGAGATGACGTAATAATAAGGATGATCTTTGACACCAGCTATCATAAAACACAGCTAGGTGTATTTTTACATCATACTATGTTGTTTTGCTTATTATAAACGGTGTTATATAAAATTATGCAAGCATTCTAATCACATTGATACGCAATTTAATATTGACTTAGTAACAGAAAACGGGGAATTTATCATTCTGCATTTGATTAATATAATGACTTTGACCAAGGTAAACTGATTGTTACGTTCCTTCTATGGAAGGCTCTAGGAAATAATCGTTATGCGAAAACAAATACAATAAGTATCGATAACATACACACGTGTACATTGCGTACTTATACAGTTTTTGTTGCAATTTATTGCCATGTCAACACCCTACATAGATTGTGATATTAATGTCGCATTACATTCGAAGTTTGATAAATCTAATTACTAATGCTAACACCATAAACCCAAAGATCGACTGATTAGCTTTGTTGATGAAAAAAGTGAATTTCTATGCTGTGATTTGAGCATGTTTGGCACGTCATAAATAGACATGACTAAGCAGGCTAGAGTTTATTAGAAGATGACCCATCAGATGTTTAATTATCATAACTCATAGCTTTTCTTCTAGGTTAACCGTTTTCACCTACTTTACTATTTCTAGGCTTTATTTACTAAGTACCTATCTCGGGTGGAATGATATTTCTCGAAAAGGAGTCTGAGCGCGTATAGTAAGTATATTATCATCTTTACTTGATAGATTTCAAATTCATGCATCGAGAGCTTACAGGGGTATTTTCATGAATTATTACGAAGGTGTCCGTTATTTCACGCCCGTTAAGTAGGGTACCGACCGGTTCTTCTATTAGCATGAAGGTAATCATTTATGCTGTGACGCTAAAACTGGAATGTTCGCTGAAAACCGTTTCAGAAATAGTCTTTGTTTTCTATGTATTTTATGCGACAATGTAAAACATGATTTTATTTGCAGTGGTTTGTATAAATGATTTTTAATACAATTAAGTGCTATCTACCTATGCTTTCGTCATTCACAGGTAGGTCTGAAGACACGTACCTACAAATTAAAAAAAAGGAAGCATTACCTACTTAAAGATGGTTGATAAATACGTATTAAAAACCTTTTCTTATTATTAACTAGCTTCTGTCCGCCGCTTCGCCCCCGTGGAATTCGGTCTGTCATCACATCCCACGGGAACGGGATAAAAAGTATCCTATGTCCGTCTCCTGGTTCTAAGCTACCTCTCCACCAATTTTCAGCCAAATCGGTTCTGCCGTTCTTGAGTTATATTTTTTTTTAAAGCTTACTAGCAATGCGGGGTCGCACATTACTAGTATTCTTGTTAACCCCTCGTGCTAAGCTAGATTGCTTGTGTTACAAGTTCACGTCGGTAGTGCAATGGGTGGGGTTCGAACCGGCAACCACATGATAGTAAGTCCGACGCCCTTGCCATTAGGCTACCGACGCTTAAATGGAGTAACTAACACGACTTTCTTTTATATATATAGATTTAATCTTCAGAACTTAGATGGTTTGGATTTGAAACCGGTTAATGGCAATAGCAGCCACACCTGGGTAGATTATAAGCCGACCCCAACCTGGGAAAAGGCTCGGAAGATGATGAACTTAATAAGTTAATAATATAAAATATCAACTTTGACCCAGTTTTGTGTCAGCCCTATCCAGCTATCGAGTTCCGTTCCCAAGTTCACGTCCTGCTGCTATTTAAAGTGCGACATTGACCCAACAATCTCCTGAGGCCTGAGGGTGTGTCACGCTGAGTTATGGACCAACGAGATGATGAGAGGATGCAGCCAAGATGTTGATAAACGTAAGACGTAGATTGTAAGACAGAGAGGAACATTTGCCTTGATAGTACTTATTAGTGAAAGCCTATTGATATAACCATTGTTAAACTGGCAAGTCAAAGGCACGCACTTCTGATTTTTCGAATTTATGGAAATACTAGTGGTCCGCCCCGGCTTCGCACGGGTGGAGAATCCCTAACTTTACTTTCCCGTCGAGTCTCCCTTGAACCCTATATGTAAGGGATGGACAACACTTATCACTTAAAATAAAATCATAAAAATCGGTCAAGCCGCTTCGTAGGAGTATGGTAACTAACATTGTGACACGAGAATTTTATTTATAATGACTAGCTTCTGCTCGCAGCTTCGCTCGCATGAAGTATGTATGGGTCTCTATACATTTGAGAGGTCAAGCTGTATCTCAGGTTCCGTTTAATTATATGAGTTATGAAGTATACCAGTTTTTAATTTGGAGCACACTTTCTATCAGTGATAACAAAATTAAAATCCATTCAGTAGCTTTTGCGCCAACCCCTAACAAACAGACAAACAGACAAGAATTTTAAAAATAACATTTTTGGGTTCGGAGACGTTTATATACCCTAACCCACTTGATTTTATTTTAATATCTTCAATGTACAGACACAGCTTTTTTACAATTTTTAATAGTAGAGATGATTACCTACAGTTAGTTGCTCCGGGTTTGGGCGTTTGTGTATGTGAGAATTCATGTTTGTAAAAGCACCCACGATACAAAAGAGAGAATAATAAAATATAATATACTTAGTAACGTAGCAAGTGCGGAGGTCAAATCTGCGCGTGAGTGACATGTTGTCAACAAATCGTTTGCACTTCAATTTGCGTGGGGAGCCAATTTAAAACTATTGCGCGGAGGCAGTGGGTAAGTATGTATGTATTTTTAACCACGGTAGTTCAGTAACTCGGGGTCTAATTACATGAATATTTTAAAAGCAGACGATTTACTTGTTATAAATATTTCTAAACTTTATTAATAGGAGGGTTTTTATAAGGCCACTCTTGGTGAATCATAATATGATACGCAGACACACGGCTACACATTGTGCAATATTGCCAGTGTAAGCTAGACTTAAGTTATAGTGCAGACAATGACTTGAGGCATTAAGGGTCCGACGGACCTTGAATTGCCCACAAAAACGTAATACCAAAATAAATCGTAATCCAAACAATATTATAACAAATTGTGATATTAATCGGATCGAGATACCGTTATATAGGTTCCTACCGTACCATTTCGTCTACCACTACTGCACTGGAAATAAAAACCGGAAAATCGCTCCAATCCAAACTTGGTAAAGTTATCAAGAATTGCATTCGCTTATATATATATATTTTTTTTATGGGATAGGGGGGCAAACGAGCAAACAGATCACCTGATGGTAAGCGATAACCGCCGCCCATGGACACCTGCAACACCAGAGGAGTCGCAAGTGCGTTGCCCGCCTTTAAAAGGGTTTGGGACTCCGGTAACCTCAACTCACTCGGCGAAACACAACGCAAGCGTTGTTTCACGCCGGTTTTCTGTGAGGCCGTGGTATCACTCCGGTCGAGCCGGCCCATTCGTGCCGAAGCATGGCTCTCCCACGTATCCCTCACATATCTCCCACTTATATTTATTTCAAGGGAAAAATTTTGGACGAAATGGTAGATCAGGAACCTAGATTAACGGTATCGGAGTCCGAATTATGTTTGAATTGATTTATTATTTATTGCTGACTGAAATAAACTGCCTCGTTTGTCTAGTGGTTTCAAGTGCGACCGCTACGCTAGAGGTCTTGGGTTCGATTTCCATGTCGAGCAGTGTTATTGGGTTTTTCTATAAAATTCTCAGTAGCAGCTCGGAGTTTGGAATTTGTGCCCGGTTAATGGCAATAGGCTCGCCCCCTATTACATGGGACCTAAATATAACGGCGAACTGTGGGTGTACCTTAGTACACCTCTGCCTAACCATTCTGGGAATACAGGCGTGATGGTATGTTATGTTATGTTTATTATATATTAATACTGGCAATATATAGCATGATACATGCGTACTTGTGTAGCCGTGTGTACGGGAATCATACTATGATTCAATTCATCAAAAGAAATCTAAGGTCGCTGAAATGGCTACAGGTTAGGCTATAGTCAGCCTTGCTATCAAATCAACCTGCGCGGCATAAACGGTAGAAGAAGTTTGTTTCAGTTTGTTAATCACTACTTATTATAAAACAAAGTCGTTTCCCGCTGTCTGTCCCTATGTATGCTTAGATCTTTTAAACTACGCAACGGATTTTGATGCGGTTTTTTTTAATAGATAGAGTCATTTAAGAGGAAGGTTTTAAGCTATTTAACATCACGCTATGACTCTTAGGACCGGGGCAGTGCGGGTGAAACCGCGGGCGGGTCGCTAGTTATTTTTATAATTACGTCTGAGTAGGCGGCCATCTTACTTGAAGTCGGCGTACAACTTTTTGCCCTTGCAAGAGGTTATCTGTCAGACGCCATTGTCATACAAACAGCTGTACAAATAATGTGTGACGGAGGCCAGACAATTGTTTCGAATAGATGTGTGACTAAACTGAGATTAAAAGGTTGTAGGTAGATGCTTAGAAGTCTAGACTTAACGTTCTTAATTAATTGTGTTAAGGTTTTTAATTAGTTTTACTTTTGTACTGGTTTTAGTATATTATGTCTAGACGTCTCGAGTTTACAAATTGGAAATTTGTATTAACTGAGTTACGGTGGTGGAATAACATATTATAATCAAGCATTGTATTCCTCACAGGGTTAGGTAGAGAAGTACTAATGTATCAACACCCATTTTCCTAGTATATTTAGGTCCTATGTAATAGTGTTAAGCATTAAACAAATAAAATTACAATAGATTACTTAAAAAGTAATTGCAATTAATTAAATTGCGATAAAAAAGAATTCAATTTAAATTGATTTAAAAGTTATTTGATTGAAATTGGAAGCGAGCCTACTGTCATTACCCGAGATCAAAACTAAACTCCGAGTGCTATTGAGAACATAAAAATATCAAATAATACTGCTCGAAACCGCAGGACCTTTAGGGTGGCGCTCGCGCAGGGTCGTCGCTCCTTGGCACGGTCGTGGTGCATATCACGGATCCCATGCATGACCGTGGCTATAGGGCAAGAGAAGGCAAGTACGGTTTATAGTCGGTTCGAGTCCGACATACCCCGCCGCCCCCCAAGTGGCGGACGATCCATGAGGATTTTCCGTACTAGAAAAAAAAGGGTAGTTACACTTTCAACCGCTAGACTTAGGTAAGGGAGTGGATAAATTGTCTTTTTCATCATATTTCGTATGGGAGTTAGCAGGGGTTTCTTCGATTCCCGACTCCATTTCAATCCTCTCACCCCGAGGTTTCGTGCGCAGTAGCATAAGTGACGTATCCTTTTATATGGGTTTGTTTACATTTATTAAAAAACATAATACGATATGTTATTTCCATTTATTTTTCCGCTTAATCAGTGGGAGTCGTGCTTGACCGACATTGAATACTTTAAAACTTTTTAAATGATTTTTTTCAGATAATTACTTCGGCGAAACTTCAGGTCAAGGCTCCACGATGACCAAAATGTTTTGACAGAAAATTGGCAGCATTTCCTGAACAAATTTCATGTTCCCGTTGGTTAAAAATAACGTGTACTTAAGGGAATAATAATAAGAGTGATAATTGCATTGATCATTGGTTTTTCTTGTTTATTTTTCTAGAGCATTTATCTCTTAAAGGCGCCTCGTGACTGCGTAGAATTATTTGTATACAAGGTGGCCACTGTATCTTGGTTTGGTGCGATGTAATATCACTATGCGACTTATGAATATAAGACGCAATTTTATCACACATTGTGTAAACATATCTTTCTGACCTCTCATTGTACGGAAAGCGTATACCTACAATGCATGGTTAACTGATACTGGAAATCAACACTATGTCCACAAAACCCGTTCGATCTGAACGGGGCATATCAATCATACCAGCAAATAAAACAAGAAACATAAAATTTTTTTTTTTTTATGGGATAGGGTAACGAGCAGACGGATCACCTGATGGTAAGCGATTACCGCTGCCCATGGGTACCCACAACACCAAAGGAGTCGCCAATGTGTTGCACTCACTCGAAACACAACGTAAGCGTTATTTCACGCTGGTTTTCTGTGAGGCCGTAGTATCACTCCGGTCGAGCCCATTCGTGCCGAAGCATAGCTCTCCCACGGTAAACGGATTTCATGTAAGAAACACAATAATGAAGTTTAAGATACACGATTGTCGTGCACAAATTGCCGCAATGACCCACCCCAAAATCTAAAAAAATAATTATCTATCTATCTATATATATATAAAAGAAAGTCGTGTTAGTTACTCCATTTATAACTCAAGAACGGCTGAAACGATTTGGCTGAAAATTGGTGGAGAGGTAGCTTAGAACCAGGAAACGGACATAGGATACTTTTTATCCCGTTCCCGTGGGATGTGATGACAGACCGAATTCCACGGGGGCGAAGCCGCGGGCAGAAGCTAGTATGTTATATAATCTTCATAGGTCCGTAGGTCGTAAGCACGCCGTAAGTAAATACTTATTGCCGTTTCAGTTCCCGCGTCTTAAATTTTGTTTTTAAGGGAAGTTTTAAGAATTCTTGTAAAGTGAAAATGATTACGTAAATAGGTACCTACGTATAGAACAGGATCTCGATACCTAACCACATCACGGGTCGGACAGTATTTTTTAATACACTGTATAGCTTGTTTAGCCGTTGTAGCCGATGTGTAGATCTTATCTATGAATTGTTTTGCCCCTTCCCTTATTTTGTGTGGATGTTTTCCTAACAATGTTTTCTAGAATTAGAATAAGAATAATCTTTATTTGCTAGAGACACGGTATTTAACAAGGTGTTCAGTAACATATAATTTGTACAACATATCTCACCGTTAAATCGGTATGCAAATTTTAAGTACCTTTTTTCTAATCTAATCATAATTTTTACATTTTAGATAATCTGAAACTGTATAAAAACATTTGTCAAGTAACCATCTCTTAAGTTCTCTCTCTTACTTTATAAATTATCAAATTTGAAAGAAACGAATGGCTTGATATGCTGACACTATATTATTTAAACTACGACTGACCTTGCAGTTTCTCTTGTACTCCTCGGCAGCAACAGTAGTGCTCCTCCTATTCTTCTGAACTACTTGACATATTTACTAGCACTAAATCCTAGGATGCACCAAAAGACTCGGACTTTTGGTGCAACCTAAGGGTCTCATAACACCACGAAGATGGGGGTCAAATGGGAGGACCGCCACAATCCAATCACAACTAGAGGTCTGGACCACAGTTCCTAGACTTCTGTGGCGTTGGAACACTCTATATATCTCATAAATTTTAGAACAACTGATAATGAATAAAGATACTGCAATTTAAAGCGGGTAACATTTAAATAAAACCCGGAAATAAGGAACTCCTTTTTTCACGAAACACAAGATCCGCGGAACCCTGGTCTAGAACTAGAAATAAAACAGTTCTGTCTTGGTCTTTTCTAGTCAAAAGCAACCATTTAAATTAACAACCAGAATAATATGAGTATCAAAACACTCTTTGTAAAACGAACTGTCACTGTACAGCAGGAAAGATTAGAACAACAATCATGTAAAAAGTGAGAGAATTAGTGGGTAGTTCGTAAATAATATTTGAATTTGTACCCTCAGTTTGCCTTATTCCTCCAGTGTTTATCCACTGATTAAGATTTTCACAGGCTTCTAGAAGATCTAGGTAGGTAAGATATACAGTTAAACTTAGCATTTTTTTGGAATCTATCAAACAATTTAAAATTATTGCTATTTTTTGCTGGCGGCCGCGCGCCATCTAACGGATAATTTACGAATCTACAATTGGTGCGAACATTGACATTTTGTGTCAACATGGCATGCAATACTGTAATGAGCTGCCAAAGATCAAGATAAATTGGGCGCGTGTCTGAATGTTTTTACAATGAGTGTACGCATAATAAAAATGACAACAGACTACTTACTTCCAAAATAAAAATGACAACAGATCAATATGTTTGGAATATGTATAAGTTATTGTTGTTATTAAGGAAAAAATATTAGAGACCTGCGCAATGCATATTTTGAACATGCATAATTGCATATCAGAATCATATCATAGCGGCGTCGTAGCAGACGAAAAAAGAGATGGTGTGACGATTTTGATACCTCTAATGCAGATCGGGTCCAAATAGCACAAGATCATGAGAGATAGGTACATGAGGGAGAGGCTTTTGCCCAGCAGTGGGACACAAATGGCTAATCATAATCATTCCCACGACGCAGTAGAAAATCGCGGAAAATAGGGGTAACAATTAAAAAAATGAATAACTATAAGTAAAATTAGTTAATTTAAAATTTTCAAATTCAGCCAACTGCTTCATTAGCCTAGTGCGAATCCTGGGCGCAACACCTACGCTAGAGATCCTGGGTTCAATTCCCTGGTCGAGCAAAGTGTTATTGGGTTTTTCTATGGAATTCCCAGTAGCAGCTTGGAGTTTGGAATTTGTGCCCGGTTAATGGCAACAGACTCGCCCCCTATTATAATTGAGACCTAAACATACCGGCGAACTGTTGGTGTACGTTAGTGTACGCTAATGCCTAACCCTTCGGGGAATACAGGCGTGACGGTAATGTATCAAATTCAAGCAAATTATAAATGTAAATATATCGTTATATTCCCTTTTACGTAGGTAAAGGTAAATAATTTGTATTTACAATAGACTCTAAATTGCGTACATTGTTTTTAACAATAGCCGAAACAACAATGGACTTTAAATACACAATTTAAACTTCACTATTTAGATATTATGTGTTGTAATTGGGAAAATTTCCATGTTTATACAAAACAAAGCTATTCTTAGAGACCGTGAAGGTGTGTGACCTTAAGGTACAAATAGACAAATAGAATCAGGTACAAAAACACCTGTTATACCTCATATCAATATTGTTATATTCCTATTATGATTTATTTAGATGATATGATATCTTCTCTACTATTATAAAATTGTAAAAATCTGTGTCTGTACATTTAAGATATTAAACAAAAAAAACAAGTGGGTTAGTGTATACATATAAACATGTCCGAAAAACTACTGAATAGATTTTAATTTTGTTATCACTGTTAGAAAGTATGTGCTCTAACTTAAAAACTAGGAAACTACTTATCTCAATTAATTGAACAGATCCTGAGATACAGCTTGACCTCTCTGATGTATGAAGAGATCATTACTGTTCGTTTTTGATTGAATTATTTTTAGGATCCATTTTTTAAATCCTTATATCGCTTGTTTTGTCTTGTGTATTGCAATATAGCTTCTTTGAGCGAAGCCGCGGGCAAAAGCTAGTAATATAATATGATTATCATATTATTTATATCTGCTTTTTTATGAGATGGGGTAAACGAGTAGACGGATCGCCTGGTAGAAGCGATTACAGCCGCCTATTGACACACGCAACACCAGAAGAGTGGCAAGTGCGTTGCCCTAGCTCCTTTTGAAAGAGTGTATGTACTAGCATAACTAAACAAACCCCATATTCTTCATTCTTCTTTACGAAAACGTTGCCCCACACTAGGATTTTCTCCTGTATCGTGAGTGAGTTTACAAACACAAATTCTTACATACACAAACACCCAGACCCGGAACAACTACTTGTAGATATGCTAGTTACATAATAAATGGGTAAATAATAACTGCTAGGGCTCGCCTGATTATATATAGCAAGAAAACGCGATTTTTAATGACAGTACTCACGTGATTTTTACTACAAAACCCATGGGTTTTCCATGAAACCTCATGAATGAAGTAAATGTGCCATAACAATAAAGTAAGATTTTTTGTGACATCATTCGTTTGTCAGCGTCAAACGAAGCATGACAGTGGAATTGTACTCCGATTAGTTTAATCGGAGTTAATCCCTGACTGATAAGATTGGTATGACGATGTATTTTTTTTATTTGTAGTGTTTTCGGCCGGTTTTAATTGATATACATTTTTCAGTAAGGCAAGACCCAAATAAAATCCTTTCAAGAGCGAGACTTAGCGAGGCTGTCTTGCCCCGAAAAGATCATATGGAAGCTAGACCACAGTTTCAGTACCTACAATTGTGGCGAATGTCACAAATCCCATAGCCCTGATTAAAGGACAGGGGAAGGTAAGCAATTCCGACATAACCTGCCACTTCGCGAAGAGGCAGACGGTCCATGAGGATAATACGCAACACAAAAAAAAACTCACCATGCTCTGAACAAGAGGCCTGATTCTCCAAAACGTTGGCAATTTAATTTTGAAATTTTATCTGTAGAGATTTTCCTTAACCCGTGGTAATTTGTTTAAATTCCATTCTAGTGTTTTTTTTTTATGGGATATGGGAGCAAACGAGCAGACAGATCACCTAATGGTAAGCGATAACCGCCGCCCATGGACACCCGCAACACCAGAGGATACACAAGTGCGTTGCCCTCCTTTTAAAGGGTTTGGGCCTCCGGTAACCTCACTCACTCGGCGAAACATAACGCAAGCGTTGTTTCACGCACGGCCGGTCGAGTGCCGAAGCATGGCTCTCCGACTGACTACGGGAAAAAATCCATGGGACTGGGAAATCGACGCAGATAAAATAGCACTATGGTCATACTTACGAGTACAAACTGACAACGGTTTTGGAGACTGACAGTAAGTAACCCTTAAAAAGTAAGGATTAGTCGGGAAAGTTCTTATTCATAACTAGCTTCCGCCCGCGACTTCGTCCGCGTGGGATAGTTACTTATAGTCTAGCATGATGTTATATAGCTTAAAGCCTTCCTCGATAAATGGGCTATCTAACACTGAAAGAATTTTTCAAATCGGACCAGTAGTTCCTGAGATTAGCGCGTTCAAGTAAACAAACAAAGAAACTCTGCAGCTTTATATATTAGTACTAGCTTCTGCCCGCGACTTCGTCCGCGTAGCGTGATGATATATAGCCTATAGCCTTCCTCAATAAATGGGCTATCTAACACTGAAAGAATTTTTCAAATCGGACCAGTAGTTCCTCAGATTAGCGCGTTCAAGTAAACAAACAAGCAAACAAACTCTTCAGCTTTATATATTACTAGCTTCCGCCCGCGACTTCGTCCGCGTGGAATAGTTACTTAGTCTTAGCAGGATGATAGCCTATAGCCTTCCTCAATAAATGGTATATCTAACACCGAAAGATTTTTTCTAATCGGACCAATAGTTCCTGAGATTATCGCGTTCAAGTTCAAGCAAACTTGGCAGGTGGTAAGAAGATGATGATCCCGTTCAGCGGCTTGTAGTATGTTTTGATTGAAGCTCACTTCAAGATATAGCCAATATTGTTAGTTGATAATTGAGTATTGAGTATCCGAGCGGAACTTTAGTAAAATATGTCACGGGAACATGAATAATAAAAGAACGCTAAATGAGGATATGTCCTTTAGAGCGTTTGTTGGGTCCGAGCGGACCCAAGCTCGGTCCACACGGATACAAAACAAACGCTCTAAAGGCTGATGAATAACGTATTTATTTGGATAAGGATTAATATCATGTTTATAAAAACACCTACGCAAATAATGCATTTGGAATTTTAGAACAAAGCTAGCATAAAAAAGGTTATAGTGAGCCAACCTTAAAAGATAGACATATGCTGTCGCGGACTTTTTTTTAAAACTTTTAAAGAGGAACAATTCTGTTATATATGATTTTTGCGAAACTTTAACCGTTTACGCAGCGCACGCATCGGAAGCTCTCAAAAGGAAAAAAAAAACGAATTTTAGAACAAAGTTAGTATAAAAACGGTTATAGTGAGCCAACCTTAAAAGATAGACATATGCTGTCGTGGACTTTTTTTTAGATCTTTTAAAGCGGAACAATTCTTTCATATATGATTTTTGCGAAACTTTAACCGTTTACGCAGCGCATGCATCGGAAGCTCTCAAAAGGAAAAATCCCGATTTTGAAACATTCTTCATTGATGCTCCGCTCCTATTGGTCTTAGCGTGATGATATATAGCCTATAGCCTTCCTCGATAAATGAGCTATCTAACACTGAAAGAATTTTTCAAATCGAACCAGTAGTTCCTGAGATTAGCGCGTTCAAGCAAACAAACAAACAAACAAACAAACAAACAAACAAACAAACAAACTCTTCAGCTTTATATATTAGTATAGATATATTAGTATAGATGTATTTTATGTAAGAAGTTGTTATAACCAACATCGTGTGAAGACAAAGTGTTTTGAAAAGCAAAACAATGCATTGTCACGCGTCTGTCGGGAACACGTGCATCAGCCCAGATGACGCGGTGACGCATAGGACGTGGCTTCCAGCAGACGAATCTAATAAAAACTGCTATTATGCAACAATATGATGTCACCGCACCCAGCTGAAGGTTACACGTATTGGAAATGGAAAACAATGATATTTTTATAAGTATAAGCAAACTACGGGATCTTTCTAGTTTTATTTTATAGACATCGGAATGGGAATCTAGGGAACGAATAGGTTAAACTCTCCACTGTTAGATGTTAGGATGTTATTTTACTATTGAGTTGGCATGAGATGATCATCATGCCAAAAAAAACCTAAAAGGTTTCCGGCTCGTCCGGAATGAAACCACGCTCCCGTAACCCCAGCTTAAGTGGTGACGCGAAACACCAGTGTGATTCTAGTCGATAGGTCACCCACTCTAGGTTGATTCCGTCACGCTCCGTCACCTTCCTCGGGTGGCAGAAGTTTATGAGGATATCCAAAAAATAAATAAAACAAAAAGGGCCCAAACCCTTCAACGCACTTGCGACTTTGGTGTTGCCATCTTACCATCAGATGTTTTGTCTGCTCAGCAGGTATAGGAAAGATACTGGGTAAGCAGCTTATGTCATTTAATAGACTGATAAATCGTTATTATTACTCCCTATAATTATTATATTGGAGTAATGACGGGATGAGCGATTAATGAAAAAAAAAGATGAATGAGCGAGTGATTCCTGATAGTCTATGGACTGGAGTAATACATAATATCTTATCTCTACTATTATAAAATTATAAAATTGTAAAAAAGCTGTGTCTGTACATTGAAGATAATAAAAAAAAAGTGAGTTAGAGTATATAAACGTTCCCGAACCCAAAAATGAAATTTTTAAAATTCTTGTCTATTTGTATGTTTGTTACGGGTTGGCGCAAAAACTACTGAACAGATTTTAATTTTGTTATCACTGTTAGAAAGTAAGTGCTCCAAATAAAAAACTGGTGTACTTCTTATCTCAAATAATTAAACGGAACCTAAGATACAGCTTGACCTCTTTAATGTATAGAGACCCATACAAAGAAGAGATCATCACTGTTGGTTTTTGAGCTTCAAGTGAGCGAAGCCGCGGGCATAGGCTAGTAGTTTAAAAAAATAAGATTATAATTTTGTTGATATTAAAAATCATAAAATTGCCGTCTTTTAATTTATACTTAGATGTTAATAATATTTATTCCTTAGGCACTTATAAAATGGCAACTTATATGGAACGTTTGGATATCTCAATAGATACTAGGTACCATATAAAACTGTGACAATAAATAAATTGATGATAAATAGCGACTGAATGATTAAACACAGTACTGATAACCTATTCAACTTCAAACTGATTAAATAACTGAATGAATTCTTAGTGAATGGAACTCATTGTTTCTTATATCTAAGCGATCTTGTTTTTATCCATAAGACTTGAGTGATTGTGTGTTTGTGGGTTAATAAAGCAATATATTAAATCTTGTGCAGTTTCTGTTATCTTAATTGTGTTTTCAGCTTTCTCGGCTTTAATAGGGTCGTGTACTATTACATATGCAGGATTTATCTGCAGTCTGCACAAGGATTTACTTAAGTGGAATAAGGCTTTTCTGTGTAGAAAGATTAAGGTGCAATTAAATAGTTAAGTAATTATCTCATGCCGTCTCGCATACAATACTATACTGTAAGCTGTGCAAGAGTGAGATAGCATAATAGTAACTAAGTGTCTGCTCTGTGTGTTTCCCGAATGTTTAGGCAGGAATATAGTACACCCACAGTTTACCGGTATGTCTAGCTTTCACGTTATAGTTGGCGAGACATCTTACATCTTGCTGCCTCGGCCCGACATAAGATAATAAGTCTATTGCCATTAACTGGCCACAAATCGAAACTGAGCACCTAGTGAGAATTAAAAAAAAATCAATAGCACTTTGGTTGACCTGAGAATCGAACCCAGGACTAGCGCAGCAGTCGCGCTTGAGACCATTATACTAATGAGGCAGTTTGATTTAAGTACTTAAATTTAATGTCGAATCTCAGAACTGCTGCTGCGGGAAGTAAAGTCGAGGGGTAGAGTTAGAGGTTGTTTTTGGGGCACCATTTACTAACATCGATAAATAATCACAAACAATCTTTTTGTGTTTTTTTTTGCATTTTACGTGCTATGATAACTTAATAATCACAAACACTTCAAAATCAATAGTAGAAATTAACTAGTAGATACTGCGTTTAGAGCGCATTGTAAAAGTGTCGTTAAACGTACAAGTGAGTAATCTCGCACATGCACGAGGCGCAAGAGGTGCATCAGAGCGTGAATGAGTGTAATACACGTGCACGGTGCAGGTTTTATTGTAACAATATAGCTTATTAGTAATATGCTAACATGGATTGGACAATTTTGAGAGTATGAATGAAAGACGATTATCGAAAGGAATTTAAAGGCGAATGACAGCGGCAGCGTCGGTAGAGGTCGTCCTTGAAGGACATACGCCGATCTCATTGGCGAGGTCCTTCAAAAAGGTCAGGTGCTCGCAACCGGCGCGTAGGTATGAGAAGATGTATAATGTGGCAGAAGAAGCAAAAGAAGTATTCAAGAATCGTAGCAAGTGTCGGTCTATAGTTTCTGCCTACCCCTGTGGGAGAAAGGCGTGAATATATGTATGTATATAGCTTTTACGTGCCGCCTCACTCACTCAGGAGCATGAAAATTCCATTCATATGTTGCAAGTCGAACACACCACAACTTACTACACTGCGGGAAGTATCTGCGGTATTCCACGAAATGTAACCTTATTCCATCTAGCTTCAAGGTGAAACACGGAACAAGGCGCCACTGATCGTCACCAAGCACCATACAGTTTCAAATGAGTTCCTTGAAGGGTAAGGCAGTGATGTATTGCCATGCGTAGTTTGTAGGTATATGGGGTTGAGCTGAATGCCTTAGTAAGCCGTGATAGCCTAGTGATATGACCATTGAACTGCCAACTGAAAGATGTCGAGTTCAAATTCAAAGTACGCACCTCTGACTTTTCGAAGTTATGTGAGCGTATTAATAGTTAATTATCACACGCTTAAGCGGTGAAGGAAAACATCGTGAGGAAACCTGCACGTCTGAGAGATTTTCTCGAAGGTGTGTGAAGTCTGCCAACCCACATTAGGCTAGCGTGGTGTACTATAGCCTAATACGTGAGTGACCTGTTGGCCACCCCTGCTATACAGAATTTGTCAACTCTTGTACTACAATCAGCAGAAAAAACCAACAGTGTTAATAAATTGACACGTGCCACAATATCGGCGCGTGCGCAGGATGGGTGTCGAATCGCACATAATCACACGCGCTTGTCGCTGACGCGGGATATTTTGTAATAGTGGGAAAACTACAAAAAAAACTATTAGGCTTACAAGGAATTTCTTAATTGCTACTGATATTTTATTCATTTTTTTATAGACAAAACACGTACTCAACTGAAATAAATACTTTTGATAGTCTGGTATTTATTTTAATCATTCGTTATATATAGCTTTTGCTCACGGCTTCACATGCATTCAATGATTTTTAAACATAAGGTGGCGTAAAGTCTAATCATTGAATGACGTTCACAGCTGACGAACATGGTACCCTATTTTCGTTTGTGTTCTCGTATTTAGAGGAAACGGAATAGCATTATTTTTAGAATATCAACTGTCAGACTTTTCTCACAGAATATGAGGGCTGGCGGAGGACACTGGAGACTAGTGGAGACCTTAGATACAGGAGGCATATCAGCGGACCTTGTAGCAGTCTTTGAGGGAGGCCTTTGTTCAGGTCTTGTTTGTCTCTTTATTTGTCTTTGGCTTTACGATGATGATTATTTATGATGTTCACAGCTGAACCAAGATTTCCACATCAATTTCCATAGATTTCCATTTTTGTATAGATTTCCATATATTTCCATAGATTTCCACAAGGTGCAGTTATATAAGAGGATAGCCGCACATCAAATAATAAAAAAATAACTTTATAATTGCATTATTTCTTATTATATCGTAACATTGACCTAATTGAAGTATCGGAGAAATCTTTTCTTTTTATGGGATATGGTGGCAAATTCGCAGACGCCTGTTGGTAAGCGATTACCGCCGCACATGGACACCCGCAACACCAGAGAAGTCTAAAGTGCGTTACTCGCCTTTTAAAAGGGTTTGGGCCTCCGGTATCCTCACTTATTTGGCGAAACACAACGTAGGCGTTGATTCACGCCGGTTTTCTGTGAGGCCGTGGTCACTGATCGCTCCGGTCGAACGGTCCCATTCCTGCCGAAGCATGGCTCTCACGAAGCACGGTTTCTGTCCTTCATTGTCTCTATTTCTCGGGAGTCCAAGCAACATATTTCCATTCAGATTTGGATGATGATGTAACTTAATAAATTCCATTTTATCAGACACACCTCATTTAAATTTACACGTGCTAACGTAATTCGACTCGTGCGCAGCTCCGTAAAATTACATATGTCATAATCAATTTCAGTTTAAAATCATAACTTATAGGCGACCTAGATGGGCTTTAGCTGAACATGCATCTTTGGCAAGGAAACCAAATATATAAAACCTTGAGTTTGAATATATTACATTAAATAGTAATAAAAATACACATTATAATATGGTAATTTAAAAATAAAAATCAAATGTCGCATATACATATATGTAAGATCATAATATTCCTGTACAAAGTATTTTGTAGTTTGTACTTTCATTTTTTTATATTTTTTTCTGTTGCCCCACACTAGATTTTGTGTTTATAGTGATTGTGACTATAGTGTCAAATTGCGCTCACATAATCTCATGCACTTGTCACGCTGACGTTGATATCTTGCGCCCGCGCACGTAATCATGTTACACAGTTACATAATCTGCAATATTTAAAATTTTATTAGTCGTCACTTTAATTCATCATTCTTCATTAAGTACGTCTGTATCGAGGTTACATGAACTGCCCCATTAGCCTAGTGGTCCCGAGCGTGACTGCTACGCTAGTAGAGGTCTTGATTTCGATCCCCAGGTCGAGAAAAGTGTTATTGGGTTTTTCTGTTAAATTCTCAGTATATCTTTGAGTTAAGATTGTGCCCGGTCTGGTACAATAAATGTATGTACTACTCATATAGATTGACAGACAGATAGACATTTTACCATGGGAGAGCCATGCTTCGGCACGAATGGACCGGCTCGATCGGAGTAATACCTCTGGCCTCACAAAAAACCGGCGTGAAACAACACTTACTTTGTGTTTCGCCGAGTGAGTGAGGATACCGGAGGCCCAAACCCTTTTAAAAGGCGGGCAAGCACTTGTGACTCCTCTGGTGTTGCGGGTGGGACAGCGGTAATCGCTTACTATCAGGTAACTGATCGATTGGTCCCCTATCCCATAAAAACAAAGATTGGCACCTGGCACCAGGTTTGACCTTAGTTTTAAAGATATACTGCAAAATATTTGAAGACTTATTTTTTTTAAGTTTATAAATTCAACACGTCCTCACATTGGTATCATTAAAAAACGCGGCAGTGTAACAAATTATAAAAGCAAAAACCTTATCATAAAACATGATACGTCGCTGTGACGACCTACAATATCTGCGCCGGCGCAAGCTCGTAAATTATGCAACTTATACGTAACGATAGCAATCGAGTTCGATCTAATATGTGTAATCGTAATAATTATTGTGTTTTTTGTTAATTATTGAAAGTACATACATATATACCATCACACCTGTATTCCCCGAAGGGTTAGGCAGAAGCGTACTAATGTACACCCACAGTTCGCGCGTATGTTTAGGTCCCATGAAATAGGACGAGGGGCGAGCCTATTGCCATTAATAGGCACAAATTCATAACTCCGAGCTGCTTCTGGGAATTTCATAGAAAAACCCAATAACACTTTGCTCGACCAGGGACTTCATTTGTTGATTGTTGAAAGTAGATTAGCGTTTTTGCGTAGTTATTATGTAGGTTAAGTTGCGTAATACAAAATTCTAGGTAACTTAAAACATATGTTACTAGGTAACTGTTTGATTAGACTAGTAGTCCTAAGTGCGACTGCTACGCTAGAGGTCCTGGGTTCGATGTTTGTTTTTTTATGGGATAGGGGGGCAAACATTTACGGCAAACGAGCAGACGGATCACCTGATGGTAAGCGACAACCGCCGCCCATGGACACCCGCAACACCAGAGGTGTCACGCGTGCGTTGCCCGCCTTTTAAAAGGGTTTGGGCCTCCGGTATCCTAACTCACTCGTCGAAACACAACGCAAGCGCTGCTTCACGCTGGTTTTCAGTGAGGCCGTGGTATTACTCCGGTCGAGCCGGCCCATTCGTGCCGAAGCATGGCTCTCCCACGTTAGATGTCCAAGTCAAGGAAAGTGTTATTGGGTTTTTTTACGGAATTCTCAGTAGCAGATTTGAGTTAGGATTTGTGCCCAGTTAATCATTGGTTAAACATACCTGCAAACGTGCATAATGCATGCGTGATAGTATGTTATATATGTAAAACTTATGTAATAGATGTACCTAAGCTTTTGCTTAAATAGCGTCTTGTATAGCTCGTACATGACTGATGTCTGAGACACGCACTTACACTAAAGTGGCAATGGGCTGGTCACACACTGCATAGATAGAAGGTGGACACTAGAGAGATATTTTATTATGAGGAGTATCTATGGAGTTAAGTTGAAGGCAAATTTCGACTTGGTAGGTGGGACTCGCGGTGGCTTAGGGGTCTGGTGTACCTAAACAGAAGACGTAGGTTCGAATCCTGCCTGCGAGTCGAATTTTTCCTTCATTTAAATCTATATACTAATACATAAAGCTGAAGAGTTTGTTTGTTTGTTTCTTTGCTTGAATGCGCTAATCTCAGGAACTACTGGTCCGATTAGAAAAATTCTTTCAGTGTTAGATAGCCCTTTTATTGAGGAAGGCTATAGGCTATATATCATCACGCTACGCGGACGAAGTCGCGGGCAGAAGCTAGTAACTTTATAATCTTAGAGTTTCTGGTCGGTTCCCCATAAGACCTATTTAGAACCGTGCAACTAGTGTTTGATATTTCCAAAGTGCGGTCTAATTGAAACGAAACATTTTATTTTTACTTTGAAATAGTAGGACAAAGTTGATAGTCACGCCAGCTATTAATAAGGCACCTTATCATTTATATAACTATTTGTGGTCAATGTTGCCAAAATGGTCTTTTGTTTTGATCCCCAATGTGGTCACTGGTTTTCCCGTAAATTATGATAGCCACAATACTGAGTAGGAAACAAAATGTGGAATGCTGTTAAATAGTGTATTAGTATATCCTGTTATGTTATATACTTATATTATTATTAGAATGTTTTGCCTCCGGCAACCTTAATCACCCGGCGAAACACCACGCAAGCGTTTTTTCAGGCCGGTTTTCTGTGAGGCCGCGGTATCACTCCGATCGAGCCGGCCCATTCGTGCCGCAGCATGGCTCTCCCACGTTAACTAAACTTTAAAGATTCTTTAAACTAACTTTAAAGACTTTCTATATATATATATATATTTATATTAGTTTAAACAGTTATTTGTGTTGATAAGAAATTATACCAACAACTTTTAAGGTTTCTTAAAATTTAAATGCAGTTGCAATTTAAAGTAGGTAGGGTTTTTTCTAATAGTTCGCCCTAGCCATTAGGCCAACGCCACTTCAAACGTTTACTGACACGTTTAGGTAGATCAAACTTATTTAATTAGGCCAGTTAAAAATATAAATGTATTATAAAAATACTTCACAGAAATCGTGACATTTGTAAATACATTTATATGCTATGGAAAACTTCGTAGCCTGATTTTTATAATAAATAGGCACTTGAATATTTCATTTTTAATACTTCAGTTTTCAGCGCCCACATAAAGGTTACTAGGTGATAAATGTTTTATTTTACAACTAGCTTCTGCCCGCGGCTTCGCTCACGTGAAGCTATATCAGGAGTAAAAATTTAAAAACCAACATTGATGATCTCTTCTTTGTATGGGCCTCTATACATCAGGAGGTCAAGCTGTATCTCAGGATTCGTTTAATTAATTGAGATAAGAAGTTCACCAGTTTTTAAGTTGGAGCATATACTTTCTAACTGTGATAATAAAATTAAAATCTATTCAGTAGTTTTTGCTCCAACCCGTAACAAACAGACAAGAATTTTAAGTCATATTTTTGGGTTCGGAGACGTACCCTAACCCACTTGTTTTTTTTTTATATCTTCAATGTACAGACACAACTTTTTTACAATTTGATAATAGTAGAGAAGATAGAGATATTATAAAATAATATGTATACAGGTAACATAAATAAGTTTTTCATATACTTATTATAATTCCCGCCGCTGTCCGTCTTAGTGATTTTTATTGAATAATTTTAGGCTATCTTTTGTAAAAATATCTCATGGCTCTGAAATGTTTTTAAACGCTTCGTCCAAACAGTGAAACCAGAGTAACTTGATTCGCAACCCAGATTCGTAAATTGTCAGGCTTTTTTGGGCTTCTAACTACCACTAACAATTGTCAAAGATGTGAAATGAAAACTGGGGCCGACGGCTTTACGTGCTCTCCGAGGCACCAAGGAGTCTCGATGTGTTCAGAATGGTAACTCATCCACACATTGACCGCGGCGACCAGAGCTTAACCTTGCAGATCAGTTTATTTTTTACTTAGCCACGAGCCACTCTATCGACTATATCTATTCAGTTGTAAAACCAAAGTAAGTAATTTCAACCTTATAATAAAAAAGGCTGAAATTATCTACTCCGCGTTAGAATTTCCTAATTTATAATTATAACGCACATAAAAGTAAAAAGAATCATTACTCATGAACCTCATGAAAAGTCCATAATTTACATAAAATCTATTTAAAAACTCACAAAAATTACAAGAAAAAGAGTAAGTATAAATCTCAACAAAAGATGTGCTTTTGAAATATACAGCGACATTTACACACATTTCGGTTTATTCCTCGTAAAGGTTACGTCACTATACTGACAAATGGCGTGACGTCATTGCTTTTCCCCGAATTTCCCGAACCGATGACCCAAAACCTCTAAAATTCAATTTCACAGAACATTTCTTTTCGCAATCGACGAAAATATATTTAAGTATAAAGAAAACTTAAATAGGGCAACTCGATACTGTTGACTTAGAAATAGTTATAGATAACATTGAGATAGTAGTATGATCGTACCAAAGAGAACAAAAGTAGGTAATATGCAATTTGTAAATAAAATATCGATATAACGCAATAATAAAGTTTAGCGTAGCGGCTGAGCGATCGGCTTTTAGGTCACGTGTTGTGGGTTCGATCCCCACACGGAGCAAATATTTGTATGATCTACAGGTGGTTGTTCCGGGTCTGGGTGTTAGTGTATCTGTGAGAATTTGTGTTTGTAAACGCACACAACAAATGATAAAAAAAAATATCTGTGAAACCTTATATCAAGTGAGATAATATATGTTCTATGTTCGGCACAGAGAGAAATCGTAGTTACCTATATTTATACATTAAGATAGCATTTAATTTGCGAAAAGTATTTACTTATGTTTTTAAATTATGAATTTGATTTTTAGGGATGTATTCGAATAGGATACTTTGCTCTCGTAAGAATAATAATTATTCTGTAGTAAAAGTGTTCGTTTGTAATTTACTCTGATTACATACTAACTCAATGTAAAAATGTTATTAACAGTCCATTTGGCGGTGACAATTCGTGAATCGTAAAAATATTATTTATTATTTAACGTAGGTGCCACGCCGTCTCTACATCTTTATGATAGTTTTATAGGTTTTTTGTCTTTCAATAGAATTTTAATCTAATTTTAAATTTCCTTTTTGACACGGCAAATTTTGGCGATTATTTTTTTTAGTTAGCTCTACAACTTTTCATAATTCCTACCAAATATCTGCTTTACACAGTCAGTCTGAAGTTAGGAGAATACACTAAATAACTGTAATGTTCTTGTTTCGTGTTACCTAGACATTACATAAGCATAACTGCGTATCTTAGAGTTTTCATGGTCTCATTTCAACATTACGGTTATTAAATGGAAGGTTAACCGCAATGCATGAGACCACATCTTTCTTTATTGTTTTGAAGGAAAGATAAAAAATCAAAATTTAGAACACAGCTAATTAAAAGCAGTCGAAACGCCTGCATTTCGCTATAATATTCCTACAGCTGCATATCTAGGTGTGTATCTTACCATCTTACTTCTGTGCGTTCGCCTGCAGACTATACATTGCACTATTAGTTACCCTGTTGTACTAGAAATATCCTATACGAAGAATTAAATATGGAGTACGAATTAATTCAGGTAGATACCAATTGTCACACGCCTGCGTAGAACTACAGCCTAAAAGGTTGGTAGTAAACACTCCATTTTATCTTACCCCATGTTTCATTGCTCCTCCCCCTCTCCAAGACTAGTAAAGCTTTTCCACAAGGATTGCGGTGACGTCACGGCGGGGATTTTTCCTTATTTCCCTTGCGTCAGTTCTATCAAGGCGAATACTTGTTTATAGAAGCTGAGGAAATGTTTGTACCCTCTGAAGTTATAATACGCAATGCTTTGCATATACGCAATGCGTAATACGATAACACGAAGGTTTCTTTTGTGATTTTCCTGAGTTTCCATTTGGAGTATTTTTGAGACCTCACTAACCACGATATCTATATTATATACCCCTATTTCACAAATATGCATGGAACTAATAATTATGCATGTAGGTGTTCTACATATATTATAAAAATAGTAAGAAGAAGAAGAGATCTAAGTATTGGAAGAAATTCTTTATTTTTCTCTAGTCTGTTTATTGGATACAGTTTAAGCACAAGACTGATTGGGTTTTGTAATGAAACTTGGTGTATTTTGGTGCTTACGTTTATTAGTACAATATTTAGAATGAGATTTTTTCCTATTGCCCGGCCATTTTGATTATGGTCCGAGAGGAATGTTCCATGAACCACAGACTATTTAGATTGTTGACATTGACAATTAACAGGCTCGCACAGATACCATTATAAAATATTAAACAGTAACAATTTATTAGATTTATCTAAAATTGATAATTATTTAGTACCTTTATGTATTAAGAAACAAATATTTGGCTAGACTTATTCTTTTAGTATCTAAATTCCAGCCATTGTATTTATTAAACACTTTTATTAATATATTATGAATATTTTATTAAGCACTATTGTTTATATATTTAAGATCAAATGAATCTAGTACGTTATCATATACCTAGCACTTAGATGTCATATTAATAGCAGCTGTGCTCCAATGGCCTACAAGTGGGACTATTATTAACTAAGTAGTTGACTGATATGAATATCATAATATTATCATTACAAGTGAAATCTTGTCTAGCAAGTACCTACTGCAGTTACTTGAATTAATCAAATCGGGTTTAGATTTTTCTACACTGAAAAATCTAGAACAACTTTCACTCCGCCTGTCTTGAACTGAATCGAATATGTTTTTTTCTTCTTATTCTGTAGAAAATTCTGATGGATTTTCAACCAAGGGAAAGGCTAGGGATAATACCTACTTATATAAAAGAAGGGCCTAGCCCTTCTTTTACACATTCTGTGCAAATGCATGGAACCCAGCGATCCTGGCCGGTTAGTTCCTTCCTTTTCTTTTTTTTCTTTTTTTATCTGTTCATAGATGGTTGTCCTTGGGCGGTGCACTCGGGGTCGTCCGTCGCCCATTGCACTAGTCTCTCAGGGAGGGTCCAACATTGCACGTCCGCGGTGGGATCGCGCATCATGCGAGAGCAATTTCCGTGATCCTACCACTATGCGAATAGTGGTAGTGGTTTTAGTCCGTATGCTGGCCACCTGGCCGGAGAGCCCGACATAATCGTTCCGCATCCCCGAAGCGGGGCGGCATGCATAAGGCGCTTTTCCCCACCCGAAAAAAGGCCTTTCCTCGCATCCTATTCGTAAAGTTCACGTTGTGCAAGCAAATCATAACTCCTAAATCCTCGTACGATTTATTCATAGGCCACTGTTGTGTAAAGTCTGGATATGTACCTACGTACAATCATTAATATTTTTTTCTCCCAGACGAACTGGCAACACTATCAAAACAATTATATAAATAGCTTCATTACATTCGTATCTCAATAGTTATTTTTTTTAAACACAACACCCACATCGTTTAAAAAAGCTGTTTGCCCTATCATGATTCATAAGTATTGACCAGATATTAATGGTTAAAAGCTTCCTAAATAATATAATAATAATAATAGGCTACTTTGGCCCATAGATATATACCTTACAAACTAACATATATATTATAATATAACAGAGTTTAGTTAGTATATAACTTAAAACTATGTTAGTAAAAACTTCACTAGCACTATGTCACTGTGCGATCTGTTGGCACTTGTCCGCGGAAACGACGAAACACCACTCCTTGCGGCCAAAAGTCCTCTTTCATGACGAGGTGCAGAAAACTAGTTGGTATTCGCACTACAAACGCCTTGAAATTGACGTTGCGGCGCGATTCTAGTAGCTGCACTCTCGGCGATCCATTGAGCCTTTGGCGCACGTACTCCACGATATCCTCCGCCTTGGTGCTGTAGTGTAGGCGGGAAATATACACCGGAGTGTTCGGCAACGCAGCGCGTATGGTGGGCGTGGGGTCCACAGGAGCCGTGCCGCATCGGTTCTTGTTGGTTCGTTGACAGCGCTTCCTCCTTTGCACCATCACGAAACCATCATCATCAGCCCGCTTCGATGCCTTTTCAGGCACGGGCTTCTTAGCGGGAGCATCAAGACTGCTCACGGTGACTCCAGCAGTTTCAGTACTTTTAGCTGATTGTGTTGAAACAGTCAGCTGTTTCGTGGGTCGGGTAACTCGAGCGGCTCTAAGACTCTCGACTGTGGTGACGGTTATGGCCAAATATAAATAATATAACGCCTTCAGGAGGTTTATTAAGAATCTATAGCTACTACTACATTCCTAGATAAATAATATTTGTATCTGTAAATAGATCTTATAAAGACACGTAGACATATTTTTTAAACTAGATGACGCCGGCGTTTCCAATTGATGACCTCTGAGTAGAGACACGAAAACAAACTCAGAGAATCATGATCTCTTTGAAAGTCCAGATATAGTAGTAGCATTAGGTGAGTGTTACAATGCAGGGCAATGTCTAAGATGGCCTTTTGAAGAAAGAGACCTAAGTAGACTAGTCCCAGCTGACGGCACGCAATTATCGAGCATTGTGTAGCTCGACGAATTATATATAGCTCCTAAAAAGCAGAAAGGGCATGGTTTGCAATGTTGGTGTTGCAGCTAACGGCCACTGACGGATTTCTTATTGGGAACCGGCCTAAAGTGTTTTGACCCGAGAAAAATTTTAGTAAATTTAATTGTTGATAATAAAATCCTCCGCGACACAGTGCTTACTTTTCTTAATTGAACGAAATGCACATTCAGTTCACACAAAAATTCACGCATTATCTTCTCTATTATTATAAAATTGTAAAAAAGCTGTGTATGTACATTGAAGATATTTAAAAAATAACACGTGGGTTATGGTATATAAACATCACCGAATCCGAAAATGTGATTTTTAAAATTCTTGCCTGTTTGTCTTTTTGTTACGGATTGGAGCAAAAACTCCTGAATAGATTTTAATTTTATTATCACTGTTAGAAAGTATATGCTCCAACTTAAAAACTGGTGAACTTCTTATCTCAATTAATTAAATGAATCCTGAGATACAGCTTGACCTCCCTGATGTATAGAAGCCCATACAAAGAAGAGGTCATCTATGTTGAATATACATTTTTACTCCTGATATAGCTTCACATGAGCGAAGCTCGGGCAGAGGCTAGTTTTGAATAAAATTACGCAAAATAATGTAACAAAGATTTTCCGTAATCCAGAAAAAATGGCTCCGCGTCTTGGGCTTAGCGGAAAGGGGTCAAGTGCGATACGTCTTGTCACACCGCACAATTTATTTATGCAAACAGACTTTTTCCAAACCAACACATTAAATTAAGATCAGAGGTTTTCCTGTAATTCGCCTTGGACCTGTTTTCACGTGTGCTCGCAATTTTCCTGTTACTCATTTCTAAAGAATTCGCTGTAATCTGATAAAGTACCGTTTAATTTTATTGGAGTACTAGCTTTTGCCCGTGACTTCGCTCACCTGAAGCTATAGTAGGATTAGAAATGGATTGCAAAAATAATTAAAAAAAACCAACAGTGATGATCCCTTCTTTGTATGGTCCTCTTACATATCCGAGAGGTAAAGCTGTATCTCAGGAACATGAGAAGTTTGCCAGTTTTTAAGTTGAAGCATATACTTTCTTTAACTCTTACAGTAAATCGCTAATGGGAATAGGTGCGCCCCATATTACATGGGGTCTTAACATATCCGATCTAGGAAAAATTAAATAAGGATCTGTTCCTCTGCCTAGCCTTTTCATTTTACAGGCGTCATTATATTATATGTTATCTTCACGATAATTCATTTTCACGTGGGAGAGCCATGTTTCGGCACGAACGGGCCGGCTCGACCGGAGTGATACCACGGTCTCACAGAAAACCGGCTCGAAGGAACGCTTGCGTTGTGTTTTGCCGAGTGAGTGAGGTTACCGGAGGCCCAAACCCTTTTAAAAGGCGTGCAACGCACTTGTGACTCCTCTGGTGTTGTGGGTGTCCATGGGCGGCGGTTATCGCTTACCATCAGGTGATCCGTCTGCTCGTTTGCTTCCCTATCCCATAAAAAAAAAACTGGTATGCATAGTTTTGGGTACGTAAGTAGTAACTAACAGTTAGGATTTTCAGCGACATAATTTAGTAATTTCCGTTTAAAAAAGGTAGACTTTGACAATTGCTAATATCGTCAGGGAGTTTATTATATAGTTGCACCCCTTCGTACAATATGTTTATTTTTCCATAGTTGGTCCTCGGTTTGGGTAGTTGCAGTTTGTGACGTTTTTGTGTATGAGATCTGATGCAAACTCTCCAAAATGTATCCGATAAAAAACCGAAAAGCACGCCGGTTTTCTGTGAGGCCGTGGTATCACTCCGGTCGAGCCGGCCCGTTCGTGCCGAAGCATGGCTCTCCCACGTGAGAATATATTATTGTATATATAGTATTTATATATAAAATATAATTATATAGAATAGTTATTATTGTATACCTCAGATCAACTGTATTATTTTATTTATCAACTATAATCTCATTTATAAGTGAACTCTGTATTGTTCTTTTGAGATTAATAAATGTCTTTAAACCGAGATCTCCACAATATTATTCCCCCTTGCCCATTCTACTATCGGACGACCAGAAGTGCGAAAAAATCGACATCGATTCAATGGTGGACATTCCAAAAACCCGAACGAAACGCTATCATGCAATGTGGAATGCGCTTCCCGTGTGGGTCTTCCTAGATACATGACGTATACTCTGGGTGCCTTTAAATCTCGAATGAATCAGTTTCTTCAAGGCAAGTGCTCTCCATCGTATATCGCAGTGTCGCTTAACATCAGGCGAAGTTGCGGTGAAGCGTAAGCCTATCAGGAATTAAAAATATATATATATATACTAGCTTCTGCCCGCGACTTCGTCCGCGTAGCGTAATGATATATAGCCTATAGCCTTCCTCAATAAATGGGCTATCTAACACTGAAAGAATTTTTCAAATCGGACCAGTAGTTCCTGAGATTAGCGCGTTCAAGTAAACAAACAAACAAACAAACTCTTCAGCTTTATATATTATTAGTATTAGTATAGTATTAGTATTAGTATAGAGTATAGATTTGCTGTCTCTGAAATATTATATTTTCTCACGTAGACTATTTTTCATATTTCCTATACAAAGCTTGTATCTACTGCCACTGAAATCTTCTCGAGTCCGTCAGTACTTAGATCGCTATTTATTTTATGGACGACGAAGACGAACCTGGACGGACGACCTGGTGAAGGTCGCTGGGAGTCGTTGGATGCAGGCGACATACAACCGGTCCTTGTGGAAGTCTTTAGGGGAGGCCTTTGTTCAGCAGTGGACTTCTTTTGGCTGAGATGATGATGATGATGATGAAGACGAACCAACATGAGTAAAATCTAAAAATTGAAATGAACACCGCCACTCACGCGTACAAATTACAAGATTATCTTCAGGAAGCGTTTGTAAAAACATCAATTTCTTGGCAACAGTTAGCGAGCCATCTGTTATCTTTGGTTTATTAACACTTAGAGATGTTAATGTCGTGTAGATATTAAAAAACACTATTTTATTACCAGACTGTACGTTCAACTGCGGCTGAAGTTACTTACAATAAAAGTAGATTGAGTTACTCCAAGTACTTTTTATGGCATTAAATAGGGCAGCAAACGAGCAGACGGATCACCTGATGGTAAGCGATTACCGCCACCCATGTGGACACCCGCAACACCAGAGGTTGCCCGCCTTTTAAAACGGTCTTGAAGCATTTGTAACGTTTTACCAACCAACCAGAATTAGCTAGATTTTATTGTAAACGGTTCAGCGGCTTTTACGTAAAAAACAGACATACAGCTGTTTTTTACGTAAAAGGCGCTGAACCGTTTACAATAAAATCTGGCAAAAGGATAGTTTGTATCCTGAGAGAGGACATAGGCCAGCTTTTGTTTTACAAAAGGGGATAAATATGATCACCAAATTTAGTAAATTGATCACCAAAATGCTTACCAAAATAGATACCTAATTGGTTTAGGTTAGGTTAGAACTGTGACCACAACACTAGTATTCTTTTATCTGTGCCACAACGCACGAGCCGAGCGATGCGAGCTAGTGCTAGAGCCGAATTCTACCTATTATACCTACTTCGTTAGTCAATTTATTTCAATTTTTTAATTTTACGCTAAAATGGGGATTTATTTTGGTGATCAGTTACTATTTCTGACAATATAAAGTGACTTTTTGCCATCACGTTTTACTACAATCTGGTGGTTATTTAAACATAAGCCTTTACAAAATGGATAGAAAATCATTTATCAATCATACTTTTGGAACGCAAGTAAAACCACTAGCAAAAGTTAGTATTCCATAATATCCTTAACTGCAGTTTGTTAACCATCAACTTTACCGGTTACTAGTCTCAATGATGTACGATGACAAAGCAAATATTTGTTCCAGTGGCATTTCAGCAAACATTGTAAGGGCTACCTACTGATAACCGTTTTGATAACGATCGAGGCCATCGCACTTTGGATTATCAGAGAACATATTTTATAACACAAGGTTTACCAACAGGTACTTATAGTTAATACTTAAACAATGTAAAACGAGGTTAAGTTTTTTCCCTTGATGAGACGTTTAGGAATACAAATTACTTCTTCGCATGGTGGTTGGCAGGCTTCACACGCCGTCGAGAAAATCTCTCAGGCATGCAGGTTTCCTCTCGATGTTTTCCTTCACCGTTGTAAGCGAGTGATAATTAATTATTAATGATTACGAAAAGTCCGAGGTGCGTGCTTTAGGTTTGAACTCGAGACCTACGACATGGCAGTCCAGTGGTCATACCCAAGGGCTATCGCTGACTTACTTACTGAAAGATGACTTACTGAATAAATGCATAGGTATAGTACGTATATTGGCTTATCACAACATAGTACCTATAAAACAAAGTCGCTTCCCGCTGTCTGTCTGTCCCTATGTATGCTAAGATCTTTAAAACTACGCAACGGATTTTGATGCGGTTTTAATAGATAGAATGATTCAAGAGGAAGGTTTTAAGCTATTTAACATAACCCTACGACTCTTAGGAACGGGACAGCGTGGGTGAAACCGCGGGCGAGTCGCTAGTTACATTTATATATCGATTCTGTAATAAGTATTATCCAAAATAACTTTCTGTTGACATGCTGGATGATTGTCACGACGCGTCCTCGTTACGATTTTAGAATAGACAGCTGATATATATTAGTTCAGGAATAAATGTTGATTTGCGTCACACGTAGCACTGAAAAATCTAAAAAAATACATTGAAAAGGTCATACGGCCGCCGCGCTGTCTCGATGACCGGGGTTGTTAAGATGTCGGTAACATCTATAAGAACATACACATTCATACATCTACTACTACCTACTAGTACCTAAGTATAATGACTTAATAGTTCTCCCATACGAAATACTTTAAATATTATTAGTTGATATTTTCAAATTTCATTTATTAATTCAAATTGTTAAATTTAAAAAAATAAAAAAATACTACAGTTTGTTCATTTCTAGCCAGCCTTTCATATTTAAATAAAAGCTCAACGGCCCACCATTTTTGCTATGTTATGTTATGTTATACTTGGTCGCCTTTCGCCTGCCTGTAGGTTGGTACCGTGTTGCTGGCGACCAGTCGACAGTGCGCAATGGCTCTTAGAGAAATAGCGCTAGATTTTACTGCTAAGACCTAGAATTTATTTTTGATGACATTTTTTGCTGTACGTCAAACAGTATCATTAATCTTGTGAATATGTCTGCATTTCCGTGTTTTTAATGATTTATGAAATGATGCGTTAATTAGTGGTAAATTTCCGCGAGATGACAAGTTTTAGGGTAGCTAAAGCAACCGCAAACGCTTTTAAGTACCCTTATTTTTATATTGACGAGGCTTTTATCAAAACATTGCGTGGATAAGTAAACTTTTTCAGTAAGTATGAGTTTTTTTCCTGCAGTTTTTTTTAAGATTTTGCTTGGTACCAATGTCTCAAGTGTCATGAAACCTCCAATCTAATTTTAACCGAACGCGAAGGTAAATGGTCAACATATTTAACATCTACCTGTCACGTATCCCCAAAAATATTGTTTCTTAAATCCAGATCAAAGCGTCAATTAAATGCATTTATTAACTCGCATGAGTGTTATGGCCTCTTTTCACTGCTGTTTATTCACCACCTTCAAAAGCGTGCGAAGTGACATCGAGACGTCAAACGATGTGGCGGGCGGCCATCTTGAAAACCCATATTTACGAAGTTGCCAATTATTTTTTGTTTAAATAAATAATGAGGACAAAATCCAAGATGTTTAATTAGGACATTGACTGCAGTGACCATGATTTAAGACTGAACGTAAACAATTAGATTGTTTCTTTCGCTATTTCTAGATTAATAGTCGTAATTTTTGGCACACGGAAAATTTCGCCAATTCGGCAGGTCATAGGAAAAAAACGCTGTATTTTAGCTCGATTGCGTATATTCAGTCACTAGCCAATATTTCAGGGAATACGCGACTAATCTCGTCGTTCTGTATAACTACATACTTAAGTATCTAGCCGAAGGACCATTATATGTAGCAAAACCAGCACACGACAATTGGAAAAAATATAATGAACTGCCTCGTCAGCAAGGAAGAAAGTGACGTTTTCAATTCCGATGTAGACCGTTTACTCTGAGCTCAAACTAATTTATGGTTAAAAATTGTAAGATTTATATAATAATATTATCAGCTGGCTACCACATAATTCTGGTGGTCCCAAGTGCGACTGCTACGCTAGAAGTCCTCGGTTCGGTTCCCAGGTCGTGCAAAGTGTTATTGGGTTTTTCTATTAAATTCTCAGTAGCAGCTCGGAGTTTGGAGTTTGTGCCGGATTAATGGCAACAGGTTCGCTATTTCATATGACCTAAAAATAATTCCGGCGAATTGTGGGTGTACCTCAGTATACCCCTGCCTAACTCTTCGGGGAATACAAGCGTGATATGATATTGTTATAGCAAAAAAGTATCCAAGAATTGTAGCTTGAGCAAATTTTATGTTTTCATAAAGTAACAAAAAATACTTATCTTGTCATCAGAATGATCATAGTAACAGCTTTGGATTATGATAAATCTCGAGTGAGTTGTTTCAATGTTGCAAAATATTTGGTAAATGAAATACTTTCAGGTGTAGATAATAAAATAACAGTTATTCCTATAGCTTGCTATAAATAATTAATCAATTACTAATCTAATAATAAATACCGAGCTACGCTAGAGGTCCTGGATTCGATTCCCAAGTCGAGCTAAGTTTTATTGGGTTTTTCTATGAAATTCCCAGTAGCAGATCGGAGTTAGGAATTTGTGCCCGATTAATGACTGTTACAGTGCAATATCTTTGTGCTGTATCTACAATCTACATCGCAATCTTATGATCTTTATCGCACGTTCAATATCTATTAAATGTTTCTACTATCCGTGATCAACACGTAGTCGTTAGTATATAAGATGCACCTTTGGATAATTATAACCAGACTATACTACAACTTTGTCTCATTTATACCTAATCATATACTGCCAAGAAGTTTGGCAAATTGGTGACCCCGACGAACGAGAAGAAGTTTGGCAAAATGACCTTGAATGAAATAGGCTCGCCCCCTTACATGGGACCTAAACATACCGGGGAACTGTGGGTGTACATTATTACGCCTCTGCCTTACCCTTCGGGGAATACAGCCGTGGTGGTATGTTAGGTTAATAAATAAAAATAATCTAGTCTCATGTAAAAGTAATGGGAACGCTAATCTTAACGTTTAAACTGTGGATAGGTCATAAGTGTTTGTATGTATCTGGAGCGAAGAATTAACGTACTCTTAGAGGCATGGAAGATTATCCGTAGACTGACTACTTATCTACTCATGTGGACTAACCGCACAAGTGCAGCTTAATCTTTCAGATAGATTGAATAACGTGGTTATTATTTAGTCACGTGGCTCCTCTAAAAACTGGCATATCAGACTGATAAAGCCATATCAAATGCTGATGATTCAAATGACACGCCTTAAAGGTATCAATCCAAACGAGAGGATAACATACGATTTTTTTCTCTTACTATTATAAAATTGTGAAAAAGCTGTGTCTGTACATTTAAGATATTAAAAAAAACAAGTGGGTTAGGGTAGGTATATAAACGTCTCCGAACCCAAAAATTTGATTTTTAAAATTCTTGTCTGTCTGTTTGTCTGTTTGTTACGGGTTGGCGCAAAAACTACTGAATAGATTTTAATTTTGTAATCACTCTTAGAAAGTATGTACACCAACTTAAAAACTGGTACACTTCTTATCTCAAATAATTAAACGGAACCTGACATACAGCTTGATCTCGCTAATATATAGAGACCCATACAAAGAAGAGATCATCACTGTTGGTTTTTGAGCTTCAAATGAGCGAAGCCGCGGGCGGAGGCTAGTATATATAACTGTTCCCCTAAATGTTACCTGTAACTTAAAGAACTTTATGAGATTTAAGTTTATTTTCATATCCAGGATGCAATCTATTGCAGGACCTTGTCAAATATATCTTATATACCTCCATAATAGGTATTAAAATTTGTACAGAGTTAAGGCGTGAAAAGGTATAACAGACTAATAGTACAATAGTACAATTGTAACAGACTAATAGACCGTTACTTTAACATTTTTGCATAGTTAATATTAGTATGAACATGGATGAAATATTCAATCCATGGATAAAGGTGACTAATATAAATGCTATTTTGGATTATAACCGATAAAAACGATAAAATTCTTTAAAAATCGCTATCATTTTAACATCCGACATTTTTTGCAGTTGTAAATGTATTATAATGTAGTATTTTTCCGTAAATAAATGTTTTGTAACGACAAATGAATCACACACCGACACCAGCGAACCAGTTTTATAATCAAAAGATAAAATAGAATACTTAACAAGTTCTAAAATTTGAATTAAAGCAAAAATGAAAAATGCATTGCCATTTTGAAAAAAATATGATTTCAAAAAAGGCTTTTTAGGCTATAGTCCACCAACCACTACCAGCTGGCCTAGTAAGGGCTAGCAAACTATGTGGCTATTTGAAGGGGTCCTGCAAAGGCTGGACCATAGCCTGGCACGTTCAAGGCGAATAATCGCAAATCCCATGGTCATGACTACAACACAAGGGAAATTTTATTCGGTACAACACCAACATATCCTGCTCCTCCCACAAGTGGCAGGCCAATCTATCGCATCAAAAAACCGCTTTAGGAAACACTAATGAAGTCACCAGTCGCGCCTATAAATATATCTATACGATTTAATTTACATACAGGTAGATGCCCTTTAATTCTTGCTATCAACATGTAGCCACGATGTCTGCGGCATATATACTCCTGGACGGTTGCCAGAAGTCAGCTCAAGCCAGCAGGAGCAGTAAATCCAACAGCCAAGGGTGCCTTTGATCTCTGACGAATTGATTTACGAACTGTTAAAAAAACTGCGCACGCTCATTTAAAATCGTCACTTCCTAATGTGAGATGTGGAAGTGTGTTGGTTTGTTTGATTTCAGGACAGTTTCTAGATTAATCTCGATCATTGACTAATAGTAAATAGTATCGACACATAACACTCTCCGTATGACACCAAAAATTGGCATAGTGTAGATATCTTCTACAGAAAGTAATTTGCAGTAGTTTTCAGATTTTGATTGAGTTCTTTCGATGATAAGGAGCCAGTATATATAAGGTATATTTGTTTCTGTAAAAAGATTTAAGTACATTTACATCAGGTTGACTGAACGATGCCTCATTTGTCCTACTAAGAGCAGTTTTTAAAGAAGTATTTTTGAATAAAACACAATTTCGATAAAATCTGTTGAAAAGCATAAAACCAGTAAATATTCCTACGCCCATTATTATATTTGCCCATCCACAAACAAAAAAATGCTATCAAACTTATGACTAAATGAAACAGGTAGTATTTTGAACATTCTGTTTTTAAGTGATCCTGATATGAAAGATTTGTGTCAAATAATGGCAGTGCATGACGTGATGCATGGGTTTTATCAATTGCATGTTATCATACATAAATATTTTTGGAGTGATGTGTTTCAACAAGGCACATTTTTATGTATATATCTTGTTTTGTGATTCATTATCAAGATGTAGTGAAAAGGAAGTGTAGGTAATAAAACTTAGTCATTTCTATTTGTCTCGAAATAAGAGGAGAATATTAGATCAATCTTATTATTTTTATCTTATTGAATCCCGCCGCGCCTCCAAGACCATTTTGAGAAAAAAAACCATTTATATCGGATTTTTTTTAATTCTTATATATGCTAACGCTTGACCGCGAGTTCGCCTGATGTCTAGAAGAAAACGATTCACTCGTGATTTAAAGGCATCCAGATTACATCAGGGAAGACCCTCCCGGGAAGTGCATTCCACATTTCAGGAGTACGCATTATAAATGTGGACTTAAAATTGGACATAGTACTAGCCTATCAGGATGCTGTCGGTAATGCGACCGGTTGTTGGAAAAATATTTAGATTTCCTTACGCTTCCTGTCTGTTTCTATTAGATCTTTCTTTTTTAAGCAGGGAAAATTTTCATGAATCGTCTTACATCTGGGGAGGCCTTCGGACTCGATTAAAATCCGTTTTTGCTTTCCATGATGTATAATCACGGCTATGGGATTTTTATTACACCTATTTAAAAAATGTTGTTTCGCCGCAAGAATCTCTGGTTGCATATATCCGTATTTCCTTGCCTTCTTGGCAGAAATGTGGATTTGTTTTGCTGTCATCCAACTTAATTTACAAGGGATGATTATTGTCTACGCCTGAACGCAGCCTTTCTTCATATTTCTATATTTACGAACGCACCCTAGCAACATCGCTCGCTGCGGGCTTCATGGCGCAGGAACGCTACTAACTTCACAACGTACTACGAAGAACACCGCCATTTTGTCTCGACACAGTTGTATTACAGAACAATAAATTTATTTATCATACATCGAGGTGTGATCTTATTGTATCGCCCACAATTATGATGATTTATTCCGCTTATGCACCATACTTCCACTACATCAGTTTTTCCTTCTTCCTTAAAACATGTTCGGACAAAGCAAGACAAAATTTTCCTTCCTTCATTTACGGAAACTTCTAACAGCATTAATATACAATAAAACAAGTCTTAAACTTAATGAATAATCGGCTAAACAACTTATAAGGAAGGAAACTTGGATACTTGATGCAAATCTCAGTGGATTCCAAGCTGTTGACTGTCTGTGCTTTATTCTAAATCGAGTTTTCCCCATGGGCATGACCTACCACACATCGCACAAGTGGTTAAGATAGATGTAGAAGGTCTAGTCTTGGTGTCGGCAGCCCTATAAGTATAAGTATAAGTTTCTTCTCACCAACTCGATTTTACGTATATTGAAGCCCCTAAAACAATACTAATAAGAAAGATTTTTCCTTAACTTTGGTGAGCCAAAGCTGCTGATTTGCGCGGATAGATCAAGATGCTACTGAACTAGAATTTTCGATGAGCTTGAACGTAGAAATAAAGTTTTTTACAGCGTATTCAAGAGATTTTCTTTTATCAGCTGATTATTGTTGCCCTGGTGTGAATTATTTTGCACTAAATGGTATCCAGAGCAGGAACCTAGATTAATCTGACTCTGAATAATAACGTTTGTTTAAATTTTGTAAGAGTCCGCTGGACCTTAAGTCGATACAATATCGTTTTCTTCTACTTAGATGTTACTTCCTTTAATAAAAACACCGATTTGCATGCCACCATTTTTCATCTTGCGCGCAAGTAAACCTTCTGGTCCTTAATCTGGGTCCTTTGTACCATACATTATGTATGAATTACATAACAGGACACAATTAATATTCAACGGTTATCTATTTAGAAGTTTGATCCAAACGCCTTTGAATATCAAGTGTCTGAGTCATTTTTTGCGTCTGTGCAATGTTTTTTATTAAATATAATGTTGCAAAAATATTAAGACGAGATTTTTTTGCCCAATTATTGAGGTGAAACTGTATACTATATAAGTATTTTATCAAACACTCTGATGTAAGGTAAGCCTGCTACTGCTTCTTCTGTACTGTGGATATGTTGGATCTACCCAAAACGTAGTGGGATTCTTTTGGATTATAGCCAACTTCATGTGAAACATCTGCTTCGTGCAAACATGCATTATTCAAAAATTCATGTGATAGATCCTATAAATGGAACTCCATCAGCTATCTGAATTCAGTACGTACCTGCTTCGTTTAAAAGAGTTACTACTGTGATTACGTGAAAGAGACATGCTTTTGCAAAATGGACCGGGTCGACCTGAGTGATACTACGACCTTACAGAAAATCAGTGTGAAACAACGCTTACGCTGTGTTTTGCTGAGTAAGTGAGGATACCGGAGGCCCAACCCCTTTTAAAAGACCGGTAACGAACTTATGACTCCGCTGGTGGGAGTCCATGAGCGGCGGTAATCGCTTACAATCAGGAGATCCATGCTCGTTTATCCCCTATCCCATGAAAAAATACTAACTAATGAATAAAATGAGTTTATTTCAGGTCAAGTGTGTATATAGAAACGATTACAAATCTATTAGCTAATCTTTTAGTACAATCATGACCCTTTTCCTCAATCGACATTGACGTGTGTAGAATTTTAAGCAGACTATTCATTTTATGTTTATTTACCCAATCTATGTCCTGCTACCAAACACAAGCATAAAAATCAGACTTTAATTAATTCCACCATTCATTTCTTTCACCGCGCAGGATAACTAAAGAAAAAAGATCCTTTCCTTCTGTAAAAAATTGTAAATGAGTTGTTGGTGTGCCTTTTAATAAAAATAAATTTCTGTAACCCAAAAGATCGTTGTTTCACCATTTAATTCTTGTTTCAGCTCCGTAATAACGTCAAGTTATTTTTTAACTGCCTCAATAGCCAAGTGGTCCTGACCGCGACTGCTACGCTAGAGGTCCTGGGTTCGATTCCCAGGTCGAGCAAAGTGTTATTGGGTTTTTCTATGAAATTCCCAGTAGCAGCTCGGAGTTAGGAATTTGTGTCCGTTAATGGCAATAGGCTCGCCCCCTATTACATGGGACCTAAACATACCGGCGAACTGTGGGTGTACTTTAGTACGCCTCTGCCTAACCCGTCGGGGAATACAGGCGTGATGGTATGTTACGTTTATTTTGGTGATTTTAAAGTTTACATTTGTTTACTTATTCCAGTCTGTCTTAATATTTTGTCGGTATTAGCTGGCACACCGAGGCATCATCTTGTCTACTTATGGATGATTAGTTCAGAAGGTCATTAGATGCTTTCTCTTGCCAATTATAGCAAACTATGACATCAATATGTATGGCATCAGGTACCATTCAAAGATCTATATGTATATGAAATCATGTTCCGACGACAGCTTTTAGAACTTTTTTCAGGGCCTTACATATTCTATTGGGTAAACCAACGTAAGAGTTGGAATAACAAACAGACATTACGTAAGCAAAAAGATGATATAACTAGGATTTCTTACATAAAGTCTTTGTAAGGATTCCAAACAAGAAAAAGTAATAATCGGAGTCATAATGTTGCAGTAAGAGTATTCAAAACATGTAAAGAGACGATAATCTTTTACAATTATAATTTGTATGATCATTGTTTCATTGTAATTATGGTTGTAAAGGAATAAGAATATCTTGAATTCTAGAACATGAGTCTGGGACACATGGGCGTACAAACATACCGGCGAAATGTGGGTGTACATTAGTAGAGAAATTCGGGACAATTTTCGACCCAGAAAACTGTTATCCTCAAGGGTCTCCACTTTTCGTTTTTTTACTCGAAGTTTACGTAAAGTAGCACTACTTATTCCAATCACTTTTCAACTTAGTAACAGCGTAGAACTCTCCATCTTCGAGAACATTGTCTCTTTATACAATACGAAACGCTATATCATTAAGATAAACATTATTAACTTCATCGTTAGTTATATTTAGTTCATGTTTATTTAACGTGTGAACAACAACAATGTTGCTATGTGGACTTATCGGGGTTTTAACAGGTTTAGCGACTTTACTATCTCCGCGAATGTGAACATGTTATTATAACTTGTTATCTATCACTGAGTGCCCTGACCTTGTATCGATGAAATGTAGGTATAAGTATTGTTGTTTTGCTTTCCTTAGTCTAATTTGGCTTTTTCTGAGTTTAAAATTAGACTAATTAAATTTAATAGTTACTATGTGGTTCATTCAAAGTAACACAACTTATTTTTTTCTTTCAAATGTCAAAAAGTAGTTGCATCTTTTGAAATAGTGGATAATTGAGAAGACCCGGCAATAAACTCCATAGATGCAAAGTTTACAGACAATATAATCTTCAGTTTACACTTTTTAATCTATTAATTTTAAAATATATGCAGGTGGTAATTATTTTTTATACGGAAATGATGATGTGGAAGTTTTCAAAGAACTGATGGGGACAATTATTGATATAATTATCTTCCAAAAGGATTAAACAAAAACCGGATTGCAATGGTATGTCGCTCGACCCTTACAACGGAGCCTTTAAATGCCTTATTCGAAAGCGAACGTATGACCTTCTGGGCCATTGTCTGATCGGGTGGCGGACTCCCTAAGTCAGCTGCTCGCAAGCCACAGCTCAAGGAGCCCGGCGCACCCGGTGCGGTTAAAACACTTTACTACAGCGCATGACCTATTGACAATAACCTTTATTGCGACTGCTAAATGTACAAAAACAACTTAAAAACCAATGCCATGCCGAGAACAGAAAGTGAATTAGTTAATTCCGATGATAATGTTGTAGTAGATTCAATGATACACATAACGTTCTAAAAAACCAGAACAATGTGTAAACAATGGTATTTATAAATAGCACATCAATCCAAACTAATATAAACACAAACAACAACAATGATCTTACTGCTACAATATGTTATTTTATTACATAACGTACACTGTACGTGTATACTGGAATGTTATAATAAATATATCTCAACTCATCAAAATATAAATAAATAACTAATCAAAAAACGATAAAATTATAATAAAAGAGTCAATCATCTAGCGCTGATACTAACTCTGGAATCAGACATACCATCAGGCCTGTATTCCCCGAAGGTTTAGGCAGAGGCGGTTTGTTTATGTCCTCTATAAAAGGGGGCGAGCCTATTGCTATTATATTAACCGGGCACAAATCCTGAACTCTGAGTTGCTACTGAGAATTTCACAGAAAAACCCAATATTACGTTCCTCGACCTGGGAATCGAGCTAAGAACCTCTAGCGTAGCAATCGCGCTTAGGACCACTAGACTAATGAGGTAGTCCGCTGACAATAATATAAATCTTACAATTTACAATCCTAAATTAAGTTGAGCTCAGAGTAAACGCTCTACATTGGCTGGATTGAAAACGTCAATCTCTTCCTTGCTCCAATCTTTGATACGATACGTGGCTGTTAATGTGTAGCTCAAGTTCTCAAGATTGAATATTGTTTTATTTATCTTCTCTTCAATATATTGTTTCTTCTTTACTGACTTTTATTGTATGTAACAGAATACATTACGTTCAAGAATATTTTGCGCTAAAATCACTTATTTGAAGTCATAACTTTGTTTATTTTCATTGTCCGTTGTTGATCGAAGATCTTAAATCTTTTTTAAGAAGTGTTTAGTGAGAAACATTGTATATCTAACGAGTTTAATGGAGGTCAGTATTGTTTTGTAAATAAGGAAAAACTAATTTCCTTGAACGATCGTAAACTTACAAAAAATTGTGCGCTAGCGCGCGTCGGTAGTAAATATGTTGTCTCGCATTGAATGCTTATTTTGACGGTGAAATTGATACACCTGGTAGAAACTCCTAATAAGATTGTCATAATTATCTCGTACTAGAAACCAATTATTTTGTATCATAATATAATTTTTGTCTCTGATGATGACCATGTCGATGTTTTGACGCAGAACAAATCGCGGCTGTAAGAATGTAAAGAGATTATCATATTCAGAAACTTATATTAATGCGCGGTTCAACTATCTATACCGAATCTCTGTAGAATTGGAGTTTAGTAGTTAGGTGCTAAAAACGTGAAAGCGGGAAAAATTAACTTACTTTAAATGGTTTTTTGAAAAAAGAAAAGAAGATTTAAATACTGGACTGAGTCTTTAAATAAACAAGGGAGAAAAGGGGTAAACAAGGGAGGTGTTGAGCGCAGCAATAATTGAACAGTCCGAGGTTATACATAAGCAACGCAAATAAGAAGAGCGATGATCTGTGTCCGTGCCATATTTCTAGAACAAACTGTAAAAATTTAATTTATTTTACCGATTATCCAGCTGCGGCGATATCGAGATCCGTCGATAAATAGTATTAATGGCAATGACGTAACGGAACACGTGCCAAGTCGACGCCATGCCATCACTGTGACGGACAGACGACACACCCTAGCCTTACACTATTAATACCTCAATTAATACTACATAGTGATAATTTCCTCCTTCATCTTTTGTTTCAGTCAGATATTGCGCAGTTGACAATGAGAGAAAAAGAGGACGCAAAAAATGCGAGTCGCTTCAGGGCTGTCGATTGCGCTGTTTTTTTCATGCGATAGTGGAGCGTACGAGAAACGGATCACCTGATGGTAAGCGATAACCGCCGCTTAAGGACACCCGCTACACCAGAGGAGTCACAAGTGCGTTGCCCGCCTTTTAAAAGGGTTTGGGCTTCCGGTGACCTCATTCACTCGGCGAAATAAAATGCAAGCGTTGCTTCGAGCCGGTTTTCTGTGAGGCCGTGGTATCACTCCGGTTGAGCCTGCCCATTCGTGCCGAAGCATGGCTCTCCCACGTTATATGAAAAAAAAAGTTTTAAAATAATTCCTACTCTTTACTCTAAATTTTTTTTGGATGTGATTAGAAATGGTTGTCACAAAGTTTTTAACACATAACAATTTCTGTTTGGATTTCGTTTCTTAAAATGTCTTCTCGGAATTAAGAGAAATATTGAGCAATTAAAGAAAAGAGAAAAAAAAACTATCATTCAGATTTATATAGTCTAGAGAACTTCTAAAGAATTCATCAAAACTAACTCATCATAATTCATCTAAACAACCAGTGCGAGTGCCCCTAGTTTATTAATTTTGGATAAATTATGGAATGCGTATGTAATTTATGCAAAATTACCTCAAATCTAGGTGCTCATCCAAAATAGTAGACATGTTAGCAATTAATTATAATGACAATCATCATATTTCCAGAAATATTTATCTATAAATCTTACATTTGAAGAGAATACCAGCCCTAATTCCGTCTCCTCCATCATCGTACGGTTCTGGGAACTCTGCAGTGTTTGGCTGCCTGCCAACCCTCTCGACTCCTCAGGCAGAGGGAAACGCCTCCATATTTACAACTTTCCGATAAATAAACTACGATGTCTGGTGCTTCGCGCCAAATGACCCGACGAACTGAAATCCACGTAATTCGCCGAGGTTACTGCCATGCGAGGAAGTACAAGAAAATCCGCTAATGTGTCGCACTGGCCGGGTTCTGTACTTGCATGTATGTAAAACAAACGATTATGTAGGTACTTACAATTATTTATTACTGAACAGCCTCATTAGCCTATTAGTCCTGAGCGCTAGAGGTCCTGGGTTCGATTCCCAGGTCGAGTAAAGTGTGTTATTGGGTTTTCCTATGAAATTCGCAGTAACAGCTCGCAGTGTACATTATAGTACGCCTCTGCCTAAACCTTCGGGGAAAACAGGCGTGATGAGATATGTTATTACTGAACAGTGCAGTCAAATTAGAATTCTTTGCTTTTGGAAATATCTTAGAGTACCTATTTTTGAAAACGCTGTTCTATTATAGCTACTCGAGCATTGAAAAAGTTTTCTAATTGACTATTTAAGTAGGATTGCCTGTTACAAACGTAAGTATAGTATCATATTAAGGGCTCCTGTTGGGTTCTTACGGTACCCAAAAAGGCAGCTGTTTTTCATGTGCAAAATCTGTTGGTTTATAGGTTATTCGTTTAGTTTCCTGGGTACAAATACCATTGTCAAAGAATCACTTTATACAGGGATCGTCCTCCTGCCCTCATTCCTCAATGCAGGTACCGCAGTATGTCTTTTTCTCCCATCCATTCCTATCAGCCATCAACTCATCATTCAATTCCGTTGTATCCATTATCATCTCTCAAAGTCCATCCATCTTTTTCCTGTATATAAAATGTAGATTAAATAAGTTAAGCAAAACGATTACTGCAAAGTATTTTGTTTATTTTTGTTGCGCAAACGCAATATACTACTCACTTCCTTATTCTAAAAACACTTTTAGAGTTCATAAAATCTTCCCGAACGGAAAACTTCAATGTCGAATCGATTTTGATGAAACACTTTGATGAAAATATTATGTTTTTATGAAGTCTTTATGACAGTTTGAAGTAGTATCAATATAATTTCAAATTTTACTCTTGATTTTCAGTTTTGGGTGATTTTCGGGCTCTACTGACCTGCTATTACGAAGGTTTTACGTGGGAGAGCCATGCTTTGACACGAATGGGCCGGCTCGACCGGAGTGATACCACGGCCTCTTTTAAAGACGGGCAACGCACTTGCGACTCCTCTGGTGTTGCGGGTGTCCATGGGCGGCGGTTATCGCTTACCATCAGGTGAACCGTTTGTTCATTTGCCCCACTACTTATCCCATAAAAAAAGGTTTTGCTTGACACACTAAAAATGACCGAGGAGACACATCTCTAATCACCATTCATAACCTCATTTGTCTCAGAAATGTTATACCTACTTATAACTTTCTTGATCGAATCCAGAATCGTCCAAATTTACAACTTCTCTATAGATTATGGCATTGCATAACACAATCACCCAATATACCCAAGTTCCCTCAATGACAATCACATCGTTAACTCCAAAAACACTGCATAGTAATTGGATGATCTAACATTTATAAGTCGTAAATCTGAATTTGGGAGCGGCAGACACCATCCGTTCGATAAAAAGAAGTTAATTTAAATGTGATCAGACAGTCCATTCAAATGTCAAGTCTCATGAAATATTTATTTATTTAATCATTTACAGGTTTTCCCTGATCTAAAATCCACAAAAGAAAGACTTCATTTGCGCAAAATATCTTTAAAGTTCTATCTCGCTCACCATAAAGATAAAAAAAACGTTAAGAAGATCTGGATCTTTGTATATATTCTCTTAACCTTCATCGAAAAACAAAAGCAATCACACAAAAAATACATTGATTTTTCAACGGTTGACATCATAATTTCCATAGCTATTCTACGCAACATTATTATCAATCTGGGTCAAGGCAAACTAATAGACTTGTCTGCTTAATGTACGCAGTTACACTGAAATTTATTCAAACAAAGTACATCACTAATTAGTTACTAGGTGTGGACAGTTCATTCATTAGTTAATTTGTTTCTCTGAAATTTTACGAATTAGCAGAATTATTTATTATTATATTGAATGAATTCATGTTTTTATGAATTATAAGGCGCAGCTTGATGTTTGACCGTATGTTCGTATAGATTAAATATTCCAAAGTCGTACATAGTATTATAAAAGAAACGTAGTCCACAACATTGTCACGGTTGTGGTGCATGTCATGAATCACAAGGCCGTGACTATAGGGAAGGCAGGTACGGTTTTTAGTCTGCACGAGTTCCAGATACCTTGCCGCTTCCCCAGGTAGCAGATTATATATGAGGATTTTCCGTGCTAAAAAAAGAGGCCTATAAACAGAGTTCGAAAAACAAAAATATATAATAGCTTGGAAGGAGTGGCGGGAAAAGAAACAAAGAATAAAAAAGGAGGTAACTAATATAAACTTGAAAACAAAAGAACTAATAAAAACATATTTGAAAATAGAATTGAATATCTCAACTTTGAGTTAGAGTTGTTAGACGATATTTTCATCAGTCATAAAAAATAATTAAAACGAAAAATCTCATAATTTAAACATGGAACAAATGAAATGCAAAATTTTTGCATTTCATTTGTTTGCAAAATTATACGAATGAAATGCAAAATTTTTTAGCGAATGAAATGAGTTTTTATCATCGGTGATTAAAAAACACGTACCTAATCATTTTAATATTGCTTTGACAAACAAAGAATTAATTAAATTAATCATATTTAATGTTGAATAAAGAGGATTTTTTATATAAGTTATCATTTATCGACACGAGTTGATACCTAAAGCCAAAGCCTAAAGCGTAGATAAAAATTTAAATAGGTATGAAAAAATGACTGACTGGATTTCTACCATAGACAAGACTTAAAAACCTTAAAATTATATTGTATTGTAAGTACATTCAGAAATCAATATCCGTTGTAACTGAAAACGTTTTCAGACGTTTTTATAGATTTTAAAATCAAGGTCATACTTTTAGGTGAGTTTTAAACAGGAATGTCTGTATTGTAATACAGAAGAAGTCGCGATGTGAAGCTATATTATTAATTACTAAATGTATACAAAGTGGTTTTGTTTACTTATTCGTATTTATTTATCTGTAGCTTCAATCATTATCGAATCGGGTGATGTAGGATTTTCCCGCTGATAATATAAAATTAGTCACAGATATAATTATAACAACGTAACAATTGATTCCAAGTCGAATGAACGATACGCTATTGCCATTTATAACAATAACTATTTTAGTAGCAATGACATTACATTTGAAGTGCTTTAGAGTCCGGGGCGGTCCCAATTTCCAATACAAACGTATACCAATATAAATCGTTATTAAAACACAATTTAATCAAAGTGTGTTATTATTTGGATTCCGATATCGATCATCTAGGTACCTGCCTAACTCTACTATTTAATCCAAAATACTTCACTGGCAATAAATGTAGGCGAATGCAATTCTTGATAACTTAACCAAGTTTGAAACGATTTCGGTCATTTCTTTTCAGAGATGTGTTAGTTGAGGAAATGCTACAATTAGGAACCTAGGGTAACGGTATCTCAATCCGAATAATAAAACAATTTGATAAAATATTGTTTGGATTACGTTTTATTTTGGTATTACGTATTTATGGGCAATTCAAGCTCCACCGGACCCTTAAATGGATAGATTTTTGATATAATGATAACTTTAGTAAAGCATAGCTATGTATAATTTATTGTAATTGTGTTTCTATCCATGTGTATATTTTAGAATTGTCTGGAATTTTTTTAACCCACAGAATAAGAGTACCTACCTACCTACCTATATTAGTTTGGACCCAAAACTTTAATACTGCAGTGACTTGCTTGCCCCTTATACTGCAATGATTAGAGTTCTCAGTTCCGATTTTAAATAATTTCTTTCTAAACCAGAGCTTCTGTAGTTTTCCTTCGAATGAAAAATCTTTTGTGGTCATATTTTCATAGAAACTTCTGAAATTACGAATAATTACCTGAATAATTATATCTTTTGGGATTTTTTTGCATTTTTCATGCTAAGATTATAAAGTTATTTTAGTGAAGGAAAATTTCGACTCGCATGCAGGATTCGAACCTGTGTCTTCTGGTTTGATACACCAGACGCTGTGACCTCTAAGCCACCGCGAGTCCTACCTGCCATGTCATGATGAATAATTATAGATAAGAATGCGTGTGTTTGTTACTCACGTGAATCGGGAACACATGCCGAGAGTGATATAAAAAACGTTATTATTTATTTTATTTTAGACCCTAGTGTTTATGCTATGGTAAATTTCCTCTACATCCTCATAAAAAACCTACAAAATATTCAAATCAGTTTCAAGAAATCGGACCATAAACACACATGCAAACTTTTTGCGTCTTTCAAAATGTTCAAGGAGGTTGCTTACAATGTTTACCTCTTGTATTTCCTTTGCTGTAGTAGGTATTTATTATTGTGGTTATCTCTTTTGGCTTGCGCGTGCAATAAGCCAATGGCAACTATTTTTAACCCGATTACATATTTAGAACACAATTGTCATGTCCAAATACAGGGACGGGTTTGGTTGTAATGAAATAATATGTATAATTTAGGCAATTTTGGGTATTTGTTTTATTTAAAACTAAGGGCCACTTGCACCACCTTCTTAAATATGTTTAAATCATATTTAAACACAATTTTTCATACAAATTTTATGTTTAAATACAATTTAAACATATTTAAGAAGTTGGTGCAAGTGGCCCTAATTACCGTTCATTGTATTTAACATAATGTTATAATATTGAGTTGGAGAGCCAGGCTTCGGCAGGAATGGGCCGGCTCGACAGGAATGATATCACGGGCTTACAGAAAACCATCGTGAAGTTGTTTCGCTGAGGAATACCGGAGGCCCAAACCCTTTTAAAAGAGTGAGGCGGTAATAGCTTACCATCAGGCAATCCCTTTGCTCGTTTGCTATCCATAAAAAAATATTGTCTTGTCAACATATCCTTTGTATAAGATTTTCAGCAAGTTGACCTAGTGTTGTTTGGTGGTTTTTATACCTTTCATGAATTATGTGTCAAGTCCTCTAGATTTGCATGGTTTGCAACGATATTTCCATTTACTATTAAAAATTACTGTAACAATGGCATGAATCCCACGTTCAGGAATCTTCCCTTGGAACAAGAGTTTAAAGGACGAGGTTATATGTAGAAACGAGGGATTGTCCGCTCTGGCAAACATAAGCACGCTTAGTGTAGTAATTTATTTATTGAACTGGTAAAATATTTAATTTTAAATCGCGCCGGCCTGTTTTTTGAATTTTCTATTTTACCTAAGTCCGTACCTGAATGTAGTTCTATATTAGCCCACAATTATCATATGGCGAGGACACACAAAAGATAAACTATTCTCGGCGCATACTATTGCTGAACATTTGTTCAACATTTCCTTAAGTAAGGGTTGTTACACAGTGTTTATCTTAAGTATTTTACATTTAGGTATTTTAGATTACAACAATACAGAGGCACTTGCCAAATATATAATCGATAAAAGTAATTCATATTTTAATTTCAACTCCCATCTAATATCGATTCCCCAATATTTAACCATTTTTTTATATTGGTACCTAATAAAACTTAAATAATGTTTTAAATATAAGCAAGGGAAAAAGTTTAATTGGGTTACGGCATCGGCAATTTGTTCTTTCAAGCGGGTCCCTATGCTTCTTTCTTCATAGGCCAAAAGAAGAAGATTGCTTCTTCTTCTTTTGGGACCCACGTAAAAGAACATATTACCGATGTCAAACATCGCCGTTCCTCAGTCTGCAGTTTGTGAACACACCCTTGACAAGACTCAGCTCCATCAGATTCGATAAGCCACAAGTCCTCGCTAAAGAAAACTGATTGCTACCCAGGATGATTCGTGCGGCAGTTGAAATTAAAAAACACCCAAATTGTAAAAGAGTAGATGGCTAGATCTTACCATCTCCTTGGAACCCCATTATAGAATCTATTAAATCTAAATCCAAGCCCCAAACTGCAAGACCAAAGGATACGGTGTGCTCATTCTGCGTGAATCAGATCGTGATCAGAAAAAAATTAAGGTAACTGTTAGTAATTTTAACATCGAGATGTCCACCTCAGTCTATCCGTGACCATGAATGCTGTAAAGGATCCGAAATGTCGGGAATTAAATAATATCAATATACTTAACGCAATAAAATCATTAAAATAGTAGTTTCATTTCAAGACATAAACATACCGACGGTCGAACATATTGACCGATTGTTTGATTGAATAATTAAACTAGTTAAACCAAAAACTATGTACTTAGATATTTCTCGCCACACACTGCGTGCACTGTGCACGCAACCTATAAGTCGCCTACAGCCGGATATTGAAATGTATTTATGACTTAAACATACAGAGTGTTAAAATATTAACCATTCTTCCTAGTGTTGTAACTCATATCATAATGACACGGATGTACATGCATTAGCAATAATGCGGGATCGTGCTTTGGGTTCAAATTTGTGATAATATTAAATGCTGTTGTTTTTTTTAACAAGGACGTTTTTGGTTCAAGGGAATCTTGACAAATTGGCTAAGCACCAAAAGGGGTCAAAATAGTTATCAAAAATTATCATAGGTACCTTCTATTTTTACGGATGACAGAGTATGCCGAGAATATCCTGAAATCAATATTAATACAGCATTCATCTAAAAAGATCTCCACCTTTAAAGAAAATGGCCACACGCATTCGTTGTTTCTCTTGGCTTGTCTACAAGATACCCATAAATACTCTATTCATCTCTTAATTTTTTTTTCACTTTAATTATACACAGAAACAGATGTAAAGAATCCAGGAACACATTCACAACAAACAAAAAAAGGTTATGCGTAAAACGTTTGTTAAGTCAGTTCACGTGACAAAAGCTCTCAGCAACAATGTGATCTTGTGATGTTTTAACACTTTTAACAAAACACCACGTGTTTTAATCACGTGGATTAATTACATTACTACGGCAAGAATTACCAACTTTAAGAAAACTGAGTTTGTATTAATTAATTTGCAATTTTTCATAAAATATGACTGTCCATGTTACCTGCCTCCTGTGTCCTTCTTACTTTACCTTCATAATTAAAAATAAACAATTTCAGATATATTCCACAATTAGGTATACGTTTATCAGAGATAGTGTTATATATTATGGGAATGTATTGAAGGTATGTGCCACTAATAATACATAAATAAGTCGTATATTTTTTTATCAAATATACAACGAGATCCAATAAACATCTCCGAACCCAAAAATGAGATTTTTGAGATTTTAATTTTGTCATCACTGTGCACTGTTAGAAAGTTTATGCTCCAACTTAATAACTGGTGAACTTCTTATCTCAATTAATTGAACGAATCGTGAGATACAGTGTGACCTCTCTGATGTAATTTATATAGACTCATACAAAGAAGAGATCATCACTGTAAGAGTTTTTTTGGGAGTCATTTTTAATCCTAATATAGCTTCATGTGAGCGAAGCCGCGGGCAAAAGCTAGTAATAAATTAAAAAATAATAAGCATACAATGTCAAGGTGATCACAAGGATATCGATAGATTAATTTGTTAATCGTCTTAATTAATATCTGCCTTTTCCTTTCACTATCGGATCAGATGGATAATCTTTTGTTTCTCCACTTATACCTAGCTGTATTGAAGGTGGTTTTCTGCCCGTGAATCATAAACGGGAAAACGAGACGTCTCGGAGACGTCTGCTCCTCAAATCACTGCTATTAATCTTCTAATCTATTTATCAAAGCATGTCAGTTATCGCATCAATTTGAAAAGCACCAATTCGAATTTCGAATTTCGAAATTAAATTCGTGCCGAAGCATTGCCTCTCCCACGATAAGAATTTTATTTTGTTGTCTGTGTCCACGGTACCTATCCCTAGAATGAACATCAAGATTTTTATACGTACCAATTTATTTCAATTTATTTACGCCAACTCTCCTATCCCATACTCGTTATAATCACAAGACAAATAGGCCTGTCAAATAATTACCTAGTAAATGACAGTTTATCACTGGTTCTAACCAGTTTCAAGTGGATTACAACAGTTCAGCGTATTCGTATCTAGATATCTCTGGACAAGGCTGCGTCGTAATTGTGATTACACAGTGGATCGGTTAGATCGATAGCTACAATAAGTCGGTATTAGTATTAGTATTTGGGTTATGAAGGTCAGATGATCAATTTTTTTTTATTGGATAAGGGAGCAAACGAGCAGACCGATCACCTGATGGTAAGCGATACCCGCCGCCCATGGACACCCGTAACACCAGAGGAGTCACAAGTGCGTTGCCCGCCTTTTTTAAAGGGTTTGGGCCTCCGGTAACCTCATTCACTCGGCGAAACACAACGCAAGCGTTGTTTCACGCCGGTTTTCTGTGAGACCGTGGTATCACTCCGGTCGAGCCGGCCCATTCGTGCCGAAGCATGGCTCTCCCACGTTTAAGGAAAAACTACTAAACTGATGGTTAAATTTAACTAGCCGAAATTGCCCCAGTTAAAATACAAAATTATCCGGTTAACGGATAACACACGCGTTCAAACACGACGGTTCTTTCATTTGTGTTTGTCCATCCAAATATTGTATTTTGCCAAAAATTACCTTTAATTTTGCTCTTTTCTTGAACATAATTATTTTCTATATTGTATCTTTCTTTTTTAAATTGCTGTGTTGCCCCCCACACTAGGATTTTTTCTTGTCCGTGGGTGCTTTTACAGATACAATTTCTGTTAAAGCAACGACGGAAGCTCTTACATAACAGTCCTGCTTGGAATCACTAGACTAACGAAGCAGTTAACTAGAAATTGGTTAACCAAGATCTCATTTTTTCAAATTTTGAAGTCGGAGAACATTTCAGATCTGACATACAGCTACATTAAAACTTTGCATCTGGTTAAAATTACAACAGCCGTCAGCATTTCATATATTTCCATAACATTTGAACTTATTTAATCGTTGAGTTAAATTAACCGATACTGTTGTTTCAGTTGTCCGTGTTATCGGTATCGAAAGTGTTACAAACATACGTAAAAGTGGAACAAACAGACGATTGGAAATGGAAGTAGCACGATCATTCTATCCAAGGGCAGTGAAATACGAACTTCGATAATTGAAATTGATAACATAACATACCATCACGCCTGTATTCCCCGAAGGGTTAGGCAGAGGCGTACCTTAGTACACCCACAGTTCGCCGGTATGTTTAGGTCCCATGTAATAGGGGGCGAGCCTATTGCCATTAACCAGGCACAAATTCCTAACTCCGAGCTGCTACTGGGAATTTCATAGAAAAACCCAATAACACTTTGCTCGACCTGGGAATCGAACCCAGGACCTCTAGCGTAGCAGTCACCCTCAGGACCACTTGACTAATGAGGCAGTGACTAATCATTTGAAATTGATTCCTTTATTAATTGATCTTGAAATTTTAAATAAAACAACGTTTTACAGATTGTATTATTATTTAATTCACAATGTTTTGCATCCTTTTCAGCATCCGTTGTCATGGGGGTGTTGTGCTGGAGTGTCGATTATAGAATCTGTTAGATATATCTAAATTCAACCCCAAAACTGCAATACCAAAGGATACAGCGAGCTCATTCTGTCCGATTCGGATCGCTAATAGTATACCGTTGGCTAACTATTTTTATATTTTTAAATGTTTTTTTATATCTTTTGTAAAATATATATAAAGAAGTTACGTAATGAATGAATGAGTATAATAAAAATGTAAGGTACCTAGCTGTTAGTAATTTTAATATTATAACGTCCATAAGGCGCATTTTCCTACCCGAGAAAAAGCTGTCCCATAAAAAATTGTAGCCCTAGTATTTAGTAGTTTACGTTGATTTTGAGTGACTAAAGAAAATGTCCTAATTTTCTAGATAAATGTTTGTCAGTCAATCTCAGATTGCATGAGTTGCTATTTAAAAAAAGCTGTGTTCATATTTACTCATCAGCCCAAAGTTATCACATCGTTAAAGAAGAAAATATTTACATTCCAGTTACGAAACTCCAAAATATTGCATAAAAATCCAATGTAACAAGCTCATTGATTTTATTACGCTATAACTACATGAAAAGGGGGTTACATAAAAACATTTCGCGCAAAATAGGTGAAAACAAAGCCGTAACCTAGTTGGGTGGTAACCCAGATTTACTCACTATATTCAGACGGATGACGTCAAAAGGAAGTGGGGTGAACTGTGCAGTTACATGGGATATTAGGTATGAAGTGGCTTTGGCGTCACTGAGTTTTATAATAAGTATAGGACTATATCATAAATCTGGAGTTAGTTTTTATGAAGGTTGGTAAAAGGACAGTGTTACCTCTTTGTTGTAGAATGTGTAGATTAGGAGAAAAAAGGACAGGAACACATCTTTACTTGTAGAATAGCAACTCTTTGATAAATATATAGATTCTTTAATTTTACCTCAGCCATACAAAGGCTAGTTATTAGAATCCTTTTGCGGCCAAAACTTCGCATCGTCAAAGCTGTTTCCAAATAGTAATAAGTACCACTACTTCCTCCCCGGATACGCTATTTTACCACAATGTGTAGTTTTACGATGCTACTTTAAGCGTAATGTTCTTTGTGAGTTAGTCACGTAGAGTTTATTTATATATAAACTCGTTTCTAAGGTCGAGGTTAATCTTAGAAGTGTGCCTATGTACTTAATCTCCAGAACGTGTAAGGAGCAATTTGATGGCTCTTTGCGCGTGAAAACCAGATTTGGCGTGGAGGGCAAACGGGTAAGGATCAATTTGGTGGCTGTTAAGTTTTTTGCGCGTGAAAACCAGATTTGGTGTGGAGGGCAAACGAGTAGACGGATCGCCTGATGGTAAGCGATTACGGTAGCCCATGAACACCCGCAACACCAGAGGAGTCGCAAGTGCGTTTCCGGCCTTTTAAAAGGGTTTGGGCCTCCGGTATCGTCACTCACCAACATACTTAACGTAAGCGTTGTTTCACTCCGGTCGAGCCGGCCCATTCGTGACGAAGCAGTAAATTCCCCCTCGATTGATGTGGCTCTGGCAGCTTGCAATCTGCTGCATTGCATCAGCAACTCATTTACTTTTGCAGGTGTCCTTGGGCGGCGACGACTACTAACAGTGATAAGCTATTGGTGTTGCTCTGCAACTGCCTCATTAGCCCAGTGGTCCTGAGCGCGACTGCTACGCTAGAGGTCCTGGGTTCGATTCCCAGGTCGAGCAATGTTATTGGGTTATTCTATGAAATTTCCAGTGGCAGCTCGGAGTTTGGAATTTGTGCCCGGTTAATGGCAATAGGCTCGCCCCCTATTACACGGGACCCAAACATAGGTACCGGCGAAATGTGGGTTTACATTAGTACGCCTCTGCCTAACCCTTCGGGGATTACAGGCGTGATGGTATGTTATGATGGTTATGTTATTGGTGTTGCTAGCATCTATTGGCTGCAGTTGCCATTTAACATCAGGTGACTATCTTATTCTTGTCATCCTAATTCAATAAAAAAGGTCAGTCAGTAACTATATAATAACTACAAAATATCATCCCAGAATTCCCCTGTTCCAGCTCAAAGTTCGGAAACCCCGTTGAGTACCTTCTTATCTGCTCGTAAATGTATTTATATTGCGTCCGATATAACCCCTTACGATACTAAGGTACTGAAAATGGCATTGACGTCATGTTTTAGTGAGGTTACTAAACTTAGAATGTAGGCCGGCTGAAAGATGAAGAAACTATGGAGGGTAAGTATGAAAACCAATGGATTGAGTTCTCAAGCCTGCTAAGTATATGATTTTGTCCATAATCACTTTATGTATGAATGACTGCCTCATTATCCTAGTGGTCCAGAGCGCGACTGCTAGGCTAAAGGTCCTGGGTTCGATTCCCAGGTCGAGCAAAGTGTTATTGGGTTTTTCTATGAAATTCCCAGTAGCAGCTCGGAGTTTGGAATTTGTGCCCGGTTAATGGCAATAGGCTCGCCCCCCTATTACATGGGACCTAAACATACCGGCGAACTGTGGGTGTACAGTAGTATGCTTCTGCCTAACCCTTCGGGGAATACAGGCGTGATGGTATGTTATGTTATGTTATGTTAGGTTATAATTAATTATTTGGGTACCAGAACTACGTAAGAGTCCCTGTGCATGTATTGTCATTCGACTTCCATCGTGTTACGACAGAAATAACCGTAGCCAAAACTATGTTATTGAATTCTGAATCGCATATATTATTTGGTTATTTAAAAAGCTTAGAGTCGTATGGCAAGTGTGACAGTAACTTCACTGCCTAACCTTATAGGGATATAAAGGCATGATGGTATTGCTAAACAACCCAGACCTTTCTGCCCCAGTATTCGAGTAAATTACACTAGGCAATAGACAATTAAAAACAACGAATTTATATAAACCTCATTGTTAAAAAATCATCTAAAGATATTGCCCCTAAGTATTGTACAAGAAACAAAGTTTTTTTTTATGTGATAGCAGGCAAACGAGCAGACGGATCGCCTGATGGTAAGCGATCACCGCCGCCCATGGACACCTGCAACACCAGAGGAGTGACAAGTGCGCTGCCGGCCTTTTAAAAAACGTTTGTAAAAAACGTTGTCCCACACTAGGATTAGTTAGACTTGGGTGCGTTTACAAACACAAATTCTCACATACACAAACACCCAGACCCGGAACGACTACTTGTAGATCATACAAATATTTGCTCCGTGTGGGGATCGAACCCACAACACGTGTCGCAGAAGCCGATCGCTCAGCCGCTACGCCATACGTGAGTAAAATTACATGTATTACGTCAATGGTCTAGTTAGTAATGGGAATGGCGGTGTTCGGTGTAAGGCGAATGAACCTCCACTTGTTCAAGGATAAGCAGACAGTAAAGGGTATTTTGGTACGGAACAGTGGACTGTATCCACTGCCCAAAAATCGATTTTTTTTATGGAATAGGGGAACAAACGAGCAGACGGATCACCTGATGGTAAGTGATAACCACCACCCATGGACACACGCAATACCAGTGGAGTCACAAGTGCGTTGCCTTCCTTTTAAAAGGGCTTGGGCCTCCGGTAACCTCACTCACTTAAACACAACGCAAGCGTGGTTTCACGCCGATTTTCTGTGAGGTCGTGGTATCACTCCGGTCGAGCCGGCCCATTCGTGCCGAAGCATGGCTCCCTCACGGTACCACACTTCCACCACTTTAACGTTATAAATGAATTAGTAATAAATAATCTCATTATTATATTAATTTGAGACAAATTCACGACATATAATGTATGTTATCATTACTTACATTACTGAGCTACAGCTTCATTTAAAGATTTCTTTAAACGTTCCCTACCATCACACTTGTAATCCCGGAGGGTTAGGCAGAGATCGCAGTTCTCCCTTTAGGTCCCATGTAATCTTGGGCTAGCTAGCATATCCTTAAATTCCAATAACGCTTTGCACGAACCTAAATTAAGCGCAACAGCAGGAGATCACTACAGAGGCGGTTAAATATATTCTCAGTTTATAGGAAAATACCGATTTCTTAGTAATAAGGAAAAGTAAATACTATTAACGAACGAAAAACCTCACTGGATCATTTTACTGTTTCTTGAAATATGTAAGTATTGGCAAATGTTGACTGCTGGCATTTTATTGCCAAACAAACTGAATGACGGTGTACTAAAAGTACATTATTTGCGGCTATCAAGCACTGTTTATCGATTAAAGTTTATTTTACATGCTTTGTCTTTATTGCGGTTGAAGTAATAGAGGCCCGGTGCTGGTGCTGTGAATTATACGAATAATAAAACAATACAACAAGAGTTGAGACTATGAAATGACAGATGAAAGGAATTGTTAGTGTTAGTTTTGCTTAGTTTTCGGTCTGCAACATGCTAAGATAGTTTGGACACGTCAAGAGAGTGAATTAAAGAAAGTGATTTTTAAGAAATAAAGTGATTTTACCAATGGGAGCGCCATTGAAAAGGGACGCTCTTCATTCACATACATAATAATATGTATATCCTTCATAGATAAGGTCAGAGGCTGTATTACGACGTGTTATCGCCACCATTTTGAAGTTGTGAGAATGGGATATCCCTATTTAATCTGTAGAGCGGCATCCCTCTCTTTCAATCGGAAAATGATGGCAATAACACATCATAATACGGCCTCTGTTGTGCTAGAAGCAGGGCTCCTATTGCAATTATACAGGGTGGCGATTTAATCACCTGCATCCTTCTAGCAGGTGAATCAGACCACGAAATACTACCGATATCAATAAAAAAAAACATACCTTAATTTTTCATCAAAATGTTTTTTTAAATTTTGTATGCAAAGAGTCAAAGACATAGCGCGGACGTTGAACTCATTGTAGGTATGTATCTATCTAGAGATAGCGCGTCAAGCAACTACTTGATCGGGCCGTCCGCATAAGGTCAACGTACTGTAGGGTGCATATCGTTTTATGAAAATTTTCAATAATTATCAAGTCCTTAAACACGGGATTGCTTAAAGATACAAATTATAAATTATGTCTAATCATCAATACTACACCATGTTGTAGCAGTGCAGGTGATTAAATCGCCACCCTGTATAGGTACTTATATCAGAATGATTGTCCAATTTAAAATACATAAGCATAAATAAACAAATTTGAAGCCACGGAATATTCATAACCAGTGCGTGTGTATGACCAGTATAGAATGCGGACACGTCCGAATTTAGCCGGACATTTCCGGTTTTTTACCGTCATATCCCGCCAAATTATTGGCCTGTCCGGCTTTGGTCAACTGCGCTCAACCAAAATATTCTTTGAAACACCGGTGTTTCAGGCTTTCAGGTCAAAGTGTCTGGCTAAAGATGAATACTTGTCCGGCTAAACATGAATACGTGTCCGGAATTTCCATTTTTAGTCCTGGCAATCCTAGACCAGTTCTCACAAAGTGGCATTCTGCGGTTTCTGCCTAACCCTATGTGAAAAAGCGTGTATGTATAAGTAATATACTAGCCACTGCCCGCGGCTTCGCTCCCTTGAAGCTCAAAAACCAACAGTGATGATCTCTTCTTTGTATGGGTCTGTATACATCAGAGAGGTCAAGCTGTATCTCAGGACCCGTTCAATTAATTGAGATAAGAATAATATATAAGTAAATATACAAAGGCAAGCAAGTCTACACCCTCCGTTACAGTAGGTCGAGAGTAAAGCCCTCTTCCCGATGACGTCTGCGGCTGTATTTAGTGCGCACACGCATGTAATCTGGGTTACAATACACCACTGGTTCCATGCTTTCAATTAACTATTACCTACCAATATATGAGGTTATATGAATTATAACTACTAGATATTCGGGTCGGGGAGGTGAGATCCTGGGTTCGATTCGCAGGTCGTGCAGTGTTGAGTTTTTCTATGAAATTCTCAATTGTTCTACAAAGTTTGAATTTGAGCCCTGGTAATAGGCACTAGCAGTTAGCCCGTGATAGCCTAGTGATATGATCATTGGACTGCCAAGTCAAAGGTCTCGAGTTCTAATCCAAGGCAAGCACCTTTGACTTTTTGAAGTTATGTGCGTATTAATAGTTAATTAGAAGGAAAACATCGTGAGGAAACCTGCACGTCTGAGAGATTTTCTCGACGGCGTGTGAAGTCTACCAGCCCGCATTAGGCCAGCATAGTGGACTATTGCCTAATCCCTCTCATTGTGAGAGGAGACCCGTGCCCCCTCTGCTGGGCATATAATCGGTTGATTATTATAATAGGTCCTATTCCTTTATATACCTACAACCAGCTGCACTGAGGATCTATTTATTACTAACGCCTGCAGTTTAACTCGTATCTCAAAGACATTTTGAGACTACAAAAATAAGTCTATGTCTAAGTTCATCAAGGTTTTATTTTATAAAAATAAAATAATATTATTACCTATTAATAACTGCCTCCGGTTGCCGGTTAATGGCAATAGGCTCGCCCCCTATTACATGGGACCTAAACATACCGGCGAACTGTGGGTGTACATTAGTACGCCTCTGCCTAACCCTTCGGGGAATACAGGCGTGATGGTATGATGGTATGTAAGTAAAATAATATTTATGATTTCCCGGGTAAAAGCAAATATAATTATTATTTTGCGATCAACATGAGTGTCGTAAACATAACATGCTAATTAACAGTGTTCTCAATAACGCCGATACGGATTTTACGATGTTTCTCTAGTACAAAGGGTTTACAACGCACTTGTTAGATAGCCGTGTTACTACGTATTACTTATAAACGGGTTAGTAACTCGCAATTACTGCCGCTGCAGTATCAAATATGGAGAGCAAAATATAGTAAACAGAAAAGTAATTTCAAGAACACACTTCACGCCTGTAGTCCCCGAAAGGATAGGCAGAGCACTCATGTATGAGAATAAATACGTATACTTACTAAAATTCGGAAGCGATTTACATACATAACATACCATCACGCCTGTATTCCCAGAAGGGTTAGACAGAGGCGTACTAATGTACACCCACAGTTCGCCGGTATGTTTAGGTCCCATGTAATAGGGGGCGAGCCTATTGCCAATAACCGGGCACAAGTTCCAAACTCCGAGGTGCTACTGAGAATTTCATAGAAAAACCCAATAACACTTTGCTCAACCTAGGAATCCAATCCAGGACCTACAGCGTATCAGTCACACTCAGGACCACTAGGCTAAGGAGGCACACGATATTTCAATTAATACCTTTTTCTATTTTTTTAGCATTTTCCATGCTAAGATCATAAATCATTTTTGCATCGTACGACATCGAACTAACTGCAAGCTTTTCAATAGTTGTCACTGACGTCACCTTTAAGACATAAATTCAGAATGTGAAGGCAAATTTCGATATGGCGGGTAGGACTCGCGGTGGCTAGTGGTCATAGCGTCTGGGTATCTTACCAGAAGACGCAGGTTCGAATCCTGTCCGCAAGTCGAATTTTTCAATTTCAATTAATACTTAAAAAAACAATGCTTAACTGTGTGCTCGAGACTGTACGACATCCACAGTTCGCTGGTATGTTTAGGTTTCATATAATGGAGGGCGAGCCTATTGCCATTAAGCGGTCACTTACCTACACCAAGATGCTTTACGAAATAATCCGATGTAATATGGTCACCAGCTAATCAGAACCCAAGAGGTCCTGCCACCGAGCAAGTCAGATATTTTCTAGCCTCTTACGAGATGCCTATCGGCCATGGCAGTGAGGAACAGTATTCGAACCGTTATTTTATCTACCTACACTTTTAAAGGCAGTTTTAGATAAGAGAGACCTTAAAACACCCTTCTACACATACATGCACACACTCATGCCTTTCTCCCACAAGGGTAGGCAGAAACTATAGACCGCCACTTTCTGATTCTTGCATACTGCTTTTACTTCTGCCAATGCCAAATTCAAACATTAATCTTTAAAATTTGCTTTCCCATTATAAGACGAAGAAATAGTTTTAGAGCCGGTAGAATTACTTGCATAACGAAAGGTATTAAAATCAGTTGCAGAACCAAAAGAACGCTAAGATACAAGTACTACTTAAATAGAAGCAATAATAATTGTAATATTCCAAAGTGTATGTAATTTAAATAGTTTCAATAATTGTAATTTTATTCATATTATTTGATGTAAATTAGCTATAATTTTGCATGCCCACAATGAGGGTGAAATATGTCTTGTGCTATTACTTACCTTAACATCTTATGTAACTACCATATTTCAGGCAAATAAATAATTTGATTTGATTTGAACATCTTCATAAACATACGCGTCAGTTGCGAGCACCTGTCTTTTTTGCAAGACTTCGCCAATAAGATCGGCGTATGTCCTTCTAGGACGACCTCTTCTGACGCTGCCGCTGATAGTCGCCTTATTAAATTCCCTTCGTTTAGTAATCGTCTTTCATTCATTCTCTCAACATCTCCAAATCATTTCCAAAATCGTCGACCATCCGTCCAAATTCTTCACGCTTCTAAATATGCTATAGAACTTGTGTTTTAAGACATCTAACTTTGACTTTGATATTGTCGAAAGTGGAATACTTTCGACATTAAAAAAACATTAGATACATTGCCATCGTAAGTCATATGATATTATTTAACGGTTAAATAAATTTCGAGTCATGCTTTCTATACCTATACAATGCTTATATAACAATCACTATCATTGATCGATCGGAATTGATCTTATTTATGCGATTTTTATTCGACATATTGATCATGCTCGCATGTGTTAACAACGTGAGAAAACTGTCATGTGATTTTAAGTTTGTTGGTAAATTGAGATAATTATTTGATTGTTCAACCACTTCGTTGGTCTACTGCAGATCTTGAGGTCGTGGGTTCGATTACCAAGTCGAGCAAAGTCTTGATGGTTTCTTCTATGAAATTCTCAGCAGCAGCTTGGAATATGGTTTTGTATCCGTTTAAATAATGGAAATATTTAATAAGCATAAGTAATAATATAAAAAGTACTTAATGAAGTAGGTGTACCCAATAGCTATACGTCCATCTAAATTCTGTGTTATGTGTGTAAGGTTCTGTCTTCATTCTTAATCCTTATAGAACTTGATGTCATTTAATGCTTCTGAAAACCCAAAATGGCAGGCAAAAACACTACGCTTATTATTTTTTAATGAGAAATTAACTAAACGACAACAAACACCAGTCGATACTACTATTATAATTAAATGTTGCTTCTAGAGAATAATAATAATTTATTATTTAAGACATTACATTCACTGTATTGATTCCTGAAACTCACACTAGAATTCCCTGTGTCGTTCGAGTTCCAGGCACCTTCATTCCTTTAATATTTTTTTTTAAAAAAAGCTTACTAGCAATGTGGATCGCACATTACTAGTATTCTTGTTAACCCCTCGTGCTAAGCTAAAATGCTTGTGTTACGAGTGGGTTTACGTCGGTAGTGCAATGGGTGGGGTTCGAAGCGGCAACCACATGATTGCAAGTCCGGCGTCCTAGCCATTAGGCTACCGCCGCTTTTATTTATTTATATTTAGAGGAGACAGCAGGGTAGGTAGATATATTAGTGTCATAGGTACAGAATAAAAAACAATACTTAGATACCTTCAGGGTTAAAATAAGTCCGATTTTTACGCTGTGACTCCGGTCGAAGGGTTTACGATTCGTAGTTAACCTTCATGATCGAGGAAACTTGTCATTAAACCACAAAACCCCGACCTACATAACAAACTGTTCTATAAATAATTCCTATATTCATTTTCACACAAAACTAGGTGAAACACATTACTGTACAAGTGTACATAATTGAAGGTTTCTGGCCGTGTCATTTGTAACTTGATACCATGCTAGTTAATTCGTAATAGCAGGGATGTAGGTTATGTAGGGCGGATCGATAGCTATCAAGGCCATCCATATACTAATATCTTCTTCTATTTACCGATTTCTCAGCTCGGAGTTTGGAATTTGTGCCCTGTTAATGGCAATAGGCTCGTAATATTACATGGGACCTAAACATAGCGGCGAACTGTTGGTTAAGATTAGTACGCCTGTGCCCAACCCTTCGGGAAATATAGCCGTGTTTAAGATGATGGTGTGATATCAAATATCGTGTGATATTTTATCGTACTTGTGTGCTGGCTAATAATACCAATAATAAACAAATACAAACAGAGAACACGAGTTATGGTGAGCCTCAAACTAAGCATAGCTTGGAGCTCATAAAAAGGCTCCTAATCCTTTTTTTTATGGGATAAGGGAGCAAACGAGCAGACGGATCACCTGATGGTAAGCGATAACCGGCCGCCCATGGACACCTGCAACACCGGAGGAGTCAGAGGTGCGTTACCCGCCTTTTAAAAGGGTTTGGGCCTCCGGTAACCTCACTCACTCGGCGAAACACAACGCAAGCGTTGCTTCACGCCGGTTTTCTGTGAGGCCGTGGTATCTCTCCGGTCGAGCCGGCCCATGCGTGCCAAAGCATGGCTCTATTATTGCTATTATTAGCCAGGTCACACAGCAACTGTACTTTACGCCGCGGATACTAAAGTTTATCAATACCGATTGTACTACAGAATGAAACACCATAATATTATACATTGCTTATGAACGTGAGCCGGAGACACGTGGGCTTACTCCATAATATTGATAGTCCATTAGAATTTAGTAATTATTGCCTAGGAACTAGAAAACGTTTTAATGAGAAATTTATACTTATATAAAAGTTTTATATATTTTTCTTTAATTTTTTACAAGATATAATTACTTTAACATAACTTACCATCACGCCTGTATTCCCCGAAGGGTTAGGCAGAGGTGTACTTAGGTACACCCACAGTTCGCCGGTATGTTTAGGTCCCATGTAATAGGGGGCGAGCCTATTGCCACTAACCGGGCACAAATTCCAAACTCCGAGCTGCTACTGAGAATTTCATATAAAAACCCAATAACACTTTGCTCGACCTGGGAATCGAACCCAGGACCTCTAGCGTAGAAGTCGCACTTGTGACCACTAGATGTTTATGAGCTGGTCGGGGTCGGATGAACTCTGATCTTCCTAAGGAATTTTCAATGAAACCAATAGGAATATCACTGACAACTTTAATGCACTGACCGTTGCTTGAACTCAACTACTCAACAATAGTACTGAGAGAGGTCATTGAATGCCGGAGAATCTTAACACCGCCTTCTAAATAGTGACGTCATACGCATAGTGACATCTAGTTGCGAAGCGGTGAACTAAATTTTAATTAAATAATATAAACTACCTGAACATGCCGCCCACCAAGGACATTATCGACGAAAATGTCCTTAACAATCTCAGCGAACTACTAATACATAAAGAATGTCATGGATGAGCGGACTAACTAAGAACTAGGTGTAAACCTTAACAACATTAACGAACTGGAACTTAAAATAACCCTTGTACATTTTCAATATATTTGACCTAACTTCCTAACTAAATCTTAAATTTATCTCAACCAATTACAAATGGTTCAGTTGAACTAAATAAACATATAACTTAAAATAACAAACAATGTTCCAAACTGATATAAGCTTAAAATGTATAAAACCGTGAACTTAAAATTATCAAACCAACAAGTGTAAGTACACTGTACAAATCTGTATTAAATAAATAAATCAGTTCTCATTGACCGTTAAGATACATAGTTTAGAAATAGGTCGTTTCAAAAGAGACCCTTTAGATTTTATTGTGACCACCTGAGCATCTGCAACCAACAACTTTGCTATATGCGCATGATGAGGAATGATAATAGGATGCTTGACTTGATCTGATAAAAGTGCTTTGTCTAACCTACCCCCTACTCGAATTAAATCTTCGTTATCTATGAATGGACTTAGTGACTTGATCTTACTTCCCTTCGATTTAATTTGCCCTTTCTTTATTTGATTGTACTCTTCTTGAAATTCTCTTTTCTGATACTGTCTTATACAAAATTTCAAAGCTTCCTCCAATTCTGTCCTTTGTAAATAACTAGGTACATCTTTTCTATTTTTCAAAACTATGAACCTTCTGCAGTACGCTATGACTCTCACTAATCGCCATAATGAACTGAACTTATTCCAGGGTAATTCACTTTCAGCTATAGTGACGTGAGATCTTATAGATTCTTCTAAATGAATCACTTCATTTGGTCGACTGTAGGTGATCTCCAGATTGTATAAAAATTCTGGTCCCCTCAACCAGAGTTTATTTTCCGATAGCAATCCTGGCTGGACTCCTCTTGAGGCGCAATCTGCAGGATTTTCTTTGGAGCTAACGTGTGCCCAATGGTCTGCATCGAGTGTGGTTAATATTTCGGATACTCGGTTGCCAACAAATGTCTTCCACCTGCTAGGATGACTGTTCAACCACCCAAGTACAACAGTCGAATCCGTCCAGGCATGCCCCTTGTCCTTTGAGAACTTCATTGCCTGCGCCACGTCTGAGAGCAATCGTGCTAACAAGACTGCTCCACACAGTTCAAGGCGAGGAATGCTAACCTGTTTTATGGGCGCAACCTTAGTCTTGGCAACTAACAAGACAACACTCACATTTCCTGCACTATCGATAGTTCGCGTATACACAACTGCTGCATACGCTAGCTTCGACGCATCACTGAAGCCATGCAACTCCACGCTGCTCACGTTCTCGGTTATGCGTAACAATCTAGGAACACGAACCTTGCAAAGCTGTAAAAGCTCAACCCGGTAAGTCTCCCATTCTTGTTTTAGACTGTCTGGGACCACATCATCCCAATTAATGCCAGCCAACCAGAGCTTCTGAATTAGCATTTTTGCTAATACTATACTTGGCGCTAACCAGCCTAATGGGTCGAATAAGCGCGCAATGTCTGAGATAATAATACGCTTTGTTACTATTTCAGATTTTGGAGGTAGCTGCACAGTGTATCGGAAATCGTCTGCACCGAAACACCAAGTAAGTCCCAGTATTTTTGTACTATCAAGTATGTCCGTTTGCTCTTTCTTTTCATCCTTGTGTATCCTATGACCTTCCTGATTGTACTCCAAATCCTTTAGAATGTCCTTATGATTACTGTTCCATTTCTGCAATTCAAATCCAGCCATTCCTAATAATTCCTTCATTTCTGTACATAATTTTATTCCTTCTTCTACTGTTGAACAACCTGTCATTAGGTCATCCATATAAAAGCTAATCGGAACCTTTTCAGATGCTGCTGGGAACTTCACGCCTTCGTCTAATGCAACCTGATGTAATGCCTTTACCGCCAAGTACGGGGCCGATGCTGTACGAAAGGTTACTGTGGTTAACTCGTAGTCTTGTATTTCCTCCTCAGGGTTGTTACGCCATACAATTCTTTGGTACGCGATGTCTTCTTCAGCGACTCTCACTTGGCGAAACATTTTAACAATGTCTGCAACCAGCGCAATACGATGCGTTCTCCACCGAAGTACAATATGCCGAAGATCTGACTGTAAAGTAGGACCTACTATCAACGTGTCATTGAGTGATACCCCATTTTCATTTTTACAGGAAGCGTCAAATACTACTCTTACCTTTGATGTACTCTTATCTTCTCTAATGACAGCGTGATGTGGTAAGTACACAGACTCCTTTATTTTATGATCTGGTTTTTCTACCTTTCTCATGTGATTTAGTAATAAATATTCTTGTATAACATGTGTGTATTTTTCTTTCAGGTCTTCATCTCTGCTGAACTTCTTCTCTAACGCTTTGAATCTTCTTACCGCTATATCTCTATTATTACCCCCAACGCATTTAGGATTTGATTCCTTGAATGGCAGCCTAACCACATAGCGACCATCTTCTGTTCTGGTAGTACTAGATGCAAATATGTCTTCACATCTTTGTTCTTCTTCGGTAAGTATTTTTTGAGCAAGAGGCAACTGATCCTCAATTTCCCAAAACCGTTTCAGGAAATCGGTTTGATCAATTTGCGCATGCATTGCTGTGATCTTATTTGAACTATGGATCTCCCTTGACCCTTTACCCTTTTCTATGTATACCCCGCCAGAAAGGATCCAACCCAGACTTGTTCGCTGAGCTACAAAGGACCCATTTGGACACCTTTTCACACCATCACGTAAGACCTTACTATATACGTCAGCACCTAGCAAAATGTCTATTTTGTTAGGTGTACTGAAGTGTGGATCTGCTAACGTCAAACTTTCTAGCTCTGGCCATTCGATTGGTTCCAATTGTCGGTCTGGGAGGTACGACGTTATGTTCTTCAGAACATAAGCCTTAACTCGCATATCACAACTGGAATCCGTCATCGATTGTAACTCTAACATTACCACAGAGTTGGCCACCATTGTTCTATCATTACCGAGACTAGAGACAACACTCTTTACTGGACTCTTTTTCAACCGTAAGAACTGTACTGCTGCTTCTGTTATAAATGAAGCTTGTGAGCCTTGATCTAACAAGGCTCGAACTACTTGGAAATCATATACCGCGGTACGTACTTTTACTAGCGCGGTAGCTAATAATACATGTCCTGGGTGGGCGATTTTCTTCGTGGAGAGACAAGACACTAGTGGTACCATTACCTCTTTAGCCTTTGAATCTTCAGAAGAGGTACCCTGTTTGTCCTCTGAACCCGTTTGCTGAGTAAAATCTGTGTCATCTACATGAAGCAGAGTATGGTGTCGTCTTTTACAACGACGACAAGACATAGAAATTTTACACTGACCCACTAAATGATTGCCTCCAAGGCAATTAAAACAGACTCTGTTTTGAGACACAAATTGTCTTTTCTGGTCTGTGTTGAGCTTAATAAATTGTTTACAAAAGCACAACTTGTGCCCTTCCTTGCAATATTCGCAACGTAATACATTACCCACATCAGTTTTCGTCGCTAACATGACCTTATGACTCCGTGAGTGGGCACCATAAGACTGTCCTGTTCTATGTACTGGTTCAAAGAATTCTAGCGCCCTGAAACGACTCTCTATAAACTCCTTGAATTGATTTAGAGTTGGGAGCTCTGTTGAATTATCAGACGCCACCTTTAGCTCCCACTGCTTGCGAGTCTCCTGGTCCAGTTTAGAGGATGTTATGTGAATAACAATAATATCCCAGGTAGTCACATTAATACCTAAATTACTTAATGCACTCATACAATCTGTGGTGGTATCTAACAAGTTTTTTAAAGTAACAGACGACTCTGTACCAACACGCTTTTGGTCGAATAAGCGATTCAAAATACAATTTGCCAAATGTCGTTTATTATTGTACCTGTGCTCTAACTGATCCCAGCATACCTGATAATTCGACGCCGTAATCGGTATTTGCCTAAGTAATTGTTCAGCTTCGCCCGATAAAGATCCCTTTAAATAATGTAGTTTTTGAACGTCGTCTATACCTTTATTTTTGTGCACTAGAGACATGAACAAATCTCGGAAACTTGTCCACTCAGTATATTTTCCCGAAAAGGTTGGTATGTTAATTTTAGGTAATTTTACATTGATAGATTTACCATTATTAGAAGATGAAGGCTCGCGAACTTCTTTAGTAACTAATTTTGATTTACAATCCTTTAACTCAGATTTATAAGTTATGTATAATTCTTCTGTTTTTTCATATATATCTGACTTAAAATAGGCACCTTTCATATCCTCTGTTGTTGCTCTCTCTACAATTGTTCTATGAGTATCGTCAAATTTCTTCCATTGCTCTTCTAAACTTTCTAATCTAGTTTCTATATACCCATATGTTAACCTATCCTTTGGAGATTTTCTGAAATTAACTCTTCCTCTTTCAATTATACTTTCGGTATCTAATTGTAGTTTAAATAACGACTCCATTTTCATTAGAAATAACAAGTCAATAAATTTGCTAAGTGTTTTGAAATTAAACTTATTAAAAATTGGACATAGGTACAAATTTCTTAAAATTATACTGTCTAAAACCTAAAATTATTCTAAGTGTTTTACAAATTAATAGAATTTTGAAAAATCGGGCATAGGTTCCCCGTCGGTTCAAAATTCTTAAAATTATTCTAAGTCTAAAGCTAAATTCCTAAAATTTTACAAGTCCAAATTGTTGCAAATTTTTCTAAGTCACTGAATTTAATAGTTGATATTTTTCTAAGTGTTAAAATGAATGGAAGAAAGTACTCACAGTGTCCACGGCACTCACACACTAATCACACGCAATTCGCTTCACGCTGATGCTGTCCTCGAACCTGCTTCAGCTCCTGAACTCGCTGTATCTTCAGCCCTCTGGTCTTCTATGAACTCCAATTCGCCTCTGCACTCGCGTCTACTCCAATTCGTCTCAGCACTCAACAGTATGAACCCCTTCCTCTTGAACTCCATCTGGGTGCCTTACTTGCACCCCAGCGCCATCAGTAGCAATCCACCACTGTGTCGACGCCGTACTTTACCAAAAATCCAGATAATATTATCCGGCTCGAGGGACCAAATGTTTATGAACTGGTCGGGGTCGGATGATCGAACTCTGATCTTCCTAAGGAATTTTCAATGAAACCAATAGGAATATCACTGACAACTTTAATGCACTGACCGTTGTTTGAACTCAACTACTCAACAATAGTACTGAGAGAGGTCATTGAATGCCGGAGAATCTTAACACCGCCTTCTAAATAGTGACGTCATACGCATAGTGACATCTAGTTGCGAAGCGGTGAACTAAATTTTAATTAAATAATATAAACTACCTGAACACTAGACTAACTAGACTAATTACCTACTTTAGTGAAGGAAAAATTCAACTTGCGTGCAGGATTCGAGCTTGCGTTTTCTGGTTAGATATACACACTATTAGACGCTATATATTATGTACCTAATTGCTTTTCAATAGATAGTTGTTACTGACAACACCTTTAAGACGTAAATTCAGAACGGGAAGGCGAATTTCGACATGGGGTGGGAATCGCGGTGGCTTAGTGGTCATGGCGTCTGTTGTATCTAACCAGAAGACGGAGGTTCGAATTCTGCCCGCAAGTCGACTGTTTCCTTCACTTAAATAACTTTATAATCTAAGCATGGAAAATGCAAAAAAAAATACAAAAAGATATATAGGGTAGTATTTAATAGACGCGACAAAATATAAATATTAAATAATTCTATCTGTAAAAAGAGTATTTGAAGCACATGATTAAGGAAAATAAGTATACTTTTTTAATATTTTTAGTACCTACGTCTCTTACGCGACCCCAGCAACTTTTCTCGTGAATATAAAAAAAACTCGTGTGATTGTAAGTGTAGCTTTGTCATGTATCACGTAGTGACTATCTCAATTCAAAATTCTAGTCTTCATGATTAATCGTAATTTATCAATTGTCAATATTGTGAATTTACGACGATATTCTTGGCATTTGTCTTCCATTTAGAACATCTATAGCCAAGTGCCTCAATAGCCTCAATAGCCAAGTGGTCCTAACCGCGACTGCTACGCTAGAGGTCCTGGGTTCGATTCCCAGGTCGAGCAAAGTGTTATTGGGTTTTTCTATGAAATTCCCAGTAGCAGCTCGAAGTTAGGAATTTGTGCCCGGTAAATGGGAATAGGCTCGCCCCCTATTACATGGGACCTAAACATAGCAGCGAACTGTGGGTGTACATTAGTACGCCTCTGCCTAACCCTTCAAGGAATACAGGCGTGATGGTATGTTATGTTAGAACATCTATGATGTCAAAATTTAGTACATTTAGATATAGCCTATCGTATTACTCTATCCAGATCTTCGATAAGTTCCCCTCAAGTCATAATATCAATTGAGGAATTAGGTTAGTGTACACTCGTTCATAACTCGTATTGAGCTATGGTCATTGAATCTATGACCCTCTTTCGAGCGCATTCGAGATTTGTCGAGTCGTTTAAGAGGATTCCCGATTCTTGGTGGCGTTGTGTGTCGGGTCGTTTTATTCCCTACAAGATGGTTGAGTCAGACGACGCTGACACACACGTCATGCTCGTGAACGGGCGCCGTCTGTCGGGACTGGTCGGCTCTTGACATGCTATGGTACTATATTAGGGTAGGTTTCTAAAGTACCCAACTGCTACTGAGTGTTAGTATTATGCATATAGTGACTGTCAGCAGACCTCCACAACCAAATTTCTGGGCAGTTCGGCAGTTCCGATATCCTAAAGATCAACGTTGGGTTTTTGTGCTGCAAACTAGGACAAACGATTGTGGTCATAGGTATTCGTATCACAACCGGGACCGACGCTCTCCAAGGTACGGAAGGGTCAAAATTAATTTATCTTTTCGTTTCCGATGAGAACGTGTCCGTTTCTACACTACGTACCTTCTGTGGGTTTGATCCCCGCACGGAACAAATATTTATATGATTATCGGTCTTCCGGATCTGGTCTGAATTTGTAAGTTGTTCCGGGTGTTTGTTTGTGTATGTGATAAATTGTGTTTATAATGCAGCCACGATACTTGCGCCGTGCAACGTTATTTTTTAGAAAATATAGACGGTTGTAAATTTAGGGCCTTATTTACACTAGAGGCCATCGGAGAGTTAATAAACATAACATAACATAACTTACCATCACGCCCGTATTCCCCGAAGGTTTGGGCAGAGTACTAAGGTACACCCACATTTCACCGGTAAGTTTAGGTCCCATGTAATAGAGGGCGAGCCTATTGATCTGAGAGTTAATAAAGATCGAGCAAATAAGATAAAACCTGTACAATTCAGCTGAAACGTGTGAATAATTTGCCTTATTTGTGTACCTAACATTTTTGTACATAAAAAAGGTATAAATAAATATTATATCTAAAATAGCTAACTGAATTGTATACCCATTTCAGATCACGTACCTAAACAACTAAAAAACATGTTTATTGTTAAAATTACCATTAACGTCAGACGGTCATCACATAATACTGAGTCAATATCAAATTCAAATTTGCACTTTAAGAAAAGTCGTGATGGGTTTTTCGTGATCAGTGAGTTAAAATTTAGACTTCAGACCAATGTCCAAATAACTGTATTTTATTTAGAATCTTCTTTTTAGGGTTACGTATCTCAAAAGGAAAATTAAACCCCTAGGATCACTTCTTTATCCGCGTGTCGGTCGGTTCGAAAATAGTATACTTTTTTGTAGTTATATTCAAAAACCTCGTAGTTAGCTAAGGCACAAATTCATGATTATTTTTATATTTATTTTTTGGAAAGAAGACCTCGTCGGGCACTATTGGAACATAAACAGGTCGATAATAATAACTTTGACCTGTTTATGTTTCTTCTAGTGGAGCTTGGCGGGGTATACTTTCCAAAAAAATAAGAAGCTACGAATTTGTGCTGTACGAGGTTTTCAATTCAATGCAAAGGTAAATGACCGTGACGTGTATCGCTATATGGGAGGATATTTTTTCAACTACAAAGTTATGATTCCCGCCGCCCATGGACACCCGAAGGACCAGCCCACCACCACCGGTTTTCTGTGAGGCCGTGGTATCACTCCGATCGAACCAGGCCATTTGTGCCGAAGTATGTCTCTTCCACGGTAAAGTTTTAAATGTTTTAATTGTTTTAGTTATAATGTTTAGCAATATGGTACAGTACGATAGAACTGGGAATTTCTACCAAGGGAAATTCCTACCAAAAGTTTCACCACTTGTATGTAATTATCCTATCCTATCCTACTAATTTATAAATGCGAAAGTTTGTGAGGATGGATGGATGGATGGATGTTTGTTACTCTTTCACGCCAGAACGGCTGAACGGATCTGGATAAAATTTGACACAGAGATAGATTATAGTCTGGAATAACACATGGGCATGCACTTTTTATCTGAATTCCACGCAGACGAAGTCGCGGGCAGAAGCTAGTATTGAAATATAGACGTCCTACCTATAGTTTTGTCAATGTCCCATTTTTTGTCACGTTGCGTGAAACATGAATCATTTTAAAACGATACAATGGCTCCGTTATCAGCCAAATTAATGCTGATATGACCTTTACACACCGATCCGGATCACTAACTAGTTATAATGACATACGATAAAATTATATTTTTTTGTCGTTAAAAAAGCAGATATCTACTATATGAAAAGTGGTCCATTTTGTTGTTTCTAGAACCAGTTATTTTACTATCGCATTCTTTATTGTTATTTTTCTTTTTTTAAAAGCTTACTAACAATGTGGGTCGCAAATTACTAGTATTCTTGTTAACCCCTCGTGCTAAGCTAAATGCTTGTGTTACGAGTGGGTTCACGTCGGTAGTGCAATGGGTGGGTTTCAATCTGACAACCACATGATCGCAAATCAAACGCCCTAGCCATTAGGCTAACCGCCGTTAATTGTTTAATTATACTTTCTAATTTTCTATTTGCAAGTTTTAACTACGACTACCGCGGTCAATTTACGAATGGGTGATCGTTATATCCAAGACCTAGACAATCGATGTCATGATCAATCACATCCTCATCCTCAGAGCCTTTTTCTAACTATGTCGGGGTCGGCTTCCAGTCTAACCAGATGCAGCTGAATATCAGCATTTTACACGAAGGGACTGCCATCAGACTTCCGCAACCCAATTGCTGTTCAATACCGATATTCGGAGTATAGACTGGTTGTCTTTTTTTTTCTTTTTGGGCTTCTGACTACCACTAACAATTGTCAAAGCTGTTTGCATGACAACCGAGACCGAATGCTTTACATGCTCTCCGAGGCACGGAGGGGTCTCAATTTGTTAAGAATGGTCACCCATCCACACACTGAACGCGGCGAGCGCAGCTTAACCTTGCAGAACAGTTGATTAGCTGCGCTTTTTCTTAGCCTCTAGCCCCGAAGTCATGATCAATGTCCTGTGGATATCGGTATTGCTCAGAAGATGAGCGACGAAAATCTGATTCTAGTAATTTCTTTGGCTAAGTGGAAATCGACCACAACGTAAGTAAAACAATCGGTAGTTGAACTTGGACTTCTAACAGGGATCTGACCACTACTAAATAGTTACTAAGTTTATTACAAAATTTAAATAAAAACCCATTGTTTTATCAACAAAAAATTTTCCTCTATAACGCTGATAATACGTGGACGTAGCAACAATATAGCTAACATTAGTTTACATAGTGTTATCACAGGAGCGTGCCAAATCACGCCAGACTGCACGTGACGGCACGTCTGTGTTTCCAAATATTTATACTCTATGGCATATAAACTAAAACAGAACTATTGGCGCGAAAATCTGCACTTCATTAGCGTAAATGAATTCGTTCGATATTTTTTAAGCACTAAAATATTGACTGGCTTAACAAGAATAAATATATTTCGGAACTCTGCATTTTTTGTGCATGATTGGCGTAAAATCCATGCTTAAGTGAATATTTTTGTAGTTTCTTTCCGGTTCTTTTTCATAAAGATCCATTGTTTGGTAAAAATCATCTAGTTCTTTGACAATTCCTTTAATAATAATCAAAAGGATTTAGGTCTTAATTTGGAGTTGTTAGAAATTACTCATAAAGAGAAGTCATTGTAATGAAGAAACCACGTGACCATCTGTGTCCCAATTGAAGATGAGTTCATCGTTAACAATTCTAGTAACACGGTTACTAGAAATTCTCAAAAATTCCAAGGAGCCCATTATAGCCGTACAACAAATCATTAAAGTCAACACAACCAGACCATGAAACTATTGGACATGACTCAAGTGGTCTAATGACGGCGAATTAAACGCATTCATGACGATCCATGCCGTCATTGGCCTGTCACTGGAGCATTCCTATATAAACCAGTAATTACTAGTGCAATTTAATTGTAAGAGGTTTTTGTGTCTCAACATCGAACCCTAAATGACTGCGGGTTTTTCATCCAAATCCTTGAAACTATGCAGCGAGATGAGGGAGAAAGGTTTTGCAATAAAGAAACATCAGGATGTCAATGATTGCCTCTATTTGACTGTTAATTTGACCAACATCGAGACACAATTAAACTTAAAGAGAAAAACTAAGGGCCACTTGCACCAACTTCTTAAATATATTTAAATTGTATTTAAACACAATTTTTCATAGAAATTTCGTGTTTAAATAAAATTTTAACACCTTTAAAAAGTTGGTGCAAGAGGGCCTAAATGTACAAAAGGATCAAAACTAGATACTAAAAATGTGCCTACAGGTTATGTAATGCAGTGTCAAAGCATGTGTCTCACAGCTGGACCAAGTGGGCCTCCAGATCAGTAAAATTGCAAGCAACATTAAATGCTTGACTCTGGTTTCCATGTGGAGCCGCTGTGTATATGCTGTAGGGAAAATATTCCAGATGTTGAGCAGCAGCCAAGGTCCACGGACTGCACGTTCACTGTGGTGTTCGTGCCCACATAAGCAAGCCCTGTTCACCGACACTAGAACTACTCTCGATCATAAAGCTACCACCTATTTCCCTTGACATTTGCCCCATAATTCTGAAGATTGTCAATTGTTTTTTGTGATGTCTTCTACGATCGTGAGCAGATTTCGATTTATCTAATCTTTTTTATCTGACAGAATAATACTTCCTAGTTCGTCGGATATTGTGGTTTGGTCGCCTTAACTCAACGCCTTAAATCACTCCCGGGCTTAAACCATCTCGAGAGATTAGTTCTCTCGAGATGGTAACCCGTGAGTGATCCTATTGGTGTTGCTAGTGCTCAGGAGGTGTTGTATGTAGCTCAGATATTTGTCGTGTTGTTACAAAAAAATCCATCGTGCACCAACTTGGGGGATGCGCCGAGATTGGTGCTTCTTTTAACATTATTTCTTTGCAACCGGTAAAAAAAATACCCGGACTTATTTGCGTAACGTGTACAACTCCGGAAAATGATCTACCATTTTACGTCATGAATATGATTGTTCCTTTAACCAATCATTGGCCCATCATTGTACCATTTACATACCAGTAATTACTAGTGCAGGTTGACTCACATGAGATTCTTTCGCTATTAATCGAGGAATGAACTAGGTATAGCAATGAAGATTGATGTATCCTGAAAGTTGTGGGTCGCGGGTCGGTTTGCGCTTGATAGAAGTGACAGAGAGTGGTAATACAAATGCCATTATCAGACTAAAGTTATTGATACCCAAAAAATATTATTAATGGTGTCGGTTATCACTGCCACGTTAGTCTAGTGGTCCCAAGCGACTGCTACACAGAGGTCCTGTATTCGATTCCAATCGAGGAAAGCATTATCTGGTTTTTCTGTAAAAATCTCAGTAACAGCTTGGATTTTGGATTCTTGCCCGGTTAATGACAATAGTCTCACCCCCTAATACATGGGACCTAAATTTTCCGAAATGTGCGTGTGCTCCTCTGCCTAACCTTTCGGGAATAATAGGCGTGATCACGCGTGATGGTATGTTATGTAATGCAGGTTCTCAAGGTTCTTTAGTTTCGCTGTAAGATGTGGGATGCTGATGCAGATGCTGCGCATGCGCTGCACGTGGTCTACATTTCATTCTGTACACTTTTCATCTAAAGTCTAACCGTGAAATATCGATATACTGCAATCAATTTTATAAAAAGTAGTTTTATTGGGAAATTATAGCTTGAAAACCACTTCAAATAAAAGCCGATCGCTCGCGGCTGCAACAACCGACAAAAATTCTAACATCGACCATTACACTTTGCATTTCAGGAGCCCAATCACTTTCGAAAACGTATTCGTATCGAAATCGAGAATAATTTGTATGAGAAGGAGGTTAATGAACGTAGATGAAGCGAAAGTGGTGTGCCAGGCGGTGTGCTTGGGCTACAGGTCTGTGAACCGTACGTTATCACATTAGGAAAAACACTAAATCCCATATAAGCACACAGATTTAATTTACGTCTATTTACGTAAACAGTATCGTATGCTTGATAATCTTTAATAACGTTACACGTCATAGTTTGGGTAACACACGTCATTTCACGACAACGTCAAAACACGTCGCAAATTGATTATCCACACTGTTGACTATTGTTTTTATCGCTTACGTATTATATATTTAATTGTATAGGATTTATGTTTATAAAATACTTTTAGGTAATGAGTGATTTTTATATGTAACTTACGTTGCAGTTGTCGTACAGTACTTTTTTTATAAATTAATACTATGATGCACTGTTTTTTTTATGGGATAGGGGAGCAAACGAGCAGACGGATCACCTGATGGTAAGCGATAGCGCCGCCCATGGACACCCGCAACACCAGAGGAGTCACAAGTGCGTTGCCCGCCTTTTAAAAGGGTTTGGGCCTCCGGTAACCTCATTCACTCGGCGAAACACAACGCAAGCATTGCTTCACGCCGGTTATCCGGTCGAGCCGGCCCATTCGTGCCGAAGCATGACTCTCCCACGTCGCCACGTTTTTTACTATAGACAGTTGTAGTATTAGACAGTTGTCTAAAATCTAGGAGTTGAGTCTAGTCTTAGAAGACTATCATAAACTCAGGCTATCGACTATATACTGTAAATATATCGACTATATTATCGACGACACGTTTAGCGTAGCGGCTGAGCGATCGGCTTCTGCGACACGTGTTGTGGGTTCGCTCCCCACAAGGAGCAAATATTTGTATGATCTACAGGTAGTTGTTCCGGGTCTGGATGTTTGTGAATGTGAGGATTTGTGTTAGTAAATGCACCCACGATACAATCATCTAAATCTGGCTAGCCGTATATAAGTGAATCTTGCACTATTATGACTACATAAATAATTTCTCAATATATAATGAAAACTGATATAAATCTATTAGCTTGAGATACGTTACAGAAAAGGTTATAAATGTACCGGGAAGGTCAAGCGTAATGCTATTTTTCACCGGGACGCAACTTGCCAAACTGTGGTGTTTATGATCAACACTGACCTCTATGATACAATACTACTAAGTAATATTATAAATACGTAAGTTTGTGAGAATGGATGGATGGATGGCTGAATGGCTGGAGGGATGTTTGTTACTCTTTCACGCCACAACGGTAGAACGGATCTGGATGAAATTTGGCACAGAGATAGATTATAGTCTGAAATAACACAGGTATTTTATCCAGATCCGACCCAATTTTAAAGTCCACGCAGACGAAGTCGCGGACAAAAGCTAGTCCTCTATGTAGCATAGGAATATAGAGATCAGTGATAGTTGTCCACTCAAAAGATGCAATCCCATTGAGGTAAATTAAATTTTAACGGCGTCAAGTAGGTACTTAGCTGATATTTCTCTATGCTATTAGAGAGTATTATAGAGGCCAGTGCGTGAAATGAACACGTCATGATAAGTTGAAAATGAGTTTGATATTTGTTTTCGTTCTATTCGATTACGTGCTAAGTGTCAATGTTTATTCGAATTCTTTTAAAAGCAATCGCAGAAATCGCTTAATTTTAAAAGAAAATATTCATTTTTGATTATTATATTATTATATTTACATTTTTTGGCTCGTGCTTTCTTTTAGAAATACTTTTACAAGTAAATTCTTTACATTTTTTAAATAAATAGCGCTGGTATATCTTTTCTGACAAACTGAGATGAAATGCTAAAAAAAATTAGAGAATCATAGTCTCTTTAGATGTAATAGTATTACCAGATATTATTTGAGTGTTATGATGTATGGACAGGCGTTTTGAAGAAAGAGCCTTAGTACATTCGAGTTGACTGTTGTTTTAGGAAGAAATGTTATTCACTCTAATTAGAACTAACCAACTAAAGTTTTTTAAATAAATCATAAGACACCTAGTAGACTCATTTAGTAACCTAACCAACCGTTTTATCAACAAAAATAAACTCGAATGCCTTCCTATAATCTACTCCGGTGATTTGTTTTCTCTGTCTATAAAGGTAGAGCCGTTTTTAGATCGAACTAAATTAACCAAACACACTCCATTTTTGCTGTCAAAACATTTCTCGGGTAACGGGAATATCCAAAACAAATATGGCCGAAATTTTAAAAAATAATACAATGTTTGTTTAATCTTTTCTGGGTTTATTGATGCAGTTTTATTGCGAAAATTGTTTAGCAAACCTTTTGATTAAAGTGCCTAAACAAAGTGTAGGAAAACATAAATATATCTGTGAATTTTTCCGATGTTGTATTTAATAATTATTCGGGGCGGTGACAAATCAAAGATCATTGAGGTATAATGGTGTTTGCGAACACCACTTTATTTTAGATATTATCAGCCGTACTCTGAAATCTCTAAAAATGAATTCTACACAAAGTTTGAAACCCTGGTATCTATACCCAGGTCGAGCTCTCGTATTGTGTGTTTCCATTAGAAAAATCTCAGTACAGTCTCTCTTCCTTTTATCTAATCTACTGTTTCCCTAATGCCACTAATCGTCAAAAGTGGCGAAACATTTCGAAAGCTCTGACGCTCAGAGGAGAGAACGATGCTGACGAGAACCCAGCGATCCTTACTACCACGACCACTCTGACAAGAGGGAGTGTGTGAGGCTAAGAAGGACTGAATCCTTCGAAAGAAATGCCCTACAAGCACTTTGTCATCAATCGAGAATTTTTCGAATAACGATCCAACGGTACTTGCCTTTTTATTTTCTTTGAATGAATAAATTGTATTACAAAAGTAGGCAGGTACCTAGTTGCTTTAATGAAAGCTCTATAGTTTCGGTAATAAAAACAAAGTTTCCATCAGCCTTCATCAATAAATGTTCCTTGTAATGTTTTAGTAATGGCGAAATAGCATTAATTTTCGAGATATTTTAAATATTGGCGTACGTGCAAAACGAAACGGAATCGAACGTATTTACAATATCCACCGGATACTTAAATAAATGGACTAATGCACGATAATATTTGTGTACAAAGTATGTTTGATCTTATTGCAAGTTTCGTAAATATTTATATTTAAAACTAGGAGTTCCGAGATTCATGTTGGCGCTTGGCGCAATGGTCCAATGATGTCATGGACTGATTTGATATGAGAATTGGGAACTATTTGTTTATGAGAACCCTCATTGAGTATATAAATAAATACTTACATACTAAAGTTGGCATGCACCTATGACTTTTTGCAAACGCGCGTTTCTGCAAACGCGCGTTTCTGCCAACGCGCTATAGGTGAGCCTGGCAGACAATAGCCTCCCTCGGGTCCCCTCTCATTCGAGACAAATTCTCGTCCCCGGGCAGTGGGCAGCAGTTAATCAGTTAATGATGATGATATAATATATAGGTTGGTACTTATATGAGCGTCCAAGCAAAAAGGGTCCAGTTCTATGCATTTAGTTTCCGAGATATGCATATAATATCTTATCGCGAAATGCAATTTAATTGATTATTGATGAATGCTCAACTATCTACAAGTCCGTATAGTAAATATATTTATATAATGTTTCTAAGTACCAGAAATTTTAAGAGAAAGTTTATTAAAACGGTACCAGAGGTCATATCAAACTTTGAAAATGCTTTTACATAAACATAAACACACCACACGCCTGTATTCCCCGAAGGGTTAGGAATGTACAATGTACACCCACGGTTCGCCGGTATGTTTAGGTCCCATGTAATAGGGGGCGAGCCTATTGCCATTAACCGGGCACAAATTCCAAACACCGAGCTGCTACTGGGAATTTCATAGAAAACCCCAATAACACTTTGCCCAACCTGGGAATCGAACCCAGGACCTCTAGCGTAGCAGTCGCGCTCAGGACCACTAGGCTAATGAGGCAGTTGAAAATGATTTTTTTCTGAAATCAATCTTTTCAGAGTTGAAATACAAATACTTTACACGGATTTTATCGCGTTGTATTAATATTTTTTCACTGCATGTCTTAAATATTTGCGTAAGTGTTAGAAATCAGTAGGTATGTTACCTTTTCAGAGTTTTAACTATAAATATCTGATAAAAAAATGTGCCAGGTTTTGAATATATTTTTAATCCATAATATCAATTGTCAATAGATACCGAATCTAGTCTTAACTGAATAGCCCACCCTACTAGTGAACCCTTTAAGCATAGATGCCACCATAATAATGTATGTTATGGTTAAAAAAACCCAGAACTAAAATGAAAATTCAGCAAAAAATTCAATCAGCGAATATTTTGGAATACAGTCGTGAACAGATTTGTTTATTTAAAGCTTATGAAAGCGCATCTAAATAAATACGAATGACTGTACCAAGTTGCGACATATTCAACATTCAGTATGTTTTGAAACCAACAGTTTTATAAACGACTGCATTTTTGTAACACGATTCATATTTATTCTTTTTCACGTGGGAGAGCCATGCTTCGCCACGAATGGGCCGGCTCGACCGGGGTGAAACAATGCTTGCGTTGTGTTTCGCCAAGTGAGTTGAGGTTACCGGAGGCCCAAACCCTTTTAAAGGCGGGCAACGCACTTGCGACTCCTCTGGTGTTACGGGTGGCCATGGGCGGCGGTTATCGCTTACCACCAGGTGATCCGTTTGCTCGTTTGCCCCCCTATCCCATAAAAAAAAACATTTTATAACTGACCGCTGTCATGCGAACGTCTTTCCTATGATTATTATAGTGACAGTCACAAGTGTAAGAAGCCTTAAAGTTGAAAATGATTTGTACTATGCCGATGTCTGTACATTATAGATGTTGAAGAATGACTGAATGAATATGGTTGTATTTATTAGAGCAACAGAAGCCTCTGGTGTTGCAAGCGTCCATAGGCTACGGTAACAGCTTACCATTAGGGTGGGCTGTACGCTTATTTGTCACTTAAGTCGTATAAAAAAGCAGTAAAAAAAAACGTTGCCCCACAATAGGATTTTCTCCTGTATCGTGGGTGCGTTTACAAACACAAATTGCCATATACACTAACACCTAGACCCGGAACAACTACCTGTAGATCATGCAAATATTTGGTCCGTGTGGGGATCGAACCCACAATACGTGTCGTAGAAGCCGATAGATAGCTCAGCCGCTACCCGCTACGCCAAAACACCAATTTCTAAAATTTGTCCGTCTGACTACACAATACGGTCTAATTTAAAATCTCATACACTAAGTAGAAGCCAAGTTCTATCTTTACCTTTTTGGATGCAGTTTATTTATTAAAGTATCGCCAGGACAAATTCAATCCATCCAAATTCATTATGTTGAGGAAAATTATCATTAGGTTTTCTCCTTATTACTTCTTCAGAAAGGATCGATCTATGTGAAAGTGGAGTTTTGCCAACATTTTGAACATGAATCAGTAGCCTATTCACGCTTTCTAAGAAAATATTGTACCCACGCCAGCTTAAACAAATCGTTAGTGATTTTGGGGAAACCGACGATGATTTGTATGTGTTTACGTCGGCCATGAAAACTGTTAACACGATTTTATGGGTCGATTATTTCATTGTTTTAGATACGGAATTCGTAAGTGTACACAACTGACGTCATTTACATGCAATTGGCGTTATGGTAAGTACATGCCTGTACAAGGTCGTAACCTTTAGAGTCGTGCTCTGGATCAAAGAAAATATGGCCACCTGCCTCTAGGCTGCATGCTTTACGGCCATGGGTTTATGTATACATTTATAATAAAAAAAATGTGCTCATTTACAATAAAAATAGCACTTTTATTAAAATCATTCGAAGCTTTATCACACCTGAGCTGGGTTTTTAACCGCTGGGTTTTCCTTACGCCCACAAAAGATAGGGTCTTTTGTGGCCGTAAGGAAATTATAACTTTCTTATTTTTATTTTATGCCAATGACAATTTTGGTTCGGGTAGAGGGTACTCAACAAAGAAGATAGTTACGTCAACACAACATAATTATTGCGAATACGTTCAACAGCTGTGTTTACAAACAGACTTACTGGGACACAATAGTGGTTAAATATATCCTAAGACGTCGCGTGTGACGTGGTTACCATCAACAGACCTCGTGGACATCTGGTCACGAAAACACGGAAGAATTATTTGAAGTACGAATTGTGTGTGATTTTATTGTGTAAAAATCACTGCAAAGAAGTATGACGTAGGTTGGCTTGGCTGTTTAGAAAAAAAATGTTTTAAATGGTAGAGAAGTAGGCTAAAACTGGCCTCAAGTCTGGTACTGCGTCGTGTCCAAATCATCGTTCAATGCTGAGGTTCAATGATTTTGAAATTGTACATTTTGACAGTTTTTTTTGTCGATGAAGAGCTCAAACAAAGACATTAGTATTATGTTTAGACCATTTGATATGTCAAAATCTTACTTCTATCTACCGACAGTTTTTTTTATGTGATAGGGTGGCAAACGAGCAGAGGTATCATGTGATAATGATAGTACTAGCTTCTGCCCGCGGCTTCGCTCACGTGAAGCTATATCAGGACTAAAAACGAAAAACCAACATTGATGATCTCTTTTTTGTATGGGCCTCTATACATCAGGTAGGTCAAGCTGTATCTCAGGATTCGTTTAATTAATTGAGATAAGAAGTTCACCAGTTTTTAAGACCCACTTGTTTTTTTTTAATATCTTCAATGTACAGACACAGCTTTTTTACAATTCTAAAATAATAGAGAAGAAGAAGAAAAGAAAAAACAGGTGGGTATACAAATGTCTTCGAAAACAAAAAAAATATTTTTAAATTCTTGTCTATTCGTCTGTGTGTTGGTTCCAAAATTTATACTATCACTGTTAAAGCACTGTGAAAGTATAATTATGCTCTAACTTAAAAACTGGTGAACTAGGTACTGTAAGAGTTTAAAATAAGGAGTTTTTATTGTGCGCGCCCAGGCACGTAGTACTTTAGAACAAAAAAGTAAGTAGTTTGAAAATGTCTAGAAAGAATTTGATTATTGTGATTCCATAAGAATTTTCGCTTGAGTAATAAACGCGCAGTATTCGCTCTTATTGTGCATTATTGAATTAAACGCAAAAACCCCCCATTATATCTAACCCGGCCTCTACAAGTTGGTGGAGGCGCCGGGTAATGTCGTAAAGCAGATATTAATGAGTGCTTAATTATATGTTGCAGTGGTCAAAGTGAAGACCATATTGTTGTGCTGGAAGTTTCTCCCCCGCACACATCGAGATACGGAGCAGAGAGGAAGTGCCTGCTCTATTGTGAAGGAAATATTGTTCCTAAAGTTTGCGATTTGCGGATGTCGCTTTGCGAGGAGAAAAAGGAATTAAATAGCTAAGTTTTGTTTTTATGTTACAAGATGGCGGAAGAGATGTGTTTCTTTTCTGGTGTCAATAACGTGTCCCTAGAGGAATTTTTGATACAATTTAGATTGGTCGCCGCTATTAATAAATGGCCGGAAAATGACCTGGGATTAATATTAGGCGCATATTTGCAAGGACCAGCGCTTATCTTTTTTAAATCTTCATATCACGATGGTATTGACTATAAAACTATTTGTGATAAGTTGAGGGCAGAATTCCCCTCCGGAATTAATTACGTTGAAAAGTTTTACACTACTACACAAGAGGTCGGAGAAGACTCCATGACATATTTTTATCGTCTAGCGGATTTGGCTACGAAAGCCGAAATTTTAGATGATAATATTTTTATAAAAACATTTTTAAAAGGCTTATTATTGGAGGACAAACAAAGATTGGGCACACAAGTATATTCATCTAAAGCAGAATTGCGTGCCACAATGATGCAAATAAAATATTTATTTGAAGATAATGAATCCCCAGCTATTCGATACGAGCAAAGGTCTACAATGTCACCAATGAGAAGCAGACATTATGAAGAGTTCCATAGACCTCAATATAATTTTCAATCAGAACGGAATAAATTTGTGAACTTAGATAATAAAACACATTATAATTCTAGCTCAAGATGGGAGCCGCGAGCTCCAAAAGTCCAAAGATGCAGCCCACGCAGTGTGCTTGCTGTGTCAGAGGCTGATCAACAACCTAAAGAAAATAAGAATATTGGTCAGTCTAATCCATTTATTCAGTTATTTATTGGTAATAAACCCTATGTTGCACTATTAGATACAGGTGCATCAATCTCATGTATATCTGAGCGACTGATGATGAAGCTGAATCTGCGTTACACGTGTGAACCTGCAGATGAACGTATGGTTAAATCTATTTCGGGTTCTTACTTGAATGTTGTGGGTGAGACCATTATTAATTTCACAATTGACTCTTGTTTATTTAATAATAAATTTATTATCATAAAAGACATTAACCAAGAGTTGGTACTAGGTCAAGACTTCTTTTATAAAAATAATGTTTTAGTTGATTTTTATAATAACTGTTTAGTATTAAAGGGTCGTTTTAATGTGAAATTTTTTGATAAGGCTTGTCTACAGAAAGACGCGTTTGTATCTCACTCTATCGTGTATGATGATCATTGTAACCAAATAGATAATGATAGCAATGTTATAAATGATCATGATAATGTTGATTATGTATATGGTTTAGGTGTACATCAAATGAATAATAATAATTTGTTGGATTCCCATGAGATTGAGGAACCAGTTAATGTAGGCCATGTTGATATGAACATAGCTGTAACTGAAGGTAGGGAAGAGTCCATTGGGATTGACGATGATTTGCTAAAAGCAACTATTTCAGAGAAGGAGGATGAACCTCTGCCGAATAAGAAAAAACCTTCGATTCAGTTAACTGAGGTAAAGCCAGTAATAAAAGAATATTTTATAGATAATATTAAAAATGATAATATGTTAATACAGAAGGTTTGCGTGACCAAGCCTTCATTTTTATTTGGTCAAATGGTTACCAAGAGTAACAGTAACAGTCATAAGACTGACAGTGTCAGAAGACACAAATATTTTCGTAAAGTTCCGTTCAGAAAAGTTTTATATAATTTGAGAAATAGGTTTATACAAAAAGATTTTATTAGGAAAAAAATATTTAGAGAATTGATTTATAACGGAACAATTGGAATTTATAGAACTGTCCCTATGAATAATTGTAGAAGGGAAAAGTTTCCCAATATTTTTAAAGAACCGTATAAAATACTAAGCTGGGTTAATAATTTAAAATATTTAAAGGAAAGTTTAAATAAAATTAGACTTAAAACCTAGTATATGTTTAATAATTATTGTTTATTTACGAAAAGTATGATACTAATATTTGTGTTTGTTTTCATGTCTGATGTGCTGTCTGAACGAGCCAAGAGAGGAAAAGATGCCACTGCGTTTTCGGTTGAAGGCATTCCGAATATATAAAAATTTTAGAGGGATTTATTTTATCTAGCAGGACGGGGACCCTGCACATGCTGTATCGACTTCGTGAAATGGACATAGTCCTTGCGAAGGGTGTCTGAGTTGGACACATATGATTCAGCAAATATTTTTTATTTTTATTAGATAATATTATTACAAAGAGGGGTATTAAGATTAGTCATGGAAATTAATTAATCATAGTTCGGAATGAATTCATGACAGGATTAATATGATTTCTTAAACTTTCCCTCTCTCTGACTCAATTGCGTTAGAAGAAGTTAAAGTTTTTGCATATGATATTGATTCTTTTTATATTCAGTCTCATTAACCCTTCAGGCATGATGCTTAGCTTTCAATGTAATTAATTTTGAAGCATCATTGGATAGGAGGCCGTGGCGCATCTTTTTCAGGCGTTTTGGTGCGTCAAAGTTTATGGCGTGTAGTATTTATTAATTATGCTAAAGCTTTGTAAATTTTTAATGATAACTTAACCATACACATGCCATAGACTATCCTGCTTTGAGGGGCGAGCCTCATGTATGGTTGTAAGTGAATTATTTTCGCCTGTTAATGTTTCGAGTTAGGACATAGGCAGGTAGTTAGTTACTTTTTTGTTTTTATTTGGGTAAAACTTTTTTATGTTTTATTGCCTTGTTTTACCCAAATGCAGGGGCGTAGCTGATGTAAGAGTTTAAAATAAGGAGTTTTTATTGTGCGCGCCCAGGCACGTAGTACTTTAGAACAAAAAAGTAAGTAGTTTGAAAATGTCTAGAAAGAATTTGATTATTGTGATTCCATAAGAATTTTCGCTTGAGTAATAAACGCGCAGTATTCGCTCTTATTGTGCATTATTGAATTAAACGCAAAAACCCCCCATTATATCTAACCCGGCCTCTACAGTACTTATCTCAATAAAATTAATTAAACGGATCCTAATATAAATCTCTCTGACATACTCTCTGATGTATAGAGACCCATACAAAGAAGAGATCATTACTGTTGGTTTTTTATTAAATTATTTTTGGGCTTCATTTCTAATCCTAATATAGCTTCACGTGAGCAAAGCCGTGGGCAGAAGCTAGTATAACAAAAGTTCTAAAAATTTCCATATAAACGTTTAATCATCATATTAATTGCTAAAAACCGTAAACCGTTGCGTGCTGTGACCAATTAAAATAAATACAATATGCTAAAATATAACAGTTACTAGGTAGCTGATATTTAAACGTATTTTACACACGTTAACTGTAATGTGGATTTATTATAAACTAGCGACCCGCCCGCGGTTTCACCCGCGCTGCACGGTCCCTAAGAGTCGTAGCGTGATGTTAAATAGCTTAAAATCTTCCTCTTTAATCAATCTATCTATTAAAAAAACGGCATCAAAATCCGTTGCGTAGTTTTAAAGATCTAAGCATACATAGCGGGAAGCGACTTTGTTTTATAATATGTAGTGATTAATCTAGGTTATTTAACCACTCCAATCTTGCCATTATTAATGAAAGTAAGACTTAGACGGAGAAAATGTGGAAATGCGGAAAAACTGTGAATTCGTGCGATTATTAGGCCCTTGTGCGTCCGTCGTCAGTTCGATTCCCACCAGAGACAAATATGGAATAATTGTCTCAATCTAGTGGTCGCAACTTCGGCCAATTTTTGGTCCAGTGGTCACATCTTGAAATTCAGAATATTTGCTGGCCGCTCGCAGATGGGACATCAAACATACCTGCGAACGGTCGGAATATACTTATTTATCTGCTTATCCCCTCGGAGATTAATTCGTGACATTCTATTAATTATTTTTTTTTGGGATAGTAGGTAAACGAGCATACGTATCACCTGATGTTAAGCGGTCACCGCTGCAAATGGACACAAGCAACACCAGGGTGCCGAGTCTACTATTTAGTTGTGTCAAAATTGTGATTCAGTGACTTCAAAATTGTTGATTTTTGACAGTTTTGTCTACGAAATCTGTCATTTCTTATGTCATTTAGTAGTGTTATTGGACGGTCATTCTGAGTCAATAGAAATAGACTTGGGCCCCAGAGGCGTTGCAAGTGCGTTGTCTCTTAGTTGGTGAATAGGATAAGTCCACGTGCTAAACTCGTGCTTTTATTATTGCATGTATGTATTTATCACACGCATATAATAATGTTTTATAGAGCATAATTACTATTGTTGCATGTATCACCATGTGACTATATTATTTTCTTATCAAAGATATCCTACCATAATCATACGTGAGTCACATTTATTTATTCACAACCAGTCATATGGCCATGGGTTAAAAATAATAGGATTGTAGTTTGAATCCAAGACACGCATCTTTGATCATCGTGTGTATTATTAATAATTAATTACTATCTCGCTTAATTGATTCAGTGTGGATGACACGACACGCGTGTCACGATAGTCGTGCACGATCGTAATTAGCTTCGTTGAAATTTCTGTAAATGTCTTTTTGAAATATAACATATAATATACCACCACGCCTGTATTCCCCGAAGGGTTAGGCAGAGGTGTACGGTACGGTGTGTATAAGGTAAACCCACAGCTTGCCAGTATGTTTAGGTCCCATGTATTAGGGGGCGAGCCTATTGCCATCCAAACTCGACGCTGCTACCAATAACACTCTGCTCTACCTAGGAATCGACCTCTAGCGTAGCAGTCACACTTGAGTTAGAGTAACGAGGCAGTTTTTTGTTAAATAAATAAAATTGTAAAAGTAGTAATAGCTATGGTGTTTGACACGACTGTCATGTCACGAAATGATAGCCGCCACCGACAGAACTTTGTAAAAATAGCTGCCTGATAAAAGAAACTTTCATGTCCGACTGATTTTCTCAGACAGAGTGTGAAATCTGCCAACCCGCGTTAGACCGCTTAGACCAGCGTGAATTATCAGCCTAGCATCGATGTTACTTCTAGCGATTTTACTATAATTATCGGCTTGCAAAAATCAGAATGTCAATTCCGTTTTTTTTTTCAAGATTGTAAATAATTCAGTATGTATTGTAAATGTCAATTTGTACTTATTCTCGTAGTAAATCAATAAACGTCAAACGTGAACTGGTTATAATGTATTGTGATCTAAAATGTTGGAAGTCGACATTTTGTGACATTTACCAACGTTAAAGTTATTTTGAATATATTTAATTACATTAATTGACCTTCATATTTTGGCTGTGACTGGCAGCCATAGCTGGTTTGACTGGAACGGCGAGAGGCAGAGGCGTACTAATGTACAACCACAGTTCGCCGGTATGTTTTAGGTCCCATGTAATAAGGGGCGAGCCTATTGCCATTAACCGGGCACAAATTCCTAACTCCGAGCTGCTACTGGGAATTTCATAGAAAAATCCAATAACACTGCTCGACCTGGGAATCGAACCCAGAACCTCTAGCGTAGCAGTCGCGCTCAGGATGACTAGGCTAATGAGACAATTTTTTTTTATTTTTTATTCCTAAACAAAATTTAATCATACATTTGTGTCGAATAAATATTTCACGATTACAATTTCAATTAACATTAATAACATATAATTTTATTATTATATATAATAAAATAACTTAACTATTTTAATTACCTATATTTAATTGATAAATTCAAATCTTGGTAGGTATGTATTTCTTTTAACAATATTTTTTTATCTTTGAAAAACTCTTCAATGCTATAATAGCAATTCATCATTAACAATGATTTAAATTCTTTTATAAATAACTCAATATTTTTAGTGTTTTTAAATCGTGTTGGCAGTTTAAATTGTACCTACATGTTTACCGATTGTACTCTTGAAGAAAGTAAATGTAAAAGTAGCTGTCTGTAATTTTGTTTGTTACGTTGTCTTCCCTAAACGGATAAATTGGTATATAAATAGTTTATACCTGAGAGAAGAACAGAGAGCACCATTAATTAAAAAAAACTATTAGGTATGCTATTAAAACTCCAAGCAACAGCTGATTACATATATCTACTGCCATCAACGTGTATCCGACCATGATCCAAAGAAATAAGAAAAGGCAAAGAAAAAACCACTAGGACATCAACAATCAACTTATTTATAAAAAAATATTTACAGTTACTAATGTAAAAATAGTAACGAAACTAAGCACTTCTATTAATATAAATATTTACAAGTGAGTATAAAGTCTTCAAAAACTAGAATGAATGCTAGCAAAGTCACTTCAACACCGACGTGCAGTCCACCCTCGATGATGTCCCGAACCGGACTGCAGTCAGGGCTCGCGGGTGATTACAGGGCGTCGGAGGAGGCACGCTCGCGCAGAGATATTCAATTTTGGAAAGAAAAATACTTTACAGGAGTTATATGCGGAATAAAAATAAAACTCTCAAGTCAATATATTGGTATTTTTGAGACCTTTTTTTCTGTGTAAAAAGTAACAAAAGATCTTGTGCCGTTCTGGAGAAATTTTGCAATTTATGACAAAAATATATGTTCTTTAGGGATTTTTTTTCAAACAAATGGTAGATAAATACAAAATTCTGTTCAAGTCAATATGTCTATCAAATCTTTATCTGTCATTCCCTATTTTTTCTTTACGGATTAACTTAGCAGTTATTGTGATATTTTTACTTAAACATACAGGAATTTTGGCGTTTTGAGGGCTCTTAGCGCCTTAAAGATAAGATTGTAGATCTTTTGTAATCCTACCTACTTAATACTACAAAAGATCTAAGTGGTTTTTGTCTCATTTATGCCGTAAGCTCTGATAAACTATTTCCATCCGTGAAAGATAAATACCTACAGCTAAGTTCGTAACACCTGTTAATTTTCCCACACAATATTCCTACAAAGAAAACCGAATGAAAAATGACGATAGGAAATGTTTTTAGTTACTTTCTCTAGCTGATTACGTCTGTGATAATATACCTAAGTACTTAGTATTTATCACCACAACGATGATTTTATTCGGAACATAGAGAGGGTTTCATTTTGTACTAATAAATGTATTTCTAGCAAATACTTTGCGAAAATGCAATTTGATTGACTGAAAAAGTGGCCCTTACCAAGTCTTCATACGGAGTTTAGGCGGGAAAATGAAAAGTGCACATTGTAGATTTTATATTATTTTTCAAAACTTGAATTTCTGCGAAGTTTAATGTGTAATTATGGTGGATAATTAACCATTAAGTGTTCGTGAACGTGTGAGAGTGTAGGCAAATGATATAAAATTGAGAATCGTGACTTTTTGGGTTCACTCCTAAACTCCATCGAAGCCTCAATAAAATTTCTACCGTTTTATTGGGGCAACTCACCAACTTATACTTGACACTGGCGAACACAAAAAGTGTGGTGCCATAAATTACAATCCCTTAATGGGAAATATTATTTGATTACTTTATTACTTGACACTGGCAAATACACAAAAAGTGTGGCGCCATAATTAAAAAAAAAAAAAGTCTTCATACAGTTCCAAGCGTATCAACCTGATGAAATGACTACCTTTTTTACTTTCATAAGAACCTTCTCCTTAAATAACAAACAAACAAAAAAAAATTAGCGAAATTGGTCCAGGCGTTTACGCGTGATGCCGTTACCAGGGGAAATAGGGATTCATTTTAATTTTAGGTGTCTGAAGTTAGGTAACTGTTAAAAACAGCCGCGCAGACAACATTTGCGATGCAATTTTGTGCAGACATTCAAATTAGTAAGGGTATCTATAACCAAGAATGTCAAACATTTACGACCCTAACCGTCTTTAAACAGAGTTTGGATTCGTAAATTTTACTAGTGCGCAACCACTCGTGTACAAATTCCGACACGCGCAGTTATTTGAAGGTATAAATGATTTTCCCGCCAGAAAGAAAAGCCTGATAAAAAATGCATTAAAAAAACTTTAATGAATGCAGACGTATTCATTAAACTTTTTTATTTTCAGGTCATGACGTCTGCTGGGCCTACTAGTATTTTAGAGTTATTCCCAGTTGTCCCCACCGTCTTTGTCTCCACTGGTGACAAATGGGAAAAAAATCCCAGTTGTCACCAGTGGTAGCGCCTCAGTCGGGACAAATGGGAATGGCCACTCTTCTTGTTCCCAGTTGGCACCAGTGGTGACAGATGGGAAAAATAAATAGATACGTCCCCAGTAAGGCGGGGCTAGAGCTGAATATATAGTGATGTGAATTAATTCATAAAACTAAATTAAGCAATCGCAAAATTATGTAATTTTAACAGTAATTTAATTGTAACTAGATGTTCCTAAGCTAAGCATGCTGTGATTTCCTGTAAATGAAGAAACACAAGGTCATTGTATCTGTATTTTTTACATATAATGTGTATTTTTCGTTGGAAATCCTAATAAATAAAATAAAATAAAATATACAAGATTCCCCGTAGTCCCTAGTAACAACCGTCTCATTTCATTAGCAACGCGTAATAAGAGTCGATGTGGAAAAAATCGTTACGATCAAATCGATTCAACAAACAATATCGAATCCTGTGATTATCGTAGCGAATCAGCCTTTGTTATGTGAACAACGGGCTGTTATGGGAAACAAAGATAGATATCGATTACACTCGATACTCGGGATACTCGATACTATCGTCTGTTCTCAGAGGCTCGTTAATTCTGCTGCACATGCGTATTGGCCGGGTTCCGTTTAAATATTTCATAGAATGTTGTTTGCATCGATTTATTGGCATGACGCTGGTGGGTGCTGGCGTCTATAGGCTGCAGTTGCTGGTTACCACCTAGTGGACCGCATCCGCATGCTTCTCTGTCATGTTATACCAGTACAAATAAAAAATGCATTTTACCAAAATATGTAGATTATTAAGTTATTTTAGTGAAGGAGAAATTCAATAGATGTTACTGACGTCACCTTTAAGCGTAAGTTCAGAATGTGAAGGCAAATTTCGACATGGCAAGTAGGCTTCGCGGTGGCTTAGAGTTCGTAGCGTCTGGTGTACTAAACCAGAAGACGCAGGTACGAATCCTGCCTGCGAGTCGAATTTCTCCTTCACTAAAATAACTTTATAGTTAATCTTAGCATGAAAAATGCAAAAAATTCACAAAAAGATATATAGATAATTTTCTAAAAAAAAATAAGCCGAAGTAGTACAGTTATTGCTATGAATAAAACCACTTTACATAGAACTAAATTTTTACCATAAGAAGTAGATTAAAAAAAAATAGGTTTATGTAAGTTTGGAGATCGCGGAGCCCTTCCTCATAATGTGCGGGAAATGGGCGCAGTGTTATTTTAGTCGGTAGGAGTCCGGCATAACCATCGGTTATCCATGAGGATCTCCACACCAAAAAGGTCTATGTAAGTAGAGCTAATGCTATGAAGTGCTGTTATTAAATTAATGGTATAATATAATACATTCTACGATATTATTAGAATTCATTCACATATCCGCCTGTTCTGGATACGTCGATAAAAACTGGACGATTATGTCAGTAATGTAATAAATCATTAAAATCTTTATTGTTGTTTAGTCTTGAATTACACATACAGGTTTTCATAGATTAGTAAAGCGTCATTTTTGTTATGGAACGTTTTGTTAAAGAAAAATCCTGGCATATGCTACTGCCTTCAAAAAAAAAAAAAATGTAGGTATCTTCATTTTTATTTTTTAAGGCACTTTTTCTTTTTGATAAAATTGTTATTTTATTTGTGAGCTATTTGTCATTTTGTTCTAAGTTTATGATCGAAAAAATCCAAATCGGTTGACAAATGGCGGAATAATAGCGTAAAAACATATGTACAGTCTAATTGAGAAGATTTTCAATTAGACTGTAGATATTTTTTTACGCGACGTACGACAAACTCTTTTCAACCGACTTCAAGGAGGTCCTTGAAGTCGGTTGAAAAGAGTTTGTCGTATCCTATCCTAGTATTATCATGTATTTTAACAGTTGCACGATAATTCCGAATAAAATAAGTTATCCAATACTTAGAGCTATACTTATTTGTTGAACAGTCTTCTTGGAACTTAAGCAAAAACTTGTATTATCATTGGCTTGCTAACCAATACACTTGACTTTAAATATAAGTGTTTCTAGGAACGAGCTGACTTGTTATGTGTATGTACTTATTTGAATTCAGAACTATATCTACAAGTCATGTTGGCTATTCGCGGTATCTGGAATACGTCCACTTCTACAATTTAAACCCTTCGACTGCCTGCGGAAGGGACTTTGTCGTAATCGACCCCTCCTTGTATATGGTATAGGGGGCAAACGAGCAGATGGATCGCCTGATGGTAAGCGATTAACGCTGCCCATGGACACTCGCAACACCAGAGGAGTTCGAGTGCGTTGCCGGCCTTTTAAAAGTAGTTTAGTCATAGGTTTCTGTGAGACCGTGGTATCACTCCGGTCGAGCCAGCCCATTCATGATGAAGCATGGCTCACCCTCGGTACCTTCAACTGACGAGACGACTACAATTAAGAAGGACAAGGTTCTCAACGAGATTTTTTTAAGTTCAGTATACCTTTGCCTAATGCAAAACCGATTTTAACTTTATCTTCTATAATCTGATAGACTTATACATAGTTTAATATACACATTCTAAATGACAATCATTCACAATCACTATTTTTATTGGTGTCTTACCATCCGTTCCGATGATACGCTAAAATACTTGCAGTTGTTTTTTATTTTCAGAAAATGTTAATTATTCCTTAGTTTATGGATATTATAATCTACTTATTTTAATAAAGAATTATCTATACTTACTAATATATAAAGCTGAAGAGTTTGTTTGTTTGTTTGTTTACTTGAACGCGCTAATCTCAGGAACTACTGGTCCGATTTGAAAAATTCTTTCAGCGTTAGATAGCCCATTTATTGAGGAAGGCTATAGGCTATATATCATCACGCTACGCGGACGAAGTCGCGGGCAGAATATCATATAAAAGGTACCTTACCTGCATTCAGAAAATCGAATCAGAAAAGCCACTTCATTTTTTTGCAAATCAAGATGGATGTGAGTGATAAAGTTGTTTTTCCCGCCGATAACATAGTGCACGGTATCAGAAACAGGGCGCCAAGATTAACTCATCGTTGCTATGTAAGTAGGTATGTACATTACAATAAACATTGCAATAAATAAAGGCAGTGGGTTGCGTCACCGTAAATTCTACGAAAGGATTTCAACAATTAGTTACGAGATTATGTTTGGTACACGAACGTAGCGCGTGCATGTACAAAAAGAGGTTTTAATCTATATGTTTTAATTTTTCATACTAGTATGCACACTTTTTAAACAAACAAACTCATTCACCTGTTCACATATCTCATCATACTCGTATATCTTCGTCTCTTTCAAAACCCTCAACTTTCATCTTACTAACATTTTTTTCATCTTAAAACATTCTCATACATCTATACCTAACCTAAAAATAACATACCGACATGCTTTCCTATTATTATTATTGTCATTCGTGTAATTAAATTGTCTAATTGCAGAAGGATCTACAGGACTCGCTAACCAATTCTATACTTACCTACACATACGAAATTCCACATCCATATCACATGTTTAAACAATGTAATAAAAATCACCAAGTTATTGCAATACCGATGACAAATTATCTTTTTCTAGAACTTACCCGATAACCAACGAAAGCGAGATATTTTCACATTTCGTTTACATTAAATACCTAATCACACACACGAAATCAAATTGCTTTAATAATGCAATATCAGTCCATTGAGATATTGTTCCCTGCTGTACTAGAGGCGACCGGCATCAATCAATGCGCTAATTTTAAAGAATTTTAATTTTGATATCGTGTATCAAATTTCATTGGAATTGGTAGAAAACTGTGTAGGGTGCCATTTTTAGAGTTGTCTATGGAGACACTACACATTCCTTGTTTCAGAAATTGATACATCACAATATTGTAGGTATCTGTTTATAATTATGATAAGTTGTAAACAAAATAAAAAAGTCAAGCAGCTGTAAGAGTTGTGGCCCCTACACCACAACTCAAAGGGCAAATACCCGCTGTCTGGCATCAACTCTACATGATAACTCAATATAATAACAAGCCTGCAATCAAGTATACCCCGGTTCGCGGAAACAGCACTAATACAATACAGATTATAATGATAAAATACTCCAAAATTACACGGGAAAGTGGAATGACGTGTCGTTCCACGAAAACACGGAGGAGTGGGTGTTGTAGCATGCTCATTTATATACATAGTCAACGTGGATTATCACTACTGTATATAATTACTTTGTTTTCGTATGAAATTAAATGTAATGGTGTGTAGCGGTGAGGAAAATGTTTGAGGATAATATCTCTCATGGGTACAAATCTTTATAGATAAAATGAGACGTAAATACTGATTTGCTCTAATTACTAAACTGCCTCATTAGCCAAGTGGTCCTAAGCGCGACTGCTACGCTAGACGTCCTGGGTTCGATTCCCAGGTCGAGCAAAGTGTTATTGGGATTTTCTATGAAATTCCCAGTAGCAGCTCGGAGTTAGGAATTTGTGCCCGGTTAATGGCAATAGGCTCGCCCCCTATTACATGGGACCTAAACATACCGGCGAACTGTGGGTGTACATTAGTACGCCTCTGCCTAACCCTTCGGGGAATACAGGCGTGATGGTATGTTATGTTATGTTAATTACTGATTTCTGTCATTTACGCGAATATCAGACGTATTGAAATAAAACTTTATGGATTTTATCGCGTTATATTTCTAAACGAGACTTAGGGCCACTTGCACCAACTTCTTAAATGTGTTTAAATTGTATTTAAACACAAAATTTCTATGAAAAATCGTGTTGAAGTACAATTTAAATACAATTATGAAGTTGGTGCAAGTGGCCCTTAATTGTTTTAAAAAAGCTATATTTACTTTTGATCTCTAGTGTCTTATTTTCTATAATGTGCTTGCGTTGGACGTCTATTTAATTTGGACCTATGTCACTAGGTAATTCAGCGATTAACTAAAGATTAACTAAAGTTAAATCTGTATGTCACTTGTATACTCGTAGACCCCGGCAAACATTTTGAGCAAAGATAAAAGATATTGCTAAAACAATTATTTGTGACAGCGCGTAGGTACTATAGTGCACTTGTTCATGTTATTTGGCGCTTACTATAATGTGATAGTAATTTAGCGTAGTTACGTATATTTTCTCGTTTTGCATGAATATTAAACCATTTTCTCCTTAGAGGTGAAGTTCAAGAGTTCCTGATAATAATAAATTATGCAGTGAAACCTTACTTTAAAACTATACCAACTAACAGCCAGTCCCATTAACAAATCCGATTGTGAGTTTGCTTACTAGAGATAGGATTTTGACATAAGATACAAGTAGGTAATGTCAAAATCGTACCTCTAGCACAGATTTATTAGAATACTCTAGTATAGTTCGCGCAACGTAACTTGACCCAAAACTAACGGAGAGGGGGAAAGTTTGCGCAGTGCATTTGAGTGCAAAATGTATTAAAAATCGATTACTGCGCATCCACCATTGTGGTTCAAGTTATTTTGCGGCAATTGTACTATGTAGTATTCTATTATCTGTACCTCTAGTAAGCAAACAAGGTTCCTGTCTGGTCTAAATTCTAACCATACGTTTACGTTTTTTAATGTCAGAGACCACAGCTGAGACAATGGGAAATTGAAAATTGTATGTTTTTTTCACTAAATCATATAGGTACTTACTTATAACCAGGTTTTTAATAATATTTGTTCACTGATACCGATTTTTTTAAATCTTTGTGCTCCGGAATTAAAAATCAGACTTTAGTTATGAAATTTTTATTTTTACATAAGTAATATGTATAAAACTCTTTACGGATTTTATACTATAAATCCCGATGATTTCGAACCCTATTCAGCATGACACGATAAAATCCGTAAAAAGTAGTATTATTCCAATGTTATTAGTCAAATAAAGTGTCAAAAATCTGTATTTTGTTACAATTGAGTTACCTCATATTTATAAGTGAGTGAGTATGTGGTTACATTTTGATAGTTCAATCTACGACGCACTACTAAGCCCTTGACCTGCCCTGACTGTTACAGGTCACGGTCTACAACTAATACAGCACACAACATTGTTTATGTTATTTTTCAATCACATTGAAAAAAAACTGAGAGACAGACCGGAACAAATAGTCAAATATTTGCTCTGTCAAACCTACAACCTTTGGCTCAGAAACCGATCGCTCAATCGCTACGCCAAACGTGTCATCAAAGTTTGTTACCTTTATTTTTATTTAACATCGAATGCTTTACAATTTTTACTCATTTCACTCTTCCAAACAATTCTACGTATTTATTTAATTATACTAAATTTTAAACCAGCCAACCCACAGTAATATCGCATTTTACAGCGATCTCTACGGTACTTACTTACCTAAAGGTGACATACTAACGTATAAACAAAATATCTATAATTTCACAGTTCATTGCACTATTTAAACACGCATGCATGTCGTTGACATCGAAACTCAATGACTGAAACATTTATATCGGTCAGGCCAACCCAAGTAGAAAATAAAATGTTTATTCATATCTAAAAACTGAATGTGGATAAAATAGTTGATAGTATGAATTATTATACTGTGATAATCTACCTTAATACCTCATTATTTCAGCGTTCGAAAGTGGAGGTCTTGAGTACGATTCCGAGGTCTAAGGTGGCAAGGTGGAGGCAAGGTGTTTTACTGTAAAATGAAATGACGGAGATACTCAAAATTATATTCAAATACATATGTAATCATAATAATATATTCCAGAAAAATCGATGATGGTTATTCAATTCCATAAACTCCAAAAAGCTATTTCAAAAAAAGAACGAGGTCGGAAGATTATAATCATGGTCAAACTGGCCAGGTTTATTTATACGTACCAATAATGGATAGTCAACAGCAAAGGTATCAATCATTGTCATGATAACCGGGGGCATTGCTTAATTGATAAGTAAACAAGTCATATAGCTCCGTTATTGTACGGGAATAACGTTATTAAATTATTTATTACTTAGCAATAAATTGCAACTCAAATTGACAAAGAAGGCGGGAAATATCTGTCTCTGAACCACTGAACCTTCTTTTTTTATTTTACAGTTCTAAACTTAGAAATCTAAACCTTTGTCTTTGCTCCCTATTAAAAAAGAGAATGAGGTTTTCCAACTATTGAGGAATATGAAAATAAATAAAATCTTATCAGCTTAATTATTTTTATTAAAAAGAGGATGTAACTTACAAAATAAGTTACTGCACGACACTTATTTACATATCACAGATCAATATTACTACATTCAAATAAATACATTCGTAAATACATATTTACTACTTACATACTTACAATAACTAGGTACCTACTTACTAAGATCTAGTAGGTCTAACAAACAGTACTTACTAGAAAGCGATTTTAAATTCCTACATAGGTAATTACCCGCGCACGCTTTTTTAAAGATCATCTACCAAATAAACCGTCATATATATTTATAATTTAATTGACCTTATGTGTGTAGGTACATACATTCATAAATAAATTTCAGCCAGTTTTTTCCATGATGTCTTTATAGGCCACTTGTTATTTATTAAATTAAGACTTTAGATAATTGTTTACACTATAACGTAACGTGAGGAATAAGATTTCTACATTCTCACGAGAAAAGGAACTATCTAAGTACAACATTACAATTTTGATAAAGATTATATAAGATGTTATTGATAAAGTTAGATAACTAATTGCTTATATCTAAACTTAATTGACCAACTCACTAACAATAATCTTCTATATGGTAAGTAGGTATATTCATTAGCATATTTAAATATCTAATTAGATAGCAAAGAAAGAGGAACCTCAATCCGCTGTTTTCGTAATTTTTTGTGGAATAAAATTTATAATGGTAGGCATCTGATCTACAATTAGGAATATCCCTAACTAATTACTTGAAGTGATAAATTACAAAAATAACTGTACCTAACTTCCAAGCTATCCAATTTTAAACCAAGTCATAATGTCAATAAAGATCATTAAACATAACCACTGATTAATTATGTACGGATGTACTTACTTATTTAAAATAAACGAATGCCATTAGTGCATCTCAAGATCATAGCAGAATAATCAAAATCAAAAATATGAAAGAAAATACATTTCTACTTCACCATTACATTATTCAACTTTTTTTTCCATCTGCTGTTTTTGCCAAAGGTCACTAGTCAAACGGGTTTATAAATTAAATATAATGTACTTTACTAAGAAGTTAATGCTAACATTGCCTCCTATAGATAATATGTTATGCTAATCGACAGCCAGATCTAAACAATTAGGTACAAATACTTATTGCATCACTACCTTTTCATATATTTTTTTTACAAATAGGTATCCAGACAAACCTTGAAATAAAATAACCGACATTCCCACGATGACATTTACATAGCTACATTAGATACCTATCAGAGAAGTAATTATCAAGCATATAACGTTATAAATGAAATAACTCACCTAAAAGTACATTTTAGTAACACGTTATATTACATACATAGGTACATATTATGTGTGTGACTAGTTCAATAATTAATCACAATCCACTTTCATAGCTGTCTCGCAACGTTATAACTACTCTCACTAGCTTCCCGACAGACAAATCGTGTAATCAAACATCTTTCAACAGCATCCATAACCAAATCCAAACTGACGAATGCACTAATAAATAAACTCGATATCTTGTACTTAATCTATCCATTTGGTATTTCAGGAGGCCATGATGGTGTGGCAACACTGCACGCAGCAGGCAAAGGCAGCATGGTTCGGAAATTCTTCCAAATTCGAAATTCCAAATTCAACACTCATCGTACTCCGGCAATGCTGGGAGTGTGAGGCACTGTTTTCGGTGTTTCCGTCTCCTGTACACCATTTTGCAGGTCTTTTTCAACTCAGTGTTGCTACATTCTTTGTCCTCTGGTAAAGGAGCGAGGCTTCTTTTCGGCCGACGAGGCAAAATGCATTCGGTGGCGAAATTATTGACCTCTTTGCACCTAAGCATGTCGACGTCCGGGTAATCAGCCGATAGAGTTGGAAATGCGAGTTTCACTAACATTGTATCGTAACGTAAAACACAGGCGTTCTGTACGAAAGCGACTTTATAACTGAGAGCGGTGCAAGTTATAGCTACAAAATTTATTTTTAGACGAACAAGTTTGGCGCATGCATAATTGGGTTGTCGATAGAGCATCGTAAATAACAAACCGTGCCAATTTGACATTATTGTGGATAAGGATTATGCGTAAATTGTAATATTACGCATTATAAGTGTGTTACTGACCTCCTTTGTTGGCTGTTATCTTCATTACATAATTCAATTATTGTTAGATGCTGTATTGATTTTGTTTACATTCTGTGAATGAAATCGAACATCCTAGAGCTGTCACATATTAGTGCCAATAATTTTATTTATTGACTACAAAAGAAATGGAATGAAATATTGATTATACTCAGACTTAACAAAATTATGATTGTCATTTAATCATTAAACAATGGAATTACATTTATGAAAGTTCAATTGGGGAACAACTGACCTATAAGCGTCTCTGCACTAGTTACTACTGTTCGCAGGTTCGATTCTTATTCCGTACAAATATTTTTAAGGCCTACAGTCAGTTATCCTAGTTCTATAAGTAAGGGAAAGTTCAAATGCTTTTTTTTATGAGATAGGGGGGCAAACGAGCAAACGGATCACCTGATGGTAAGCGATAACCGCCGCCCATGGGCACCCGCAACACCAGAGGAGCCGCAAGTGCGTTGCCCGCCTTTTAAAAGGGTTTGGGCCTCCGGTAACCTCCTTCACTCGGCGAAAGAACGCAAGCGTTGTTTCATGCCGGTTTTCTGTGAGGCCGTGGTATCACTCCGGTCGAGCCGGCCCATTCGTGGCGAAGCATGGCTCTCCCGCTTAAAAGCAATGCTTAAAGTTGATCATTGTAATTTTCTATTTATCCTCTAAAAATACACGAAAATACACTCTGTTCAAACACCAATAAATCTTAATATCTACCTACAATAAAATTAAAAAAAGGAATATTTGAAAGATTTGATTGTTTGTAAGTTTGTAATACTTCTAAAGCTACATTATTCCGGAGTACCATCATAGGATAACGTCACTTTAGGTCGCGAAAAACGCGGGAAACTGCTAGGTGCCCAAAATCCCTTTGTTGCAACCATATTTGTGACGAATCTAACAAGAGGTCACAATTATTGACAAAAATATTTTTTTTGAGTTTGGGCGGGAAAATGTAAATTGCACGTTGTCGATTTTCTATTATTATCCAAAACTTGAATTACTCCGAAGTTTAATGTGTAATTAAGGTGGATAATTAACCATTAAGTGTTCGTGAACGTGTGCGAGTGTAGGCAAATGATATAACATTGAATATCGTAACTTTTTGGGTTCATATCGAAACCCCAATACAGTTTCCACCGTTGGGGCAGCTAATCAATTAAATACTTGACGTTGACACTGGCAAATAAACAAAACGTTTGGCGCCATATTTAAAAAAAAAACAACACAATCCCAAAAACATTCCAAAACCATGAAATTACATTGCCATTCTCAACACTTTTTCATATTTTTCAGTAGTGAAATCTGGTTTACAACACTTTGTTTTGTAAACAACAGTCGTGAGTGAATTTTACAGGGTTGACCTCATTATTTGGAAATGGCCTTATTCCACATTTGAATTCTAAACATAAAACCGATAAGAATGAGAGGTTTATTACGCAAATACCAAAACAAAACACTGCACAAACATTCAGAGGAAATATTCTAAGTAAAGTTCCCTGCACATAAGAAGAAATAAAATATCTGACAATCATAATATGTAGGTAAATGTTATATTTATTAACATATCATAGATACCATCACGCCTGTATTCCCCGAAGGGTTAGGCAGAGGCGTGCTAATGTATACACCCACAGTTCGCCGATATGTTTAGGTCCCATGTAATTGGGGGTGAGCCTATTGCCATTAATTATAATTATTACTGGAAATTGCATAGAAAAACCCAATAACACTTTGCTCGACATGGGAATCGAACCCAGGATCTCTAGCGTAGCAGTCGCATTCAGGACTTCTGGGTTAATCAGCCACATATATTCATGAAAATTGCACGCAAGGATGCTTTTCATAATAAGCAATAAGTTTTACTTATCTATATATATTATTTAATTCAAGGCATATTTTAAGAAGCCTTCTTAATACTACTCTTCGGGACAATTACGTATAAACTTCTCATGGGTCTAGTCTGGTCACGAGCGCGGCTGCTAAGCGTGAAGTCCTGGATTCTATATCCAGGTCGAAAAATATTAAGTAAGGTAGCAGCTCGGTTTGAATTGGTGCCAAGTTTAATGGCAATAGGCTCGCCCCCTATTAGATGTTACCGAAAAACAATGTAACGGGGAAAGGAATTTAAATACATCTCTACCTTACCCGTTACGTATACAGTCGTGATGCCAATATAATCGAAAACAAAAAATTCTAAAGTAGGTACTATACATCCCATAATTAACAAACATGATTTAATAATACCGTTTTTTTATGTCTTATGGGGCAAACGAGCAGACGGATCACCTGATGGTAAGCTATTCCGCTGCCCATAGACACCCGTGACTCCAGAGGAGTCGCAAGTGCGATGCCAACCTTTTAAAAGGGTTTGGGCCCCCGGTATCCTCACTTACTCGGCGTAACACAGCGTAAGAGCTGTTGTTTCACACCGGTTTTCTGTGAGGACGAGGTATCACTCCGGTCGAGCCGGCCCATTCGTGTCGAAGCATGGCTCTCCTCACGGTGTTTCATCATTTTTAAAACGATAAACACCAGTCCTAAGTAAAAATATTCGGTAATATCTGGATCGATCGGAATAAGCCACCATTTTTGTTTTCATCAAACAAAACAAGGTCGGAACCATTAATGAATTTAATCATTGTTTTTGCGAAATGCATGAATACATCTCGAGTAAACAATTTAGTTCTGTGCAATGAGCAATATAGCATATACCTATTAACTTTTAGATCTGTGTCATCGCTGCCTCCTTATGAGATATTTTTCTTTTACTCTGCCAAAAGTTTTGGTCTACAACAAAACTGCAAAAATATTCTGAGGAAATATTTTAAGAAAAGGTTGTAACTATGTAAGGCTTGAAGGCGGAGGCTGAATTGTCCACAAGAACGTCATATCTGCGTGTTCGCGGATGTCTATGGGCGGCGGTAATCGCTTACCATCAGGCGATCCATCAGCTCGATTGCTGCACCCCATAAAAAAAATTGTAATCCAAACACAGGTTAATCAAATTGTGTCTAGTATTCGGATACCTTTAATCCAGGTTCCACCCGACCATTTCGTCAACTACTACTTATTTCAATGGAAATAAACGAACGCAAAACCGGTCAAAACATCCACCAAAAATTAAATTCACTTACAATTATTTCCAGGGAAGTATTTTGCACAAAATGTTAGGATAGGAACCTAGAAATCCGAATAATAACACACTTTGATTTAAATTATGCTTAAATTAAAGATTTATATTGGTAAGTATGCAAGCAGTTTATATGAAGCCTTCTCTAAAGTGCCAAGTAGATATAACTGCTTCATTAGTCTGGCGATTCTAAGCGAAATTGCTAGGCTAGAGATCCTGTGTTGAATATGAGATTAAAAAAAAAGAAAATTGGCTCGCTTTATTACATTCTGTTGTAAACACACCGCCGGCGAATGGGGGGTGTGAATTAGTACACCTCTGTCTAACACATCGGGAAATTCAGGCGTGATGGCATGTTATGTTAATAATTTATAATCAAACATCTTATTAGCGTTGACCTATTGTAGAAAAAGCAACTAATTATTACTTATTCGATTCCACTGGCATTATACTTAATTATCAAATATTCCATTAATATAAATGGCATGATTATAACCCCGAACTAGGAATAAAACTATTTATCTTTTGCGTCTTAAGAATGGGTGAATTTCCACAATGACATTTGATTGTTTTTATTGGCGAATTCGATAAAAAATACAATAAATTGGTATGCCCCGCGATAACCCTTTGCTATATTATAATGAACAACTTAATTATTGTTGATATAGATACTAACATGCCACTTCCACGGACAGACATAAATCCTATTAAATATTATAAACGTGAAAGTTTGTGAAGATGTATGGATGTTTGTTAATCTTTCACGCCAAAACAGCTGAACGGATTTAAATAAAATTTGGCACAGAGATAGATTATAGTCGGGAATAACAATACTTTTTATCAATTCTGAAGTCCACGTAGACGAAGTGGCGGGCAGAAGCTAGTATATACTAAGTATGTGAGTATTATTATGCAATATTATCTGAGGAGTTATAAAAACCTTTTTAAGAACCTGATAACGGTTTTAGTCCAGAGACCTAACCAGCCGACGACGCCGACAGCACAAAAAGAGAGTTGAGATTCACAATAAGATTCACAATAAGGTTATGCCAAACCGTCCAATACCTAAGAAAACTTGTTTTCCTCTTGACCTCTTGATCTTGATATAGGTAATATAATTTACAAATTCTGAAATTAATGGCGACGGTTCTTCCTTATAGTACGAGTATCGGTTAGTAGGTACGTATGATTCACAAAAAGAACGATTATTGGCTTATGTGATAATAATGTCTCTCAATTCGACTGTATTTTTCTGCGTTATCTTAGTTTTTTATTTATGAATTTTATGATCTGATTAAATATAACTAATTCCTAAATGAACTAAGTATATCTATGTTCGTTAGGAACTGCTGTCTAACTATAGAGTTCGAAGATACACCACAAAACGCTCGAAGTAGTTCGGTTTTATACTTATGCCTAAAAAGTAAATTTTCTAAACGTTATCTGAGTTTTAAATATGTAGGTAATTGGTATGGGGAGGTCAAAGCCATATTGCGCATTTGTACCGTTATCTGCTTTTATTACTAACAATTATTTATTTTATGAATCACACTAGGGACTATCTGATGGTCATTGACGCGGTTTCGGAAACACGCGACAATGAAGTGCTCAAAATATGTACCTATAACTAAATTCACACACATATAGGTAGGTATTAGTTTTATCATTTATCAAGTTTGTTATACTGGTTGATATTGGTATTGCGAACGCAATGATTCACATTGCGGATTTATGTAAGTTTTTATTAGCCAAGTGCCTCAATAGCCAAGTGGTCCGGACCGCGACTGCTACGCTAGAGGTCCTGGGTTCGATTCCCAGGTCGAGCAAAGTGTTATTGGGTTTTTCTATGAAATTCCCAGTAGCAGCTCGGAGTTAGGAATTTGTGCCCGGTTAATGGCAATAGGCTCGCCCCCTATTACATGGGACCTAAACATACCGGCGAACTGTGGGTGTACATTAGTACGCCTCTGCCTAACCCTTCGGGGAATACAGGCGTGATGGTATGTTATGTTTATTAGATATTCACACTTTTTTTCGTTTACTTCGGCAAACGAGCAGACAATCTATCTGATATTAGGTAAGCAGTCATTGCCAATCAACTGCTACATCAAAGGTGCTGCTTATGCGCTGCCGAGCCTCAAGAGCTTTTACGTACTGTAGACCACCAGTCATAGCAACTGGTTATCTCACGCAAAACTCGGACAAAACACCCTGGTGCTTTATGACAGATCAGGACGTAGGTAAGGGTGGTCTTATGCGTGGGGAATTATATTATAACTTGTCCCCAATTCCCAAAAAGTGGTATGTACTATGCCATTTTATCTAATACATCTAAATATCTATTATCTATACTAATATCTAAAGCTGAAGAGTTTGTTTGTTTGTTTGCTTGAACGCGCTAATCTCAGGAACTAGGTACTGGTCCGATTTGAAAAATTCTTTCAGTGTTAGATAGCCCATTTATTAAGGAAGGCTATAGGCTATAAATCATCACGCTCATCAAGTCGCGGGCAGAAGCTAGTAAAATATAAAATCTTTGTGATGTAATCTGTGGAGATTTCCACCAGGATATAATAAGTAATACGGTTGTTATGTTCCTATCCTATTACAGTAACCCACGTTAACTCATGACCCGGTTAAAGTTACCGACATAGTACATCGAATTAGGAAGCTGAAGTGGCAGTGGGCTGGCCATCATATTATCTGTAGAAGAACCGACAACCGCTGCGGTAGACGTGTTCTTGAGTCGAGGCCGCGACTCGGAAAATGTAGCATAGGTCGCCCTCCGGCAAGAAGGAGTGATGGAGTGCTGTCTGGCGGACGAAAGTTCGATGCGACAAGCCGAGGGCAGGGTGAAATGGCGTACATTGAGGGAGGCCTACGTCTAACAGTGGGCTGTTATAGGCTGATGATGATGATGAAATCGTGGGGTTGTAATTACATACCCTGGCTGGCGCCTAGAAGACGACGCGCGACGGGTGCTCCATAAGGATTTTTCGCAATCCAAGGAAAAAGCGTGCAGCTTCTGCGACACGTGTTGTGAGTTCTGTCTCCACACGGAGCATATATTTGTATGATCTACAGGTAGTCGTTCCGGGTCTGGGTGTTTGTATAAGTGAGAATTTGTCTTTTTAAACGCACCCACAATACAGGTTCCTAATCCTAGTGTGGTTGACACTAGGATTTTCTCTTGTGACGTGGGTTTTTGGTGAGTTTGGCGGGAAAATGTAAATTTTACCTATAATATTTTCCAAAAGTTGAATTTCCCAGAAGTTTAATGTGTAATTATGCATTTAGTGTTCGTGAACGTGTACAAGTGTAGGCAAATGATGTAAAATTGAAAATCGTGACTTTTTGGGTTCACTCCTAAGCTCCATCAAAGCCTCAATACAGTTTCCACCATTTTAATGGAGCTGAAACAACTGAATACCTACTTGACAATGGCGAACGCGAAGTGTGGTACCTACCTACTATGCGCAACCGAAATTGTTATGAAGCTTTTTAAAAAAATGACAAACGGGTAAACGGTTACGGAACGGATAAGTCCTATCCGGTCTAGTAAATACGAGGTTTTCGGACCAACAATTGCTATTGGATATGGTGTACCGACCCGACCCACGAGAAAAATGCCATTGTCCGTGTCTCGTCCAATGAGTTCTTTGTGACAATGAATGTTATTCAATATGGGACCTGTGTCTAGTTGCTTTTTGTTTATCTCTAGGTCATGGCTGTATGTTTGTGTGTCTAGATACCTACCCACTATTTTATATCGTCTGCATAATTCGCCTAATTATGTCTGTAAAACTATAAAACTCTAATAATTCTGCTACGGTCTGTAGGCTGACTCTTGAATTAAATTCCAATAGATCGACTTTGGAATTATGACGATTCGTCAAGTTTCGTACTCTTAAATGCGAGACTAGCGCCATATTGTTTCAATATTGAGCAGTTATTGAGTGAACTAAATTAAATTGGGATTGAATTACCGGTAAAAACGTTACGAACCAGTTAATTTTCGTAGTGGAGCAACACTCGAGCAGCTAGTATCGTATTTATCTTCATATGACTGTAACGACTCAATCGTAATCCTAATCCAATCCTAACGGATTTGTCCTCAAGAGTACGAAATCGCCTGACAGGCAAATTGACATTGGAATCGGATTGCGTTTGGATCGGAATTCGATTATTTTCAAGAGTAAGCCTGCTGGACTTTAATTTAAGAGCTCAGCCTTTGTCGGTGGAGCAAACCTTGAATTTATCATTCAACCAATATTCAGGCATAAGGTCTGATGGTAAATAAATAAATAAATAAATCATGAAAGGACCTTGCCTAGTAAAGGGGAGATAGGTATAACTTGAATTGCGATTGCCAACACACCGATGAAAATAATCTATGTTAATAGCTAGTATCACGCACCGCACTTTGCTCAGACTTCATGAACAAGGCCTTAGATTACAAATTGAACTCGCCAAATGTCAGCCGGTCATGCACAATCAAATTATAGATCGACATTTGCAGGTAGGTAAGTGGCACAGCGCGGTCAACTCGTGCATTTGGCCACGGACCACGAATCGTAGATAAAATACGTGCCAACTTCCGTATTTTTAGGCTAGGTGTTGACAAATGCTGACGATTTGCAAGTAGATACTAAATTGCAGTTGCACTTGCGGCTCATTTAAAAGGGCATTTATTTTAATGATGTTTTAATTTTGCAACAGCGGCAAGCAACAAAAATCTAAACGATAATTGACCCTATTTCTCTCTGAGAGTTACAATAAAATCAATTGATATTTTAATATGTTAAATGTTACTTGTTGGGCCCAAGGCCTCCACGTTCAGGTCAGGCATTAGAGGTATTTAAAAAATTATAAATTATCATACTAAATCAGAACCCTCAACAGCAATACTCAGCACACTTCAATCCGCCAACAACTATACCACATTCATACCATACCCTTTACTTACGCTAGCGCCAATTTGTAGGGTTTCTGAACTATTATTTACTATCGGCCATTTTTTCAACGCATTCTCCATCCTTTGACTATCTATCTATAAGGACCCGCCTCTCATGATCATTCCCCTCTGTCAAGGTAGTGGATTAAAAAATCTAACGCGTTTATCAAAACTGTTTCCGAAATCGATTTTTCATTAACAGAATCGTTTCCGCTCAGTAAGGTCATCATAAATGCTCCGTGTAAATACCGATATACGTGCAGTTAATGTATGCAAAAAATATCTAATATCTTATTTAGATAAAGATGGAGTTATTTTCCGTATGTAAGTATTATAGTTCATTTATTTCTATTTAAATCACATAATGCAATTTATTAATAAAGATCGAGGACGTTACCGATTCAATAATCGAGTATAAAATAATCGTTTAGTTCAAGCATGCACTCCCCACGAGACTACCCGCACTCCCCACGAGACTATCCGCACTCCCCACGAGACTAGCAAATTTTTTTTACTAACAATATCAGCCTTCTGCTAATACACGTAAGATTTAAATTTGAAATATCCATCAAAATGTCATTTTTTTATTTCAATTATATATCATCCAATAGGATGTCACCATTTCTGATTTCCAATTATAGGTCTTAATGCAGAATTTCCGTTTTTTGGCAATTATAGGCCTTATATATATTATGACATAATGCATAAAACTCGAATTTTAAAAAGTGTAGCGAGACTATGTCCCTCTTTTGTTTTGTCATTTTAATTAATGATGTGATAGTGTTTGTTTACGATTTCGAATCGATATCGATATTATTTTCGTGTTCAATGTAAGACCAAATTATAATAATTGCTAAAGATCACTAAAGATGAATATCATGAATTTATGATATCACTATATTTTAATAAAATAACATTTTTGGAAATGACGTAACTAAGATTATTGATTATTTTTGATATCCAGTATTAGATATTTTATTTGTTACTTTTTCAGATCTACAAAAGACCTTCATTTAAAATGATATAGGTGTGATTGATAAATAATAGCTTAAGCGGTTGCGGATAAATTTGTTGACAAAAGAATTTATAAATTAACATATTTAAATCGTATTTCAAAAATCATTGAAAATGATTTCTAAGATACGGTATGGTTAGAAGGTCTGGGGTTTCTTTTACCGCTTAGGTGGAAAACCAGCACATGTCCCGCCTGATGGTAAATGTATATATAGTGTTAATGTACCCTATTATATGAACGCTTGCAACACCTGGGGTAGCACTCGCCCGTTGCCGAACCTGTAAAAATCTTTTCACACCCGGTAGACAACCCACAACACCGGTACCCCCACTGCCAACATAACGCTTCCTCGCGGAGCTCTGGCGATCTTGCTCACCGTTAGGAACACAACATAGTACAGTCACAGATAATAGAATATTAGTAGTACAGTGCTATGTTATTTGGCTACTATTTTCTGCAAAGTGTAGGTGTTTCCCCAGTTGGGCAGCTCCAATTATAAGTGAGTTATTCAATTCCACTATGCCCTGCCTCTCGGGGTGTTTCTTCAAACACATTATTTTCTTTTTTCGATATCCGGCTCAAAGAAATAACGAGAGTACGGAACACGACATACCATCATGTCTTTATTCCCCGAAGGGTTAGACAGATGCGTACTTAGGGGGCGAGCCTATTGCCATTAATCGGGCATCAACCCTTAATTTTATAGAAAAACTACAATAACACATTGCTCGACCGGGGAATCGAACCCAGGACCTCTAGCGTAGCGCTACTGTTCATATTAACGCGCGACATAATGAACAAAATCGTATTTACTCCTACTTATATCTCGTGGGAAACAAAATGCTCTGTCTAGTGTTATTCCTAATAAATCAGCCTGGCAAAGAAAAGAAAAAATCAAACTAATTGGTATAAAGTATTTGTAACATAACGTCCCCAATATCCGCTCTATCTATACTAATATTATAAAGAGGAAAGATTTGTATGTATCAATGTATGTAACAAATAAAGTCAAAAACTACTAGGCCGATTTCGAAAATTCTTTCACCATTTGAATGCTACATTATTCAAGATTAACATAGGCTATAGAATATGTATTTCGAAAAGTTTGCGATTTCTCTCACCCGTGCGTTTATTTTCCAATTACATAGTATGTTACACCTATTTTTCTATACCTAAACAGTTCCTTTGTTTTGTATTTCATTAGCATGCAATGAGAGCATTGCATTGAAAATAATTATGACGCAAGATATTAAAAAGGTGTGTCTGGATGATTTTAATTTTGCAAATAAATAATTACATATAAAAATAATTTGTAATGTTGTTACGTTTTTCTCCATTCTTCCTAAAATAATCTATCGATATAAAATATCGACATAGTAGCTTCCTAATTATTTTTATTGTATTATACGTTCGTATTGTCGTCAATTCTTGTATGTTGACGTATTTGACCTCTATGTGTGCGTAAATTGTGTTAGTGGTGAAGAATTTAATATGTGTGAGTTCGTGGCGATACAAAATGATTTTGAGTATGTGTGCAGCAATGTCTATGTAGTGTTTCCTCCCCCCGCACCAAAAGTGACAGACTTTTTTGTTCATAGAATTAAGCGCGTCACTTGTCCAGGGATAGATAGTCAAAGTCTCCATCTGAATCGGTTATCCTCTCCTATTCTATAGATTAATCTTTAACTTTAATACACATATTTCCAGAACTTTAGAGTATTGCAATATAATTCCTAGTCGACTAATAAATTGAAATAATCGAATAAACTAAATATTGCAAGTTTATTAAATTGTCAAAATAGTGTCAAAGGAATAAAAATGGCTGACGTAGTAAATATGGCGTCTTTATATCTGGAAAGTGATGCTAGGTTCTGTTTTGGGTATTTGTAATTACTTTATTAATTTCAGGTGCTGAACCTCACACTATCATACTGATTGTAAACAGCACCAGGTAATACATGATATAATTCTTATAAATTGGGCATTCAGCCAAATATTATTGCTATTTTCACATTTAAAATTGACCGGTAGCATCAGCACATAAAATGGTTTGTGATCAATTTCAATCTGGGACACTCGCACACGCACAGGTTACCACGGAAGGGGCTCAACTGAAGTTTGGACTTTTATTATGTCGGTTGATTAGAAGACGCCTGGGGCATTAAATAGATGAATAATGTATTGTAATAACACCTATGCTCAGTATGAATGAATGTGTGCGCAAATCTCAAACAAAAACTTTTGCGAAAACTAAAAGTTAATAAACAAACTTCGGTCAGACTCAGAGAGTCGCCTTAGGGCGGACTTCTTCAATTTACACAATCAATTTGAGATTTATCATAGGGGTGAATTACAACTTTAATGTGTGTGAAGGAAGTTCTACTCTGACCTGATAGGTGTCATGCTGAGACTCTGCAACTCCTAAGGCAACTCTCTGACTGTGGCTTTATATCCGATGGTGGCTTTATTTTTAGCAGTAGATCTGAAATGGCTCAAAGTATTTGAATCATTGTTGATTTGATTAGTACTATTCTAAGATTGATTTGTTATCCACTAATGGAATTCATAAGGTTGTATTGGGCGTTTTTGTGTTTGGTGATGGGTTGGAATTTGTTGTATATCCAAATAATTATTATTTTGTTTGTTTCAGGCTGACTTGGAGCCATGGCTACTCCAAATAGTTACAAACAAAATACATCAATGTCCATGCCAAGCCCTCAAAGCAATCCGCGTTTGTATTCCATACTTAATGTTTTTATACTAGATTGTAAAAAAAACAGCAGAGCATAGATAACAGTTTGACAGACCACTTACAGCATTTGAAACTGTTCTCTTTGGATGTTTAATTAATTGTTTCTAGAATGTTGTTAGATACTAACTTATATAAGATGTATACCTGGTTTCGATGCCTTTGCAAGCTTAGCAGGGCTGAGAACTGTTGGTAATGCTGGTACCTAACTGCTGTTATGATCTTATGACCCTCGGCAGCATGACTCCAATTCTGTGCTTGTTTATTTCAAAGTATATGCATTAGTAACATACTTTTTATTTTCTTTATGCATTAGACTTACATTTTACTCTTATGTTGGTTTTGTTTCATGTTTTGTTATGTTGAAACAGACTACATGATTGCGGGGCCCCCCATGAGTTTCGGTATGATGAAAGGTAATACTACAGTCTGATATACTTTTATTTTTCAAAATTGTTCTCACACCCTCATCTGTTTTGGATTTAGGTACTCTGTGGGGATTTAAAATTGTAATTGCACCAAAATTTTACTCGTTTTCACATCACAAGTCATTGTTTCACACCAGTCTGTACTTTTGATCCTTGATTCTTTATGCTAATTCAGCCTACTAAATACTACTCGCTAGAACTGCTCGCTCACACTAATAACTTCCACTTAACATTATGATTTGAATTTATTTAGATGTTGTGCATTTGATTATCTTTTGTTTGCCCTGCCCCCTCCTGTCCCATCCCCTTATGCTTTTTTGTTTTTTCTTTCATTGTATTGCCGCCCGCTGCTTGGCTTGAAGGCGGTATGAATGCACCGCCGCCGCACCATAACCAATACCAGTACCACCACCCGCAATACCAAGGTGGTCCTTCGCTGGGCCACCCGGGGGGGTACGGCGGCTGGCCGCAGACCCCACAGCAACAGCGTTTCGGTGCAGAGGGCGCTCGGCGCGCTGCCGGGTCCTCGGCGGGCGGTACCGCTAGCCAGGCCGCTAAAGACGATAAGACCAGTCCATTTGTATCCACGGTTCATTCACATCCTGGATTTCAGCCGCAGAAGATCGGCAAGGGCGCCGGCGCGGTGAGTCGTGTATATTGGGTAATATTTTGTGTATTTTATTGGTAGAAACAAGATATTTTATAAACTACATTTATATACTTTGATGTTGTTGAATTTTTTTTGTTGTTTCTACTAGGTGATAGGCACTGCCAATAATGAAGCCAAGACAGTTGCATATATTATAATTTTATTTATTCATATTCATATTCATATTCATTATATATTATATATATATTCATATTCATATTCATTATATATCATTTTATTATATATTATTATTTTAGGAAAACTTACAGCTAATACAAACAAGAACAATATAAGTAATAGAAAATGGCCAATTAAAAGTTTTCACAAAATGTATATTGAATTTAACTGTAAAATTGGTTTTTCTGAACACAAATGTTAAACATATACACTGCATTTTCAGCTATTCCCTCAATCAAGAGTAAATAAAAACAAAGCTCTTATGGTTTCAGGGCGCAGGCCTGCCAAAGCCCCCGAAGCCTCCAGAAAAGCCCCTAATGCCGTACATGAGATACTCCCGACGCGTCTGGGACACCGTAAAAGCGGCACATCCAGACCTCAAGTTATGGGAGATAGGGAGGATTATAGGGGGTATGTGGAGAGACCTGCCTGAGACAGAAAAAGCTGTATATGTCGATGAGTATGAAGCTGAGAAGGTAGGAATGTTTTTCTTTTTAGGCTATGGCTGTACTAAGTAAATGGTTTCGGCTGACTAAGTATTCAATATTCCTTAATATATTTATGAATCTTGCTTACATATTAGCTACTGACTCAATAAGTATTTAAAACCTATGGATTATTGGATAATGTTAAGTCTAAAATTGTTTGCCTAGCACAGCCATAGTCTTAAATATATTAACTGTAACTGTAACTGACATAAAAAAAAATATCAATATAATGCGATAAAATCCATAAAAAGTAGCTTCATTTCAATGTCTTATAGTGAATACAAGACATTGAAATTAAGCTACTTTATATATAGAACTAAGAATATTTACTATAGATTTATCTACAGTGTGTAATATTTTTTAAACCAATTCTGTAATATAATTGAGAAAGGAGTGTTTATATCATCACTACCCATATTATCACAGAATTGCAGAGAAAATGTTATACCACAAATTAATATGTTATCTGTTTGACGTGGGTGTAGGTGCGGAAGCTGTTCTTGGTTTCCTGCTTAATGCCCCTCTAAAATCAGCCTTTCTTTGGTCCTCTAAGTAGGCGGCAGGGTATTTCGAACTCCTATCACGGTCATGGTGAATATCACGAATCCCAGCCTGTATTCCCCGAACGGTTAGGCAGAGGCGTACTAATGTACACCCACAGTTCGCCGGTATGTTTAGGTCCCATGTAATAGGGGGCGAGCCTATTGCCATTAACCGGGCACAAATTCCTAACTCCGAGCTGCTACTGGGAATTTCATAGAAAAACCCAATAACACTTTGCTCGACATTAAAAAAAATATTCTCTTGAATTTTTTTGACAACCCTATGCTTCAGAAAGGGACCGATATAAGTTCGAAACATTAATGCAGTATGCAAAAGTATTTTTCCGGCTAGACTTCTGAGAAAAGTATCGAAGCCTCCCAGAAGCGCCCGCACCTTCATCTATTATATAACGGAAAACACTTATATTGTACCAAGAGGGCGAAAAATATAAAAAAAGAAAACTTTTCTATTTAGGCGCAGTACACAGAAATGTTGAAAGCTTACCAATCTTCGCCCGCCTATATACAGTGGTTGGCTCACAAGTCCAGAGGTACAATAATGAACCCTATGCTCACACACATTGGGTGCAAATTTGTGTATAATCCACGCCATCACGACCGTGCTTGATTTTAACATGGGTTTCAAGGTTCAGGTCAGCTCTTGCCGTTTTGTGTTCTTAGTATTGAGTTTTTAATGTGATTCTTATTTGTAACATGTTACGGGACCATGACAAATTAGTTTCAAAAATATTTTTTTGTTCTATGTCGTAATATTTAGCTTTTTCAAAATCTTTTATTAGTACCGTAATTTTACAGTCATATCTTTTAATTTCTCAATTAAATCCTCTAACTCTATGGTTCCAATTAAGATTACCTAAAGAAACTTCTGTAAAGAGTATTGTCAGATAATTTTAGTTTGAGTCAAATTATATTATTTATATAGAGTATTTATTAGCTATAATTTAGAACAACTTTTTATAGGAATCACTTTGTTGTTTCTTTCTTAAAATTCCTACAGGCACTATTTTTTTATTATAGGTTGGTCTAAGGACAGATAATGTACTTAATTATATTTAGCCTTAGCTTGGAAAGTTTTATACAATTGCCCCGTGAATCTACAAAACTGAATCTAAAGTTTATTTGAAGTTTCCAATATAATTTTGTACACCATAAAGTCATAAACCATAATTATTATAAAAACTAATTTCCAAGAACACAAATACAGCAAAAGCATCACATATAAATGTTGGTTACCATTGTGTGAACTCATCAACCATACTGTATGAATGCTAGGTGCAATTAGAGCCACTGTATATTAAATGCACTTGGGTACAATCATATATCCACTGCTACAAAGAACTATGGTTCTTTCCCTTCCCCGGTGGGAGATGTGTTGATTAATTTTGTCCTGGTTTGAAAATGGGTGGACCTGTCCTTATATTAATATTAAAATAGAATATATTCCTTTTCCAATCAAAACTAATCCATATTTCACATAAAATACCCGGTATTTCTACCTAAATTTTCATAAAAATATTAATAGTATTAAATAAAAACCATAAATTGATACTTCGGCTACCTCAACATGACCTTCAATGATGAATAGTCTACAATTAACATAAACTCACTTGTCATTAAGAAAGAAAATCCTGATTAGATTCTAGTGTCATTACCACAATGTACTATATCAACTAGTTATCTAGTCAAAATTTATTAATTTGCATGGAATATGTTTTGACAATAAGCTAGCTTGCTATTGTGTGGTAAAGCATTCCAACCAACTCGTTTTAAATAACTTCATCAACCCATTTTACTGTCTAAAAAACAAAGTGGCTTCCCGGTGTCTGTCTGTCCCTATGTATGCTTAGATCTTTAAAACTACGCAACGGATTTTGATGCGGTTTTTTTTAATAGATAGAGTGATTTAAGAGGAAGGTTTTAAGCTATTTAACATAACTCTACGACTCTTAGGAACGGGGCAGCGATGGTCGCTAGTTAAATACAAAAGCACTTCCACCCATTTCCAAGCTCGTTACGTGACTAACATGCACATGTATAAGTAACGCTAATTTTGTCCTCCACATGCACGTCACCTCATGTTTATTACACGCACGGGGCTCATCTGACATCGATAGTTGGAGTACGAAAAGAGTCTGAAGGCCTACCACAACTCGCCAGCTTATTTAGCGTATATCGCCGCCAAAAATAAAGCTGTAGGTAAGGGAATTTGTGACTGAAGATGCATGCAAATAAGTTTGCACCACTGTCCTGCTTAGATATTACAATAAGACCTTACAGGAGAAAAAAAAACTAGTTTAAGGCACTGAATACATGTCCTTTAAGCCTAATTTTTAACCTGTTAACATGGTATTGCCATATAATATAATTTGCTGACAGTTAACTGTCTGTATTTAGGTGCAAAAAAAAATATAGCGAAAAAAATGGTTAGTTCAAGTTCAAATGTTTTTATTTCAAATAAGCTTTTACAAGCATTTATGAAACGTTATGCTTCTAGTTGCATGGTTCCAAAACGTTGATCCTATGGAGAAGAATCCGGCAAGAAACTCCATAATTAGTATCTCCAGTTATTAATATCTTTCCATTCTCAAAATTCATAATATCTCAACAGCATTACTCACACGTCAATGTCGCTTCTCCTCATATCTTCTATGGTTCTGTTCCTAACACATTGTTTTGTCAGCAGTAGGTAACTTGGAAGAGGAGAGCTCAAGCAAGAAGGGCAGCTCACAGAAAGATCAACAGCAACAAGACAGGAGGATTGACATACAGCCCGCTGAAGATGAAGAAGGTATATTTTTGAAAATCAAACTCTTAATTTTTAAGGTGTCTTTTTGAACGGCTTAAATGATGTGATCATAATATACCATTCTGCCTGAATTCTATTCTATTCTTCCATTTCATAGTCGAGTAAAAAGGCAACCTCTTTCTCATAATTCGTGAGAAAAATGAATTTCCACTTGTTGTTTAGTGCCACTTGCACCATCTTATATGTGTTTAAATTGTATTGAAACACAAAATTTCTATGAAACATATTTAAGAATTTGGTGCTAGTGGGCCTTACATCTATTATATATATATATAAATGAAAGTCGTGTTAGTTACTCCATTTATAACTCAAGAACGGCTGAACCGATTTGGCTGAAAATTGGTGGAGAGGTAGCTTAGAACCAGGAAACGGACATAGGATACTTTTTATCCCGTTCCCGATACTTTTTATTCCACGGGGGCGAAGCCGCGGGCAGAAGCTAGTTTGTTATACAAATTAGTTTTTATGTTTTTGTCATTTCGGTTACCTTGTAGAATGGTATAGTTTTATTACTCGTGTATTTCATATGCTCTTAAGATGTTATGTTTTGTTTTTAGATCAAGACGAAGGCATGTCTGTGAAACATGTGGCCTACGCTAGGTACCTGCGCAATCATCGTCTGATCAACGAGATATTCTCTGACACCGTTGTTCCTGATGTGCGCTCTGTTGTCACCACAGCCAGGATGCAGGTATGTATCATCATAATGTATTGTGACATCGTGATAAGAATTTGTCAGTATATCATATATGTAGACAAAATCGACATTAGTTTAAATAACCAACCCTTAAATTCCACTCACGTTTCATATGTATGTAGGCCGTAGGGCATGGTGAGTTGAATAATTCTACTCACAATTAGAGCTGGCCAACTTAGGAAGTACCTCCACCATATAGAAAATCGTAGCCAAATAACATAGCTCCGTGCTATGCCGTATTCCTAACGGTGAGCAAGGTCGCCAGAGCTCCACGAGGAAGCGTTGTATTTGCAGTTGTGTGAGTGCAGTTGCTCCTATGCTGCCAGCCCAACTATTCGTCCTTAATCTTTACCCAACCCTCAAGATTTTTACAGGGTCGGAAACGCGCGAGTGACTATCCCTGGTTTTGCAAGCGTCCGTAGGTTACGGTAACCGCTTACCGCCAGGCGGGATGCGAGAGCGCGAAACTTCGAGCTGCTACTGAGAATTTCATAGAAAACACCAATAACAATGCTCAACCTGGGATTCGAACCTATGAACTCCAGCGTAGCTTTCGCGCTTAGGACCACTACACTAATGAGGAAGCCCTGTCAGTGAGGCACATTTTCCGTCACTGATTTTACATCTCTTGATTGTTTTTCCATTAGATCTTGAAGAAACAAGTGCAGTCGTTAACAATGCACCAGAAGAAACTAGAGGACGAGCTACAGCAGATCGAAGAGAAGTTCGAAGCTAAGAAACGCAAGTTCATTGAGAGCAGCGAAGCGTTCCAGGAGGAACTAAAAAAGGTATTTATCGAGTCTATTTTACAGCACAGGAGTTTTACATTTGGAGTTTTGGGGTATGTTACATGACAAGCCTAATCTTAATCGACAGCAAACGGAAAGGGAAGAGCAAAAGAAAATAAATCAATGTTTCAAAATGAAAACATGAGGTCCCATGCAATAGGGGCGAGCCTTTTTCCGTTAACCGGGCACAAATCCAAAACTTTGTGTTGCTACTAAGAATTACATAGAAAAACGTAGCAAGACCACTAGATTAATGAGGCAGATTCAACAATTGAAACTAAAGGTATTTTAGTGAAGGAAAAATTCGACTCTTACAAGCAAGTCTGCTCGTAAGCAAGTTTGCTCTTACTGCAAGTCGAATTTTTCCTTCACTAAAATAACTTTATAATCTTAGGGCCACTTGCACCAACTTCTTACGTATTTTCAAATTGTATTTAAGGGGCCGTCCTAAAAATTGACGCAGTTTAGTGAATTTTGTTGACCGATTGTGAGGAATCTACAAAGAATTTATATAAAGTTATTAATTATTTGAAAAGAACTGTTCTTAAACCTGGCACAAGCGGAAATGGATTTTTCAATTTACTTCTATAATAATCGTAAATCCCTTTTATTGACAACTCCTTTTCCCAAAAAACGCGTTTCGAGTGAAGTTTGATGATCGGTTTACAAGAAAATATTAGTATTACTGAATATTAAAAAATACTATAAAACCCAGCATATGCTCTACTTGGCACAAGCGGAAGCACTTTTTTCAATTTTCATACAAAATATAGCAGGAAAAAAATATTTACGTAACGTAATTTTTCGTGAAAATTGCAGACAAATATGTATTTTTTTCTATTTTTTAGAAAGACATTTTGATTATTTTTTAAATTACTTAATAATCTTCAGTTATCCCTCTAATAGGATCAAAAATTACTTTTTAAAAAAAAAAATATTTTGATTTAGTAAATCAAAGATGAAAAGACCTATAATTGTGCTATAATATCGAGCGCGCAAAGCCGCTCGCGCCAGTCACGTTTGGGCCTTCCCAGCGAGAGGACGTATCGCTTTGTGTCACAGGCGTGCGCTTGTTTGACGTAAATATTTTCCCAAATTATACTGCGATTAACACAACTTGATACGTTGGTTATTTTATAACTTCTAATTTCTATAAAAGCCCTATAATATAATATGGTCTGGTATTTTTTGTAGGAAGTATGGGTAGTACAAGTTTCTCATTACGAAAATGTTTATTTTTGAAATCCAAGATGGCGGACATTACTTTTCTAAATAAATTAATATGGGTGTCAATTTCAAAGATTTTCAGGGGCTGATTACGAAAATTATATTAATTTTGAAATCCAAGATGGCGGACATTGCTTTTCTATATAAATTGATATGGGTATCAATTTCAAGGATTTTCAGGGGCTGATTATGAAAATTATTGAAATCCAACATGGCGGACATTGCTTTTCTAAATAAATTGATACGGGTGTCAATTTCAAGGAATTTCGGGGGCAGATTACGAAAATGACATTAATTTTTAAATCAGAGATGGCGGACATTGTTTTCCTTAATAAATTGATACGGGTGTCAATGTCAAGGATTTTCAGGGGCTGATTACGAGAATGACAGTAATTTTGAAATCCAAGATGGCGGACTTTGCTTTTCTAAATAAATTGATATGGGTATCAATTTCAAGTATTTTCAGGGGCTGATTACGAAAATGATATTAACATTGAAATCCAACATGGCGGACATTGCTTTTCTAAATAAATTGATACAGCTGTCAATGTCGAGGATTTTCAGGGGCTGATTACGAAAATGCTTTTCTAAATAAATTGATATGGGTGTCAATTTCAAGGATTCTCAGGGGCTGATTACGAAAATGATAATTATTAATTTTGAAACCAGAGATTAAAATTTGGTTAATTTTTTTCAAATTAAATATGCACTGTTAACTATTTGTGATTTTTTTGCACATTCCTAGATATTATTATAAAGTTATTTTAGTGATGGATAAACTCGACTGCGATCAGAATTTGAACCTGCGTCTTCTGGTTAGATTAATCAGATGCTATGATCACTAAGCCGCCGCGAGTCCCACCTGCCAGGTCTAAATTTGCATTCACATTCTGAATTTACGTCTTAAAGGTGACGTCAGTAATATCTATTGAAAAGTCACTTCTTTTTTGAAGAACATCCTACAGCCTGATTGTACTTGGGATGTAGTTCCTTTGGAAACGTACAGTACAGTAGTTCCCAATTTTTTTGGCCGGGCAGAGGTTGTTGCACCCGCCTTCGTGCGCATGGTACAGTCAAGTGGAAAATTACTAATGCAATTATCCTATTTAGTATTAGATCAGTAAGTAGATAGATTTTTATTTTATACATTGGCATAACATAAAATACATTAAAAAATATATTTATTAATAAAAACAGGCGTAGTAAATTCTCAGTAGGAGCTCGGAATTTGAAATTTGTGCCCGGATAATGGCAATAGGCTCGCCCCCTATTACATGGGACCTTAACATATCGGCGAACTGTGGGTGTACATTAGTGTACGCCTCTGCCTAACCCTTCAGGGAATACAGGCGTGATGGTATGTTATGTTCGAGGTACTTACGACTGCGACTGCGTGTGATTGCGACATTAAGTATAATACCTATAGCTCCCAAGAGTCGGCCACCGAATTTCTAATACAAACGTAATACGTATTCGTAAACGTAATCGTAAGTAAAACACAATTTATTGGATTACGATTTATTATGGTATTATGTTTTTGCCGGCAATTCAAGCATTCAAATTTAGACAGCGCAATGCTTGGTAATTTAGTAGCTATTATAACGCTTTATATTTTACTAGCTTCTGCCCACGACTTCGTCCGCGTAAAGGAGATATAGGAGATATATGAGGATATATAGCCTATAGCCTTTCTCAATAAATGGGCTATCGAACAATGAAATAATTTTTCAAATCGAACCAGTAGTTCCTGAGATTAGCGCGTTCAAGTAAACAAACAAACAAACTCTTCAGCTTATATATTAGTATAGATTTAAAATATGCTATGATATACATTACAAACAAAATTATACAATCATAGCACCTATTACAAAGCATTAGTCAAAAGCAACCTCATCTTACAATAAATTATTTATAAGCAAAGGTTTTAATACATTCAAAGGTATGAATATTGTAGTTATCGCCGTGATTACTACTGTAGTACAAAACCAGTTCTTCAGACATCTCATCTCACACTTTCACGATGAAGTGGAGCAAAGTTAAACTACATACCACAATTAGCACAGATGTACATACAACCGAGCGGTTTCAGTCGTGACCAAAATGTGTTTTGATAAACATTTAACAAAATATTACGATTTTGAAGTGCCTAGCAAAAGATAAAACCATCAACCCTCCAAAGTAAAAGTTTGAAAATTCAAAATCCCTGAAACACATTTTTTATGGTGAGTAGCTACATATCTCATTTTCAAATACCTACCTTTAAAAACTACTTATTCACCCATACTAATAAGTACATTAACCTTCAGGCTTCAACCCCCGTTTCCTACCCTTAAAATGTAAAAATCCATAAATCATTAAACTCGTCACTAGGTTATTATACTCGTTATTAGTAATCAGTATCTACAAAAATTACAATTTTTAACCCCAATTTCCGCCTTCAAAGTTTTATGTTTTGATGTTTATTGAATATTGTATGTATAAAAATATACTAAATTAAAAACATAATTGAAAATACAAAAAAAAACTAACGAGAATAAAACTAGAAAATTAATTGAATAATGTAAGGATCAACATTGTTTATAGGCTCGTACGCTCGATCTGCAGCCATGTGTGCGTGAAAAGCGCACACAAACATAGAATTTACCTAAACTCGATCGAGTGAATTTTTAGGACGGCCTCTTAAACACAAATTTACTATGAAAAATTGTGTTTAAATGCAATTTAAACATTTTTAAGAAATTTGAGCAAGTGGGCCTTAGTATGCAAAATGCAAAATAAAAATCACAAAATGATAATTGTAACTAAATTTGAGTAATGTTTGTCGGCAGCACTGCAAGCCGGCTGTGGATGAGGACACGTTCGCGCGCATGGTGGAGCGCGCCATAGAACAGATGCGGCGCGGCATCACCAACACCACGCAGCCGCTCGCGCCGCTCAATGCCGTACAACACGACAGGAAGGACGAGGTAATACGTCCACAGAGTACTTTCAAACCAAATAAAACTACTGTTAGCGCCAGTATAAGGGGAACACAAAGGAAACGCAGGCTGCGAGCCAACAAACACTAATGGGCCGGCGCGACCGGAGTGACACCACGGCCTCACAGAAACACGCTCGCGTTGTGTTTCGTCGAGTGAGTGAGGTTACCGGAGGCCCAAACCCTTTTAAAAGGCGGGCAACGCAATTGTGACTCCTCTGGTGTTGCGGGTGTCGATGGGCGGCGGTTAACGCTTACCATCAGGTGATCCGTCTGCTCGTTTTTTCCCCTACCCCATAAAAAAATATATATAAGTATACCTTAGCCTCATTAGCTAAGTGGTCCTGAGCGCGACTGCTAAGCTAGAGGTCATGGGTTCGATTCCCAGGTCGAGCAAAGTGTTATTGGGTTTTTCTATGAAATTCCCAGTAGCAGCTCGGAGTTAGGAATTTGTGCCCGGTTAATGGCAATAGGCTCGCCCCCTGTTACATGGGACCTAAACATACCGGCGAACTGTGGGTGTACATTAGTACGCCTCTGCCGAACCCTTCGGGGAATACAGGCGTGATGGTATGTTACCTTTTCCCAATAGCCAATGGAGCAAGACCAGTCTCAAATCAAGCCTGAGACCAACGGGCCTAACTTGCCCACACAGGTGGACAAGGTTTCCACCACAGAAGTGAAGGCGGAAGGAGTCACCACTGAGCTGAAGTCTGAGCCGGAGGCTAAGGAGAAGGAACCCGAAGATCTGGCTAATAACGGACCTGATGGCGAAGGTATGTAACCTTTTATAAATGAGCAGAGTTCTTTATGAAATTCTGTGTCAGTTGTGACATTTGAACATGAAATTTGGTTGATAACAACATCTTTTCTACACCAAGGAACGGAATATTTAACTTTGTCTATTACAAATCACTCAGGGTGAATATTTGATAAAATTAGGACATCATAAATTTTATCCCAAAATTAAGAATGATAGATGTATAAAACTACAATTATGATAATGAAACTTTAAAATACACCACAGAGTCAAGCAAAACGACAAGAAAAACAAAACAATCTGAAACTACTATAAATGTTAAGAGAGATGAATAAAATAAATATTCCGGGACATTTTTTACACAGCACCATCTAGTCCCAAACTAAGCAGAGCTTGTACTATGGGTACTAGACAATGGATATAATACTTATATACTTTTTTTGTAAATACATACTTATAATACATAAGAAACACCCACACAAACACAAACACTTATATTCATCACATAAATTTTTGTGTTCTGTGGGAATCGAACCCACGACCTCGTGGTCGGCAGTCCGGTACTCGAACCACTAAACCACAGAATGATTTTGTTAAATATTAACTCTCAAAAGTATTGACAATTCTACGATCTCTTGTTGCCTCGACTAGCAGTCCTGTGGGTCGAGCCGTCGAATTTTTACTTCAAGATCTATCTGAAAGCTAAATTATGTGTTAGACGTAGTGAAGACTGAAGAGATTATTTTATTACATTTCAGTCTTGCACCAAGAACTCTCCAGTCATATTAACAATCTACGCAAAAAGCGTAAAATGTAACTTTCCAAATTTGTCGACAACTGACAACTGTGGACACTGGCTTCAAAATCAACACATTCAACACGAGAAGTTTGATAGACTACTCCAGTAAAACCTTGCCTGCCTTCCACAGGTGAGCGCAAAGAAGAGAAGCTGGTCCCGAAGCTGGAGAACAAGGAGGGCGCAGCCCCGGGCGCTCCGCCCCCGCAGCCCGCGCACCCGCCGCACATTACCTCGCCGCCGCATCACCGTGAGTTGCTTCAATTTGGTAGATGTAAATGTCCCTCTTAACTTCAGGTGACCTAAAATCTCCTACAGCTGGGACGCAATGCAAGCCACGCTTCTAAGAGAGGACTCGGCCTTGTTATTGCGTAAATTATATACCATATATAATTTACGCAATAGTTATATATCAACATGTTTTTGAAATTTTGGTATTCCCACGATGCTTTCCTTATCAATATCTATACTTTAATAATATTATAAAGAATAAACTCAAAAACGACTGGGCCGGTTTCAAAACTCTTTCACCATTTGAATGTTACATTATTTCAGATTAACATAGGCTATAGAATATCTTGAAAAAAGTTAGTTTTCTCCACCCGTGCGAAGCCGGGGCGGGCCGGTAGTATATGTATATAAGAATAGCGGCCCGCCGAGTCTTTACTTTCCCCGTCGAGTCTCCCGTGAACCCTACATTATGTTAGGGGTGGACAGTTATCACAAAAAAAAATAGTAGCCGATTCTCAGATCTACTGAATATGCATATAAAATTTCATAAAAATCGGTCAAGCTGTTTCGGAGGAGTATGGTAACTAACACTGTGAAACGAGAATTTTATAATATCACAAAAAAAATGATAGTAGCCGATTCTGACCTACTGAATATGCATATAAAATTTCATAAAAATCGGTCAAGCCGTTTCGGAGGAGTATGGTAACTAACACTGTGACACGAGAATTTTATATTTATGATTAATAACAATTGTATTTGATTGTCAGCTATGATGATGCCGCCGAATGCCAATGCGCCTGCCCACCCAGGACCACCTCACGGCGGCCCACCACCACCTCCGGGTAGATTGTTTTAATATAATATGGTATTTTATTTAATTTATTGTTAATTTATAAAAATCTCAAATTTTGATAGTTTGGTTTTGGTTAAATAAAATCAAAATAAATTTTATAACGTGAATTTTCAGTGACAGCTAAGTGCCGCATATTATCCGAAAACATCCGATAGAAATATTCTGAAGCTCATACAGGCTACATCAATATATTTGATGATAGGATCTGTTTTTTCTTTTCAGCCGTCCAATGGAATCTGCGCTAATATTATAGAGAAAAGATTTGATTGCTTGTAATAGATAAACTTACGTAAGATTTTGAAAACTCTTTCACTAATGAAATGCTACATCACATATACACATTAATTACTTTAGGTCGCGAGTGAAACCGCCGTAAACAGCCATAATGAGTGCGTTCCATTTGGCGACCACAACGATCAAAATGCTCATTCAGTCGTTCCACTTATCGACTGCGTTCGTTGTGGTCGCGGTGAAAACTTCACTCATGACGTCATGACTTATGCTTACGCGAAGCTCACGACGGCCCATCTAAAATGGTGATTCGTAGTGATCGTTCCACTTCAGTTTACGACAGTAACGCTCACAAGCAAGTGGAACGGGAAAAACTGCGGTCGTGAGCGTGATCGTTGTGAACACCAAGTGGAACGCACCCTATATAATAATGTGGTATTTGTCAGCAGGAGCGTATGGCGGCGCGTACGGCGGGCGCTACTACGGCGGGTACGCGGGCGCGTTCGGCGGCGCGTACCAGCACGGCGCGTACTACGCGGGGGGCGGCGCGCCGGCGCCCGCGCACTCCGCGCTCCCCGCTCACCCCGCGCACCCCGCGCACCCCGCTCACCCCGCCGCGCCCGACCACTACGCGCACGCGCCGCACCACGCGCTGCACCACCACCAGCAGCCGCCGCACCACCCGCACGACAACAAACGTGAGGACAACACTATATAGCTTATAATTATCATAATCCCATTAATAGTTCGCGCAAAATAACTTGACCCAAAACTAACGAAGGGGGAAAGTTTGCGCAGTGCATTTGCGTGCAAAATATACTAAAAATCGACTACTGCGCATCCACCATTTTGCTTCAAGTTATTTTTGTACTGCTGCCCACCAGGCCTCTTAATTATGAATACCCATAAAGCCCAATGATTATATCAGTTTGTGAATGGACACTAGAAATTAACATATAGGTACAGACGACAATCAGCTAGTAGTTCACGCCAATCATAGATGAACATGGTTACTTGGAACACAATAATCTCTACTATTATAAAATTGTAAAAAAGCTGTGGATGTACATTGAAGATATTAAAAAAAAAACAACAAGTGAGTTAGGGTCAAATGTCTCCGAATCCAAAAATGTGATTTTTAATATTCTTGTCTGTTTGTTACGGGTTGGCGCAAAAACGACTGAATAGATTTTAATTTTGTTATCACTGTTAGAAAGTATGTGTTAGATATTATAATTTACAATGTTCAATAAATTATACTAGAAATTATATGTATTTGGAAATAACGAGAGCCAAGTGACGTCGCAGACAGAGAATTTTCATGAATAAAATATTGGTAAAACTTTTTAAAACTGATTATTTTTTATTAAAGCGGAGGAGCCACAACCGAAGAAGGAAGCCGAATGATCGACGGCTAAACGCGTCGTCAAGAGACGGCGCAAGTCCTCCACGAAGGACGCCCAGTAAGGAACGTAACTCGACTCTTACCCCGGATAAAACTTAGGACAATGGTACAGATAAAGCTGTAGTGCTGCCGTGCCGTGAGGAGTTGAAAGAGGGGACAAACCGGGTTAATATTTACTACCCCGTCAGTGTATATCAGCCTGTCTGATCTATGTTCTAAGTGCAGTGGTGCAACATGCTGAAAAGGACTCTTTAATTTGAGCGTAGGTATTGTGAATCCATATACTAGTATGCACGTGTAGGAATAACGTTACGTAATAAGATAATTTATGCTGCAGAGACTGCTCCGCTAGGCAGATCAAATGCCGCCAAACTAAGTGTATTTCTGTTGAGGTTAGAGGAGTACATTTAGTTCAGCTTAAATCTCTTGACGAATCATTGTTTGGATAGTTTTTAAGGACATTTTAGTAGATTACAATTATGAAACTTGTAAATTGAAAGGTAATCTTAAGTTTGTATGTGTTCATCATATTAATATTTTTCATTCCAAGCGTGCCGATTTTCGGACGGCGTTTTGCCAACTGATACACCACAGTATATTAGATAATATTGATTCTAGAAATTTTCATAATAATATTGTGTTTGAAGCTTTTTAAAAAGCTGAATCCTAATGCCGCTATTATGGTGTACAATGTACATGAATTAATGATGAATGATAGCTTGTTATAATATGGTTGTGGTATATTATTTCCACTTGTGTAAAGTAGTTTGTAAGAAAATATAAAATAAAACAACTTTTAGACACCTAATAAGATTTTATTTCATTAAATATCATAGATTAATGATTACACTCCTAGATGTATTGTGAAAGTCAAGAAATATATTAATGAAGAGCCTGTGTCAATACTAAGCATTTCTAGATCAGTTTTGAGGGATTTATTTCAAACTAAGTTTTAACACGTATGATATTGCACAGAATGACTACTAGAAACTTACGTATATAGTTAAAATACTTGCGGTCATTTGAGCCGCCCGCGGCCCATATTCTCTTGTCGCATCGGATACACTACCCTTTATCATTCAACTCTAGGGCTGTAGTTATTAGAACCCACACTAGTTTGCTATTGGTTGCAGACTCAGCCGAATACTGCTGGGTTCCAAACGCCTCGCCATTGAGGTAGCCTCGTACTCTACAATTTTCAATTGACATAATATGAAGGAAATAGATTTAATTCAATTTATGTATCAGAATGTGAAGGCAAATTTCGACCTGACGGGACTCGCGACTCGCTTAGTGGTCGTAGCGTCTGGTGTAACCAGAAGACGCAGGTTCGAATCCTGCCCGAATCGAATTTTTTCTTCGCTTTTTTCTTTAAATAACAAAATATATTCCCCTCGTTTACCCAGCGCAATAACTAAAGAATCTTGGGAAGGTAGAGCTTATAATAAGTTATAAACTCTACCTCGCTCGAAATTAACCAGAAAGTAACAGAGCATTATTTTGGTGTCGGTATCAAAATCACGCTCTGGGGCCCTAGTCTGCTATTTCAATTGACTCAGAATGGCCGTCCAATGGCACTAAATGACATAAGAAATGACAGATTTCGTAGAGAAAACTGTCAAAAATCAACCAATATGAAGTCACTGAATCACAATTCTGACACAACTGAATAGTAGACTCGGCACCCTGGTCCTTCGAGGTGCAAAAGCATGACCACAAAATACAAAACATTAATTGATCATGATGCTTATAAAGACGAGGCATTATTGCTGATTCGGGACATCAAATTTAATTTAAGCCTATCACTTTCTTAGAAACATATTTGAAAAAAAAAATGAAAAAGTTTAGACGTTTTTGGGATGTCTTATTAGTTACTAAACCTCTCCATCTCTACAACTACATACTCTCAACCTCTAATTTCAAGTTCAAAACTAGCGAGTCGAATTTAACTGTTGAGAGTTGACAAACTTATTACAAAAAAGAAGCAGTTTTCTGAAAAGACTTCAATCCGTTTACAGTTCCATTCTTGGGCATAGATGTCTCAAAATGACCACCATGCTGAATAAGATTGTATAAAAAAACTGCACCAAAGTCGTCCTAGCTGTAATAATGAGCATTTTATCTAACCGAACGCTTCTTATAACTATGACGAAATATTAATACTTAATACATTAATTAATCTTATGTTTCACATAAGACATAGAGATTTATTATAATTCGTATCAAAACACTTAATTTTATTTCTAAAGTGGGATAGTGTATTTTATTTTATAATAAACACCAAGCTAAATAGAAGTACAGCTGACTGCGAATGTGATCCATATACAAATTATAGAATTTTCGTCAAAAATTACGCGTCTCTAGTTCCCTACAAATATTATTTTATAGTTTATGCAGGAATCGTAGCAAGTGGCGGTCTATAGTTTCTGCGTACCCCTGTAGGGGAAAGGTGTGAGTGTATATAAATTTATAATATGAAATAGTACGGGAATACCCATATATTAGAACGCTATCAGATACAGAAAAAACAATTTCGTGGTTCCATAGCATGAATGTGCAATAATTAACGTTCGGTGGAGGGTGCGCTATTTTAGACCAGACATTCAATGTGTTACTCCTACATATATGACGAATTTATCTTATGTAAATAAACAATGCTAAAAATTATTCTTTAACACTTTACAGCTTTGTTCAATTAAAATTATAATCCCACTTATAAAAATCTAAATATTCTCTTAAATCAAGAACACTTACTTGGAGACAGAAATATTAAAAAAATATTCACAATTTAAACTTGGTGCCTACTTAAAACACTGAAACCGTATGTGTTACATAAATCGCAATATAGATCTGAACTTGTTTCTTAAATATATATATTTTTTATTTACCTGTTACAGTTGGTATAAGTATCCAACAATAAAATTATTATCTCACATAAGCATAAATTAGGCTACAAATACTAATAGTACATAAAAATGTACAAATAATACACAAACAAACACACACACATAAATTATATGAAAAAAAATAGTATGTCTCACAAAAACTGAGTTAATACATAGTCTTAATTACTATGTGACGCCTATAATTGCATAATTATCTTAAAACTGCCAAAAAGCTGTTTTGTGCACACCTACTTGTGAAGAACCTACAATGCGAAATCAGGATAGTCTTCCATTCCCTGTCACTACACAAGTCTTTTAATGCAAAACTGACTAAGCTGTGTGGCATACAATATGTTTTAAAATACCTATCAACGCTTGAACAGCGAACGGTTGGCAGCTATTGTTCTCTAGTCTAGTTGCTAGTCTACAACATACTGTGTGACACACGCACAAAGACCGTTTTTCAGTAACTGACTTGTGAGTTGAGGTAGTGCTGGTCTGTCGCCGAGGCGGTTAATGGACTACGATCATAACACTGTATTTCGACTTTTTATCTATCTTCTCTCTTGACATAGTCAAAAAACTTAATCCTGTCTCAATTTGCTTTCGAAGCAAAGTTGAATTGATTACAATATCTTGTCAAATACAATCACGCGTTTGTGCCAAATACAATCACCTTATATTATTTATATATGAATTTATCTGTGATCATCCTGAATCCTGTTGGTATTTCTGCCAAATTCTGCGATAACTGGTCTGCCACTCAAAATGGTGCCATTTATTTCCTCCAGAGCTTGAATCGCTAGTTCCTCATCTGTGGAAAGTGACAGTGAATTTGAAATGCATTTGGGATTCAGACAATGGTGCATGTTGAAAAGTAGAAATACTATTTCCCTAAAGGTAGCTTGGTTAAGAAATTTTATATCTGTGCCTTGACTGATCAATGTAGTTATACAACTACTTAACTAACCTTCTGATTATAATCTATACAAATATTTTAAAAAGGAAAGATTTGTATGCATGTAACGAATAAACTCAAAACTACTGGGCTGATCATCATCAAAAATTCTTTCACCATTTGAATGCTACATTATTCCAAATTAACATTGGCTATAATTTTTTTTGAAATAGTATAGTATAAGTCAGTTATAGTGTCCGCTTGTTAAGATTAATTCTGATTTAATTGGTCCTGACGATAATCTAAGTTTATAAATACTATTACAATACAAGAACTCACTTTGGAAAGAAACAAAGGCTTGTCCTCTCATGCGGCCAGTCATCAGCCGCAGGTCGACAGGCCCGCCGTTAGCGAGCACAAACTGGTTGAACAGTAGCGAAAGCTGCTCCTGACTGACAGTCGGCGCAATGTTCTTCAGATACAGTACCTTCAAAACAAAGGAAATTTTAATCAGCAGTGTCGTAAGTTATCTTGATTTAAATTGGGGTAAAAAGAGGGATTTATCTAGGTAAATACCCTCTTTTTACCCCAATTTAAATTTACCTGGGTATTTACCAGGCAAAATCCCCTCTCTAATTGTAACTAGTGTAATGGTCCCTAGGCATAGAGCACAAATAACTAGTTTTTTTTTTCAAAAGCAGTTATGAAATCTCGCACTAGGTACATAATAGGCTGGTTATGGCATTGTTAATCATAAATTTTAATACTACTGAAAATAAACATACTATCACAACCATATTCCCCGAAGGGCAAGGCAGAGGTGTCTAATATATCTGGGAATTGAACCCAGGACCGCTAGCATAGCAGTCGAACTATTCAATGCCCCTTAAGATTCTCAAATAACTGTCACATGCAAAGAAAGAACTAGTATTAAAACAACCTTTCTGGCTTTAATGTGATTATAGTATTTAACTATAAAATGTGCACAAATAATGTGGAGGGGTGCTCATGGGGTGCCCATTACCTGTTGTCAGTATTCACTTAAAAATTTAATGAATTATTTTCTGTGACAACTTTAACAAAATGGTACTACATATTATCACACATATTATTCTTAAAAATTATAAATACTCTATCCTATGTTCTTATGATATTCAAGTTAGGGTAACATGAACAATGAAGTATAAAGAATATACCTTAGAAGGTATCCCAGGCTCATAATCCCTGAATCTGTCAATTTTCTTGATATCATCAAGGCACATCTTGGTGCCTTCCAACAGTTGTGCTTCAGCATCATTGACTGGCATCACAATATCCACTGCCCTGTACTCTTCTTGCTCAGGCTGCACCGGTTCAAGCCTCACAATCTTGTTATCTTTGACTGTATACATTGTCTGTAGATGTGGACCCATTTCTTGATCCCGACTAGTCACTGTGTGTGGGATGAAACGTGGCATCTCCTTTACATCCCATAAACTTCCAGGCCTATCAACTCTTGATGTGCTCGGTAAAGTTGCAATATTAAATTGATCTTGTAGCAATCTATCTTTCTTTCTTTGAAGCCTTCGGAGCATTTTCCGCCGTTTTGTCAAAGGTATCATTTCAGTTTTTAGGTGTCCAAAGAGATTCTCCTCTAATTCCTTTAGCTCATTCATTGGATGGCCTTCAGGGTAGAATGTTATGGTCTTTTGTTGAAGTCTTTCTATTAGTTTGTCTGGAGCTGATGATGTGCTTGGCTGTTCATCAGATTGAGAATTTGAATCACTGAAAAAGACATTATTTTTTACATTTTGGGATGAGGAGAGCAAGATGATGATAACTAATTAGAAAAAAAAAAAAAAAGCTGATTCTACTAAGCCTGCCAAGTTCAAAAGTTCATATTGTTGAATCTGTTATTTTTCTAGTACCAACTACATATAAAATTGCTATATAACAAAGGATGTTTTATATCTAGGTCATTTACCTTTTATCTTCATTATGCAAGTTACTAATTTTATTGTAAATTGCTTCCAATTTGTTTTTCAATACACCGGATTCAATCTTCTTGCGTTGATCTAGAAGCCCCGCCTCATTTTCCTGATATAGTTTTATTTCTTCGCTGGTCAGACCAGCTTTCTTCAACCATTCCTGATGATGAACTTCTTCTTCAGCCTTACGAAACTCTTCCATCGACGACAATCCATATTTAGTAAAGGGTAAAACCTCGGTAGTCTTTTCAAAATCCTTCGGCACTGATTCCGAACTATAACAAACATCATACAAAACTAAAAACGTATACCTAACGCATTATGCCAGTTTCATAACATATTGCTTTTCCTAAGATAACTTACCACATCGTTAAAATCAATTTATGGGGCTTTCCATCCAGTTTCTCAATAAAATTATTATAGTTTCACACAATAAAACAAGCACAAACAAAACAAAATTTTACTTCTACCATCCTATGTATTATATTTTCCCGTAATTAATGACACTAATGACATTACATTACTAATCTGTCAGTGATAAATTGTGATTGACATTGACATCTCAGATTGACATGGACAACGCTGGGACAACGTTGGGACGTTGAATTGTATAATTAATCGACTATATGTATTAAAAAAAAAGAAAAAAGGTATTTTGTTTGCGTAACTACAAATATCGCAATAAATTTTATATGATTTTGGTTTTACGTGTAGCTAATTGAAGATATTAAGTGCGTTTTGCGATTAAAAATATTAAGTTTAAAATATCGACATAATATATTATGAGGCACCAGCTAGACATCGGTCCCAAGCGCGAATGCAACGCCCGAGGTCTTGGGTTCGATTTCCTCGAGCAGTGTAATTAGGATTTTCTAAATTTTCTAAATTCTTTTTAGCAGCTTGTTCTTTGCAGACATCGGTCAAAACGTCCCCGGTTAGTGGTAATAGCTTCGTCCCCTGCTACATGGGGACCTAAACATTCCAGCGAACAGTAATTGCTGTACATAAATACGCAACTGGTTTTTCGCTTCAGGGAATACAGACGTAAGTATTTATTATTTATTTATTTATTTATTTATTAACCAACTTATACTAACAGTTTACACCACACATACAAGTTATCGGTCATAATATAATAATACTGATACAACGCAATAAATTATTATTATTATCATTTTTTTGTATGATACGTGTACCTACGTGGCAAGCTTTAAGGGCGTCAATCTTAATCTACAGTCTACGCCGTCTACGGCTCGGATTAAGAATATAAAATAAATGTAAATAACATAATATATATAAATACTAAATCTGAGGTCTACGGTAATTACGGTATTGAATTTCAATAATACTCTGAGCTGAAAGGTGTCAATGTTTTTCATTTTTATATGGCGCTACACGGCCACACTTTCTGTGCCAGAGTCAAGTTTGAGGAGTAATCAAGTATTTCACTTCGGAGAAATTAAAATTTTGGAAAATAATACAAAATCTACAACTTGCACTTTACATTCTCCCGCAACTCGGGAACACAATTCTGGCGATATCTATTTGACAAAGACAAAGTCAATGTCAAATTGATTGGTTGATAGCATTGAAGTAAGACAAGCACAGAATCTAGATAAAAAAATGAACCTGAAACTGTCTTTGGTCTTGTTCTATCTTATGGCATGAAAAGGATGTAAGAATGATACAAACTATTCACTTTTCGTTTTAATTTTATTGGCATGTCACCAAATCAATTGTCAGTTGGTTCTATTTAAATATAACCAACTGACAATTGAAAAAAATAATACGACTAAATTTGGTTGTATTACCCCAAAGTCTGCCCATTTCAGTGTTGCCAGGTGCATTGTAATTACAGTAAATTTACTGTATTGCAGAATTTAGGTATTGTTTACTGTAGGTTATACAAAAATACAGTAAAAAACTAATGATTACCTAGATATTGTCAAATAGCTGCATATTTTTAATTTTTTAGCAAAATAAAATGATACGACTGAACAAAATAATAAAATGTATCCGACAAATAATAAAATGTATTCGAATTTATTTAGAAATAGAGATGACTTCGAATTCATCGTAATTCAAATATCTTACTACGAAGTTCCCATATAGCAAACACTGGACGAATGGAAAAATAATATTTTACTGCTAGCGCCATTTCTTTATTTCCGACCTTCTGAAGTACTAGTATCTATGTTTTGTTCGATAACCCACCATTATAATAAACTATAAATCTTGCATCCTGTTACATGAGCGAGAATGAGCCACCAAAATGAGTCAAATATAACGAAAGTTAAAAAACTAAAATAATAATTACTATTTCACTTGGAAAATAGGCAATTTAGAATATTCGTCAAACCAACACATATAGTAGGTACACATTGTATAAGCGTAGCGTAACGGTTATTTATTTATTTAAAACTCTTAAACTATCATTACAGGTTATGATTATGACAATCACTACATTTATATTATGTAGTATATTTACACCTCATTGTTGACAATCTCATTAAAATTCCTTGTATTAAGGTTAAAATAATTATTTTTAGTTACTGTAATTTTGTACCATAGGTACTGTTATTTTTTATGCAAAACACTGTAACTTTTCAAATCTGACTTAACAGGCAACAATTGTCCGTTCATTCATTTGAAAATAGTTGACTTGGTCGCATATTCATTGTTTACGTTTTAGTTGTCATCTCGTATGTGTTTTATGATATTGTGGTAATAATACTATTATGGATTTATAAAAAGTATTTGTATTATTCAAAATAGTCACTGTTGAGATCCTGTGGCATAATGTGTTGTGCGGTTGAGAGCTGAAAATCCCATTAAACAAGCAAACAAAATACGCAGGAACTATTGACCTTCCACCGGTAATTTTTCCTTTATTGTTTGCTGAATATAAGTTATGAACCGAATATTAATACGTAACAAATGTTGCTGAATCACTTTCTAGCGAAAATTAGACGTAGAAATACGTTTTATGGAATATTCGGAAAATGCATTGAGGTTATTGTAGTGACGTGAATATTATTGTCGATAATTTAACTTTAAAGATTTCCTAAAGGCAACATGAAAAGAATTACCTTAATAGATAAATCGCATACTTAGCTAGAAAAAACGGGAGTCCAATTATTCATAGTCACATTTGCAAAAACAAACTATATGGAGACAACTTAGGGAAGATAATATTCCTGCATTACCTATTTATAATAGATAGAACAGGTGAAATGGTATGATAAACATCATATCAGCTAAAAAAGTCCACTGCTAAAAAGGCATAGACTTCCACAAAGACCGATTATATACCGCCTTCAACCAACGACTCCCAACGACCTTTACTAGCATTATTAATATAATGTTGTGTGCTTGTAGGCAGAACATAAATGGATACTGTATTTATAAACAAATTATTTATCTAACCTAAGCTAACAAAAAGAAACTCCAAGAAGAATGGCGTGCAACGGAGGAGGCCTACAAACATCATTGGGAGAATAAAGATTGTGAAAGAACATGCTTACAAAATAAATTAACTGGAATTTGAAACTGGTGGCTTTATTTGTAAATTATACATTTCTTTACTTATCTTTTTATACCTATTTGCCTCATTTGTCCTGTGGTCTGAAGTGCGACTGTTACACTAGACGTCCTGGGTTTGATACCTAGGTCGAAGTGTGTAGGTTTTTCTACAGAATTCTCAGTAGTATCTCGGAGTCTGAATTTTGTGCCCGGTAAATGGTAACGGGCTCGCCTCGAAGTGAGACCTAAAACATTTACTGGCTTACTGTGGGTGCACATTAATCTCTGCCTAATCCTTCGGCAATACAGGCGTGATGGTATGTATAAATTTTCTCTTCTCCCAGTTTTTCAATCCTATTTTCATCCTTGTATTTTCGCATCTTGAATCATTGCGTCCCATACCAAAGGCATAAGAAGTAACTTAAAAATAAGGATACATATTTTATATTATCGATGTCTGTCATCGATAAATTTTATCGACGTTGAAATAAATAGCTTAACATCACTGGTCTGAATTACAGTGTGCGCCAACCTACGTAACTTCGAAATGATTTTATTTATATGTCCTTTTCTTTCATAGTAAGTGGGTCCATAAGTCGAAGTGAAATAAATATATTGAGTTCAGTTGCAATTTTATGGCTTTCTCTATGTCATAATTATTTCTCTAAGGTTGATAGTTTGCTGAGATAGTTTGTAATCTGTCATTGGCTAATGCAAAATCGCAAAGCCAGGAGAAAAAAAAATAGTTTGTAATCATAAGTTTTGTAATTTTGTATCTATGGATTTATGACATTTATGTATTGCTGGTTTCATAGATTAATATGTATATTTGGGTATAGATGGGTATGTCAAATGAAAAAATTATGCCTAAGAAAGTGGCACCACCTGGTGCACATAGTTGAAATTCTGAATAGCTAGATATAATTATAGACAGGTACGTATATATATATTGGGTTACGATAGATAGAACTCGACGTCAATCACAAGAGCACAGCCATAGCGGAGGATACTTCAACTCAACACCAATAGCGATGAAACAACTTTCAAAGCAATTACAGGTATAAAATAATACTCAGTAACGCAAAAAGTTATATGAATCAAAAAATTCCTGTGCGCATCAAAACGGCAGACATCTTTTATTGTCATTTTTTAATTTTTTTAAATGTGTTCATGAAAGTTGCCGTCATTAAATAAATTTTATTAACTTGCTATTATAAGCCAAATTAATTACTTTTACTGACGTTTTATTAGCAAAATAATGTAATTGTATGCTTCTGTGATTACATTTTATTTTAAAATGATGTTATAATAAAATGAAAAAATATATTCTTCAAGAAATTAAAATTCTTTTTAGTAATAGCAACATTGTCGAGGATTTTAATTAAATGCTTCAACTATCAGCACTAGATGGCGCGAGACGAAAACAGTTCCAGCAATTATGTTCTAAGAGAATGCACCATGGCTGGTTTGCTGTGCGAGTGTGCGTGTGCATCGTCTTTTTGTCTTCGTATTTCGTTCATTCGTAGTATTTTGTGGTTTTTGTATGTTTTGGAAACTAGTTTTGCAGTTTAATCTTGAAAAATGAATATGTGGGGAAGTGAGCAATACGGAATTCAAAATATGATGCATGGTATGATGCCATCGGGGACGATGGCACCTCAGCTGATCCCGCCTTACACCGTGGTAGGCGACATGAACCAAATACAGATCCCGCAAGCAGCACCTACTGCGAACCCGCCACAGTCCACTGGTCAGTTTATAGGCCCAGTGATTCCAGAGACACAGGGCGAAGAAGTAGCTATTCCCGCTGGCGAGGAGCAAGGCCAAGCTCAGGATAAGGATACACGACATAGTAAAGACAGGAATAACAGGCGAGACCGCGAGAGAGACAGGGAACGAGGTAGTTTCTATTTGTTATATTTTATAATCTACTACTTAGCGACTTGTCCAGCTTCATATGTGTATGTTCATTATTAATGGCCTGTAATCTTCATATATAAACCCTTTTGTTATCAAGCATAGACTAGATTTGGTTTAGGGAGAGGCAATCTTAGCTTATTTCACCTAATTAATCTTCCAGAAAATAGATAAATATAATGTAACATGTAAATTAGTTTTAATATGGTTTGTTGTAAATGAGTACTCCTTTTTTATATGACTATTCCAATAATTTGAAGAATTGGTTGTAACTCAATGGTGCAATTGCCCATTGGTCTGTCATCAGCTCCCTGCCCTTGGCCTAATTTATTTGGGTTTGGTGTCCTTTCTTTATGATGCCATTGTTGGAGAAATAAATATTGATGCAATCTTATTCTTCTTTTAAATCACAAAATTAATCAAGTGTCTTTTTATTTTTTAGAAAGAGGTAGACGCCGCTCAAGGTCTCGTAACCGTGACTATAACAAAGACAGAGGCAGCAGAGGGGACAGAATCCGCAGTGACCATAGGGAGAGAAATTCCAAGTGGGATAACAATGATAAAATTAACCAACAATTGAATCAAATACAAGCCAATAATCAGATGATGATGCAAGGTGAGACATACACAATATTTTCACACCTGTCTCCCATGTATAATCCTGGCAGACCACTTTTGCTTCATATAATTTAATTAAAAATAATACTGTCAAACTAACTGTGTAAGGTGTGACTGCTAACATTTGTAGCTCTGAGAAGTCCTGTATGATCTGGCATAAAGGAAAACCAATTATTATTTAGACATAGACATCCCATAAAGCCTATATTACAAAAGTACTTCCACAGATTTCCAGTATTTTTAGATCCCATGTTATGTTAAACTTATAGAAAAATACAGTATCCTGATTGTATTATCAGACCATTTATATTTCTTACTTTAGGAAAAGATTTAGCAACAGTGTTTTTTTTTACCAGGAGGAACCATGATGCCGTATAGCAACATGATGCCAAACACCCAGAACTCTATGATAAACCAACCAATGGACATGGCTAACATGCAGCATATGATGCCTGGCATGAACATGATGCCCAATATGATGATGGTGAACCAGCAAATGCAGATGCAAAGCCAACACATGTACTTCAGTACCGGAGTTGTCCTCCCTGCTCTCCCTGGTACCACAACTCCTCCAAGAAGGGACCGACCTCCCGGTTGCCGCACAATATTCGTCGGAGGATTACCAGGTGGTATTACTGAGAACATTGTGAGTGAAATCTTTCAGCGGTTTGGTGGAATTTATGAAGTGAAGCTGCATAAACAAGGGGTGTGTCATGTCAGGTTTGAGAATTCTGAAAGTGTAGAACAGTCATTCTTCATATCTGGGTGCCGGCTGAAGTTTCATGATCAAATGGAAAGCGAGGCCACCACTCTTTTCATTGATTATGCATTGGTAAGTGAAACAAAGTTATTTCAATCTGATTTTGAAGTTTTTGTGAATCTATTTAAAATTTTAAGCAATAATTATATTTATTTGATAGAATCGTGAAGACCAGAATGAGTACGATAAAAACAAGCGCAGGCGTACGCCAACGCCGCCCCGCGTGGAACAGTTCAACGCTAACGCGCTTGTTAGTATCGGAGAGAAGATCAAGAGTGATAATGAGTTCGCGGAGGCGGCACCGGTGAGTACTTCTGCGGTTCTGTAATTTTGTTATTATTTATTTTACAGCATAGCATACTAGCTGATTTTTAAGACAAAAGATATCCCTCCTTATAAAAGGTTCAATCTATCTCTGCCAACAAGGCAACAAATTCATGAAAGGTTGTTTATTTTTTATTCCTGATAGGCTTACTCTTGACCGCAAGGTCGCCTGATGTTAAGCGACACTGCGATCTACGATGGAGCGCGCTTACCTAGAAGAAACGGATTCACTCGTGATATAAAGGCATCCAGGATATATCTATCGGGGAAGACTCACTCGGGAAGTGACTTCCACATTTCATCAGTGTGCATGATACAGGTGGACTTTAAGCGTTTCGTTCGAGTTTTTGGAATCGGTTTAGGCATGCAAAAGTAACGAACAAACAGAAGTAAGGAATTTATTAATGTTTTAGGTTTTCTTAAGGAAATACACCGAGATTTCTATAATATAATTTATTATTTCTTACTTATACACTGACACATTGAACGAAAAAAACAGAAGAAAAAGATTCTAGTACAATGCTACCAAACGAATAATTATAACACAAATATGAATTTGGAATTGACAACATACAGCCAACTTAAAATTTTATTCTCAACACTCCCTCTAAATTTTAATTATCTCTATGTATGCTGGTAATTCCAAAATTATTACAGAACAAAACAAACATATAGAAACTTAAGAACGTCTTCCACTTACTTAAAACTCAATATCTGTTCTCTAAGACCTATGAACTTTTGCGTGGGTAATGGTTTCGTTGGAATGTCTGCTAACTGTTTATTACTTTCAACATATTGTATATTCATTAAACCATTTTCCACTTTCTCTCTGATAAAATTTAACATCTATATGTTTCTTACGTTTATGATAAACAGGATTTGCTTCAAACATATTAAACCTTTCTACAATTTGATCAATATATCTCTTTTGATGAATACAAATATTATTATTTACTTTACATATCTTCATTCCAACAAAATAAGATAAATCTAATTGTTTAATTATAAAGGTTTTGTTAAGACAATCCATAATTCTTACCAAGAGTGGTTCACTTGATGAAAACAACAGAGCATCATCAACAAATAATATTAAATAAATTTTAACATTTTCAATACATCCTACAAAAACACAATGGTCAGCCTCAGATTGAACAAAACTATATGACTTCAAAAAATTTGAAAACTTATTCCAGCATCGAGAAGCCTGCTTTAATCCATATAAGGATTTATTCAATTTGAGAACTTTATTATTATCCATACATAGACCATCAGGAATTTCTAAATAAATATCTTCATCTAGATCTCCATATAAAAATGCAGTCTTTACATCAAACTGTTTTATTACATAATTATGTTTAGTTGCTATACTCAACATAATTCGTATTGAATCATATCGAGTTGTCGGTGAAAAAATTTCCTGATAATCTATACCTTTTACCTGTGTAAATCCTCTTGCACACAAGCGTGCTTTATAACGAATTACTTTACCATTCACATCTCTTTTTATTGCAAAAACCCACTTTGATGTGATTGTCCTCTGATTATCTCGATTAATCACTTTCCAAGTCTGGTTCTCTTCATGCGCATCTAATTCTTCTTTTATAGCCATAGTCCATTCATTTTTAAGAGGACTAGTGATTGCCTCTTCATATGTGGAAGGTACTGATAATTCCACTAAGTTCACTTCATAGTTTATATTTCTTCTGGGTCTCAAGTTGATAGGATCACGCTGTTCTGTATCTGAAATTTCTTGAGATGGTTCAAATGTTCGATCATCATCGTTGCAGCTTAACAAACTGTTATCACTTAATGAACTATCTGCAGTTTCATTAGTACCTGTTTGACTAAGATCTTGTTGATGAGTCAATTGTATAGGATCTTTTTCTTCAATAAAGATGTTTGCTATATTTTTCCTTATTTCTGGAACTTTAGACTCATCAAATGTGACATTCCTTGATATCTTTATTAACTTAGTCCTTGGGTCATACATTTTATAATTCAAATTGTCATAACCAACCAAAATCATTTGTTGACTTTTCTTATCTAATTTCACTCGCAGCTGATCAGGTATATGAACATAACCGATACTACCAAAAACTCTGATATGAGTCAAGTTTGGTTTGACTCCTGTCCATAACTCATGTGGTGTTTTACTAGGGGTCTGACTTGAGGATGTCCTGTTAAGTATGTATACTGCACAATTTACTGCCTCTGCCCAGAGATACAGAGGTGTATCCTTTGCATATAACATTGACCTGGCACTTTCTACTATAGTGCGCAGCTCCCTCTCAGCCCTACCATTCTGCTCCGGAGTATATGGAGCAGTACATTCATGTTCTATTCCGTTTCGGTCTAAATAATCCTTGAAATATTTGTTAACATACTCTCTACCGTTATCAGTATGTAAAATCTTAATATTTTGCAAGTACTTATTGTTTATCATTGCATTGTACCTTTTGAAATGTTCAAAAACATCTGACTTATTCTTCATAAAATAAACGTAACGGTAATTAGTAGCTGCATCTTTAAATAAAACAAAGTATTTCATACCTCTCACTGAAGCTACATTTATGGGTCCACAGACATCACTATATATCAGCTCACCTGGCTGCAGATTTTTTCGAATTGACTTCTTAAATGGCAAACGAGTTTGTTTACCATAACAACATGCCTCACATACAAAATCTGTTTCATTAGATACGTCAATTTTTAGTCCTTCAACAATACCATCAGTACACATTTTTTTAATTTCTTTCAAATTCACATGTCCCAATCTTTCATGCCATATCTTTAAGTTACTTTGCACTAGATTGCATGTATTAAGCACTGTCTTAATATTGAGTTCATATAAGTTATTTACCTTTAACTCTCCATACATAACCACTAAATTTCTATCATATATAAAGGCACTTGAGCCCTTTTTTATCAGTGTGTACCCTTTTCGTGTGACAGCACCTTCTGAGAATAAATTCCTTCTTAATTGAGGTACATACAGGACATCTTCTAATCTACTGGCTTCCCAATTACCATTAACAAGTCGTTCTATCATCACACATCCACGTCCTTTAACTTCAACTGATTGCTTATTACCCAAACTCAATGTTGAACAATACTCTTCAAATTCTGAGAAATATTCTCTTCTAAATGTCATATGAGCCGATGCACCACTGTCCATTATCCACTTATCTTGTTCAGACATATCATTATTTTTACTTTCCACATTAAATGCTAACATTGTACCTTCATTATGAGGTTTTCTATAGAACTTCTTGGGTGCACGGCATTCCTTTGCAAAATGGCCTCTTTTGCCACAGTTATAACATTCAAACCGATGCTGTCGATTAAAACTTTGGCTTGACTGACCTTTTTCTATTTCTATTTGAGGTCTTTGGTTCTGCTTCCTTGTCTTGGAGACCACATAGGCTGTCTCACTTTCCTCATCACAAGTTATACTTGCCTCCTCATCAATCAAACGTGCAGTTAAGTTCAAAAGAGTTTGTTGCTTGGGATCCATTGATAACCAAGCTTGACGGAAAAATCTATACTTTGAAGGTAATGTGCCTAATATTTTTGTTATAACAGCTGTATCACTGATAGTCTCACCACATTCTCTGAGCTGTTTTGCTAGACTTTCTACATTCGATATATGCTGAGCTATAGTATCATTAGGTGACATTTTATATTGATAAAATCTTTCATGAATGATCAATTTGTTCATTTCGCTCTTCTGTTCATAAATAGACTCAAGCTTTTGCATAATTTCTTGTGCTGATTCACAATTCTCAATGAGATTAATCTGTTTTAGATCCATCGATGATGTGAGAATGAACATGGCCATTCCGTCATTCTTTATCCATTGCTCATAATCAATATCAGGTTTTGGAGTCTTAATATCAATACCTTTTGCCTGCAGTGCACATTTCATTTGAAATTTCCATTGCCGAAAATTTTTCCCGTCAAACTTTTCCACGTTCATATTACGAACATCCATTTTTAGGTTAAACTGACGTTGCCCCCGGAAAATAAAATTTGCTTCTTTTCAGTGTAATTGCTCTTCGGTATTTCTTTTCCAGAGTATCCTGGGCCCATAACCTATTAATGTTTTAGGTTTTCTTAAGGAAATACACCGAGATTTCTATAATATAATTTATTATTTCTTACTTATACACTGACACATTGAACGAAAAAAACAGAAGAAAAAGATTCTAGTACAATGCTACCAAACGAATAATTATAACACAAATATGAATTTGGAATTGACAACATACAGCCAACTTAAAATTTTATTCTCAACAGAATTCCAAAGATTTTATTGATTATTTTATAGAGCTTAGCAGCGTGGCTGGAACGCGGCGAATGTAACAAAAAGAATGCCAATACCTTCTACTCCCTGATCCAAGCCACCAACAACCAGCTGCGCCGGCTCTTCAATGAGAAGATGCAGATAGATGATGAGTACCAAACCATGAGGAATACTATCAAGGACAAGTTCGGACATATCATACTGCAATGTAAGTAGACTCTAGTATTTTTTATTATTATCGGAGTATGGGACTACTTGTCCCGGAGACAACGTTGGAATTACCTGAGCTACATAGAATTTCGTATCAAGATCTCTTCGGCCGGGACATTAAACTTCCTCATAGATAGCTATGCAACCTTAAAGCCGTCGTAAGCAGAGTTGCAGACGTTAGAGATCTGAAGACATCAGGGAGTTCCTGATCTTTCTATGCCTCAAATGATATAAATCTGTCACACCTGGTGGACAAGAGTAAGTACCGGATAATGAAGTAGGAGAAGCGTCGTGTACGTGCCTAGCTTCAGTTTGCTGCCCTCGTGTCTTCTAGCTGATTAACTTCACATAACTGAAGCCAATATTGATGTGCGATTCTATATTGGATATCCATGTAAGTATGCTTCAAACCAGGAGAGATAAAACGGCCACATTGAAAAATTTCTCTGGAATCAATTGATATTTAGAAAGTGTGTAACTCTTCGAAAATTTTCTAGTGTGAAGTGAATCATATGGCACATAGAATGCGGCCTTTTTAGCTTCGTAGTATATCTCCAACATACTAGTTTGAGAAGATTTCCGAAGTGGTATGGACCGATTCGATCCGATCGATCCGAGCTGACCATTCTACCGGCCTGCCCGGAGTCGAGTTTCGAGTTTTCGCCCTAATTAGCTGCCAGCCTGACGAAGATTCCTAGCCAGAGTGCATACATTATAAATTAGTTCTCTAGGATGCCGCAGTGAATGAGACCCTGATACTTGCATACAATGACTTCTCAGTATTCTGTTCAGCATTGAAGACGAAACCATTATTGGTAAGGGACAACGATGCGTGTATACAGGTTCAATAATGGCTAGTAACATTAAGTTATAAGTAGGTAAGTATCATTCAACGGACAAATCAATGTGGGCCCTTTGCCCTTACTATCATCAATCATGTGTAAATAATAGAAAATTATTCTGTTTTTTATTTCTTAAACTATTATTAGTTTCATAGAGTATTTAGTCTTTCTTAACAAGGGAAGGCAAGTTGCCAATAAAAATAAAAAATATATCGATGCACAAAAAAGGAGGCTGTGAAAGATATACTTGAGATGTTTGAATTACTACAATTTACAACACCTTAAAATGAGAGATGCAACATCTTTATAATTATTCTTTTTCATAATTACTAATTTTGCAGATATCATTTTCGTGGACGTTTTACATTTTGTTGACTGCTGATTTTCATTACATAAATTATTTTTCAATAAAATAAACAGTAGCATAACGGTTGTATGACCAGAAATTCGGAATTTCGGGGATTGCTACGCGTCATTTACCTTTTCTCAAAACTGGAAGTTTTTCGAAACGTAAAATGTCCATGATACCTTTTAATATAAAATATTTGTCAACGGCAGTCGAGCAGGTAGCGAAAATTCTGAAGGCAGCCAAGCTCCAGCGGGTTTCTGATCATTTCTCGAAGCAGCAACGCCGAAACATCGAGATGTGGCTCAAAATGACTGAGGTACGTATAATGCAGAAGTGGTTTAATACATTCACGAAAATGAATCTTATAAGAAATACGATGCTTACAATGAAACTGAAAAGCAAATTGCCAGTGATAGTTCAGACGGTGTGTTCAGTAAGCAATAACGAATTGGAGGATTGCGACCAAAGAGAGAAATTGTTGATAAAATTTTAATGAGATATTTCGTCTAGATATATAAAAGACCTATTACAACAAGCAATAAGTAAACCACTGCAGGTTGTATAGCTATTTTAACGCTTTTTGAATGAGAATAACCAAGAAAAAGGTAAATAAGAAGACTTGAGGGTTTTGTTTGATCCTGATCGTCGAAATATTTCAAAAGAGGAACTGGTAATACCCTCTGAGTATATCCAAGTTTGTTTGGTTTATTTTATTGGCGTTAACTGCTGTTCAAGCGACGACATGAAGTTATTGGATAAGTATAGGTGGCTGTATCCTTGGGAGATGGTTGCGTCGGAGGTATGGGCGCTCTACGTTGCTCCGCATAGTACCTGCAATTTTTCCTTGGTAAAGTATGTATTTTCAATTTGTCAAAGGATTGCTTTATTGATATAATGACTTCAGGGTATTGAAACCAATTCATCGGTATCCAGCCAACGTCTACATCTACGAGTTCTGTATGAAGAGATTGCGGGTCGTCTCCAGCAATCGCAGTGACTTCTCCACCAGACTTCGGGCCCTGATAGCTACGCGCTTTGGTTTCATAAAATGAAGTCATTACTTTATTTAAATTATATTTCGTCTTGAATGTAGCAACATTGAGAATTTTAAGTGGCAGTCAGTGATCCTTTGGCAGATTCTAAATATTTTTTTATTTGTTTTAATTTTTTTGGCGAAGCCTATGAAGATACCATAATTCAAACGATGGTTACGGCTATAAAATCATATTTTATAGGTAAATAATTACATTGAACGTCTTGCGTGTTTTACCAACATCTCGCCTATCAAATCCATTTTCGTATCTATAACTGTTTTACTGCATTTTACAGGAATTGGACAACATTCGTGATGAATTCAATGCTATATTTGATGAGGAAGAAATCGAAAAGGGTGGCAAGAACATGGTTCCTATGGAAAAATATGAACAGCTCAGGGTAAGTCTCTGCAATTCTGCTATTTCTAGTTTTTTTTATTAGAAGTAGTGGGCACTAATGATTTAATCTTTTTTTAGATTGAAAATGAAAATCTGACATATGAACTGGAAGGTTACAAGAATGAAGCTCATTTGGCCAAAGACGATGCTGAAAGAAGATTCGAGAAGTTCAAGGCGCACTTTATTGCCCAGCAGGCTTTGCAAAACAAACAGGTATTTATTTTTCGCACGTGTTTTTTTTCGAAACTGATTTTACAGTACAGAATATTCTAGAAATCACTTTAGTTGCCATGACAAGACATGAGTCTATCTGCCACAGGTAAATATCTCCGAAAATATATAAATAAGTTTTATACATATCTTCCCTTTGATTATTAATCAAACTTTGCTTATTATTTTACTTCCAGCAAGTCTACCCACCACTGCCGCCGCCACCGATGCCAAACCTTCCCTTGGAGACTCCAATGAGTGTGAAACCACAACCACCTCCCCCCCTACCAGAGGATGTCACATCCTCGGAAACAGTAAATGCTTCTGAGGCTAAGCTTATTAGTTTAATATCAGCATTCCTGATGGTTCACCCTCTAGGAGCTACTTTAGACTACCTAGTGTCCTATGTTAAGTCTCTAGAGCCTAATATTACACAGTCAGCAGTCCATGAAGTTCTGAAGAAGTATAGTGATGTGTTCCGCCGCAAGACAACTGGCGTAGGCGCATGTATTGAGCATAAGTGGTGTTTCGTTGTCTTTGACGTCATGAAAATAGAGTAAGATCATATGTATAGTTTGTAAGATTGTATGAAATAAATTACATATTTTAACAGAACCTTTCTCTTTTACGAAAGATTGACCAAGTTGAAAGTTACAAATATCCGCAGGGCTAGCACACATCTTGCCTATATTCTCCGAAGGGTTAGGCAGAGGTACTAATGAAGTTCGATCCTATTGCCATTTAACAGGGCACAAATCCATCAGAAACTAACAGAACAGAACTCCGAAATTTCATCAGAAAAAACCCAATAACACTGCTCGCTCTAGGAATCGAACCCAGGACCAGGAATCGAGGACCTCTAGCGTAGCAGTCGTGCTTAAGATCACTAAAAACGGCACTAGGCGATCTAGTTTCTTTTTTTATGGGATAGGGGGGCAAACGAGCAGATGGATCGCCTGATGGTACGCGATTACTGCCGCCCATGGACTAACGCAAACGCATCACCAGAGGACTCAAAATCCGTTACCGGCCTTTTAAAAGGCTTTGGGCCTCCGGTATCCTGAATCCCTCGACGAAACACAACGTAAGTATTGTTTCGCGCCGGTTTTCTGTGAGGCCGTGGTGTCACTCTCCGGTCGGGCCGGCCAATTCTCAGTTGTGAATATTGTATAGCTAATGGCGCAATTACTACAGCTATGAATCTAGAAGGAATGTAATATAGATATACAAATTGCGAAAAACCAATTGTAATTTGAATTTGGCGGGCTCAGAGAACACGAGCAACAAAGACAATCTGTCACAGCCAATGTCAATGTCAAATCATAATGTCAGAACTGCAAGAATTTTGATTTGTCTTTTGCATTTGCGAGGCATTTGCTGAGTTTCGCTTCATGTTGCAGTGTTGAATTGTGTGTGAAGTGGTTGTGCTTGTCAATGTTTCTAATAAGTTATATTTCGCCAAAATGAATAAATGGTGGAACTGGGTTCTCGGATTTGCATTAGTATGTCTATTATTTATCGCAATACCCCTTTCACTCTCGCGGAGTAGATCTAAAGAAGAATTGAAGCCTATGTTTGACGAATATGTAGCAAAATTTAATAAAACTTATAAAAGCCCCGAAGAATATGCGGCGAGATTTCAACACTTTGTCGTAAGTTGCATTTAATATTTACTTGTAAAATATCTAAAGTATGGCCAATTGGTCATGTTTATTCACAGCATGAAGTTTATACATAACAAATAACTGTGATTCCCTCTATAAGTTCTTTTAATTATCTTATTTGGTTAATTTATGCGTATCGAATTTTGGTTAAACTGTATCCTGTTTACAACTTCTAAATCTAATGTCATGCTGTAAAGTATTAAAAAAAAGCAAAAAACAATGTAGGATGTGGTGTGTTAAAACATAACTAGAATTAGTAATCAGTAGTACAATATTATAGACAGACATTGAAATCATGTTGCAATAAATTATATAGTTAATTATTTCTAAGATCATGCAAAGAAAAGTGAGACTTAAAACAAATGTCTTCAAGACATGTATTTAAAATGAACATAATTATCATTCATTCAGACAAGAAAAAAATTATATAAAGTTACCTACATAAAAGCTGTAGGCATGCAGTGATAACAATTACAATACTCACTTCGATTAGTATTAATGAGAAGAGACATTGTATATAATTACTTTTGTATTTGTTGTATCCCCCACATCATGGCTTGTCCTGTAGTGGGAGGATCCTTTAAAAAAAATATCACTTTATCGAAAGGTGGGTAGTTAGTTACTTCAAAATTATGCTTACTTGCTGAACTGCTGAACACACCAACTTTATTCACTAGAAAACTAAGAATATATCTAATCCAAAAATGTTACTATTCAGTTACAGAATACCTAGAAAATAAACTAATATAAAAATAATAACATATTACATAAACATAAAAATAGTACAATACATATAACAAAACTAGTAACTAAGTAATACTTATAAAAATTTACCCAAAAATAAAAATACCCAGTAACACAAAAATAAAATGTTATAAATATAATGTAATCATTAAATAATATTATTATAAAAATGACATGGTAATAAAATAATAACTTATAAACGATAATAGTTATAATATAATAGGAATAATTGTAATTAATTAATAATTAATAATATTTAATAATTTTAAATGCTAGTAAAACAAAATAGTAATTAAGAAATACTTATAAAAATGTACCCAAAAATAAAAATATGCAGTAACACAAAAATATAATGTAATCATGGAAATAGTATTATTATAAAAATGACATGGTAATACAATAATATTTATAAACGATAATAGTTACAAGATAATAAGTATAATATCATAGGTATAATTGTAATTAATAATATGTAATAATTTTCAATGCTAAGTATCTATAATTACACTTTTAAATAGTTGACATTAATAGTTTATTGTACTTAATTATAGCGACATTGCTTTTATTTTAATATTCATAGTTAGCCCTCGATGTTGCAATGCTTGGAAAAGGCACTAAGTTTTAAGTACTTACCATAACATAATACTGTGTACATGAGGGTAGTATTATACTACCCTCATGTACACTTAGTTTGCCATAAATGATTTGATTTGATTTGAATGTTGGTAAACGTTGGTACCTTTTTCAAGTTAAAGCATAGATTAAATACAAGCAGTTTTTTGTTTTAATTTTTGCTTAAGTAACTGATTTTTTATTGATTGATATACCAAATGACTATTTGGTATATCAATCAGATGTTATTCTACAAGCATTTACACTGTGTATATTTTCTACAGACTATGTCATCATTATAAAACATTTAGACATACATGTATACTTATAGAATAGAATAGAATAGAATAATTTATTTCGGATAATTAAAAATCCATATCTTGTTAATATGTTATATACAATACATGAGCTTATGTCATAAAATTAATTTTCATAATAAAAGCTACACAAGATACAGGAATCATACCTGGGGCCGAAGTCTGCTAGTTTAATTGTGTCAGCATGGTCATCCACTGGTTCTGACATGACATACAAACTGACAGACTTTGAAGGCAAAACAAATCAAAAATCAAAAAATTCTGAAGTCACTGAGTGACGGTTTTCACACAATAAATACCTTAGGGCCCTGTTGTTTTATTTTTGGCTTTTTGCTTAATTAATCATGTTCCATAGACCCCAAGAGCATGATAACAATAGATTTTCTATTGTCCCAGTTATGATAATAACTACTCACAAGCCCAAAATTTCATGATTCATTTCTTTTCAAGGCATCCGTACGAGAAATAGAGACATTGAATGCAGGGTCAGGTGGGCCAGAACAGGCAAAAGCTAAATATGGTCTGACAAGGTTATCAGACATGTCTAAGACTGAGTTTATGGAGATACATCTCTCAGATGAAAAGTTCGAAAAGCATCCTAGTGCCTACGGCAGAAGCAGGAGAAGGTCAGGAAGACATGACAAAGAACAACATCATGATAATAAGGACTTACAGAATGATGTTTATACAACAGAAGATGTTATCAGGAAAAAACGTGCAGTGCTGCCATTGCAAGTTGATTGGTAAGTTTTTTTTTTATATTATCATTAATTCAGTGGTTCCCAAAGTTGTCAGTCTGTGCCAAAGTTCAAGACTCACCTATTGTTCTCATGAAGGAAAAGTGTTATTCCATATGCAAAAAAACTGCTAGGCAAATATTTTTTTTATGGCACATCTAAAATTTGTTTTTGGCTGAGTTGGTGGAAAAAGACCCATAATTTGGGAAATGCTGTATTTTTTTATAAAAAAAAAGCTTACTAGCAATGTGGGTCACACATTACTAGTATTCTTGTTAACCCCTCGTGCTAAGCTAAATGCTTGTGTTACGAGTGGGTTCACGTCGGTAGTGCAATGGGTGGGGTTCGAACCGGCAACCACATGATCGCAAGTCCGACGCCCTAGCCATTAGGCTACCGCAGCTTCCTCTAATTGCATCAGGGCCCAGGGCCCACAATAATATTATTAGATTTGGCATTGTGTCTCTAATTTGTTACTTGACTGATGAAACATTATACCTGCATTCAGTGTATTACCTTATTAGGGAGATTATAATATTAGTCTTCACTAATTAATGAAACTTTGTTCTTTCTATATCTGGTAAGTTTATAAGCCCATAAATGAAAATGAATAGATAATAGATTTTTTTAAATATGAACAACATCATTGCTTTTTACTTTATTATCTTACTTTATAATTAACTAGCTTCTGCCCGCGACTTCGTCCGCGTAGCGTGATGATATATAGCCTATAGCCTTCCTCAATAAATGGGCTATCTAACACTGAAAGAATTTTTCAAATCAGACCAGTAGTTCCTGAGATTAGCGTATTCAAGTAAACAAACAAACTCTTCAGCTTTATATATTAGTATAGATGTATGACATCTCTAAATTAAATTTATTTGCTGAACCAGTTCCATTATCATGAATCTTCATATCTTAATCTCTTAATATGTGTCGATTTTATGACAATTATTAATTTGTGACAGGATAAATGCATTTTGATTTGCAGTAATCACCAGGTAGGATGAAGGAACAAAAGTAATTACAATAATGTTAAGTATAGATAATTATGATGATAGAAAATGTACCTAATTTTTAACACACCATGATGCCTGTGTTCCCGAAATGTTCAGCAGAGGCATACAATGTATATCCACAGTTCGCCGGTATGTTTAGGTACCATGTAATAGGGGGCGAGCCTATTGGTTAAACGGACATGATCCCATTTTCATTTAAAAAACCTAAAAACCTTGATCTGGGAATCAAACTCAGGGCCTTTAGCCTAGCAATCACGCCACGGACCATTAGGCTAATGACTCATTAGCCTAATGGTCCGTGGCGTGATTAGCCGAGCCTAGTGAACCTGCTTCATTAGTAATGAGGCAGGTTCACTAGGCTAATGAAGCACTAGTCAAATTTTTTACCCTCTACATAAAAGGAGTGTTATATGTTTTAACGTTAGCGCGGTTACCCGCATGTCTGATTCCTGCCTGAGCCTGTTCCCAACTAAGTATGCTAGGGTCAATTTCCAATCTAAGAAAATACGCCTGAATACTAGAAGGTAGGTACCTACCTACTTTTCTTATACGAAGTGACTGCCATAAGGACTCCTTAACGCAACCTACTAGAATTTTAGTTCCCAAGGTTGTCCAGGTGGACCCCCGGGGGTCCACGGGAGACTCGACGAGGGTCTACGTTTGCGTGACAAAAAATTGGGTTGACAAAAAAATCTTCAAGTTTTGGGAAAATGATAGAAATGTAGCTGAGGCCCGCCGGAACCAACCAAATTTTAAAAATGGTCTATGAGAAAAAATGTGTGGGTACCTCTGTACTAGACAATACCGATATCCTTGGGATAAACTGACGTTAGTCTTCTGGGCTGCATAACTTTAGCGATTGTCATTACAAGGCGTGATAATGTAGATTTTAATTAGGTACTTATTCAATTTTATTTCAATCTCATTAATTTGATAAATGTTAAAATATTTAAAAACTAATCAGTAGGTAGGAATAGGTTTGTAAACAGGTCCAATGAACAAAAAACTAAAACCCAACTAAGTAAAAAATTAAAAAAAACCCCCGACACAAAAATAAACCTGAATCCCTATAAAAAGAAAAAAATAATCTTGAAATTATAACCCTTCGTAAGTACGTATGAAGTTTTTTGATTAAATTTTGTCGCGTCGGGGGACCGCTCTCTAATTATGTGAATCCTTTCCTTTCCTTTTGCTTCCCGAACGTGAATCGCGCGAATTCAGAATTGATGTGAATGGCGCGTACATCGCCGCGACGCGCGGGAGGGCGTAAAGTGGGCGGAGCGTAACATATTCAAGTTTGGCGACCCGAGCGGGCAGACACGCGAGAGCTAGAGAGCGGTCCCCCGACGCGACAAAATTTAATGAAAAAACTTCATACGTACTTACGAAGGGTTATAATTTCAATATTATTTTTTTCTTTTTATAGGGATTCAGGTTTATTTTTGTGTCGGGGGTTTTTTTAAATTTTTAATTTAATTTGTTATTTCACACTTTTTGTAGGGACTCCTTAGTTATTTTGTTTAATTTCTTTTATTTTCTTGCGTTTTAATTAGGTATTTTCTTCGTTTAGTTATTCAACTTTTGTACAATTATTTCATAGCTATTAGATATCTTATATCATAGTGTATAGTATTCTACTAGTCAAGCCCTTTCATTTGATACCTTTATTGAGGGAGTAGTGAAAAAATGTAATAAATTCACCATTTCGTGGAGGCCGCCACGTTGTATTTGAAATTTTTCATAGTGTATAGTATTCTACTAGTCAGGCCTTTTCATTTGATACCAATATTGTGGGAGTTGTGAAAAAATATGTAAACCGCCATCTTGTGGCGGCGGCCATCTTGGGCCGATTTTCATCAAACATAGCTAAGAACACTCCCCACTTATTCACCTATCAAACAAAAAAAACAAAATCAAAATCGGTTCATCCATTCGGGAGCTACGATGCCACAGACAGACACACACACACAGACACGTCAAACTTATAACCCCCGTCGTTTTTGCGTCGGGGGTTAAAAACAAATCAACCGAAAAGCATAAAACATTAAATATATCTATCACTTAATACACAGTTTAGTTTATTCATCAATCCAACACAGGAATATTGGTGTATGTATAGTAGGTACCTATAGACTTAATTGCCGCTATGAGCTCTGGGTGGGAACTTAATTATTTATTTGCGGCGGCGCCATGCGACCGAACGTGCTAAGTATTTCTCAAATATGTATAGCTTAAGTATATTTATCTTAGTGTAAAGACGAATCAATCGACATCACATTTGTCATAATCAGATCAGTAATTTTTGAGCTAAGCTCTCACATCCATTTTCCATCTTCTAACGGAACAGGGGAACGGGATAAAAAGTATCCTATGTCCGTCTCCTGGTTCTAAGCTACCTCTCCATCAATTTTCAGCCAAATCGGTTCAGCCGTTCTTAAATTATAAATAGTGTAACTAACACAACTTTCTTTTATATCTATACTAATATATAAAGCTGAAGAGTTTGTTTGTTTGTTTGTTTGTTTGTTTGTTTGCTTGAACGCGCTAATCTCAGGAACTACTGGTTCGATTTGAAAAATTCTTTCAGTGTTAGATAGCTCATTTATCGAGGAAGGCTATTGGCTATATATCATCACGCTAAGACCAATAGGAGCGGAGCACCAATGAAGAATGTTTCAAAATCGGGGTTTTTCCTTTTGAGAGCTTCCGATGCATGCGCTACGTAAACGATTAAAGTTTCGCAAAAATCATATATGACAGAATTGTTCCTCTTTAAAAGTTCTAAAAAAAAGGCCGCGACAGCATATGTCTATCTTTTAAGGTTGGCTCACTATAACCGTTTTTATGCTAACTCTGTTCTAAAATTCGTATTTTTTTCCTTTTGAGAGCTTCCGATGCGTGCGCTGCGTAAACGGTTAAAGTTTCCCAAAAATCATATATGACAGAATTGTTCCTCTTTAAAAGGTCTAAAAAAAAGTCCGCGACAGCATATGTCTATCTTTTAAGGTTGGCTCACTATAACCGTTTTTATGCTAACTTTGTTCTAAAATTCGTATTTTTTTTCTTTTGAGAGCTTCCGATGCGTGCGCTGCGTAAACGGTTAAAGTTTCGCAAAAATCATATATGACAGAATTGTTCCTCTTTAAAAGTTCTAAAAAAAAGTCCGCGACAGCATATGTCTATCTTTTAAGGTTGGCTCACTATAACCTTTTTTATGCTAACGGTTCTAAAATTCCAAATGCATTATTTGCGTAGGTGTTTTTATAAACATGATATTAATCCTTATCCAAATAAATAAGTTATTCATCAGCCTTTAGAGCTTTTGTTTTGTATCCGTGCGGACCGAGCTTGGGTCCGCTCGGACCCAACAAACGCTCTAAAAGACATATTATTATCCTCATTTAGCGTTCTTTTATTATTCCTGTTCCCGTGACATATTTTACAAAAGTTCCGCTCGGATACTCAATACTCAATTATCAACTAACAATATTGGCTATATCTTGAAGTGAGCTTCAATCAAAACATACTACAAGCCGCTGAAGGGGATCATCATCTTCTTACCACCTGTCAAGTGCCACCTGCCAAGTTTGCTTGAACGCGATAATCTCAGGAACTATTGGTCCGATTAGAAAAAATCTTTCGGAGTTAGATAGTCCATTTATTGAGGAAGGCTATAGGCTATCATCCCGCTAAGACTAAGTAACTATTCCACGCGGACGAAGTCGCGGGCGGAAGCTAGTATATAGATATAGATACTAGCTTCTGCCCGCGGCTTCGCCCCCGTGGAATTCGGTCTGTCATCACATCCCACGGGAACGGGATAAAAAGTATCCTATGTCCGTCTCCTGGTTCTAAGCTACCTCTCCACCAATTTTCAGCCAAATCGGTTCAGCCGTTCTTTAGTTATAAATAGTGTAACGTATAAAAATGAATCCCTATTTCCCTTGGTCACGCGTGAACGGCTGGACCAATTTCGCTAATTCTTTTTTTAGGGTTCCGTACCTCGAAAGGAAAAAACGGAACCCTTATAGGATCACTTTGTTGTCCGTCCGTCTGTCTGTCTGTCAAGACCCTTTTTCTCTGGAAAGCGTGGAGGTATCAAGCTGGAATTTATATCAAATACTCAGGTCTACTGTCCCTTGGAGCTGTGAAAAAATTAAAATCTTCTAAGCCAACTCAATCAAAAGATACAACCGTTTATGCCGCAAGGCAATCAAAATGTACAAGGTACGTACTTCCCGTGAACTCAGAATATTGAAATTTGGTACGAAGCAACATCTTATAGCACAGATAAAGGAAAAACATGCGAACACCGTAAATTTTTAGTTACATCATATAATAAAAATATTTTTAAGTACGGAACCCTCGGTGCGCGAGTCCGACTCGCACTTGGCCGGTTTTGTATAAATGGAAGGTACCTACTATAGACGATGGTTTAGAATTAAATTAAGTATACTTTTATTACATCAAGTCAAGCAGGGTCGCAATGAATGTTAGTAGAACTAGTTTATAACCGGTCTTTAAACTCGTATCTGTTTCATATAGCTATGTGTCATAAAACAGGTACTTTATAGCCATCACAGTTTTTTGGGCATCAACTACCTATGAAGGGCGATAACTGATATTTAAAATTGTCCTTTGTATAATATCGTGTCTCCAAGGGCGTCGCCAAGGGGGGGCAGGGAGGGGCAGCTGCCCCCCCCCTAGAGATTCTAAAAAAGTTGCCAAATATAATACAACCAAAGTCCTAAGTCTTTGAGTTGATTTGCTTGAAGTTTTGTACACTTATTCAAACTCCTTTTTATTTTATTTTTCTAATAAATGTTATTAAAAATCATTTACAAGTTTTTTATTGCATAGTCAAGAGCTCGTGCTCGTGTAGCTTTACACATTGGACTCTGTACTGTCACAGAATATATATGTATATAGTACTCAGATACTGTTGTTATTACAATCACTGTAGATGTAAGGCTCGTAGTAAAAGTGAAAAGTTTCATGTGCTGTCGACTTTACCTACAATTCATACCTACTTTCCTCATTCATAGAGAATGAGAAAAGTATGAATTGTAGTAGGTAAAGTCAACTTGCCCCCCCCTGCGCCATCGGCTGGCGACGCCCTTGCGTGTCTCCTATGTTCTAATTAATGAAATAATGTATATTGATAAAATTATCATAGAATAGGAAGGTACTGGTACCTACCTACATCACGTTGTCAATGTTTTAGTGTGTGTTGTATATCACTAACTTCTACTTGCGACTATGTCTGCATGGACTTCAGAAATTGAAAGAAAGAAATATTTATTCAGCTACACAATTGAATCATCCAAATCCATTTGGGTCCAAACTGGATAAATATTATTCTGTGCCTGTGCTAGACCAGGTTATAAACTATCTGTGGACTGTGTGCCAAATTTCAAACTTCTGAAATCCTTTCAGCCGTTTGCGTTATTGAGAAACAAACATTCGCCAATTTTCACATATTTTATGATAGGTCCTAAGTTTATTTCCTAAAATGAACGAAAAATGTGAGACGTGAAATACAAAATTGTAAAGAAACCAAGTCTCGCAACTCAGTTCTTCTATCATAAAAAGTTGTGAGATACATGTAATACTAAGTCGGTCAATTTAATCAGCCCCTACTTAAGGGTCCTATTGTCTTATGTTATTACGTAATTAGCTAACCTAACGAAATCTTATAGTGACCATATATCAATATGAAAAATCTTTTATGTTTTAAATAAATAGATTGACTTGGCCATCGCATGAAAACACAATGTATCTTTTTTTGTTAATAACACAATGTATCTCACAAGTAATACATATTAAATTAGATTGACAACAATCTAATTTTTTTTTAAAAAAAGCTTACTTGCAATATATTAAATTAGATTGTATAGTGCGATTGCCAAGTTGAATTCAGGAAGTTATAGGGGCTCGAAATGCCGAAATGGCCTGAACTGCTTCGAGAAAAGGATGGTACGGCCGCCCCGTGCCGCTTGTTATTGCTCGACTTTGAAGATTCTCTGAATTGCGTATTATGAATAACATTAAGTTTTAATGTTTTATTTTGCCAAATTGAGCTTTACCTAAGTCTCTAGAACGCTGGACAAGTACCTAATATATATGTATATGTGTTTGCTGATTATAGATCATAGTATAAATAGTATTAGGTATACCAGACTTTTATTGAGATGAGACTGCATCGCAACGCAATGTGATGTTTCATTAAATCCCTTGAAGGTCAAGGCAAATTGGGATCCATTATTAACACAGCCAAATAAAAAAAATACCTACGTTGCAACTTGCAAATGTCACCTTTAGGTCAATTTTTGATGTCATTGCAAGTTTAACTTTGTGACCTTTACGTTGGACGCTGTTAGCTTACGAAAAATACTAAGACGACTAAATATACTTAGTTCCTAACAATTCTGACACTTACGCGAATATAGGACATTGAAATAAAACTACTTTTTACGGGTTTTATCGCGTTATACTTATTGATATTTTATAATCCTTAAAAAGTTGTTCTGTTTCAAGATAACTAAATGTCAACTCATCGACTAGACCGGAAAAATATATGGTCATGTATAATTAACTGTATCTATTGGCCTTCTGACTAGTTTTGAATACAAAATCATAATATTCTTTACGGTTATCTACGTCTACGTACACAATCTATATTATACTTACTTATATAAAAAAATGCATGATGTACCTATATACTTAATATTTTTACTTAGGTACTCATTTCTTAAATGCCTTTATCTGCCGCATTAGCCTAGTGGTCCTGAGCGCGACTGCTACGCTCGAGGTCTTGGGTTTGATTAAAATACAAGTAGGTTTAGATTAGAGTATACAAACATCTCCGAACCAAAAATGAGATTTTTTAAATTCTTGTCTATTAGTTACGGGTTGGCGCAAAAACTACATACATACTGAATAGGTTTTAATTTTACTATCACTGTTAGAAAGTATAATATGAAGGTACGTACCTATGCTCCAACTTAAAAACTGGTGAACTTCATAATTATCTGAATTAATTGAACTGATCGTGAGATACAGCTTGTCCTCTCTGATGTATACAGACCCATACAAAGAAGAGATCATCACTGTTGGTTTTTGATTAAATTATTTTGGTTCATGTGAGTGAAGCCGCGGGCAGAAGCTAGTAACTTATAAGATTAGACAGATATTAGATTAGGCAGTAATCACATGCACAAACTAATTAAGCTTAGATATTCATATTAATGCAATGACATTATATATGTGGGCGATACAATAAGATCACACCTCGATGTATGATAAATAAATTTATTGTTCTGTAATACAATTGGGTCGAGACAAAATGGCGGTGTTCTTCGTAGTACGTTGTGAAGTTGGTAGCGTTCCTGCGCCATGAAGCCCGCAGCGAGCGATGTTGCTAGGGTGCGTTCGTAAATATATTATAGAAATATGAAGAAAGGCTGCGTTCAGGCGTAGACAATATACCTAGTTGAAAAGAGGATCAATGCCTCTTATAATACTCAGCCAATTTTTAATAGATACAGCAATTCAATATAATAGGCTGGTCAGTTAACATACGGCGTATTTGATGCTAATTCTTATCGAAAAAACTATCTCGTTTCTCTACGCTGATGACCAAGTCATACTTGCGTCGTCAGTAAAGGAGTTACAGGAGATGGTAACTATTATGCATGGAGCTTTGAAAAGAAAAGGAATGAAAATAAACGTAAGCAAGACGAAAGTTATGGTATTTGAAAGAGATGATAGCGTGACAGATTGCAATATTGTGATTGAAGATGAAAAAGTTGAACTAGTGAATGAGTTTACATATTTAGGAAGTGTGTTCACAAAAGACGGAAAGTGTGAAAGTGACATAGAAAGGAGAGTGAATGCTGGAAACAGGGTGAACGGAGCGTTGCATGCCTTTATGAGGAGTCAGAAAGTGTCCAAGAGGGCACGTTTGGCTGTTCATGGAGGCGTGTTAGTACCGACACTAATGTATGGTAGTGAAAGTTGGGTGTGGCAGAAGAAGCATAAAAGTAGAATAAATGCAGTTGAGATGAGAGCTTTGAGAAGTATGATTGGAGTGAAATTGAGTGACAGGATAAGAAATAGTGTGATAAGGGAACGTTGTGGTGTGAATGAAGATGTAGTGACTAAAATCGAGAAAGGTATGTTGAGATGGTTTGGTCATGTTGAAAGAATGAATGAAAGGAGACTGACTAAACAGATATACGAGAGTCAAGTGAATGGGAATGTAGGAAGGGGAAGGCCTAGGCGAACGTTCCGAAATCAGGTTGAGGACGTTTTGAAAAATGGCTTGGTCAAGAGTACCCTAAACCGACGTTCATGTATGAAAAGATTGATGAGTGTGGATGAAGCTAAAGAGGTATGTCAGAATCGTAGCAAGTGGAAGTCTGTAGTCTCTGCTTACCCCTACGGGAAAGAGGCGTGACTTTATGTAATAATGACCAAGGTATTTTTAAATATCTTGTTTGACTGCTCGCAAGGTGTATCGGCCATCGTTGTCCGTTCCACCGCGTGTCGTGGGTCCGATTCCCATGCCCACCTGAACCTGTTCCATGGATATTTATAATTTCACTGGTGGCTTGACAAATTGTTGTACTGCTGGACCTATTTGACATGCTGACAGACTACCATGCTGGACATAGGCCTCGCCCAATATGTGCCTTTTCGCCCTATCCTCGTCTCGCATCCAGCTTCTTCCAGCAACATTTCGCAAATCATCACAATCTTACGCAGGGCGTCCTACACTACGTTTGTCGAGTCGCGGTCTCCACTCGAGAACACGTCTACCCCAGAGGTTGTAGGTCCTTCTATAGATATGGCCAGCCCACTGCCACTTCAGCTTGCTAATTCGGTGGGCTATGTCGGCAAATTTGGTTCTCTGTCGGTTAATAAACTCCTTAAATTTTAAAGTTATTTTGGTGAAGGAATAACAAATTAAATTAAAAATTTAAAAAAACCCCCGACACAAAAATAAACCTGAATCCCTATAAAAAGAAAAAAATAAACTTGAAATTATAACCCTTCGTAAGTACGTATGAAGTTTTTTGATTAAATTTTGTCGCGTCGGGGGACCGCTCTCTAATTATGTGAATCCTTTCCTTTCCTTTTGCTTCCCGAACGTGAATCGCGCGAAATCAGAATTGATGTGGATGGCGCGTACATCGCCGCGACGCGCGGGAGGGTGTAAAGTGGGCGGAGCGTAACATATTCAAGTTTGGCGACCCGAGCGGGCAGACACGCGAGAGCTAGAGAGCGGTCCCCCGACGCGACAAAATTTAATCAAAAAACTTCATACGTACTTACGAAGGGTTATAATTTCAAGTTTATTTTTTTCTTTTTATAGGGATTCAGGTTTATTTTTGTGTCGGGGGTTTTTTTAAATTTTTAATTTAATTTGTTATTTCACACTTTTTGTAGGGACTCCTTAGTTATTTTGTTTAATTTCTTTTATTTACTTGCGTTTTAAGATCCAGGTAATTTAGTGTTTAATTAGGTATTTTCTTCGTTTAGTTATTCAACTTTTGTACAATTATTTCATAGCTATTAGATATCTTATATCATAGTGTATAGTATTCTACTTATCAAGCCCTTTCATTTGATACCTTTATTGAGGGAGTAGTGAAAAAACATAATAAATTCACCATTTCGTGGAGGCGGCCATCTTGGATTTGAAATTTTTCATAGTGTATAGTATTCTACTAGTCAGGCCCTTTCATTTGATACCAATATTGTGGGGGTTGTGAAAAAATATGTAAACCGCCATCTTGTGGCGGCGGCCATCTTGGACCGATTTTCATCAAACATAGCTAAGAACACTCCCCACTTATTCACCTTTCAAACAAAAAAAACAAAATCAAAATCGGTTCATCCATTCGGGAGCTACGATGCCACAGACAGACACACACACACACACACAGACAGACACGTCAAACTTATAACACCCCGTCGTTTTTGCGTCGGGGGTTAAAAATTCGATTCGCATGCAGGACTCGAACCTGCGTCTTCTGGCTAGGTACGCCAGACGCTATGACCTCTAAGCCACCGCGAGTCCCACCTGCCATGTCGAAATTTGCCTTCACATTCATTCATTGTTTCCTTCACCAAAATAACTTTTTAATCTTAGCATGAATAATGGAAAAAAAAAATCACAAAAAGATAGTTAATAGTTATGGTAGCATCATACGACATATAATTAGTTCTATGTCGTATGATGCCGACATGACTTACCTTACGGTTAGCCGTAAGGTAAGTCATGTCGGTTGAGAGGCAAAGTAACTTGCCTTTCAATAGATGTTACTGATGTCACCTATCAGACGTAAGTTCAGAATGTGAAGGCAAACTTCGACATGGCAGGTGGGACTCGCGGTGGCTTAGAGTTCATAGCGTCTGGCGTACCTAGCCAGAAGACGCTGGTTCGAATCCTGCCTGCGAGTCGAATTTTTCCTTCACCAAAATAACTTTATACCTAATCTTAGCATGAAAAATGCAAAAAAAAATCACAAAAAGATAATCCTTAAATTTTGCATCAAATGGCCAATCATCGTTACTCTAGAGCTGTATTTATTTCTCTAATTAGATACTTAGTAGAAATAGATTTTAACAATGATCTCTATATTACTCTGTTAGGTATATAAAGAATAATATTATGAAGGTCAGTGGACTGTTACAACTACAAGTCAATGTCCCTGAGAAGAAACATCGAAACAAACTCGGAGAATTATGGTCATTTTTAAAGTCCACAGAAGTACTTAGCAAATATGCGAGTTATATTTTTTTTTTTATGGGATAGATGGGCAAACGAGCAAACGGATCACCTGATGGTAAGTGATAACCGCCGCCCATGGACACCCGCAACACCAGAGGAGTCGCAAGTGCGCTACCCGCCTTTAAAAGGGTTTGGGCCTCCGGTAACCTCAACTCACTCGGCGAAACACAACGCAAGCGTTGTTTCACGTCGGTTTTCTGTGAGGCCGTGGTATCACTCCGGTCGAGCCGGCCCATTCGTGCCGAAGCATGGCTCTCCCACGTGATGAATGATATAATTCAGGGCATTGCCTGAATTGGCCTTTTCAAGAAACATCCGTAGCGGTTTTGAGTAAATTAGTTCCAGCTGACGGCACGCGTGCATCATAAATGTGTAACTCGACCATAACCCAGGGAGCTCAACAACCCGTTGTAAGACGATACCAGACAGTGAACTATTAGTGTAGACAACATGAAATTCTTAAACTCTCTACCAAACAAATGAACCTATGGGTTCGTTTTCGTGACGGTGGTCATCACTACGCACGGATACCTGTTTCAATTCTAGAGGAGTTGCCGAGCTTTAAGTACATAAGCCATACAATATTCACAACTGAGCATTAAAAACTTTGCTATCAAATCGATATTGTAGCTAAAATTACGTACAATCGTCAATTTTGGCCAAAATTGACGATTGTACCAAATTTTAGCTTATTTAACGTTTATTAAGCAAAGTTTTTAATGCTCAGTTGTGAATATTGTATAGCTAATGCCGCAATTACTGCAGCTAGGAATCTAGAATGTGTTATAGACCTACAAATTGCGAAAAAACCAATTGAAATTTGAATTTGGCGGGCTGAGCGAAACGATCCGCCTTAAGACCGAAGCGCCGAATCCGGAGCACCCGTGTGGGGAACTGTCTCTTACCCGCAAATGTCGAAACGCACACCAAGGTGCTTTTCATCAGCCTCCGACGTAAGGGTGGTCGGGTTGCTTATGCCAATCAAACGCTAACTTGAGACATTATAATGTGCAAGTCTGATATTTTCAGGAAATGTATTCTGAACCGGCCCGGTTACGCGTAGTTTACACAGTGACATAGTTCTTCTCGACTTACTTATTACTTAGAAAAAATATACATAATGTGTAAATATCGAAAACGCGCGTTTTATTAGACTTAAGTAGCAACTCAGTTGTGTCGTTTTGTGTCGTGTTCGTAGGGTTATAAAAAACTACTTTTAAGTATGTTCTCATTCCCAGTTACACTGTATTATTTATAAATTCGTACAACATTTTTAGTAAGGTTAAAATGGTCAACTGTCAAGGTTATTATAGTTTAATAATAACCTTGATTGTTGCCTACTTTAGACGTATATTTTGATAAATAAACCACGAAATGTATTAAGTAAAACATGTGACATTGTCGCCATTTAAATAACCAGTTTCAATCATACAAATTGCATTCTTAAGTTAGTTAATTATTGCATACCGAATTTTCGCGTAGGTGACGAGGAACGAACGAACTGAGACGAACTAAGTCCGTGTCTAGTGACGTCAGCAAACAAGTTTAACTCTGAGCTTTCTGCACTATAATCTGTATCCATGAATAATGAATCTTAGGATGTTGTTATAAGGCTAGGGTATATAATCCCATGGCAGGTGCGTTTACAAACACAAATTCTCACATACACAAATGCCAAAACTCAGAACAACTACCTAATAAAGTAATAGAATATGCTCGCAGAAGCCCCTTTGTTCAGCCGCCACGCCAAACAAGTATGTTAAAAGAAAGTGAAATTAATTTCATAAACACTACCAATCTAGGCTATGAATAAATCAATACAAATAAATAAAATTGGAGTGTGTAGGGAGGGGTTTTGAAATGACTAAATCACTGAGTTACGTTACGTGTATATTGATAGAGAACAAACAAAAACAATAGTGGGTGAACAATAATAGTAATTAGGTACTGCACAGAACTAAGACGCGACAATTAAAGAGACGACACGCGGGGCGCCGGAGTGCGCAGAGATACGGAGCGCGTGCGTCGTTCGCGGTGGTGCGCATAGGACTACTGGGCGGGGGCCGGGAGCGGCGACTGAGTGCGAGCGGTTGAGCGAGCAACGTTGCCGTTCCGTCAACACTTATGAGAGAAATCGAGCTGGCAACCGCCGCGTGCGTGAGGCGCGCGGAGTTGCAATATTATGACGCGCTATATCCTCCCCCTCCAAGTCAGCAGAAGGCTCTGGAGCTGGCTTGGGATCCGGTAATTTACGGGGTCTACCTCTCTTCCTATTATGGACAACAACGTCCGAATCACCTACGTACGGTGTTAGGAGACTGGCATGATACTTGCCTCGAGGGGCATCATCTTTATCAACGACTTCATACGTGGTTGGAGAAACAACCTTACTGATCCTATAAGGACCTTCGCGTCTCGGTGCAAACTTACTCGTAAATCCTTTGGAGGCCTGACTAAGCCGATGGCTTTCGACGAGCACGAGGTCACCCTCCTGGTAATTGGGACTGGGACGTCGATTCTTGTCTGCAGCATCCTTACGGGCGTCCTGCTGACCTTCAATTCTCCATTTCGTTTCTTGCAGGCGGTGAACGAAGTCACGCAAATAAGGCGTGATTTGAGGCACATAATTCTCTTGTTCAACAATTGTGCGTAGATCATGGGCTACGTCTACTGGGGACCGGAACTCGCGCGCAAATGTAAGTAAAGCGGCTGAGTGTCCAGTGCCTTGATTAGGTGCTGTATTTAACGCGAATCGCACCGCAGGCAGCACCTCAGGCCAACGACGATGCTCGGGATCAATCAAGATAGCCAACATTTTCTTCATCTCGCGGTTCTTCCTTTCCGCGGGATTGGCCTCAGGATGATAAACTGGTGTCAGACTTTGGGAAACACCTAGGACGAACATCGCTTTTTGCATTACGGCTGACACAAATTGTGTCCCGTTATCAGAGATCACTCTGCGAGGAAACCCATATCTCATAAACACTTCTTCAATTAATATTTTAGCACAATTTTCAGCATTGGCCTCGACCAATGGAAACAACTCTACCCATCTGCTCGCAGTGTCCTCAATCAGTAGGATCCACTTCTCACCCCGACTACCTTCAGGCAGAGGACCAAATAAATCCATTGCGAGGAGTTCAAAACGTTGCTGCGGAACCGGTGTTTGTAAAAGACCAGCCGGTTTAAGATTGGTAGCCTTAAATTTCTGACAGAGGTCGCATGACTTCAGATATTTCGAGACGTATTGACGCATGTTGGGGAAATAAAACCGCTCTTTGACCTTTTTCAAGGTACGCTCCAAACCCAAGTGTCCGGCTGTGGGCGCATCATGAAGTTCTTTCATGATCTCACTGCGCATGGACTCTGGTACGACCAGCTGAGGTTCCTCGGATTCTCCATCCGGATCGAAGCGAAAGAGAACACCTTTCGTCAATTAATATCCACGATCTGTCCATCGGGCAGCAGCATCGTTATCTTCGAAGTCAGTAAGTATTTTCTTTATTTCAGGGTCTTCAAGCTGAGCAGCGCGCAACTCTTCTGAGCTACGGTGAGGTAAGTCAATGGAAACTGGACACAGATCACAGCTAGGGGTCTCGTCCTTCGAGGACGTGCATACCGGACGGCTGAGGGTGTCCGCCACTACATTAACTTTTCCCGGAGTATACTCAACATCTAGGTTAAAAGCTTGAATTTTCAGGGCCCAACGAGCTAATCGGCCGCTTGGAGTCTTCAGAGACAACAACCACTTCAGGGGTTGGTGGTCAGTTGCAACGCGGATTTGGGCGCCGTCAAGGTAACCACGGAACTTATCAAGGGCCCATACCACAGCCAACGCTTCTCTCTCTGTCGTGGAATAATTCATCTCTGCCGACGTTAACAATCTGCTAGCGTACTCAATAGGCTTCTCAGACTTCGGATCCGGACCTTGCATGAGCACCGCACCTAGTGCATATGCACTGGCGTCTGTGCGCAGAATAAAGGGTTGCTCAAAGTCTGGCTGCCGCAGAATCGGACTTGTGGTAAGTCTCCGCTTGAGCTCGTTATAGGCTTTGACCTCCGTTTCACCCCATTTCCAAGGTTTGTTTTTCTTCGTGAGGTCGGTTAACGGTTGAGCCACTTCAGAGAAGTGGGGAATAAATTTGCGAAACCATGCACAGGTTTGTAAAAAGGTAAGTAACTCCTTCAGATTAGTAGGAGGCACCATATCCACAACTGCTTGGACCTTAGTCGGATCGGGCTCAATTCCTTGGGCTGTAATTACGTGCCCTAGATAGGTAACTCTCTCCCTGGCAAAAACACACTTATCTCGATTTGCCTTGAGGTTAAATTGACGTAGACGTTCGAATACCTGGTTCAGATCCTGTAAATGGGCATCCAGGTCAGCTGAAATTATCAGAATGTCATCTAAATACGCCACAACCCGTATATCCTTGAGTCCAGCACGAAAACGATCCATCAACCGCTGGAACGTCGACGGCGAATTCTTCAGGCCAAAAGGCATACGCCGAAACTGAAATGTGCCAAACGGCGAAACAAATGCTGTCTTATGTCGGTCCTCAGGGGCCACTTCTATTTGCCAGTAGCCAGATTTTAAATCGATGGTGGACATCACACAATTGCTTTTCGTGGTAGATAAGATGTCATCGATTAAGGGCAGCGGATATTTATCCGTTCGCGTCACAGCGTTTAATTTCCGATAATCGACGCAAAATCTGGTCTCACCATTCTTCTTAGGTACCAACACGATTGGAGAAGCCCATTCTGACTCAGCTTCTTCTATAACTTCCAATTCTAACATTTTATCAATTTCTGCCTTTATTATCTCCTTCTTAGCGGGATTCACCCGATAAGGCGGTGTAGAGATAGGCGTGGCGTTCCCTGTATCAATCCTGTGTAAGGCGAAGGGCGTCGGCCCTCCCCCTGCACTGAAGATATCAGTGTTTTCCTCTAGGAGCTCAGCTAACTTCTCTCTATCAGCTGGTGGCAGGAGAACACCCTCGCACTCGCGTAGGCCAATTGTAGAACTTACCGCAATGCGGTCCTCGCGTTCATACTGAATGTCGTAAAACCCTGAAGAATGTAAGGAGTAACGATTCCTATCGAAATCAAGTATCATGCCAGCGTCCCGTATAAAATTCATCCCTAACAATGACTCGGTGGCGCCGGGCAAGACCATGAAGAGTGTTGATATTGCAACTCCCTGCACCTTTACATCAACTAAGGCTGTTTCGACTAACTGAACACGGTGAGAGCCATCCGCGAATTTTAACTCGGTTTCTACTTTCCTAAACACTTGGCCATTGGCCTGCAAAAGCTTAGTTAGATTTTCACTAGCAACGGATTGCTTCGCTCCCGTGTCTAACAACGCGGTATCTACAACACCAAACACTTCTATGTTTAATATCGGACGCACTCGCGGGTCCAACACTGTATTACACGCGGACACTGATTGGAAAGAGGACGTCGTTGGCGGTGGCGCAATGCGTTTTCCTTTGCACACTGCGCAGTTCGACCGTATCACACCGGGCGCACCACATCCGAAACAGGTGACGGACGGGCGCTGCTCCGACTGTGCAGCAACTGGTTCGCTCTTAACAGGTTCCGAAGTAACTTTACTTTTATTCACTAATTTGCGGCAGTCATCTTTGACATGTCCGAACATCTTACAAAACGAACATTTTGGTCTGGTCTTGCCATGCGGTGTTTTAACATTAGTGTGCACCGCTGGACTAGCAGCAGAAGATGACGAAGCATAACCCGTGATCAGAGGCGGTGACGGGGCAGTAGACGTAGGCGTATGGCTCTTTGCAGGTGCAGCAGCGCATACTTCCTCGAGTACATCCTCCACTACTCGAGCCTGTTGGAGCAGCTCGGCGAACGAAGTGAAGGCACTCCTTACTACCCTCTCACGTATCCTTCTATGGAGTAGTCCATACACCATATCAAGCTGCACTGGGTTTTCTGGTAGTGAGTGCGGCGGCAGCTGGGCGATTATGGCTCTTATGCGACACACGAAGACGTCAGTCCGTTCTTCACCTTGCTCCCGACTGAAAATCTCTCTATATACTCTGTGAGGTGGGAGACGCGGACCAAAGGTTTGCCGAAGTAAGTGAAGGGCTTCCTGCCAACTCGTTACGGAGTGCTTAACACCTTGCCACCAGGTAGCGGCAAAATCTGTGAGCAGCATTGGCAGGCCTCTCAGTGCGATATCATCGTGAACGCCAACACAATCTTTATAAATTTGAACAGCGTCTATGAACGCCAATACATCGCCAGCACCATTATATCTCGCCGTACAATTTGAAAGGTTTGTACTTACAGTCGTCGTCGGCGGTGGCGGCGCGCCCTGTGTAGGCGGCTGCGACCGTATGGTTTGTAATAGGAATACCAGTTGTTGGTCCGTCATAACAATGGGTGCGGCTGACACTGGTGGCTGCGGTGCGGCGACGGGCGGAGCCTGCCCGTGCTGTGGCATCTGCGAGTACACAGGCAGCTCACGCCCGTACAGCGGCGGTGGAGATGGGGCTGAGGCGCCGGCGGACGAAGGTCGTCCAGCCAGCGGCGGCGTCGACGATCGCACGTCAACGAATTCACCATCCGAAGTCGACGGCATCGCACCGTCAAACTGTTCACCAGCCATCGAGTACATCTCGGGCTGCTGCGTAGCACGTGACGCACTATTTGCACGCGACCGTGTAAGCACCATGTCTATAAATGCACCATACACAAAGTTCCGACACAACAATAGGTATTAGTGTACCTAGGTAACCTAGTTCGTCACTAGAGTCCGACAACTGTTCGTACACAACGCATAGGTAGGTACCATTAACGTTCCTACGCTAATGTCCTAAGCTTATACTCACACAATATAACTAAAACACTTTTAGGTCTCTATCTAGAAGACACTAATAGGTACGCTGTAAGTAGGTAAGTACACGAGTCTAAAACTCACGAAGCGTCACTACACAGACACACTAAATAATGTTTTGGGTTACGACTTGCAGCACGACTATCCTAGGTAACCTAAACTAGAATGAAAAAACGTGTAAAATCAAGTACGTAACCATTATAACCAAGTAGGTAAATACTAGGCATTATTGCACAACGATTTCGTAACTTTCCATAACGATATGGCCGGTGGATTGTTGTAACTAGGTGCACGACTGTTCTAGGAAGTAAAATATACGCACTAGAACGACTAAAGACGCGAAATAACTAGTTTGTAACACTAAATCCACTATACAGTCACTATTCACACAAAAGTTCTGTGATTTTATTGTTCACTGTGCGTAAAAACGATAACCAACGGCACGGGGGGCGCGGCGTGCTAGGTATATAACGCCACGGACGCGAAGAAAACCCGCGAAAGTCACTGTTTTTAGCACTAAAACACTATGTTGAGTCTTACACTGTAACAGTATTGTGTGGTACACAAGAAACTTCTAGATGTAAGACCGGTAACTATGGGACACGGCCGTACGTTGAGCGCCAGATGTAGGGAGGGGTTTTGAAATGACTAAATCACTGAGTTACGTTACGTGTATATTGATAGAGAACAAACAAAAACAATAGTGGGTGAACAATAATAGTAATTAGGTACTGCACAGAACTAAGACGCGACAATTAAAGAGACGACACGCGGGGCGCCGGAGTGCGCAGAGATACGGAGCGCGTGCGTCGTTCGCGGTGGTGCGCATAGGACTACTGGGCGGGGGCCGGGAGCGGCGACTGAGTGCGAGCGGTTGAGCGAGCAACGTTGCCGTTCCGTCAACACTTATGAGAGAAATCGAGCTGGCAACCGCCGCGTGCGTGAGGCGCGCGGAGTTGCAATATTATGACGCGCTATAAGTGTCTGTTTGTATTATTAAATATTAAATATTTTTTTACGAAGTGTATTTGGATGTTCACACGGTACATACATATACTAAAACATTTTTTTTTACAATGTTTGACTGTCTGTCTGTTCGGGCAAATCTCCGAAATGAATGATTTTGACGGGACTTTTACTGGCAGATAGTTGATGTAATAAGGAGTAACTTAAGCAAATTTTTTTTCATACCAAGTGTATGAAGTCGCGCACAGCCAGTAGTACATAAATGCGCTCGACTAGCCGCTTAGACGTGGAAACAAGTTTTTTAAAACGAATATCTTTTTTTATATTCCAGGAGGACCAAAGGGGTGGTAGGTCCTGTCAGAGACCAGGGTATGTGTGGAGCTTGCTGGGCGTTCAGCACTGTTGGCGCCATTGAAGCCATGTCCGCCATCAAAACTGGCAAGCTCGACACGCTTAGCGTGCAGGTACGATTTATTTTAAACAAAAAAGTTGGAGATTCCCAATCAGATTTTTTTCTTGGTTTAAGCCGATGTCGACTTTGAAAGAAAATCTTCAAGCATTTTTTTATTAACCTTCAGAACCGATAACGCTAACTTTTATATGAGGCGCTGTGCGAGCTGTGATGTCATAGGACATAACATATATGATACTCGGTTTCACTCAGGCCCATTCCATCATAGGACAATAACGGCATCACGCCACGATTTTATGATACACGTTCCATTTATAATGCATGAAGTCAAAGTCAAAATGTTTTATTTCAATTAGACCATTAAAATAGGTAATTTTCAAAAGTAAAACTAGTAATAGTAATACTACTAATAGTTGCACGGTTTCAAAAAGTGGGTCTTATGTAGAAGAGCTATCAAGAAACTCCATAAATACTCTACAGTATTGCAATATAAAGCTTTACAACTTTCTTTTAAATAGTTGCTGAGAATTATGCAGTTCGATGTGTAAGATTTATTCAATACAGATAAAAAAAGGCCACAGCATGGAAGCCCTATGTTTATATCCTTCTTATAGATAAAAGTGAGTGCGACGTTTGTACGAATGTAGATTTCGACACTATTAAATGATTGGGCTATGTCCAGGAGTTCCATTAATTCCAGGAAGTGCATTATCATCTTGTTACAGACTAGTTTGTGAATCGACGCCTATATGATGAGGCGAATTGCTTCTTTTTAGGGTTCCGTATCGAAATGACAAAAATAGGCATAGCATAAACCGTGAACCATTATTTTCTAATAACATAACATATTTCGTATCTTTTTATATTTAAGTTTTAGCCACTTTGAGTTTGAGTAGGAACTCAAACTCAAAGTTTGCAGAGGACTGCAATAATTATTTATGCGTCACACCTGCAATTTTTTCACACAGCCTTCTCAAATTTAATCAAAATCAAATTAGCATAGCATTTCAGTGAAATCGCAAGTGAAATCATAATTTCATCAAATGAAAATGTATGAAAATTAGCAATCATTTCCATGATTTTATTTAATTATTTTTATTTATTTCAAACTAGCTTCTGCCCGCGGCTTCACCCCCGTGGAATTCGGTCTGTCATCACATCCCACGGGAACGGGATAAAAATAGTATCCTATGTCCGTCTCCTGGTTCTAAGCGACCTCCACCAATTTTCAGCGAAATCGGTTCAGCCGTTCTTGAGTTATAAATGGTGTAACTAACACGACTTTCTTTTATATATATATATATACATAATTATGATGAATAATATATGATGAATTGACGCATACTTTTTTCTTGTTTCCAGGAAGTAATAGACTGCGCAGGTCTTGGCAACAGTGGCTGCGACGGTGGCGACATCTGCCTGCTCCTCGACTGGTTGACTATAACCGACACGCCTGTCGTGAAAGACATGGAGTATCCGCTCCGCCTCACTGATGGAGTGTGCCAAGCTAAGAAGAATGTTACCGGAGTTAAAGTGCTGTCTTTTACGTGTGATGAGTGAGTTTGAATATTTTTAGCTATTTACTGTCCCACTTTGGGCACTTATCTCTTCACAGAATAAAGTCAGACTATAGTCCGCCACGCTAGTGCAAGTTGACTGACTTCATACGACGTCGAGAAAATCTCTCAGGCATGAAAGTACCTACACAATATTCTCCTTCATCGTTTCGGCGAATGATAATTAAAATGACCATGTTAATTTACGAAAAGCTATGGCGCGTTTCTTGGATTCAAACTCGAGACCTACGACTGGAAATCTAATAGTCATATCAGGCTCACTGCTTATTTTTATAAAGTACCCGTAGCACAGCACCCGATTGTTTTACTACTGCGCAATAACTTAATCCTGTAACTTACTCTTAATTAATATCTTTATCTGATTTATCCAATAATTAAATCCTAATAAACCAATAACTTTTTCAACAAAACTTTGTCTTGTTTATACAACAACTTCAACCTATTTATCAAATAACTTTATTATTTTTATAATCCAATAACTTTATCTTATTTATCCAATAATATTATCTTATTTATCCAATAATTTTATCTTATTTATCCAATAATATTATCTTATTTATCCAATAATTTAGTCTTATTTATCCAATAACTTTATCTTATTTATCCAATAATTTAATCTTATTTATCCAATAACTTTATCTTATTTACCCAATAACTTTATCGATCTTCAGCTTCGTGGGATCGGAGGAGCACATACTGACGCTGCTGGGGACGCACGGACCGGTCACAGTAGCTGTCAACGCCCTCACCTGGCAACATTACCTCGGAGGAGTCATACAGTTCCATTGCGGGTATGAAAGCAACATTATATACACCATAATCCATATCTACATTCTTCATACATACAAATGGCGTTTGCTTCAGCAAACGTAGTTTAGGATGACCTCCGATGGGAAAAACGAAGCTATAAGTTTGGGAAACAGTGGTATTGGGTTTTTTTTATAAAATTCTGAGTAGCAGTTCGAATGTTTAGACTTATGCCCGGTTAATGGCAATAGGGCCTCCTATACATAGGACGATACCATCATATCGAAGAACTGTACATGCACAGTCGCAAAACTTGGCGGTCGACCATTTTTCTAACAAAATCCTTTGAACAACTCTCGATACGTCAGCCACACCTACATTTCACTTCCGCCAATTAGGATAGTTTAAAATGCGAAAACTCATCATACGATTTAACAGAAATTCAAAGTATCAATTAACGCGCTTAAAGCTCAAGGGGATATCGGTGGGGTGAGGGAAGGGGTGATAACGCACAGTACGCCCGCGCGCTCAGTGCAAGCGATTTTAGCTTTAAGGGTGTTTCACCGCCAAGATTGTCGATAGTACATTTATACACCTCTGTCTAACCCTTTAGGGAATACAGACGACAAATTGTTGATATCATATTTTTCTTTTATTTCAGCGGATCGGCTATGGAATTGAACCACGCCGTAGAACTGGTTGGCTATGACTTGTCAGCAGACGTTCCTTACTACATAGCCAAGAATTCCTGGGGGAAAGACTTCGGTAATGCTGGCTACCTCAATCTGGCGATTGGCTCCAACATATGCGGGTTGGCTAACGAAGTCGCTGCCGTCGCAGTCAAGTAGGTCAGTAGTCACTGGTATGAGACTTTAAATGTAGGAACGTGTCATTTTCAAAGTCGAAGTCTTTCAAGTTTTCAATAACAACGATCTCGCCTTATATGTTAACATACGTGAAATAAGTGAAATTGTTTTTTATATAAGCAATATTACCGAGCGATTAATATCGTATGGCATTTTGTCATGTATTTATAAGTATTTTTATGGTCTAAATTTATTTGTATTTGAAAGAAAATAATTTGAAAACATTTACGTCAACAAGGCACCTAGAGATTATAAAAATATAAAAGTACCGTCTAACCGAGTAACCTCTCAGAAGTTGCATCACTGTACCAATAGATCTGTGTATTTTAATGTCAAACGAAATCTTGCCTTAAATATATCTTGCCTAAAATGCAATAATTTATTAATAATATTTTGAGGGAAAGAAAGAAAGTAGAAAAAAGAGCAGCTATTTTATACATATTTTGTACAGGATGTAGATGACGTTGGGTCATTAAATGAAATCATAGCCCTTCTCATGTAAAGACACACTTAAAGTAGGAAAAGGTAATTGTAAAAAAAACTTACGATACAAATTCAATTTGTGGGCTAATATAATATACTTAGCTGACCTGTAATTAGTATGAAATACGTGATTGTACTCATGGTAACAAACAACTTTACCAAAGAAATATTGGTTATTAAAAAAGTCGAAATCCAAAATTTTATATCGATATTGATTGGATTTTATATCGATATTGGCACGCCGTCCGACCGAGTTAATTAGTAGTAAGTACATATATAAAAAAAGTTTCGTGCCTTTGAAAGTTGTTAGTTACAATGAGTACCATCATGTGTTTAAATATTTAACGATAACTACTAGTAACCCTCTAATTTAGTGACGTCATAACAGGGTTCATACAGGGTTCTCCACTCCGATTCATTAGTTTTGTAGTTTGTAAGTGTCAGCGTAGCTAAGCATTTACCAGTTGATAATAAAATATCCTTCCTTATCTAAATCACGTAAAGTTGAAAATAGTAGCCTCACAGAAAACTAGCATGAAACAACAATTACGTTGTGTTTTGCCGAGAGAGTGAGGATACCGGAAGCCGAAGCCCAAACCCTTTTAAAAAGCGGGCAACGCACTTGCGACTCCTCTTTTGTTACGGGTGTCCATGGGCGGTAGAAAGCGACTACAATCAGGTGATCCGACTGCTAGTTCCCCCTATCCAAAAAAAAGTTAACATGGCTGAATAATGCGCTCTAATTTTAACTCTTTTGTGAATAGGGTAAGGATTGTTTTTAAGCGTTAGAGGAAAAATACTCGAGCGTGTAATAATGTAACAAAGTGCCTCATATTTTTATATTTTAGTATGTATATTGTTAGTATAAAGTGCGTACAATGCGTATAATTATATTAAGTATATTTTGTTGAATATTTTATTCATTTAAAAAAGAAAGATTTTTATTATCTTTGTGTTTGTGTTCATATTTTAAAAAGACTGAACCTAAAGACGTTTTAAATACTTCCTTTTTCTACACTTTACAAAATTAAACTTAAAAACTTTCTATAGCTCTATTGGTTTCGAAAAAATTAAATCTACACTAAAAATTCTTGCCTTCAAGTTCTCAATTATCTGTAAGTATTACTTATATTTATTTTTGGTTTTGTGTTCGTGAATACTTTTTATTTGTTTAAATATTTCATATTATACTTATTATGTGTTACCAAGATATAATATGAGTTAGGATATTATATAGATATTAACTATGTATTTACGTTGTTATTTGAATATGTTAATTAAGTAACTATAAAAAATACTCGAATCTTTAGGTTTAGTTAGCTATCTTCTTATTAGTGTATAGATTTATTAATATGTGCCTTTTGAGTGGTACTTGATGGTACGTACTGATTATTGAGACGTAAGTATAACAAACATATTAAGTAAAACCCCAAGTTTAATAACATTAATTTGTGAAATGGCATTATAAAACCCTTTTTTGTAATAACGGTGGTGCGAGAATGGAACCAAATAGTTAAACATGTCGATAGGTAATTTCTTAATGGGATAATCTTATCGGTTACGTCTAACTTCGTTATTCAAGGATCGATAAATTTGTGGGCACAGTAAAGTTCCATGCCAAGCAATGGAATAAAATAATGTCTTCACGATAACATAACAAACAAAGCAGTCAAATACTTTATCGATAAATAGAATATGATATTATATCGATGTCAACAGTTCCATGCTTGCATCCCGTGGCTTGTGTAAATAATTCTGTACCTACATTTTTGCATGAGTTCAAAAACATATCTTTAAAATAGTCATACGTTAAAAATGTAATCTTGCTTATGTAGGCATTAGACAGTTTCTATTGAGTTTCGAACGTCAAAAAACGTGGAAACCTGGAGAAGTTGATGGTGGATGGAGTTGTCTCCAGAAAAAAGGTTTTTATCGCGAAGTTCCTACCGGAACACGACATTCCAAATGTCATTTTTGGAAAGTTGGCTGTCCGACTCGGCTGTCACCGGCAGGCAGCTTCGGTGAACATTTTGCTTTCTGTTGTCAAAATTAAATACATAGTAGGAAAAAATAAACATCTGTGGAAATAAGGTTAATAATATATCCACAATTTTATCCTCAGAGAAACAGGGCAGGGTTTAGTTAGTTAATATAATTGTAATCTAGGTTATATATGGTAAGGTTCGTGAAAGTTTCAAAGAACAATAGATTCTCATTCTGCAGACGGTGCAAGTAGACGTCTGCTCACCCTCAGCAAAGAACAAGAAATATTTATAAAGACTACGGGTCGCAACTTTTTAATTTTGTAATCTTAAAAGAAAATATATAATCAGACATAGGTTATAGGTACTTACATATAAAACTAAAATGCAAATTATATTTTTGATACCTACCTAAACAAATACTAACTTTAACGTAATAGAAACTAAGTTGAATTCAGAATGACGGGACAGTCATGTCTTAAAATTAATTAAGTTGCAAGAGAAACTGAAATTTATGTAGAATGCAGTTAAGGTTGCTTATTCCAAAGCTTGTACCTAATTTATCTTGTACCTACTTAAGTTTCACCTTATATTTAGAATTACCTTTTTATCTTTGATTTTTTTCCATGTTACTCAAACTGTATACAAAAACACTCGAATTTATAAACAAACATAATTGACAGGATCTAGGATTACAAACTTAATGTCAAATGTGATAAAGTTTACATTCCACTGTTACCAAAATGATTGCGTTAATTGTTACGCAAAAAAGTCCGTATCTATTAATATACGTGATTTTTGAATGTGAGATATTGTTAATTCCTCTAAAACTTAACTGAAAGTGCCTTAACAACATTGTCAAATTAATTGTATTTTTATTAATAAAAGGCTGTTTTAAAGAATGTTATTTTTGTTATATTGATTTAACCACTTCATATTTTCAATGAAGATAATATACCACGTCTATGTATAGGGTTAGGCAAAGGTGCACGGATGTACACCAACATTTCGCAGTTAGCATGTGAAAAATCACATTGAATATTTTTTCATGTCATACCTGCGACTTTTTTCACACCGCCTGCTCAAAATAGCATTTCAATAAAATTAAAATTTATTCACGATTTCATTGTAAATAGCAAAATAGCAACTGTGGCGATGATTTTTAATGAAAATTCATTGCGGACGAAAAGTAGCAGACTGCGAAATATCGCATGTGAAATCGCTGTGAAAAATATCATAATTTCATCAAATGAAAAGTAGCAATCATTTCCATGCCTCACACCCACAGATGGCCAGTATTTTTTGAGGCCCCAACACCATTTAGGTATTAGGCAAGGGGCGAATAAGTCTTCCAATGAGGCAATTAAATTATAGTGCATTAATTCTTAATTTTTATTTTTTTTTATTTTTATAAAAATAAGACAAATATAAAAAATGTAGCCCACCGGCATTGGGAACAGGGTCCAAGCTACAGGTGGTCAGGGCCCCAGAGAGAGAAACCTAACAATACGGGTTGTGTCCAGGAGTACTGCTTTCTGTAAGCCCTTGATCGAGCCACCCAATGAGTCTCCTTAGGTGTTGGTCGAGGCTCTTGGCTAATAGCCAACCATTGGCTGACACAACTACTGGTACAAAGCTGAATCCACGTCGAATCGCTGAATCATGTCGACAACCTCTTGTGACAAATCAAGAGAGAAAGCCTGTTCTAGCGGTATGTAGGCAACGTATTAATATGATTGTTATTTATTGAAACGCAATAATGCGTCACATTGTGATAGGGTAATAGGCTACATGAAACCTCAAGGAAATAATAATATTTAACCTCATAATCGTATTTATATAATAACCTATTCTAAAATATAATCATAATATTTAACAGGAAAAGAATATCACAATTTAACAGTCACGTTATTGTCGACGTTGGAAAAATTTGTGCTGCGTTCATTTAATTTATAATAAACTAACTATCCGTGTCCCGTGGAATGTGGGAATTTCTCAAAACCCTTTTTAAAAACCTTATCCGCCTATTTTGAAAGTTTATAGGCCTTAGTTTCGTGATTAATGAGTGCATGAAATAGAAATAACGATGAATTGGACGAAAACTTTACGGTGGCTACCAGTAGTGAACGCTTGTATGCAAATTTTTCTTTGCTTTCAAATATATTTCAAGCTGAAAACAATAAGGCTCACTACAAATACTCAAGTGTTGGATGTGTACCGGTTGAAATTCGAGGGGTATTTAAAAGATTTTAATAAATATTATACCACCGATGAATATGAGAGAAGATTTGAAAATTTCAAGGTATGTTATTTTTATTTTTCAAAAGTGTAGTTACATTTCTATGTGTAATATTCGCGTAAGTGTCAGACATAAGTAAATTTAATGAAGTTTCAAGCTATCGTGTCACCCGCCGTACGTGGAAGAAATCTTTGACACGCCTATCGTGTCATTTGCACTGAATCAGTTATAGACTACCTCTATGGTTTAGTGATTCGAGTACCGGACTGCTGACCATGAGGTCGTGGGTTCGATTCCCACAGGACACAAAAAATTATGTGATGAATATAAGTGTTTGTGTTCGTCTGGGTGTTTCTTATGTATTTTAAGTATGTATTTACAAAAAAAAAATATATACGTATTATATCCATTGCCTAGTACCCATAGTTACAAGCTCTGCTTAGTTTGGGACTAGATGGTGCTGTAAAAATGTCCCAGAATATTTATTTATTTATTATTTATAGTTAATCTTGCAGATAATGTTATTGAAACAGCAATTTCGATAACATATCAGGTTTAATTTCAGGCATCTTTAAAGGAAATCGCTAGATTTAACGCGTTGGAACGGAACACGGTGTTTGGTTTAACGAAATTTTCCGATATGTCCAAACAAGAATTTGTGGAGCGTATGCTGATGAAAATAGACACGACATCTTCTTGCCAAAGACACAAGAACTGTACCGGGACGGCCGGCCTTAATGCGTCTAGGACAGTAAATTATAAAGATAATATTATACCACCGTTATTTGATTGGTAAGTACAAGTTATAAGTAATGTCTTTTACCGTGGAAGAGCTATGGTTTGGAACGAAACCGATATATAAATGACTCCATAAAAAAGTTTAGCATAAATAGATCCGATCAACAAAATCAGAACTAAAATCGGATAAAAAATAAGGATTCTATAAGCATTTTTATGTTATGCTAAACAGAGACGGCACTATACATAGAAATGACGCAAAATCAAAGGTATACAAAATCTATACTAACACTTTTTGCGAGAAGAGACAGTGCCTCCTCTCTCAATCCTCTCCATCCTCAATCATAAGCTTTAAATGCTTATTTTTATAGCCGGAAACCGCGCGACTCAGCAAACGTAGCGTAGGACGCCCTCCGGCAAGATGTTGTGATGATTTGAGAAAGGTTGCTGGCGGAAGCTGGATGCGACAAGCCGAAGACAGGGTGAAATGGCGCGCATTGGGGGAGGCCTACGTCCAGCAGTGGACGACTATAGCCTGATGTTGATGACTGATGCTCATAGCAACTTAGTGGCTTCAAATCATTATTTCAGTACATATACCTACGACTTTATATAATTAAACTAGCGTTTGTCTGCGGCTTCGCTCACGTGAAGCTGTATTAGGATTAAAAGTGGATCCCAAAAATAATTTAATCACAAACCATCAGTGATGATCCTTCCTTTGTACGGGTCTGTATATATGTAGCGGTGATATGAAGCTGTATCTCAGGACCCGTTTAATTAATTAAGATAATAAGTTCAACAGTTCTTAAGTTAAAGCATATACTTTCTAACAGTGATAACAAAATTAAAATCTATTCAGTAGTTTTTGCTCCAACCCGTAACAAACAGACAAGAATTTTAATAATCACATTTTCTGGGTTCGGATACGTTAATATACTAACCCAACAGTTTTTTTTAATATCTTCAATGTACAGACACAGCTTTTTACGATTTTATAATAGTAGAGAGGATAAAATTGTATACTAGGTACTCTATACATTGCTTTTGTTTCAGGCGCGATAGAGGCGTTGTTAAGCCTGTCCTGAATCAAAAGCTATGTTCGGGTTGTTGGGCTTTCAGCATCGTTGGAGTCATGGAGTCCATGTCGGCGATACGTGAACTAGATAAGGAAAGCCGGAGCATACAGGTACCTAGATATTTTATACTATAACTACCTACTTACCTGGTGTCTGCGGTTTTATTAGAGTTCCAAGAGGAATAGGTAGGCCTACTATACCTACACCGTGAATTTTTAGTAGTCTTGGAACCGAAACATGGTAACTTTATTAGTACCTAGTAAATATGAAATTAGGTAACTGTACTGTCTTTTTGTGATTTTTTAGCAATTTTCATGCTGATTATAAAGTTATAGCATCTGCCCGCGACTTCGTCGAAAAAGTTTTGTTCACTTTTTCGAGTTAGGTTGTAGTAGTGCACCAAGCATATTATACCGCTTACTGTGTGTGTGTAGATACATCGATTGTAGAGACTGAAGTACCTTAAATTGAGTGAGTTCTCATTTTTTATTTGTTTTTTAAATTACACCTAACTGCCACATTAGCCAAGTGGTCCTGAGCGCGACTGCTACGCTTGAGGTCCTGGGTTCGATTACCAGGTCGAGCAAAGTGTTATTGGGTTTTTCTATAAAATTCCTAGTAGCAGCTCGGAGTTAGGAATTTGTGCCCGGTTAATGGCAATAGGCTCGCCCCCTATTACATGGGACCTAAAACATACCGGCGAACTGTGGGTGTACATAACTACGCCTCTGCCTAACCCTTTGGGGAATACAGGCGTGATGGTGTTATGTTAAATTACACCCCTTTCAAAAGTAGGACCTATTTTAGTGACGTTGACTTTATAGGAACTGTTGGACTGTTCGGAAGATACCAATGGCTGCAGGCTGGGCAGCGTGAGCATCGCTATGGACTTCCTCTGTCGGAGGCCAGAGGGCGTGGTCACTGAAAACGAGTACCCTTTGACCCTCACAGACAAGAGCTGCATGGTGCCGATTGAGAATAACGGGAGGAAAGTCAAGGAGTTTGCAATCCAATGGTAATCTCTTACTTAACTGCTTAGTCTTACTCTACTTAATCTCTACTTATCTGTTGCCTGTAGATTCAATCGTATACTGAGAGGATTTTTTTCGAGACAATCGTTCCTCATATGATATACTAGCTTTCACCAGCGAGTTAGTCCGCGTGGAATTTAAAAAAATAGCCTATGATACTCCTTGTTACATCAGCTATCTGCCAGTGAAAGTCCCGTCAAAATCGGTCCATTTCAGAGATTAGCCGGAACAAACAGACAGACAGACAAAAATTGTTTTGGTATATGTACCGTGTATACATTCAAATGCACTTAGTAAAAAGCGGTTATTTTAATATTACAAACAGACAATCCAATTTCATTTATTTGTATACCTAGATGTAGGTATAGGTTTTATCACTACATAGTATAAAATAAAGTCGCTTCCCGCTGTCTGTCCCTATTTATGCTTAGATCTTTAAAAATACGCAACGAATTTTGATGCAGTTTTTTTTAATAGATAGAGTGATTCAAGAGGAAGGTTTTAAGCTATTTAATATTACGCTACGACTCTTAGGGACGGGGCAGCGCGGGTGAAACCGCGGGCGGGTCGCTAGTATGATATATTTGAAACAAACATCCATCCACTCATCTATCCTTACAAACTTTCGCATTTATAATATTAGTAGGAAGTATTTTATATATCCGCCGTTTGTACTACTGTAAACTATTTTTTCGACTATATTTTGTTAATTGAGAGTGACTTCAGAGTGGGGTGAGAAGGTCCTATATAAAGTGACAATTAGTTCTGAAGGTAAACAAAGCTTACTGTCGTGTTTATTTTCCTAAAAAGTTAATACTTTAATAATATTAAATATTTAATACGTTAATAAGACCACGAATTTTACCTACTAATTCAGTTTCGATCCTTGTCTGTTATCTTTTTGATGTACATTATAGAGTATTATTTCTATCTAAGTATCTAATTTCGTTATTTTTGCAGCAATCGGAATGAAACAGAGATGCTGAGTGATATAGCCAATCACGGCCCGCTGGTAGCCGCAGTTGACGCCACCAATTGGCAGAATTACATTGGTGGTGTCATACGTCGTGCTTGCAAGTAATAAAAATAAAAATACATAACACCATCACGCATGTTTTCCCCGAAGGGTTAGGCAGAGGTGTACTAAGGTTCACCCACAGTTCGCCGGTATGTTTAGGTCCCATGTACTAGGGGGCGAGCCTATTGCCATTAACCGGACACAAATTCCAAACTCCGAGCTGCTACCTACTGAGAATTTCATAGAAAAACCCAATAACACTGCTCGACCTGGGAATCGAACCGAAGACCTCTAGCGTAGCAGTCGCACTTGGGACCACTAGACCAACGAGGCAGCAGTAATAAGAATAGAAATACGTACATGAAATCTATAGGTACCACTACATTTCATTACAATGCGCAATCTTCGGTCTAATCTTTTTGTTTTTCGTCCCCCACAGCCCAGGCATTTTGACCCACGTGATCCAGATAGTTGGTTACCACGGCTATGGAAACCAGAGCGACGTAGACTTACCCTACTATATCATCAGGAATTCATATGGCGAAGATTTCGGAGAACAAGGCTACGTGAGGATCGCCATCAATGAGAACGTGTGTGGTATTGCTGACCAAGTCACTGTGATGGATGTATTTTAAGTTTAGTATCATCTAATAAACATCATTTATTCACACGTTCCGCAAAAGCTATCTTCGCAGCACGAGCTCAAGTCTGCTATTTCAATTGTATTACAATAAAAAATAAAATAAATCTATATATATATATATATAAAAGAAAGTCGTGTTAGTTACTCCATTTATAACTTAAGAACGGCTGAACCGATTTGGCTGAAAATTGGTGGAGAGGTAGCTTAGAACCAGGAGACGGACGTAGGATACTTTTTATCCCGTTCCCGTGGGATGTGATGACAGACCGAATTCCACGGGGGCGAAGCCGCGGGCAGAAGCTAGTTTATTAATAAAACTTTTTACACATATTTGCAGTTATACACGGCAAAATCTTATGAATAGTTTTAATAAAGACTAAACCTAAGATTGTGTATATCTAAACAGTAAAATTAACCCTGCCTGAACTAGGTTTATTCAAACCTGTGATTCAGGCTATCACTTCATCACAATGGCCATAAATGACGTAAGAAGTGACAGTCGTGACAGATTTCGTTAACTGTCAAAAATCAACAATTCTGAAGTCACTCACTCCACAGGAGAAATTAATACAGGCACGACTTCCAGTGAACAGTGTTGAAATCTATAAATCGACTTCGAACCCAGATTGACAGACGTAGAACGTAATATGAGCAAATATGGGTTCAGAGCACAGATAATAGAATACTAGGTTCAGAGTAATATAGTATCGATATTGTAATATTATGTAAAACATTAATAATTGTAATAAGTTATTTAAAAAAATATATATTTTTTAAGGTTTATCTAACAAAAGGTAGGTATTGTTTTTATGTAACTATATAACGATTGCATAGATTTAGAGTACCCACCTAATTAGTATATTTTAGAATATCCGACATCAAAAAGTACTTACTCAATTAGTTTTGTATCTTGTGTGCGTGTGCCATTTTCAATGTTCATACCTCGGAAAATTAACGCTCCAAAAAATTTAAAAATGAAGCGTGAAAGAAGTTTACAAGTGTCAAGCGAAGGAGTTTGCGAGCATGTAGTTTCAATAACCAGTTTCATTGAGAGGTCATTGTGTTATATGACCGGATGCGGGAATCGGACGCCTGACCGTACGAGACCGCAGATATTATAATACATTATTTATAATAGCTGCGGTTCGCGTTAGAGGCCATCCTTAAATTACGTTACACGTTAGGGGGGGGGGGGGGGGGTCGACGAAATGTGGCATTGTGTGACAAGGGGTGTTAGGTGTCAGCTTATTGTGATCGGAGCTTGGCCAACAAAAACGTAATCTATACTAATATATAAAGCTGAAGAGTTTGTTTTTTTTATTTATTTGCTTGAACGCGCTAATCTCAAAAACTACTGGTCCGATTTGAAAAATTATTTCAATGTTAGATAGCCTATTTATTGAGGAAGGCTATAGGCTATATATCATTACGCTACGCGGACGAAGTCGCGGGCAGAAGCTAGTATCAAAATAAATTGTAATCCAAAATCATACATTTTGTAGGACAAATACTTTTTCGAATGATTCAGATAATTATCATCAGATTTAACAACAAAAAAACCAGTTAGTAATCATTTTTGAGAATCATCAAATCTATACTTCTATTACTTAATATATAAAGCTGAAGAGTTTGTTTGTTTGCTTGCTTGAACGCGCTAATATCAGGAACTACTGGTCCGATTTGAAAAATTCTTTCAGTTTTAGGTAGCCCATTTATTGAGGAAGGCTATAGACTATATATATTTATTTATTTATTTATTTATACTTCTATGCACAAAAGTAGTACATAAGGCGGACTTAATGCCATAAGGCATTCTCTACCAGTCAACCTTTGGGTTTGGGAGAAAAAGTTAAAAATAGGTACAAAAAAATAAATATCTGAGTAAAATAGAGATGCAGAAATAATATTAACATATACACAAATACATAAATCCATATAATTCAACTAAATATATATATATATATAAATATATATGTACATAAAAATATATATGCCAGATAACAACGTTATTAGAGAATTTACAAAAATAAAATCAAGAAAAGTTAATTCAGCGACTTCAAATAGTATTCGCGAACTTTACATTTGAAAGAGAAATTGCTCGGAGCTTTTTTAATGTCAAGTGGAAGATATATCATCACGGTAAGACTAAGTAACTATTCCATGCGGACGTGAGTTTAGCAACTTCTGTGAATCTACTTGCAGATGATCTATACAGGCTGATTGGTGATTTATTATCAATAATTAAGGAGAGTACTCGGTAATCGATTCTCGTTCTAATTATGTAATAAAATAACGTACTCAATTTTCACTGTGTTGTTAGCACAGCACGTCGTCCGCGAGGTGTCCATACGTTTACTTAACTTTCGGTTAAGTTTACTATGTAGTTAATTAATATTTACTTTTAATGTTTTTTTCTTTATATCCATTTCTGATCACCAAATATCACGTCCCCGAGTATTGTTAGTTAAACGGGATTTAACATACTTAACATACCTACCATCACGCCCGTTTTCCCTGAAGAGTTAGGCAGAGGCGTACTAATGTACCTACACCCACAGTTCGCCGGTAAACGGGATTTTATTACCTAAATTAATAATTAATTCTTTGTATTGAATTAATAGTTATAATATAACATACCATACCATTAAGCCTGTATTCCCCGAAGGGTTAGGCGGAGGCGTACTAATGTACACCCACAGTTCGCCGGTATGTTTAGGTACCATGTAATAGGGGGCGAACCTATTGTGATTAACCGGGCACAAATTCCTAACTCCGAGCTGCTACTGGGAATTTCATAGTAAACCCAATAACACTGCTCGACCCGGGAATCGAACCCAGGACCTCTAGCGTAGCAGTCGCACTCAGGACCACTAGGCTAATGAGGCAGTTATAATATATATTGTACATAATAATATATTGTTGTTTACGCTAGGTAATAATGTAATTCAAAAAATGTAAACTTTTATTCAATAAATAAATATGAATATTATCTTATACGTGGCCCTTCTGTTTACTAACAAAGCAATGTGGAGTTTGTATTGCGGTTATCGTGGCAATATAATATTTATTCCACATTTGAAATAATTCACACGAACATCGCTAGTATGTGTCGCAAGCGCAACACTAAAAAATTAAAATAAAGAACTTCAAATCAGTAGGAGGCCGGTCGCCGTGAAGTGAAGACGTATTCTCTCTTATCACCTCGTAAGTTTTATCAATAACATTATTATTATTTTGTGTTATCTGATTATCTAAACATTTATTGCGACAATTGAGTGTTTTAGTAAAGTACACTTTAGAGATTGTAAATAATGATGTAATGTTGAGAATGATAGGTTTTAAAATTAAAAACTACATAGGTAAGTAGAGCTGTGTAATGCTTATTGGCACAATTGTTCGTTTGATAACAGTTTTCAGTGATGATAACTGTGTTAATTGGACGAGTATATCTTCTTTTAAATTTTTAAATTGCCGTTTGTACAATTATCTACCTACTTATTAGTGAGAGTCTAAATAAGTACTTAAACTATTATTTTCTATTTCCTATTGTTTTAATCTAACTAAAATCTCAAGTCAAAAATAATTTTATCAAAAACCAACAGCGATGATCTCTTCTTTGTATGGGTCTATATGCATCAGAGTGGACAAGCTGTATCTCAGGATCCGTTTAATTAATTGAGACAAGTTCACCAGTTTTTAAGTTGGAGCATATACTTTCTAACAGTGATAACAAAATCCAAATCTATTCAGTAGTTTTTTCGCCAACCGGTAACAAACAGACGGACGGACAAGTATTGTGTTCGGAGAGTTATAGGTAAACCCACTTGTTTTTAAAAAAATATCTTTTATACTTACACAGATTTTTTGCATTTTATAATAGTAGAGATATCAGTTTCAGCATGGTGACGTTGACAGTTGAAGACTTTGGGGTTTGCAATGAGAAGAAAGTGGAGAAGTTTACATGGAGAACTTCAAGTGGGATGAGCGTGTCTGCTATATCCTACGGCGCTATTGTGCAGTCTATTACGGTAACTTATCGATATTATGTATTTCAATTCAATTGCATTCCATAATGTACCTACATGTCGCAGTTAAATAGTATAATTCATTGTTTTACATATCTGCTGGCTGTTTTACAAAACAGCTCTGTTATGTAAAACAGCTGAACAACGTTCAGCAGTTCTGCATAATTGTTTACCTTCATTACCCGTAATTGCATGAACGTTTTGAGTTTTTCAATACAGCGCTTTAACTTTTAACGCGTATCTTAAAAAACTGTGAGATGAAACATCGGATTGTAAAGTTTAGTTCCAAAATTCGGCGCTCATGCTGTATGTCATAACAACGGTAAAATATCCCTAATTTCTTCCATGTCAGTATGCACAATGGCTACAATTGATGCATTCCCCTGCCGCTGTCGTGGCCCTGCTGGCTTCGGCTTCGCTCGCTCGGCTCATGTGTCGTGTGGTCGCAGTCCTTTTTTTTTTTTTGTGCGTGTGGATAATCCTCATGGACTTCCGCCGCCCGGGGAGGCGGCGGGGCGTGTCGGACTCCACCCAGAGTGGGTGACCTACCGACTAAAAACCACACGGTGTTCCTTCCTGCACGTTTGCGTCGGGGGCTGCGGGAAACAGAGAATTCGTCCGCGGCCCCCGACTGGTGGCCGGCCCGCCGCAGCGGGCCCCGTCTGCAGATTGTGTAGGGGGGGAGTGAGGCGTTGGACTCCCCCCCATCGCCTTAGAGGGGCGCGCGTGGAACACTACGCGCCACCGCCTCGGGTCCTATAAGGGGGGCGTGGCGGACGTCCCCGCGTCCGCCACCCCCGGACCCATTTATGGAGGCCGGAAGAGGGCATTGTCGGCCCTCCGCCGACGCCCGGTGCGCCGGCTGCGGATCGGGTTAGTGCTCACGCACTCCCTCTCCCGTTCCGCAGCTTCGTTCTGCGAGATGACTGTTTCGCAGAAGGCGATCACTGCATCCCAAGACGCCGCGCTGCCGACCATAGATCGAACGACGGCCGGCAGCGACAGGTCGTCTCCCACCGCAGCGACGAGGGCACGGCGCGGCTCCTCCCAAGCGGCACACTCCACCACCGTGTGCAGCGCCGTGTCCTCCCGACAATGGGTGGTCGCAGTCCTAACCTAACCTATATAAATAATTTACACCCCGATTTCACCCAGTCCAAACTAAATTTGACAGCCAAAATATAATTAAATGTAGCCGCAGATAAGTCATTCTACAAAACAACTAAACTTGGGTAGCGGTAGTTTTTGCATGATACGTGCACAAACACAGTCAGGAAGACATAAATTGAATAAAAAAAATGTTGTTTTGGCTTCTGTTGCTCTAATAAAAACCCCCATCTTAGTTTTTCTTCAATATTTATAATCCTACAGTTATCGGCCTGTTACAATTGTATTATATCTATAGATATAAATTCCTGCCCCAATAACCTAGTGGCCAGAGGTCCTGGACTCAATTCCCAGGTCGAGTAGTATTATTGGGATTTTCTATGAAATTCTCAGTAGCAGGTCGGGAGTTTCTCCACGGTTAATGGCAATAGGCTCGCCCCCTATTACATGGAACCTACACATATCGGCGAACAGTGGGTGTACATTAGTACACCAAAAAATCTATTCAAATATCGTGCATCTACATTTCAGCCAATGTCAGCAAACATTTTCATTACCCACAGGTTCCAGACAAGTTAGGTATCATTGAAGACGTGGTACTCGGCTTCGATGACCTTGAAGGGTACGTGAAGAGAAATACTCCTTACCTCGGCGCCACAATCGGCAGGTATGCCAATCGCATCGGCAGCGCTACCTTCGAAATAGACGGAAAGACTTATCAAGTGGCCAAAAATATCGGCAAACATCATCTTCATGGAGGAATCGTGGGGTTTGATAAGGTACGTTTAGAATAAGGACATTACCGAATTGGTTTGTGGTAGGTGCCTATGCTTCTTTGTATTGTGTTTTACCTTTGTAATTATGAATATTGTTTTCTGCCTTGGATTCGAATTCGAGACTTTCGACTTGGTAGTCTAATGGTAATAGGACTAGGCCATCATTTCTTGTGCGTTAGTGAACAGTGTGTGCCAGGAGTCGTAGGTTCGATTACCATGTAGAGTAAAGTGAAGAAGAACTGAAGTTGGATCTGGGCTCGCCGAGCATACCGTGGTTGTACCTACATTAGTACTTTTATTTATTTATGTATACCTCTATGCATAAAAGTAGTACATAAGGCCTCAATGCCATTTAAATATATGGCATTATCTACCAGTCAACCTTTTTTCAGTACATTTCTGCCTAAATTTTCCGGGAATACAAGACTGATGGTGTATTGTGTTTAACTCCAGGTAGTATGGGATGCTACCGTGGCAGGTACCAAAGTGGTCTTCAGCTACCACTCCAAGGACATGGAGGAAGGGTATCCTGGCGACCTGATCACCAACGTGACTTACGAACTGAAAGAAGACAATCGGTTCCACGTGGAGTACTTGGCTACCACCACTAAGAAGACAGTGGTGAACCTGACCAACCACTCTTACTTCAACTTAGCGGGACACGACGCTGGTGCGCAGGAGTTGTATAACCATCGTGTCACCCTTAATGCCGATCGGTAAGTAATAACATAACATAACATCACACCAATGTATTTGTTTTTTTTTAAAGCTTACTAGCAATGTGGATCGCACATTACTAGTATTCTTGTTAACCCCTCGTGCTAAGCTAAAATTCTTGTGTTACGAGTGGGTTTACATCGGTAGTGCAATGGGTGGGTTTCGAACCGGCAACCACATGATTGCAAGTCCGGCGCGCCCTAGCCATTAGGCTACCGCCGCTTCAAATTTATTATTCCCCGAAGGGTTAGGCAGAGGTGTACTAAGGTACACCCACAGTTCGCCGGTATGTTTAGGTACCATGTAATAGGGGGCGAGCTTAGTGCCTTACGGTGAGTAAAAATTACGACACAACTACAAAAAATATGATGCCAATCGTAATTATTTTACAAAACTGCCTCGTGAGTCTAGTGGTCCCAAGTGCGACTGCTACGCTAGAGGTCCTGGGTTCGATTCCCTGGTCGAGCAAAGTGTTATTGGGTTTATCTATGAAATTCTCAGTAGCAGCTCGGAGTTGGAATTTGTGCCCGGTTAATGGCAATAGGCTGACCCCCTATTACATGGGACCTAAAATATACCGGCGAACTGTGGGTGTACCTTAGTACAACTCTGCCTAACCCTTCGGGGAATACAGGCGTGATGGTATGTTATGTCGTAATTATTTGCTACTAGCTGGTATGTTTACACCGGGTAATATCGAGTTCCTTTTCACCAATTCGAATTTATGCATCAACCGCGTTCGGCTCTCTTGATTGGTGGAGATTGGTGCAGGTCTCGGATCACGCCAATCAGCACGCAGAATGCAATCGATGCGTAAAATCGAGTCGGTGAAATGAAACTCGGACTTTGCCCTCTACGGCTAATTCGGACTCTTTAGACTAATCACGCACTTAGCTTCCTTCGTCTTTTATATTTCTATTGCATCAGAGTATTAGTACCTAAGTAGTTTTTTTTATGGGATATGGGAGCAATCAAACAGACGGATCACCTGATGGTAAGCGATAACCGCCGCCTATGGACACCCGCAACACAAGAGGAGTCACGAGTGCGTTGCCCGCCTTTTAAAAGGGTTAGGGCCTCCGGTAACCTCACTCACTCGGCGAAACACAACGCAAGCGTTGTTTCACGCCGGTTTTCTGTGAGGCCGTGGTATCATTTTTCATATCATATCACTGGTGCCGAAGCATGGCTCTCCCACGTTCAAAAAATACTCTTCGCAGGGTACCATAACCTAAAATAACCAATAGGTCTACCTTTTTAATAGTACAAAATATCGTAATGGATCAACTCTTCGGGAGGCGTCAGGGTAGGGATGTCAGACTCGTACTGACTGAAACCACTTGCATTTCCTTACCCTATACTATAACTCCCTGTTATGGCAATCGTGATATGGCATTCGAACATGAGTGTGTAGTTTAGCGTTCGCTGAACTATTTAAATGTGCGAGGCCTCGAAGCCTATTGCAAGGCGCGTTCTTCACTTCTGCTTAGTAAGATATAAGCGGGATGGTTGTGTGAATGTTGTCATTTGTCTTTCTAGTATTACGGCGACAGACTCCGATTTGATACCGACAGGTGCATTTACCAGCGTCCTGAAAACTCCTTTCGACTTTAACGTAGAAAGGAAATTGGGTGATGCGATGTCTTCAGGCAGTAATCTGTTCGATGACAACTATTGCGTCAACACACATGGGAGCCAGGTAAATGCCTTCTGAATGTCTTATTCCCTACAATATGGTTGAGTCGAACCACGCCGATACACACGTCACGCTCGTAAATGGGTGCTGTCTGTCGGGGCTGCTCAGCTCTTACTTGCTTGACAATCCTTGTTATACATATGTAAGTAATGAATAATTCTTACACATCAAACTGCATAATTCTTAGTAACTATTTAAAACAAAGTTGTAAAGCTTAATATTGTAAATATGCTTTTTTAAAAAAGAGTATCTTGCCTGCCCTTTTCCATAAGACCCATTTTTTTCAAATGTACCTATTTTAATGGTTTTATTGAAATAAAACATTTTGACTTTGACTTTGACAAAACATGATATTGATTTCTATATAAAGATCTATAAAGGACACTTTTCCAAGTCAATGGAACCGACATTTCCTGACTGGTGATCCTGAGAAGATACGTCAAAACAAACTCACTTTTCTACAGACGTATATAAATTACTAGCTTCCGCCCGCGACTTCGTCCGCGTGGAATAGTTACTTATAGTCTTAGCGTGATGATATAATTATAGCCTATAGCCTTCCTCGATAAATGGGCTATCTAACACTGAAAGAATTTTTCAAATCGGACCAGTAGTTCCTGAGATTAGCGCGTTCAAGTAAACAAACAAACAAACTCTTCAGCTTTGTATATTAGTATAGATATAGATAGTATAGATGAATGATCTCTTTCCAGGCTTTGACTTTCGTTGCCAATGTGACTCACCCACCTACCGGCCGCTACCTGGAGGTGTACAGTGACCAGCCAGGTGTCCAGTTTTACACCGGCAATGCACTCCCAGCACCGTCCGAACCAGCCCTCGTAGGGAAGAGTGGGGTGGGCTACCGTCGCCACGGAGCCTTCTGCCTCGAGACACAGAAGTTCCCAGACGCAGTGCATCATACCAACTTCCCGAGTGCGGTCCTGACTCCAGGGGAAGTTTACAAACATCGTGTTGTTTATGCGTTTGGTGTGTCGTCGGCTAATGGGCAGGCGCCCGCAGTGTTACCAGCATAAAAATGACAACATTGAATAAAACCTCGATGGCTAAAATACCCATAATTTTCACTAAAAGCTAACCTCTAATTGTAGCTTTTTGTAAACCAGCTTTTACATCACAGCACATGGCACGATTATGGCATTTTCTTTATTGCAGCATTTTAATTATGATATTAAATCAGAATAAAACAACGTTATATAATATATCAACATAGTATTTTATTGATAATATATTAAAACATACATTTTTCGATTGAAATGATCCATTAAGATATATCATGGTTGTAAAACATAATGCAATGTTTATTTCATACACAAAGCCATGCATGAAGCAAACACCCACTTTACCTGCTGGGGCCTTGTCTGGCTGACCATGGCAGTCCTCTGCCCCCAGGCCACAGCTCATAGGTATATTATATTGCCTTACCAGGAATTTAGGGAGTTGTAACAGTTTGGAAGGAAAGGAGGTCTTTGCCCAGAAGCGGGTCGAAAAAACCTACCTACAATATAAAATGCTCAAATACTTCATACAATTACTTTACTTACGAAAATTACAATCTAAAACAAGTTTAAACCCTATAATGGTGATTCTAAGCCATATGCACCATTCTGGGTGCTGTCTCCATTCTGGGTGCTGTCTCCATTCTGTCCACTGTCTCCATTCTGAGCATTCTCCCTAACAGAATCGCCCCAAGTGAGGTTGAGGCTCCTCTTCATACCGTCGTCTAGTGGAGGGATGAGGGAGCGAGGCAGCAGGAACGTTGATAGATTAAACAGATCTAGGAACACTTTGTAGCGGTCACTAGAAAAGAAAAAAGACGTTATGGTTTATAGGACTTAGAATATTTTTTTAAGTCACTTTATATGTTTCAAGTATGCTGAAGTCATACTATATCATTTGCTTCATGTAAAACACATTATGGCTTGCAATCGTTTAATATCTATATTACTTACTTATATTCATACATTCCTACAGATCATAATACCAAAATAAATCGTAATTCAAACACATTTTATTCAAAGCATGTTATTATCCGGATTGGTTCCTGCTCTACCATTTCGTCCAAAATACTTCTACTGCAAATAAATATAAGCAAATGCAATTTTTTATAACTTTACCCAACTTTGGAACGATTTTCCGGTCATTTATTTCTTGTGAAGTAGTAGTAGAAAAAATGTTACTGTAGGAACCTAGAATAACGGTATCTCAATCCGAATTATAACATAATTTGATAAAATATTGTTTGGATTGCGATTTATTTTGGTATTGCGATTTTGTGAGCAATTAAAGCTCTACCGGACCTTTAAATAACCCAAATTATACAAGAGATATCAATTTAGAGGTGTACACCCCTGAATATATACCCCTACTGAACTTCTTCTACATCTACCGTTACCAATAATCTTACAATTCTTCTTGACCGTTATTACAGTTCGATTCGAAAGCTAACGTTGCCAAAATCCAATTCCCATTACCTATGTCATGGCTTAAACAAAATAAGAGTTATCTATGGCTACATTGAGGTAGCCATTCGGTGGGACATTATAGGTGGTATCTGAGGGTGGTATAAAGTATTACTTGAAGCTCTGCTGTTGCCCAAAAAATTTCTGTGGCCAATGTTGGATGGTTCCTCTTACCTAAGCGTAGAGCGTAGATACTGGTAGCCTGATGATCCGCCGGTGCCGAGCTGTTGCGATCCTATCATGCGCTGGACCATAATCACGTGATTGTCTGAAAAGGAGAAAGCAGAATTTTTATCCTGAACATATGGACACGTTCATAATCGATAAAAGTACCTACAAAACACCAGTCAGTTAATGTAGGTATCTCATTTCTACTGTTGGCCAAGTGTCTCCAATGAAAGTGCGGTTGGTTAATGTCCCAGGCAATAGTCCACCGCGCTCGCCTAGTGTACAATAGGTTGGTACACTCCATACAGTTTCGCCAAGACCTCTATTCCATATTAATCCATACTGAATTTTGATTCATTATGATGGCATTAGTGATATCGAAGACGATCATATATCGTCAAAGATAGATCCGAGCAAGTGGACTTCCAGTTTTAAGTGTCTACTATCCGTGTATGTATCTTTAGGTACTGCAATGATATTTAACTTTATAATGTCATTGAGGTACTGAGTACTCACATCGCCATTTGGTGATGAGACTGTCAATGTCCATTAGGAGTGTGAGGAGCTGGTGGGGTTGCGAGAACCGCGGCTCGTCTCTGTAGAATGTGATCATGATAGCACCCTGCAACGCCTTGTGAGATAACCTGCAAAATAGCAAAGAATAGAAGTTCACATCGGTGACAACCGATTTGACTGAACTGATCGGCGCTTGTTTTACATTCTGACGTGTTTGCTAGCCAGATGGTCCATCAGGATTGATAGATATTGATATTGTAGATATATGTCTTTTGATGATGATGGCGGGTTATTGTTCCTCACTGCCTTTCAAAGGCATCTCGTAAGAGGCGAGAAAATATCTGACTTGATCGGTGGTAGGATTTCTTGGGGTCTGACTAGCTGGCAATCACCCTTACGTCGGAGTCTGTCATAAAGTAACTTGGTTTGTTGTCTTTTGCGCGTAAGAGCCAGTTCCGCCTCGGTTGCTGCGCCTTTGGGTCTCTGTAGTCCCGTAGGGGCTCTTCTAGAGCATCAGGAACACCCTGGTGTTGCAGGTGTCCATGGCGACGTGGACCATCAGGTGGATAAATAAAATTAAAAATGCCTTTTTACACTACCAATTCATACTGACCTCCTTTCTCCCCTGGACCGTAGTGCGTCGTGGACAGCTGGGTCAAATATGGAGCGATAGATCTCTCTGCGGTTTTCTGCATCCTGGAGGCGGTGGCGACGTACGTTTTCATTGGTTTCATGCTACAAATTATGAAATCATATAGATAAACAATTTAGGTAATGCCTTTTTGAAATTGATTTGGAAAGTAATACGGTCTGCTTATTTGAGGAATTCCAATGCGACAAAGACATTTAAGTAGGAGTATTTACAGTAAATTACGAGCCTGAACCGTTACAAACCTTGCTTGTAGTGAGTTCAGAGTTCTAATAATTTTACGTTTACGTTACGTTTATGAACGTTATCATTTTAGAAGAATCCGGCAAAAGACTCTATGGACACTCTTTTAGAATAAATGGTGTTACATCCTTCACTGGTACAATTATTGCGATACCAGGAAATGTGGACATTGAAGGTCAATGTCCAAGTTTGTGTTAGATGCGTAGACAAAAATCATATAAATTTTATAGTTTTAGCTATTGAACTCAAAGCTAACCGAAGCTGCATCGATGTCTTCCTTGATGAGCTTGTTGACGGCGGCCTGGAACTTTCCCCAGAAGTTGAACCCGTGCGTAGTGAGGCCGGGCGTTCTCTCCAGCCAACGTTCGATCAGCGCCAGCAGCGCTGGCTCCTGCTCAGACCTGGAACCAAGGAAACATGTTTCATTTAGTACTGACTGTTTCCACGCCTGTATTCTCTGAAGGGTTATCTTATCTTATCCTGTGTGGGGCCGAGGCAGCAAGGCCTCAGTGCACTTCGACCCAATGGGATCTTTTGTGCTTCCCCTAGATGCCTCATCCTCATCCTCTCCCAGTTCTTCAAAAAGCTCTTCCATGAGCTTTATAATGAGGCCTGGGGGTGTGAGTCTGTAGTTCTCTGGTTTTGGATAACCCTGCCCCAAGAGGCACATTCGATTTCTAGCCTGAAGGGTTAGGCAGATGCGTGCTAATGTAGACCCACAGTTCACTGGCATGTTTTAGGTCCCATGTAATTGGGGGCGAGCCTATTTATTGCCAATAACCCGGCACAGATCCCAAACTCCTGCTTCTGAGAAGTTCATAAAAATACCCAATAACACTCTTCCACCTAGGAATTAATCAGGACCTCTAGGCTAATGATGCAGTTCTTTTTAATATCAAATTATATTAAAGGTTTCTTACCTATGCAGTGCTTCCATAGCTTCAGGGTCGTCTCCAAACACCGTCTGGTAATTTTGGTTGTATTTGACACGTAACGCTTGCTTCAGACCGAGCTGGAAGTGAACAGGAAGACTTCATTATTAATTGACGAGTTAGGAAAAAGGAAAAGAGAAGAGGTAAGCAGTGATATAACGATTGGATTGCCAAGTCAAAGGTCTCGAGTTGGGATCCAAGGCACGCACGTCTGATTTTTCGAAGTTATGTACGGTGAAGGGAAACATCGTGAGGAAACCTGCATGCCTGAGAGATTTTCTCGACGGCGTGTGAAGTCTACTAACTCGCTTTAGGCTAGCGTGGTGGACTGTAGCCTAATCCCTCTCATTGTGAGAGGAGACCCGTGCCCAGCAGTGGGACATTATAATGGGTTGATTATGTTATGTAACATACATACCATAACGCTTTTATTTCCCGAAGGGTAAGGCAGAGGCGTACTAATGTACACCCACAGTTCGCCGGTATGTTTAGGTTCTATGTAATAGGGGGCGAGCCTATTGCCATTAACCGGGCACAAATTCCTAACTCCGAGCTGCTACTGGGGATTTCATAAAAAAACCCAATAACACTGCTCGGCCTGGGAATCGAACCCAGGACCTCTAGCGTAGCAGTCGCGCTCAGGACCACTCGGCTAATGAGGCAGTTCTTATGTTATGTAGGAAAAAGAAATGCACGTAGGTACTTATTTATTTCTTTGTCGTTGATTACGAAACAAAATCAACTAGGTATTTTTTGTTTTTTTTTTGCACTGCGTCATAAAAGCCATGCACTGTTATTATTGTTAATTTAAATGCTATATTTATTGAACCAGTTGGAACAAATATAACTGTTATGACAATAACATTGGAAACGACAAACAATAAGAATTTCTTCACGTCTTAAGTACTAGTTCTCTCTATCGTTAAAGTGATATGGTTTATTTATTTATTTAATCTTCAATGCACATTGATGGTACATAAGGCGGACTTAATGCCGTAAGGCATTCTCTACCAGTCAACCTTCGGGTTAAATAGAAAAAACAAAAATTTGGGTATGACAAATATTTTTTTTTTTACATAATACTATACATACACATACAAATACTATATATATATATATATATTTAAATATAAATTTATAGATATCCCCATGGGCACTACGTTGATCAAACGTGCCGTATAAGTAGTAATTTGTTGATCCAATTTCACTTGTTGATCCGGGTGGTATTTGTTGATCTAATGCCGCATCACCGTCAGTACATGGATCCGATTGGAGCCACAAGTGTAACCGACAGTAATAATAATAATTACGTGTTTTTTATACAAATCCACCTTTTTTGCGTTTGCGCACAAGTTGATCCGATTCAAATGAGCCAATCAGAGCCCACAAATTGCGAGGAGCTCAGCAATTGGTTGCTGGCGCCCTTGGCCTTTCGCATTATCTTATTCACACAAACATGAGGTTTAAAGACGGAAATAAATGGTGCATTTTTTCTGCGAACAGTGAAAACAAAGTTCATACAAAGTATTTTTGGTGTCAGGAATGTAATTTCGCTGTTTATGAACATTACACATACGATAACTACGATGTTTGTGCTTATGTGTAAATAAGCATTGGGATAATTATGTTGATTTTGTGATGTTAATTAGGTACCTAACATAACATAGGTTAGGCAGAGGTGTACTAATGTACATTTCGCCGGTATGTTTTGGTGCCATGTAATAGGGGGCAAGGCCATTAAACGGGCACAAATCAAGACTCTGTCAAGAATCAAGAATTGAAGTGGTCCTACGCGCGACTGCTACGCTAGATATCCTGGGTTCGTTTCCCAGGTCGAGCAAAGTGTTATTGGGTATTTCTATGAAATATCCAGTTACAGCTCGGAGTCTGGATTTGTGCCCGGTTAATGGCAATAGGATGAACCCCTATTACATGGGACCTAAACATACGGGCGAAATGTAGGTGTACATTAGTACAGCTCTGCCTAATCCTACGGGGAATACAGGCGTGATGGTATGTATGTTATGTAAATTTCCCTATATTACTACCCCACAAATAGGTCAGTTAGTAGATTTCAAGACGTTTGAAGCAATTTAGAGGTTTCAGGGGGTCTAGACACATTGTCTACACCCCCTGAAACCTCTATAAAAATAATACCAAAAGAAAAATGGAGTTACGTAAAAACCAATGAGAATCCAGCTGACTGTGCAAGTCGTGGATTACGTATTAACCAATTAAAACACCATTATCTGTGGTGGCAAGGACCTTCCTGGATTAGGAGCTTCCATCATCATCCCATACCTCAAACCATATATGAAACCAGTTTAGAGATAAGACAGTGTAATGCAGTAGTAGAGCAACTACAACAAAAATCAACCATGACCATAGACAACATCGTTCAACACTTATTAAATAAATTAAATTCATTTGATAAAATAATACGTGTTTTTGCATGGATATTGAGACTACCTCCTACAAAAGAAAGGACGTCAACCCTATCTCACATTACAAGAACTCCGTCGCGCAAAACTGCTGATTATCAAAAGTGTACAACATATGGAGTTCGCGGATGACGTTAATTATTTACAAAAGAATGGAAATGTACATTTGAAAAGTAAACTTTTACCATTACATCCAATCATAGATCCGGAGGGTAAATTGCGTGTAGGAGGAAGACTGAGGAACGCTCAAATAAGCTCTGAGATGTAACACCCTATTATCTTACCACACAACCATCGAATTACCACACTGATCATTAAATTTGCTCATGAGCTAACCTACCATGGTGGAGCTCTCCTTACTTTATCAAACATTCGCCAAAATTATAGGATAATCAGCGGATATACGGCTACAAAGAAATTCATACGTCAGTGTGTCACATGCAAGAAGCAAGAGCCCATTCAACATCACCATCCAATTTACCATCGTCCCGAGAGAATCCTGAAAGATCCTTTTATCATTGTGGTGTAGATTACACAGGCTTTGTGGAAGTCAAAGCAAACAAGGGACGTGGCATCAAAACTACCAAAGGCTACATAGCACTTTTCGTGTGCATGGTAACTAAAGCTGTGCATATAGAACTTGTATCGGACTTAACCAGCTCAGCTTTTTTAGCCGCAATAAACAGGATGGCAGCACGACGCGGAGCACCACGTCACATCTATAGGGACAATGACACAAACTTCGTGGGGGCCAACAGAATGCGCCAGGAGTACGAGCGCCTTCAGCAAATATATAGCGAAGATTTCTACAAAGAAATAACAGAGATGCAGATTGAGTGGCATTTTAATGCACCTTCTTGGCCGCACGCAGGAGGGCTTTGGGAAAGAGCGGTGCGAAGTCTCAAACACCACCTCAAGCGTGTTATAGGTCATCAAAAATTAACATTTGAAGAATACTCCACATTACTAGCGAAACTAGAAGCCTGTTTGAATTCTCGACCACTCTGTGCGCTATCAGAAGACCCCGAAGACCTCGACTTCCTAACCCCAGCCCATTTTCTATCAGCAAGACCAGGATTGACAATAATTGAAACACCAGAAGATGCCAGAAGCAGGTGGCATTTAATATCGAAATTATTTGAGGATTTATGGAAACGATGGAAAACGAAGTACTTGACGCAACTATCAATCAGAAGTAAGTGAATGAAATACCAGAAGAATGTGAAAGTAGGTGATTTAGTGATGATACATTTACCAGCAGGGAAGTGGCCAATGGGTCGCGTCATGGAAGTCCATCCCGGAAAAGACGAAATGGTCAGAGTAGTTACTCTAAAAACTAGAAACGGCTACATAAAGCGCCCTATTGTAAAAATATCTGTATTACCCATAGACCACGTTGAACCAACCAAATTAGAACAGCAAAAAGAAAAACGACTACAATATCAAACTATTAGAGGCGACAATTAATTATGTAACCACCTGAAATCAAACACCAGACCGTTTAAAACCTATCCCAAGATTTTAAACATGGCCCTGGCATTATTATTGTTTTTAGGTATAATATTACCGACCACCGCGTCAGACAACATAACGCAGTTTGATACCAGCAAAACTTTATACTTTGACACTGTGGGGAAAGTACAATTAATTCGGGATAAGTGGAAATTAGTCACATATTATAATATGTCTCCATATTGGCAAGGAGACAAAGCCATTAAGAGTTTACAAATTACCTCGAAAAAAAACATGTGAATCAATTATGGAATCAAGTCACTGTCATACGATACTCCTACAAATACGTCAGACTACAGTGAATTATAATACTACAACCAGCTGTTGCTTAGCCAGCATTACGGTGATCGCATACGAACCCGGCGCGGTCTTATCAATGCTGTCGGCTCAATTGCAAATTCATTGTTCGGAGTATTAGATGAAAGTTTCGCCAAAAAGTACAGGCAGGACATTGATCTTGTACACCGTAATATAAAACATCAAGGTGAGTTATGGAAAAACTTAACATCTATCGTCGAAGCAGAGCACAACATTCTTCAAAGGACTGAGGAGGTAATAGAAAAACAGCACAAAATTATAAATATGCATTTAAATGACTTAGAAAAAGCTGACAATAAGATACAGAAGGAAATCAATGCAATGACCATACAAAAGGACTTCATATCAATATCGATAGCTACGATTAACATGATGCAAAACATGAAACGGATCCAAGATACTTTGATCTGATTGAGTTTACATTTACTTACACCAGCACAGCTCAAACGAGAGCTACAAATTATTTATGGTCAAATGCCTCAAGATTTGGGTCTGTCCATCGAAAATATAGAAACATAATTTCAGCACATTTATAAGTCACTTAAAAACAAAGGCTCGAGTTACTGAGAAATATATTATTTTTGAAATTACTTTTCCGCTCATAGCGAAAGAAAGTTTTCAATTATACAAGATAATACCAGTTCCGCATCAAATTAATTACAGCATGGTCAGCATAACACCAATATCGGAATATGTCGCAGTGAACCTAAAAAAGGACGCTTACTTTTTACTAACTATCCATGAATTGGATACATGTTTGTATCATGGAAAGTCCTTCATGTGTGAGCTTTTCAAACCCATACTAAATATCCCCGAAACTGTTCACGAGCGCATTGGAAGACTTGTTTAAGACGTTGGACTGGAAAGGTAAGGGCATAAACATAAACGGCGATTACATCTCGCACCTACGATTCGCAGATGACATAGTCCTAATGGCAGAGTCACTAGAGGAGCTTCAACAAATGCTGGACAGCCTAGCATCGGCCTCGCAAAGCGTAGGTCTCAGCATGAATTTGGATAAAACCAAAGTCATGTTCAATGACCATTGATCTGAGACCTATTACTGTAAATGGTCATCCTCTTGAAGTTGTTTCAGAATATACTTACCTCGGGCAGATCTTGCAGTTGGGTAAAAACAACTTTGAGAGGGAGGCCAAGAGGAGGATCCAACTGGGCTGGGCAGCATTTGGAAAACTACGTCAAGTCTTCTCATCACCCATACCGCAAAGTTTGAAAACGAAAGTTTTCAACCAGTGCGTCCTACCCGTGATGACCTACGGCGCTGAAACGTGGACACTCACAGTACGGCTAGTCCATCATTTTAAAGTCACTCAGCGTGCTATGGAGCGCACTATGCTCGGAGTTTCTCTGAGAATAAAATCCGCAACGAGGTTATCCGACAGAGAACAAAAGTAGTCGACATAGCGCACCGAATTAGCAAGCTGAAGTGGCAGTGGGCTGGCCATATCTGTAGAAGAACCGACAACCGCTGGGGTAGACGTGTTGGAGACCGCGACTCGGCAAACGTAGCGTAGGACGCCCTGCGGCGAGATGGAGTGATGATTTGCGAAAGGTTGCTGGCGGAAGCTGGATGCGACAAGCCGAAGACAGGGTGAAATGGCGCACATTGGGGGAGGCCTACGTCCAGCAGTGGACTAGTATGGGCTGATGATGACTAAATTTGGAAAATGATGAAAATTTTTGCGAAACTAAGTCAACAAACCACAGACGTAAAACAGACCAAACAGTGTGTAAAAACAAATGGGAAGAATTACACTTTACGTCACAGTACCTATATTTTTGCTGTGACACATATTCGATTAAAATCATATGTGACGATCAAGTTACTGTTCGCCAGCTGACTCGAGCAGGGGTCATTAGCATGACTCAGAAATGCTTTGTTAAAAGTAAAGATTTTGCACTATATTCGCTACAACAACAATCCAACTAACTAAGTTTTACTATTTAACTATCTATCAAACCATAAACATTCTAATCAATCAATTATCAACCAACCCTGAAGGTAGTGCTATATCACCGACGAGCACTAACTTCTACAAATAAAAAATATACCTACATACGTTACTTAAAATAGTTTAGTTTTGTCGGATCAAATTAAGCTCCAATTTTGATAATATAAAGTGGAGCCACTTAAACACTGTATTTCGACACAGATCAACATACGACTTGAGATTTGGTATACAAACCGGAGCCAATAAGTGTTTAAGCATCTCAGAATTTTGGCCGTTACGGAGTCGATTAAGTTCTAAATTAAAAGGAAAAAAATGGCAAGTATATCACTTTCTCGATGAGTATGTTTGGCAACGTCGCCCTCAGCTTTGCGCCGTTGCCACTCCGGAAAAGAAATATGGAACCGGAATCGAGTAGTGAGGCGAAAAAGGTGGAGTCAGGAATGCACGGCAGTCGGGCTGGATCAACTTAGTGCCCAAGTTGGTGTTTATATAATGTAATACATATGAAATATATATCATTATAAATAAATACATCAGCTTGACGAAGACATACCTACTCAAAAATTAGGGGTTCAAAGATTTGTAGTAATAATCCCGAACTTTGTGTTTAAATGAGGTTTACCTTGTTTTCAAGCAGGCGAAACTGTAAGCTCTGAAACCCGGAGGCAGGTCGCAGGTAGTTCCTGAAGTCCATGAAGTCCAATGGGGTCATGGTCTCCAGAATCATCACCTGATCTACCAGCAGCTGGAACAGAAGATAATTTTCTCGGTAAGTGTTCCTCGGACTCGGAATCTCGAACCGCATCGAATAAGTAGTTAATATATTATCTATAAGTCAATATAGAAAATTCACATTTATCTCAATTGAAAAGCAAACAAAAATATTTGTACATCTTCTAATAGATAATTATCTCAAATGAAATCAAAACATATGTTAGGTATACGTCATATATACATAATATGTCGCCACACATATAATAAGTAGGTATGTAGATTCAGTAGAGTTCAGGTTATGGCAATCGTCGCATTCGACTATGACGTCATCTTATTTATAACTAACTAAGTAGTAACTATTAGCTTATTATCGTCGGTTCCCAACTGTCGTAGCGTGATGTTTAATAGCTCGAATCCTTCCTCATGAATCACTATGTCTATTGGTGAAAACCGCGTGAAATTCCGTTCAGTAGTTTTTGAGTTTATCGCGGACCGACAAACGACTTTGATTTATAATATGACCGTGTAAGGATTATGGCGGCATGCGAACCCAGGACCTATGGTGGCAGTCGCGCTTACAACCACTAGAGTAATAAAATTGAGGCCAAATTGGTTTTTTGGGCCATTAAATAAATAGAGTAATAGTACTTTATATACTTATATAGCCTCCCGTAGAATTTGGGTCCCGACACTACTTTTCAGCCAATCCGGCCGAGATTTATGCATCATGGGAAACTGCATCTATTCCATCCATCCATTTCACCCATGAACGCTCGGGTGAAAGTGAGCGAGGTTTTAGAAAGCTGATACATGATCCTACAGTGTGAACATGACCACAACATGTGTCAAGCGGTTACAATAAATGGCACACAGGGAAGCAACAGATCATGTTATATTATGTAGATACCTTTTTTGTGAACAAGCTTGGTGGCAAGGCACCAAATGCTTTCAGCCAGGCGCAACTTATAAACTAAGCAAGAACACGTCCCCTACCGGTCGCTAATTTTTAAGTAAGAAGTCTCGCTTTCGCCAAAATAATCCTGCATTTTTTTTAAATCAATTCTGCATTATCAAAATCCCGCTTTACCCGAAAAAAAACTGGTGACGCTGCTGAGGAGTGTGTATAGGTACGGTGAATATCGACATTCCAAGATGAAAGCTAAAATATTAAAATAATTTTTAACAAATTTAATTATAAAAGGCATAGTTAATGATGATCATATTAAATATAAAATTCTCGTGTCACCGTGTTAGTTACCATACTCCTCCGAAACGGCTTGACCGATTTTTATTAAATTTTATATGCATATTCTGTCAGTAGGTCTGAGAATCGGCTACTACCTATATATTTTTTTTTGTGATAAATGTTGTTCACCCCTAAGATAGGGTTCACGGGAGACTCGACGGGGAAAGTAAAGTTAGGGATTCTCCACCCGTGCGAAGCCGGGGCGGACCGCTATTATCATATAAATAAAATTAGATTTCAATATCTAACAATACCTTCAGGGGTCGGACAGGGTTTTGTAGGAAGGTACCGACAATTTATGTTTACCCGCATTTTATTTGATGAGTTGTTTTGATTCTGTAATGCACATATATTATATATTGATCGATACTTTATCAATACTTCACCTTTTTATTACAGAAAAGATACTACAGCGTTAATGAATATTTAGAAGATAAGATATTATAAATCATAAATTTAAGTACCTAGTTTAGAGAAAGATTATTTCATATTTGTTGAATTTTTCACTCTATTATTAACAACAGTCTTTATTATAATTACTATTACTTATATATATTTGCACGCCTCATGAGGCAGAATATGTCGTACTTTAAAATTAAGACCAACACCTGTATTTTTACGCATACCATATTTTAGCAAATAAATACATTTGATTTGATTTGATTTGAATATGTACCACATGTTTAATATTACATCATAGTGATTCCACATAATTAGGTATAATAAATATTATCTATAAATGTTTGTTTGTTAAAAAAGGTTGACCTACACTGGGCTTTCCTCTCTATCGTAAGCACAGAATAACTCGTACGGTAGTACTAGGTACTTATAAAATGGTGCGCTTGTCCCTATCATAAAACAGAGGGCTTAGACAAGTGCCAAACGCTCCGTATCTATTCTATGTCGAAAAACGCTAACGCCTTAACGTTAACGCTAACAATTTGGTAGCCAAGTGTACAAGGACTTGCCGAACGCTCAGTCTATTCCATCATACGCTAAAAGTTGGACGTAGTCTATGATTTCCTTTTGATAGTGTGAAAAGTGCGCTAAAATTCAAATAATTTTGAAAGTAAGAAATAGTTTGGTTATCTAGTTTTCTCTGTTATGACTATGTTACAATATTAGAAGATCACTAATTATAAGAATTGGTCTTACATAAGTTAAACCACCTTTAGCGTCCTTGTGAAACTTAGAAAAAGAAATTTTAAAGTATTTGGGAAGTACAATGAAATACTATTATGTAATACCTAGTTTGGATGAATTTTTTTATTATTTTAATTGTGTGTACTTACTAAAATTTACCTTCTACATAATTTTTTAAGTTAATGTAAACAACCTATTTATTTTTGTTTTAGTTATGGAACCAAGGTTAGGAGCAAGTCCGGAACAGTTCTCTGCTATAAGTAATAGACTTTACGGCAAGGTATTATTATTATTTAATTTGTTTGTGTTAGGTACTCGAAGCATTAGTTATATCTACCGTAATTATAATATAGGTAGATTACGTACCTAAAAAAATTACATCACCGAATCATATGGCGGGCAGACCACTTAAAATACTTGGGTAGGTACTTAAAATTGTTTATGTTTTAGACATACAGATCTCTCAGGTCCTCAAGGACGGATCAAAGTTGGTGGGCTGTGGCAGGAATTAATAGAAAATAGAAAATTATCTTGGTGGCGCTGTTAATAAATCATCATATAAAGCAAGAGCAAGGCTTTTATTTTAGTTTTTGCCCTTCGTGATTTACTAGCTACTTTTTGGTATCTACGCCTGAATTTCTATAAAATATCCTATCAATGATTGTTGAACATACCTAAAGTTTATTTGTATTTAAAATTACCCTCTGTTTTTAGGCTGGAATTGCAGATAAATAATGAACTTCCATTGGAACATGCACATTATGCATTTGATACTATAAATAATTACAAATAAAAATAAATATTAAGTTGCTCTTATTGGTTATAATTATGTAATAATATATTAAATTAATAAAAAAATATGAATCCATGTCCTACAATCTATTTATTAAGCATAAATTATACACAATCACAACAAATTCACCATCAGCTGATCATAGATCCGCCATTTTGTAGCGTTATCTACAAGGTGTTGGCGTTCGCTACGTGTCGATCGCTAGCAAGCGAATTCGTTTGTCAAAAGTGGCACTTGGCTAGGATTTCTATGGAGATTATTGTACTTCTCTAGCCTTTCGTTTAAACGCATAGACTAAATGGACATTTGGCTACCAATTTTTAATTCTATTCGTTGGCTCAAATTACTTGTCGTAAGCTTATGTCATTCCCATACATTGAGAATTCTATTCTATTCTATTCGATTAGCGTTCATGACACTTGTCTAAGCCCTCAGCTCGGAGTTTGGTGTTCGGGCTTGCCCCGTATTACCTTTAAGGGACCTACACATACCACTGCACTGGCGCACTGTGGCCATAAATTTCTACGCCTCTCTACCCAACCCTTTGGCGAATACAGGCGTGATGGTTTGTGTGTATTTTATTTAGCTGCAACAAGACCTCTTATTTTAGTTTTCTGTTTTGATTTTTCTTATTGCTCCGTATTCAGTATCAGAAGTAATAAAGGTGATCTTTAAAAAATATGGCATGATTACATACTGAAAATAATCTTGCTGACATATTTAAAGTTCTAATTTATTTTGCAAATGCTTAAAGGGCACAATAACATCTCATCACTAGTGCGAGGCAGATTGTCGAACAAAAATTACGTATAGATGTCGATGGGGGTCAAATGTCAGGGTTCCACACTATCTCGAGTTATGCGTAAAGTAGGAACATAAACATTTTACTGTTTCTGACGATGCTAAAATTACGCGTTGAATTACATGTTACTTGAATTACCATGTAGTCTTCTTCTGTTTTAATGTAAAACTTAGAATATAGGTACGTAACTACAGGCAATTCCGTCCGTAAAAATGTGGTTGTTGACGATCAAAGTTTCATTGCAAATTAAACCGAAACACGAAATAACCCTTATTATTAGAGTTATCCAAAAATTTACTACAAAGGATTGTGTTCCATGCTTGAACAAAAGCCTTGGAATGATTTTGTCCACTGGAAATAACTATGTACTTATACCTACCTACGTGTCTGAAGCAGTCTGAAGTAAGCGTCGACAAACAACGAGCCACCTGCGGGCCTAGCCATGTTTAGAATCTGTGATCGCTAACGCTATAGAAAACTATTGCAATGTATGGGAAGTAGGTACTACAATATCTATAACACTAAGTCACGTGGTCAGAATGTCGTGACAGCGCTATAGGTATGTACTCTACTCCCCATACATTAATCGTTTTCTATAGCGTTAGCGATCATAGATTACAACTTGGCTAGGCCTGCTGATTCGTTGGCTCAAATTACATGTCGTAAGCTAGTGTCATTCATACATATCATGTCATACACTGAGAATTCTATTCTATTCGATTTCCGTTCATGCCAATTTTCTAAGCCCGCTGATGGTATCTAAAAGTACCTAAATGGTTATCGTCGCTCAACTGGTTAAGCAATACCCGCCGTTTATAGAAACCCATGTTCCCCATACCGCTGATACGAAACATTTACGACCCCAACAACCGAGTTTTATCATAAAAACCGCTGCAAAATTCACTTGCTTACTTCAAACCCGCACAGTTATATTGTGCCACGCTCAGTTACGTCATAGTTACCTTCAATATGAGTACGATTCGGTTGAGCCTCTTCAGGATCTCCATGGTGTGGCTCTCATCCAGACCCTCAACGTCCAGCAGCGCGCGCACCGAGTCCACCTCGAAGATTATTTGCTTGAACCATAACTCGTATGCTGGAAACAAAGAAACATCATCTACCATTTTATGAACTATCTCGACACGTGATTGGAAAGGTAGTGGGACCTTCGCACTAAAAAAAAAAGTTGTGTATTAAAATAGTGTCGAGGGATTCTATTCTCAGCCGGGATAAATATTTGTGGTCGTCCAAGCAAAAAGGGCCCCGATTCGGTTTCTAGAATAATTAATTGATTATAGGGATTAAAAACATAATTATTAAAAATCTGGCACATTTTTTAAAGTTGAAACTGAAAAAGCTGAGATGGTTTGGACATGTTGAGAGAATGAATGAAAGACGATTTACGAAAGGAATATTTAAGGCGAATATCAAAGGCAGCGTCGTCCTAAAAGGACATAGTACGCCGATCTTATTGGCGAAGTCCTTCAAAGAGGTCAGGTGCGTAGTACTCGCAACCGCTGCGTATGTATGAGAAGATGCATGAATGTGGCAAAAGCAAAAGAAGTATGCAAGAATAATAGCAAGTAGCGGTCTATAGTTTCTGCCTACCCCTGTGGGAAAAAGGCGTGAGTGTCTGTTTGAAAAATCATATAGAGTCATTTACTAATATATGAATTGTGGCTAAATCACTAGCCTCAAAAAATTATGAATTGACAGTTTCGTGAATGTTATTATGATATTCGATCTGCCACCGATGATGTGTAGATTATAATAACAAAATAATTATTTTGTTATAAGGTACCTACGCAGCTAATACCTCAATGTGTATTTTTCGACATGAATGTAAAATATAACATAACATACGATCACGCCTGTATTCCCCGAAGGGTTAGGCAAAGGAGTGCTAATGTGCACCCGCAGGTCGCCGGTATGTTTAGGTCCCATGTAATAGGGGGCGAGCCTAATGCCTCTATTATCTGTGCTATTGCCATTAACCGGGTACAAATCTCGAACTCCGAACTGCAAGCCTTCTGTTGAATATTTCATTGAAAACTCCAATAATATTTTGCTCGACCTAGGAATATCTTTTATATTCGGACCTAAACAAGTAAACATACTGTGGGAAGCTACATCTCTGCCTAACCCTTCGGCATATACAGGGGTGAAGTTAGATGGTGCCAGCCGATTAGATTTTCAATATCCACCTTGGTGAGTGACAATAAAAAGATGTTCATCGTGTACTGGCTTGGAGGATTCTGCGCTGAGCATCCTCTGGGCTGATAGAAGCTTGTCCAGCATCAGGTATTCACCGTACAGCATGCCAGCCTCATTGCCCAGATGGCTACCTTCCTGACCCGTGCTTTCGTCCATCACAGACCTGGGGACAAATACAGTAAGAATGTTAGTAGCGGTAACTATAGACTGCCTCATTATCGTAAGCGCGACTGCTACGCTAAAGGTTCGATTTCCAGGTTGAGTAGTGTTACACACCATCACGCCTGTAGTGATGCCTGTGTCCGAAAGGTTAGGCAGAGGCGCAGGTACCTACTACACTCATAGTTCGCCGTATGTTTTGGTCCCATGTAATGTGCGGCTACCCTATTGCCATTAACCAGGAACAAACACCCAAATTCTGATCAGCTACTAAGAATTTCATTGATAAATACTGCTCGAACCAAGGACTTCTAGTCTAACAGTGACGCTCCTGACAACGAAGCAGTTGAGTATAGTGTGACAGCGGAGGCACACGATGCATTGTGGCGGCGGTGCGGCGAGGGAGCGGTGTCGCTGCGTCGTCTTACATAGAAAATTCTGTGGCATGCACACGATGCGCTCCGGCGCCGCACCGGACTTGCCCGCTGATACGGTGAAATCTTTGCGGTGCGGCGCCGCAACGCATCGTGTGCCCCCGCTGTTATTGTTTGTTATATGAAATTCTTAGTAACAGTTTGAAGTTTTGATTTTTGCTCGGTTAATGGTAAAAGGTTGCTTCCTATTAGGTACATATGACCTAAACATACCGGGGAGCTGCGGGTATATTTATACACATCTGCTTAACCCTTCAGCTTAACGGGAGTACAGGCGAATATTGATGTTACATTTAACTATTTTATTATGATTAAGTTAAATTTTTAGAGCGAGTTTGCACAAACAAAGCCACTATTAGCATAGAAGAGAACGGCGAATAGAATCATCCTTCAAAAAAACAGACGCCAAGGTGAATTATTTTGAAAGTCTTCATTATGAGACAGTAGATTTCTTGTTTAGACAAACAAGCATACGGGCCGCCTGATGGTAAGCGGTAGCCACTTCCATATACGCCAGCCACACTGGTTTTTCACTAGCAGGTTATTATTTCGAGATCACTTGCTCTCAATTGCGCTGGCTGGAAGGGTAACGCAGCTAGCGGAACCGGAACACAATAATGCTAGCGCATTATTTTTAAGTCGCTCATGACGCGTGCTATGCTCAGAGCAGCGTCACCCGTTTTATTTTTGGGTAGGAAGTCCAGAATTTTGAATCTTTTCGAGTTAAATAAACGGGATTCTATCGTCGAAAGCGGGACATATAAAATTTAAATGGCAGCCGGCCAGACTACACTAATTTGCCGGTGCCACCCGCGCTCGTGTTATCCAGCATTGTCATGTAATCCATAAAAACTGGGACTGAGCTTGTCTCACTGGGGACATTTAATTCTTTACTAAAAATCGGGATGTCCCGTTAAAATCGGGACATCTGGCAACGCTGATAAAATCCGCAATGAACTTATTCGACAGAGAATCAAAGTAGCCGACATAGCGCACCAATTTAGTATGCTGAAGTGGCAGTGGACTGGCAATATCTGTAAGAACCGACAACCGTTGGAGACCTGGAGTAGATGAGTTCTTGAGGACAACCTCTGACAAGAGGGAGTGAGGATTCGCGAAACGTTGATGGTCAAAGCTGAATGAAATAGGGTATTTTACACCACGTAAGAAAAAATATAAAAATGCATGTTTATGATAGATTTTTAAAAAAGTAAACGAGAAACGTTAGTATTTATTTATAAAAATGCAATGTAAATTTTATAATTCAATTTCAAAAATAGTCTTTTTTATCTGTTTGAAAACGCCATCCGCCATATTGGATTCCGACGTGATGTCACTGCGATAGATACTTGACGTTACTTGGTCTTTTGCAGTTGTATTGTCTACTAACGAAGTGACGTCACGACCCGAAGTAGCATGGCGGCTAGCGTTTCCGCGCGAAAATTCAAAATCATAAATTAAAAATAGTTTTTAAGGCATTTTTCGGTTTTATAAGACTGAAATAAAAATTCTACTGGTTCATTACGATCTAAGGATTAATTTAAAACAGTTTTCAAAAAAAGGTGTAATACCCTATTGCACACGTTTGGGGAAGCCTTCATCCAGCACTGGATTGGATAATGATTATTATTATTACGCCATGCGAACCATACATATACTCACGCCCTTCTTCCACAGGGGTAGGGAGAAACTATAGACCGCCACTTGCTACGATTCTTACATACTTCTTTTGCTTCTGCCATGCGGACCAACCCAGATGAAGTTAGAAATAGAGTTCTTATATACCAATACCTTGGAACACGAAACTTCAATTCATCAGACTGAATGATGTAGGTAAGTACTTATATTAATTAGTTAAGTATAATGTGACAGAACCAGTTGTTAAAATCGATTATTAACTATAACTCTGTTTAAATGAAGCAGGTATTACTTACGCATCTATCTGTTTAAATAAAAATTATTGCCGCATACATGATAGATCAGATAGATCATCCAGTTGAGAACGGCTTGTATTCGTATCCATTTTTTATTTTATCTCCCTCTACCCCTCTGTCCCTGCACATTCATATTCATCACTCTTCTAGTCACATGCGTTTCCACCCTTCCACCAGCATGGTTAGGTAATTAAACGAACTCGAATATACTTATCTTAAATATTTATCACCAATTTTACCGCCAATGAGTGTCAATGCGATGGTCTTTCTTACAAAAAGTGACTATTTGTGACAAAGATGGAGTACAAGCCCGCAAGATAATATCAACGTGATTTCTCCACGCGAGGTTGACAAAAATCTTTACCTAAAGGCAGATAGATGGACAACGGAAGTGCCTTATTTTTTTTCGAGGTACCTACGGAATCCTAGAAATAGTAGTAGTAAGCGATTAACGTTCATTGAACTTCTGTTAAAGTTGCTTTATTTTTTTGTAATGTGTAGTGTTGGTTGCCGGTCGGCTTTTATCATATGTAGCGACCGGTACCTGTTTCTATATTTGACAATAATTAGCATGCCCACGTCACGTCAAGTTGAACCTGAAATACCTGTCTAGCCTTATAAAAAATGTAACTCGAAGTCGAAAGCTTGCGTAAAAGGTTTAACAATTTAACATCAGAAAGGTTTAATATCAGATCTATGTTAAGAAATAGTGGGAAACCTAGGATATTTTCCTTATAAAAACTAAAGAAATATCAATATCATAACATACCATTACACCTGTATTTCCCGAAGAGTTAGGTAGAGACGTGTATTTCTATACATAGGTTGCCCCACGTTTGAGTACAATGTACTGTTTATTACAATTTACAACCTACACTGCCTAACCCTTCGGGGAATACCTATAAGATGTAATGGTATGTTATGATATTGATATTTTTTTAGTTACGTAGGTATATGACTTTCAGGAAGGTAGGTTCTAATGCTCGTAATGTGGTATAGGTACGGGAGTACGAGGAATGACCGGAAAATGGTTACAAAACCATACCTATGTACACTAGCATACCTATGTACCATACTTATGTGCACGGTGCAAGCCATATAAAACACACACTAGTTAATAAAAAAAAGACAAATACTTACTATTAAATCAGATAACATCTTTATCCCGAACTATGTACCTCTAATATTTACATAATAAAATATACCAATAAGCCGTAAAGAGTAGGCATGGTATTGTAAGCATAGTCAAGGTCAGAAAGGTAATTTTACATAGTAGATAAGGAAATTCAACATGCATTAGGAATGCAACTTCGAATCAGAAACATAACAATTACTTATTTATATAATTAGCATTTCTTATCATCGCTGGTATCAGATGAATTGAAAAATTAAGGAAATCAGTGTGATATCTCGTTGAATGTCTGTTTTTAACCCAAACGGAGACTATGCTGGGCACGGGTCTACTCTCAGGATAATAGGGATTAGGCTATAGTCCACCAAGCTAGCCTACAGCGAGTTGTAAGACTTCCAGTCGCGCTAAGGAGCGCACTAGACTAACGAGGCAGGCTAAACTAAAGTCAGAAGCCCACCAGTGTTTACTTAGAATATCGATACTTTCCAGAAATTGGTTTGTGATTATAATTCAGCCACATTAGAAATTTGAAGTTAACCCTAAATTATTGGGAAGAGGCTATTAGGAATTTACAATAATATTAAATAAAGTAAGGCTAATTAAATGAAACAAAAATCTCTACAAATAAAATAATGTAATGAGATAAATTGGTAACTACCGTGGCAAGTAAAATAAATCCTCCTCTCTTCTAAAATTGCTGTGCCCTACAGGGTCCATAATGATTCTTGTCTAATTACACCACCTTATTGTACATTATGGTATGCAATAAAGAATATGAATATGAATATGAATAGGATTTGCATTCGCACGCGGTCATATGGATTAGATAACTCTATAAAATATTGTTCTTACCACCTTTTTCCTAATAAGAGCGACCAAACGATATTTTGATAAGCGTACAACTACACGGTTATCGGAATGAATTGCCTACTTAACAGGGTTCACGTAAACAAACTAGCCATGTTAATGTATCTATTGAAATTATATAAAATGGCGCGAAACAGATGTGTCTTTTGACCTTAAGAAATACTGCCCTCATTTCTTTAATCTTAAAAAAATGGTAGCGCGTAATAAATATTGTAAGTTATTACTCGTTCACGGATAGGGCAGCATGGCATGAAAAAGTGACAAGTTGAACCTTTTAACCCTAGCCTAGTTAGCCTTTTTTTATTGTGGCGAGAGTCTTCTTATATCGTCTGCAACGTCGGCAGGTGCAGGGTATGTCCGAATCCTACCGACTAAAAACTGCTTTCGCCCATTCGCCTTCTTTAAGGAGGAATAGCCACGCTGCTTACTGGGCCATTGTCTAAGCATGCCATAGCCTGCCACAGCATGTTGAAGTTTCAAGCGGTATTATGTGGAGTCTTCTTGTGATGCAGTAATCTTGCCTCGTGCCTCTCCGTGCCATCCTGTCGAAGAGTGTTGACTTTATTTGTCCTATTGTGGCACGGGCCACTTAAGATGTTGTTAGCCATGCTATTAGGCTAGTGTGTCCTGCGTTCTAGTAGACTTCGCTCTATACAAATACAAACTCGCTGAAGTGGACTTAATTTCTTGTCAACATTAAGAATGTCAGATGTGTGTGCTTTGGGTTTTGAACACAGAACATTTGGCACGATAGGCCGTGCTTTAACCACAAGTCTACCCCTGCTGTCCGATTATAAGCATGTTAAATTAAAATTAACTAAATAATTAGGCAATTAATTGTGTAAAGGTAATTTAATTAGGGGCCTATAATCGACAATCTTATAACTTTTAATTTTTTATTTCATTATTTTTATTCAGGTCATCGACCTAGACGGTGAAACGCTTTACGTGAAAAATTAACACTTGGATGTATTAGGTTACAGAGGAAGAATAAGTGGACTATTAAATAAAAATATACTTACGCAAGTAATAAAAAATAATGATAATAATAATAAGTTATAACCAATCTGACAGACTTTCGAGGTCTTATGCACGCGTATTATTATCTAAAACACTTGGCTATTAAAATTGCACATCTTTTATTTACACTAGAGTGCTTACATGAAATTTAGATTAGGTTTAAAAAGTTTAATGGTCGTTTTAATGGCAGATCATGGCTCGTAGGCCGTGAGTTCTCTTGTGTTGTTAGCAGACACGTTGGAAGTTGAGGGTTAAATTTGTATAACGGTTTTAGTATATGTCTAAGTAGATATTTTAATTTCATTACCTACAATAAAAAATACTTATATTTTAAAATCATTATTTTCGCAGTTGATTGAATATTTGTACTCGTGCACTTCGGAAGTAAAAAAAAAACCTCACATAATTTTACAAAGTAGGAAGTTTTTTTTTTTAAATAAGTTGCTATTTCAAATTAATGTCAAATTTAGATAATCAAAATAAAACCTTACCTCATTGGGCACGCCATTTTCAAAGATTTTTTTTCAAACGTTCAACATTTATGAAACACGCGGGAAACGCGCTTTCGCGGCGCGAGGCGATTCGATACTGAATACGTCTTACTGTATATCAACTTCGATTTCGTCATTCCTTTACTGATAATGTAACTTAAAACTATAAGATATCGATCGTCCGATGGCTAACTTAATCCTATGCGGCGCTACTCAAGCGTTGATGAACTATATAGCGGGAAATGGTTTGATGAAACCTTTCACTAGTAGGTGACAAAATTACTCCCGGTCGCGTGCCGTACGGACACAGGTAAGCTCAAAATAGACTATCAGCAGAGGTAATGATAGTAAGAGCTAGCGAATTGAATTACCAGTTCCTAAGTTGTGTATTGTGTGATAACCAAGACATTTTTCATTGGAATATTTTGAAAAATGACTTTTCTAATTATTATTATCTCTCTTCTTATAATTATCTCAAATTTGTTTTCCATCAACATACTTAAGTAATTCGGTAGTACCTGTTAGATACTAAAGACCTCAAGCGCGAAGACTCAAAAAAAGAACATATTGAAATAAAACTACTTTACGGTTTATAAACGTTAAATTAACGTAGTACCTACGATTATATAAGTTATTTTATTTCAATATGTCTAATATTCACACCTTCAGAAATAAAAAAAAGAAGTAAATATTTGCACAAGGTTAAATTAAGTTTATGCAAATATACATTAGGATTGCCTCAGACAAATTCTAATGATAGATAGTACCGGTTTTATAGAATCAGCGAAACAGTATCATCGTTGCGTAAATACGTAGAACTACAAATATAATGACGAAAGCACATAATTATTTCCGCATAAACCTCTTTGATATTTTTGTTGTAAAAAAGCCTTTGACAAATAAGAGTCCGGCGAACCGAATTTCAAATTAATACAAACGTACATATTACCAAAATAAATCGAAATTCAAACACAATTTAGTCAGTGTTGTACTTATTTATTATTCGGAATTCGATTTTGATAATCTAGGTTCCTGTTCAATTATAGTAAAATTGTGCTGAATAAACCATTTTTCTTTCTTTTCTTCTTTCTTTCATTTAGTCCAAAATACGTCCATAACTAGAAATAAATGTAGGTAAGAGAATGCAATTTTGGATAACGTTACGAAGTTTGAAAAACACCATATTTCAAGCAAATAAATAAATAAATAAATATTCTGGGACATTTTTACACAGCACCATCTAGTCCCAAGCAGAGCTTGTACTATGGGTACTAGACAATGGATATAATACTTATATACTTTTACTTTTTTTTTTGTAAATACATACCTACTTATAATACATAAGAAACACCCAGACGAACACAAACACTTATATTCATCACATAAATTTTTGTGTCCTGTGGGAATCGAACCCACGACCTCATGGTCAGCAGTCCAGTACTCGAACCACTAAACCACCACCACTAAAATATTGAATTAAATTGAAATTAAAATTAAATTTGGAACGATTTTCCGAACGGTTTATTTCTAGTATATTAGTAGTAGACGAAATGATAAAAACCATATCTCAATCCGAAAAATCTATATAAGTATCTATATACTAATAATAAAGCTGAAGAGTTTGTTTGTTTGTTTGCTTGAACGCGCTAATCCCAGGAACTACTGGTCCGATTTGAAAAATTCTTTCAGTGTTAGATAGCCCATTTATTGCGGAAGGCTATAGGCGTGATGATATATATATATCATCACGCTACGCGGACGAAGTCGCGGGCAGAAGCTAGTAACAGAATAAGATAAAATACTGTTCGGTTATCGATTTATTTTGGTATTACTTTTTTGTGGGTAATTCAAGCTCCGGTGGACACGGCCGGACCCTTAAGTATAAGGATTTATACGATAGAATACGCTTGACCGCCAGTTCACCTAATGTTAAGCGACATTGAGGTATAATTGTAACACACATTTATGCCCCCAGTCTAAATTTAATAAGCTCGGAGCTCTCATTGGACCTCGAACCTAACGCGAACAAGTACGCTAAGGTTGGGGCCATTAGAATCACGAACTTACTAGAAACAAAAGGAATAAAAATAACTTTGACAAAACATTATTATTATTAATAAGACAGGAAACAATCTAAAAGACTCCAATTGGCACATTATATATGTTTAATTACTTAGGTTACGAATACACCTTGGTTACAAAATATGCAATTTGACTCTCATCATGTCGCGCAAACTTTGAAGTCAAAGCGCACTAACAACGCAGCAATTATTATAAAACCTTATTGGTTTGATTCCTGTTAATTACTTGTGTACTCAATAATATAAAAAAGCTGACCCCAATAATTTTTATCTGTCAGTATTATGAATGAAACTTTGACGTTAGAAATTTACACTTTTACACCTTGAATTTTTTTATAAATTACATTTTGTGCTATAAAACTTCATCAAACGGCTTTTTTTAAACGATTAATTAAATTTTATTCAAGCATTCATAGCAAAATGATGTTTGGAGCGTCGAAAATAATGAGGCAAGTGTATTTTTTTAATAATAACATAGCGGTGTGTGCAGGACTACGTGGCTACCACAAACTACTTAAGAGATGCATATGCATGTGGCTACTCATTTATCTTTGGGCTTGGCTAGCCGTTCGTTGGGCCTATGGGGGGTAGTAGAAAGGAGATCAGACTCAGATGGGCGACACGTCGAAAAAATGTCCAGCTTTATTAAGGCTGTTAATTCACATGAGCCCACGAAATTCAAATTTCAATTGGTTTTTCGCAATTTGTAGATGTATAAAACATCTAGATTCGTGGTAGGAGTAATAACGTTTACAACTGAAAATTAAAACTTATGCTTAACAATCGTTTTAATAGCTAAAAGTAGTGTAGGTAAATCGTCAATTTGCCTGTTGGCACAGGCAATTTTCTGGCTGGTTATGGATTTTTAAGCAAAGGTTTTAATTCTCATCTGTATGGATGTTATATAGAACGTCGCAATTACTACTGCCATGAATCTAGAATGTGTTGTAGTGTGTGACGCACTCCATCCTTTATATTAGGTTACTTAGCTTGTAAGATAAACATTATTTAACTTTATTCCATCATTCATTTTTTTTTATAAACGGACCCATGAAGACGGATGATCAAACTGAAGGAACTCGACCTTAGTACCTCTTATATTCAGTGCCATTTAATTTATACATCATAACAATCTATTCAAATCATTAAACACGTATCTAAATGAATAATTTGGTCTGAAAGTACTCTGTTGCTTTCCAGGATTGTTATAGGAGTCGACTTATTAATAAATGATATAAATAAAATGACTGTACCTCGTTAAAAATAAAAATATAACTATGTAATAGCCAGAAGGTCTAAAATAAAAGAGTAGGTACCATAGTAGAAAGAGCAAGCTAAGTAACCTAATATAAAGGATGGAGGTGCGTCACACATTACAATACAAATGTGTTATAGATCTACAAATTGCGAAAAACCAATTGAAACTTGAATTTGGCGGGCTCAGATGAATGATCCGCCTGTAGTTTAATGAGTAGTTCACTGAAACGGTCCAAAATGGCGGATAGTTTACTAATAAAAAACAGTAAAATAATTGACCATTTTAAAGCTAGTTTGCGTGTTAGAAACAAAGGTTAGAAAGTTCCACAAAAGTTTGATATGGTAGTGGATTAGGGTATATTATAAACGTCTCCGAACCTGAAAATGTACATACATACATACACTCACGCCCTACTCCTACAGGGTTAGGCAGAAACTATAGACTGCCACTTGCTACGATTCTTGCATGCCTCTTTTGCTTCTGCGACATTCATACATCTTCTCATACATACGCGCCGGTTGCGAGTACTACGCACCTGACCTTTTTGAAGGACTTCGCCAATAAGATAACCTACACCAATAAGTTTTTTTTTATGGGATAGGGGAGCATACGAGCAGACGGATCACCTGATGGTAAGCGATAGCCGCCGCCCATGGACACCCGCAACACCTGAGGAGTCACAAGTGCGTTGCCCGCCTTTTAAAAGGGTTTGGGCCTCCGGTAACCTCATTCACTCGGCGAAACACAACGCAAGCGTTGCTTCACGCAGGTTTTCTGTGAGGCCGTGGTATCACTCCGGTCGAGCCGGCCCATTCGTGCCGAAGCATGGCTGTCCCACGTTAAATAAGTTAAGATCTCCCACGTTAAGATCGGTGTAGGTTATTGTCTGTTTGTTACGGGTTGACGCAAAAACTACTAAATAGATTTTAATTTTGTTATCACTGTAAGAAAGTATGTGCTCCAACTTAAAAACTGGTATGCTTCCTATCTCAAATAATTAAACGGAAACTGAGATACAGTTTGACCTCTCTGATGTATAGAGACCCATACAAAGAAGACTGCTGGTTTTTGAGCTTCAAGTGAGCGAAGCCGCGGGCAAAAGCTAGTGGTAAATAATGATGATATAGAAAAACTAAAAAATCTCTGTTAATTGCAAAATTGCAATGCTGTCAAGTTTTACAATTTTATACTATGCATTACAATTTTTGCATCAGACTCTAGCAACACTGACTGACACTGATTTGGATTTGTCACACAATAATTCACTCTATGGCACAAAGGCCTCTGTAGCCATGTCAAAAATAAAAATAAAAAAAGGGTGTCAATTTGACGTTTCTTTCTGAATCTCGGATTATTTACCTACGCATTTTCGTGAAATTTATAAGAATTAAACCTTGATTCATTGCAAAAGAAAACAATTGTGAACAGTAGAAGTTTCTTCAGTGTTCATTATAACTGTGAGTGCACATTTTTGTATATTTTGTTATACATTCAAAGAATAACATTGTAGTTTACGTACGGGTTTAACTTATCATTTTATATTATTTTCAATTTGATAGTAACAGTTTATTCTGTGCTAAGTGAGCGATAAATATGTTATTCAAACAATCTGTGTTTACTTGGTGCAGTATCTATGAACTGTTACCAAGAAAAGGTCTGTTCAAGGGTGATTTTTCGTAAAACCGATCATGACATCAGTTACTGTTCTTAGTCACATCGGGATGTTCAAGCGATACTTTCGGTTATAAGACAGTTTACGATTTCCGATAAACTCGTCACGTTTTATGACGCTCTCCTGCTTTTGCATGGTTCAGTCCATTTTTATTTTTATAACTAGTAAGTACATGTGAATAATCATTGTTGTATTTAACTAGAGACAATAGGAATTGTTATTTGAGCTGATAACAAGAATAGTTATTCAATATTTGTAGGGACTGTTCAATCACTTATCTTGTAATATACATATAAAAGTGTAAGAAAAATTTAATCTATTTTCTCATGTAAAAATCCTACAAACTCAATATTTGGCATGTAGATTTTTTCAGGGCAGTAGGTGTCTACTAAAAATGTATCTAAGGAACTTACCAATCATAGAGTTTCAATTCCCCTTTCCCAACATGCACATTCTAAATATACAGAGAAGTTCCATACATACCTTTACCTACATAGACTTATGAGGAAAAGCTTTAGTTTCCCCAATCCTATCCTATATGGCTCCATGCCATCATTAAATAGTTTAAATCTTTTTAATTGTGTCAGAAATAGTCATCCAATGTCACTAAATTATAGGTACTGAAACTTATAGTTTCCTAGACAAAACTGTCTAAAATACAGAATTCCAGAGTTGACAATTTTGTGGAATGACAATTTTGATACAATTAAATACCAGACTCCTTAATGAGGATAGAGCCTCAAGCTCTATCTGCCTAAACCAATTACTGAAGTACCTAATTAAATTAAAATTATAATAAGTATCATTTTATTTTGGACCAATTTCTAATATTTATTACATCCATCTGTAAACAAGCCACAAGGACTAATATAAAAAGCCTCTGGTTTATTCCCTTAAAAAAATTATTCCTTCAAATTGGTTCAGTTATTTCATAGATATGAGTCAACATACCTATAATTATAATCCCCTCCTTTTTGAAGTCAGTTAAAAATCGATATCACCCTTTTCAGAGTAATGGGGCAAACCCTATCAGAGCCGGTGACGGATAAGCAGTCATCAACATGTCAGGACAGCCGCTACCTCGTAGGATCATCCTGCATGCAGGGCTGGCGTGTCTCCATGGACGACTCCCACACTCACATACTGTCCCTACCTGAGGATCCTGGGACTGCATATTTTGCAGTTTATGATGGCCATGGAGGTGAGTTTTTATTATTGCAAACAACATTGTCCTATATCTCTCTATAGATAGACACTGAAGTTTTCTGAATCAGGCATAAATCTGTTTCATCATACATTAGAGATTAATTTAAATTTTGCTCCCACTGTTCCTGTAGAGTATAAATGATGATGGCTGTTGGGGCAAAAAGCGTCTCTGTGGACCATGCACTGGAACACAATAGGATAGCCCCAGCTCCAACAACCTGGACAGACAAATGGCACTGGAAATTGTTGGATGCAGATGGCATTATAACCAAAATCCTCACAGAAAACATGTGTTGTGTTTCGCCAAGCGAGTGAGGTTACCGGAGGCCCAAACCCTTTTAAAAGGCGGGCAACGTACTTGCGACTCCTCTGGTGTTGCGGGTGTCCATGGGCGGCGGTTATCGCTTACCATCAGGTGATCCGTATGCTTGTTTGCCCCTCCCCCCTATCCCATAAAAAAACCTATCAGCACTGACAGCTTTTGGCTTATATGAGAAATTCACAGAGAAGGGTCTTAGTTTTAGCCTTAGCCTTATCATGCCTATAGGCTAATCAAAATACATTTCCAGGGTCTAATATAGCAGAGTATGCTGGGAAGCATCTCCACAAGTTCATAACAGCTCGACCTGAGTACCACCTTGGCAACATTGAAGAGGCATTAAAACAGGTATATATACTAAGTTGATATAGAAATAATTAGTTATGAATGACATGCACACAGATATTAACTTTATCTTTATGGGTACTCAGTTGATTTTAGATTGATTGAAAAGGCTTGAAACTATTATAGTTGCAATGGAAATTGAAGCATTGGTAGTCAATTTAAGGTCAGTAATTACAAAGCATAATATTGTCAATTTTACTTTCAATGTATTGATAAAAGCTTCTTTATAGTTTGAAAAAGCCCCATTCGCCATTTACACTATTTATGAATTGTCATCGTTTGGACAGGGTGTGTTTATGCATTGTGTTTTTGATAAATTTTGTTATCATTGTAGACTAAATTATACATTACAAGGTTAAACATTTAATGTACACATTTACTATTGATAAATATAATACTCCAAGAAAACAACTTGCGATCTTGTTACTGTCGTGCTTTTAATCCAGTTTTCGACAGAGTTCTACAATCACGCCTGTATTTACGGAAGGGTTAGACAGAGGTTCATATAGGTCCCATGTGGGGCGACCCTATTGCCATTAATCGAGCGTATTTTAAAAAATCTAAACTCCGAGCTCTTACTGAGTATTTGTTAGAAAAACCCAAAAACAATTTGTCAATAAATGTAATGGAGTTTTTTTACACGCCTAATAAATTCTTTCGACGGTAAAGTGATATGTTTATCAACCCAAATTTCGCCAGTGTGGTGGACTATAGCCTTATTCTAAGAAAGACCTTGTTGAGCATTGTGGTATTATTAAATTGGTTGATTACATGGTTGGTAAAAACTATATTTTTAATATGAAAAGTTAATTTATTCTAGGTTACAGCAATTAAAGCAATGTTTTATGTTTACAAGTCTGAATGTGACCTTATTATTATAATTCAAACATATTCATCGCATGTTGGTTTGTTATTCATTTTCTATAAAAACCTCATTACGCAAAACCTTGACGTGAAATAGAAATATAGTTAGGGCTGTCACTTCACATTGAAAAATTGTTGTATTGTCCTGCAGTCTCTGTAGGGTAGTTGACTGATGTTTGATTTAAGCATAAAAAAACAGTCTTAATAAAAAATGGAATGGAATATTCGTATTCTGAAAAGAATATAAATAAAGTTCTAAGATGTTTAAAGTTTTTGTTGGGCTATTGAGAAGGGATGCGCTCTCTCTTTCCCGCAAAAAGAGTGTTAATTAGATACGTAAATTTATTTTTTGTTAAAAAAAAAAGATTACTAGCAATGTGGGTCGCACATTACTAGTATTCCTGTTAACCCCTCGTGCTAAGCGAAATGCTTGTGTTACGAGTGGGTTCACGTCGGTAGTGCAATGGGTGAGTTCCGAACCGGCAACCACATGATCGCAAGTCCGACGCTCTAGCCATTAGGCTCCCGCCGCTTCTTTTAATTATTATAAGGACTTACACAATTTGTAATCTTTTTACTGTTTACTCAATAGTGAAGCAGATATGATATGAGATATGCAGATATGCATGCTACTAGGAATTTCATAGAAAAACCCAATAACACTATGCTCGACCTGGGAATCGAACCCAGGACCTCTAGCGTAGGCAGTCGCGCTCAGGACCACTGGTTCTAATGAGGCCGTTAACATAAATATAATATATAAATAAATATACATAAACAACTCTTTGTACAAATATACTTCTAATTCGCTCATTGCTAAATCTATTTTTAAATTTCGTACTTAGGAGGCATCTTAAAGGCTTCATAAGGTAAGGAAATTGCTTTACTCACTTTCAACTAAACAAATTTTTTGTATCAACTGTTTAACTGTTTTGACACGTGCCTGCCTTCCCTGAAACGTGAGCAACGTGACTTTTGTTATAATTAACAGGCTTCGTTACTTTGTGAAATTCAGAAATATATTTTTAACATTAATTCTTTATCAGGTACCAACCCTGGGTGTATTATTTGTGTATTGTTAAAAAAAAAAATAGTTGGCGATGGGTGCGGTTACATTATGGTGGTATTTATTATTTTTACCCGACTGCGAAAAAGGTAGGACAATGATTTTAACACTGCATACTTTACATGAGTGTACTTATATGTCTATGTATGGATGTTCGGTCATAGCATCAAAAATATTGATCAGATTTTGACAAATCAGTCAATCGATTCGTCTTTGCAGTATTACTTCATGAATGACTGTACAAAAAAAGGCTAGAAAAAAAAATACGATTTTGACAAATTAGGTGTCATTGGATTTTTTTGCTTCCAGAATTTCCTACGGTACACAAATGGTGTTACGGTACATAAAACTTATATTTAGTCCCATAACCGATTTAAATAGACTGTGAAACTTGCATCCTGATAGTGATTAAAGTAAACAACAGCCACCTAAAATTTACAAATAAAAGCATAGGCTTAATAACTAAAACCCGACGGCGAAAAAACACTTCCACGATGTAGGAAAATTTTCTTGTTTCATACTTTCAGTGGTTTTTTTTTACGTATGTACATGTAACAAACAATGGCTGCCGTAGTGGTCTAGGTGAATACTTTAACGCTACATAAGTTAAGATTGATTAAACTGATTGAATTTAGTCACGATATTGTTTCTAGGGTTTCCTAGACCTGGACCAGGCTATGCTGGAAGAAGATATGCTGCAGGAGAAAGTGGCTGGCAGCACGGCTGTCGTGGTGCTCATCAAGGAGAACACTCTGTACTGTGCCAACGTCGGGGACTCCAGGGCGATCGCCAGTGTTAGAGGGGGGGTAAGCAACCGTCCAATGGTCTCTATCCTAACCCCTCTCATCCTGAGAGGACACCCCTGCCGTGGGACCCCGGCAGTGGCACAAAACAACGGGTTGATTATGTTATGTAAGCAACCTTCGTCGGTATCCACTGATGTACAAAACAAAACTATTGTTTACGGATTTTATCAAGTTATATTATCTGACTTTATCCAGTTGTATATTGATTCTATCTGTTGCCCGCGATTTCATTGAAATACCAAAGGATTTCGACATAGCCTACGTCCGTCTTCAAAGTCTATCTATATACCAAATTTCATAAGAACTGGTTAAGTAATTTAGGCGTGAAAAGTTGAAAAACAGACAGACGGAATTTGACACCAGAGGAGTCGCAAGTGGGTTTCTGGCCTTTTAAAAGGCCTCCGGTATCCTCACTCACTGGCGAAACACAAGGTAAGCGTTCTTTCACGCTGGTTTTCTGTGAGGCAGTGATATCCTCCGATCGAGCCGGCCTATTCGTGCCGAAGCATGGCTCTCTCTTGGTATCTGAAGGGTCAGGAAGATGTGTAATATACACACAGTTCACCAATTTAGATCAAATGTCATAGGGGCCGGGAGAGCTTTCTCTCATCTACAATGCCAAACGTGTCTTCGAATATTTCAGGAGACACATATTATACAATAGCTCAGTACAAACTGTTCTAATATTCACTCAAGGTCATTGGATGAATATTTGAACATTAATAAATAATTCTCATCTCTTGACATTATACTAGATTCCGTTTTTTTTGTCTTATTACTTGACGGCAGTTGTGTAGTTTAAAGTTGTCATTATCATTATTGTAGTTTAAACATCTGCATTATTAACTTTGGGATGAAGGTAAAATTAATAAATAGTTCAAATAAATAATTTGGGATGGAGTTCGAAAGTTTTTTTTCAAATATTTACCCCCTGTGCAGGCTTTTTGTCATCATATTAATCAGTCGAAATTCGGCATTTTTTCCATCTTAACCTGAAGTCAACAGTCAGGATGCTTCTTCCCAGGTGGAGGTGCTGTCATACGACCACAAGCCCAACAACGAGGAGGAGCTCCGTCGGATCACGGCGGGGGGCGGCTGGGTCCAGTTGAACAGGGTTAACGGTAACCTGGCACTCTCCAGAGCACTGGGCGACTATATTTTCAAGAGGAACTGCAGACTGTCACCACAGGAGCAGATTGTCACAGGTACGATTTTATTTCATTATCATTATTATCACGCCTGTATTCCCCGAAGGGTTAGACAGAGGCGTACTAATGTACACCCACAGTTCACCGGTATGTTTAGGTCCCATGTATTACGAGCCTATTGCTATTAACCGGGCACAATTTCAGAGAATTTCATAGAAAAACCCAAATAACACTTTGCTCGACCTGGGAATCGAACCCAGGACCTCTAGCGTAGCAGTCCCACTTGGGACCACTAGACTAACGAGGCAGTTATCAATCAATATCAACCAATATCAATATAAATTATCTAGGCTTTTTCTGACTACTGACACTATTAATTATTATTCGTCTAATTTTCGCGTAAGTAAATAAATAATAAATAAATAATAAATATTCTGCGACATTATACACATCACCATCTAGTCCCAAACTAAGCAGAGCTTGTACTATGGGTACTAGACAATGGATATAATACTTATATATACTTTTTTTTTGTAAATACATACTTATAATACATAAGAAACACCCAGACGAACACAAACACTTATATTCATCACATAAATATTTGTGCCCTGTGGGAATCGAACCCACGACCTCGTGGTCAGCAGTCCGGTACTCGAACCACTAAACCACACAGGTCGTCAGAGATTAGTATTATTATAGGTGTTCATACGACAAACGGGACCAATGGCTTACACCAATGTCATTAATATAATGTTATTTAATTTACAGCATTTCCAGATGTTCAAGTGAGGCAACTAAACGACGATTGGGAGTTCATAGTGATTGCTTGCGATGGAATTTGGGAGGTGTTATCTAATGAGGTACATTTATCGACATTCCTGCGTATCTGTTTTACCGACATTGGTAGACATTGTGGAGCTCCCCGCTGTGGTTACAAATTATGAAATAATGTTGATAATATATGATTTAATAATATTAAGGGTAGTAGGAGGACTTCGGTGCTTGAGTTCGTCTGGGGTGGTACCACTGTCCTGTGCTATCATTATTGTCTTCCGGTTTGAATGGCAATAAACCTAGTGAAATTACTCTGCTTAAGAAGTAACTTCTCAAAATGACAATGTGTTAGTGATATTGGTATTACTGGTGTCGATGGACCCCGGTTGCCGCTTACCGTCAGGCGGCCCGTATGCTTGTATACCATTAAATTACAATAAAAAAAATATGATAACGTCATTTCATTGTGGGAGAGCCCTGCTTCGGCACGAATGGGCCGGCTCGACGGGAGTGATACGGGCGTGAAACAATACTTATGTTGTATTTCGCCGAGTGAGTGAGGTTACCGACGGCCGAAACCATTTTAATGGAAGAGCAACGCACTTGGTGTTGCGGGTGTCCATGGGCGTCGGTAATCGCTTACCATCAGGTGATCCGCCTGCTCGTTTGCCCCCCAATCCCATAAAAAAAAACATGTTTTAGGAAGTGATCTCATTCTGCCGCGTCCGCCTTTTGAGTGGGTGGGAGCCGGCGGCGGTGTGCGAGGCGCTGATGCAGCGCTGCCTCGCGCCCAACTGCGCCACGGGGGGCCTCGGCTGCGACAACATGACTGTGTTGATCATCTGCCTCGCGCCCTTCCCGAGGATCGACCCCGCGGTGAGTATTGTTAACGCTTTGAGGCAGACACGCTAAACTTTTAACTAGCAGTTGTTTATGCCTCGAGGCACATGTGGATGTACTCAACTCAAATTATTTATATCTGTCGAAAGACTTCCAGTATCAGTCTTTCCTGCCTCATAGATTTATATGACTCGAGGCAGTTTGAAGCTTTTGTTTAAATTGTGCCTCGTAGTATAAATACTTATATTCTGCCTCGAAATGTGTTTTATGCCTCGAGGCAGACAAAGAACGATTACTCGGAAATGTATTTTTTTTTGTGCATGTTTGTTTAATTGCATGATGCATGTAGATATGATATAAAATAAGATAATATTGCTTTCATCCGTATAGCGCTGTTGATGGTTACTTATTAAAAAATGGTCACATTACTCATAAAACATCTAATTGATAGTTTTATAATGTCATGTACTCCCGTCACTAGTCGTGGTCTTAGTAAAGCATACATATTTATTCCACAGTCCGCGTTCAAGTGCCTCGATCCGACACGTCCTAACAAGTATTGGACGTTGACCCCGTCGCGGCGGTTCTCTTAACTTTAACCTCTGCCCACCCCCTTTGCACAAGCTTTAATACTCCAGTGTGTCTCTACTCTGTGATCTGTGTCCCTCAGCCAATAACTTGGTTCATTTATGTAAAATATATTATTTTATCGAGTAATCAAATTCAGAAAAAGAAAGAGTTATTATTAATATATCCAGCTGAAAAACGTTTACTGTGACAGTGACACCTGTCACTGTAGATAAATATATTTGGATTAAGTTATATTCCTACTTAATCTTTTTTGTAAACAGTAAGAGTAGTTTTAGGAACATTTTACTTTAATATTACGGTTAAATGATAAATATTTTATTGCAAACATAAAAATATAAAAAATGCCAAATTACTTCTAAGTTTTCAAATGGAAATTATCATATTTCAGATTATTATCATAAATGTAACATTAAAAAAAAGTAAGCTTTTATTTTACAAAAATTAACCAAGCTATAGATGCTATAAATATCTACGTAATGTTCCTGTGATTTTATGAATTTAAATTGTTATGTGTGTTATTCAAAGCGTTTTTAACGACTTTTAAGACTGATGTGTGCCATTGAAGAGAATATACAACGAAATACCATGCTTGTCGGATAGGGGGTACCGACCCGAAACGAAATACTAATCCGAAATCGATATTGATTATCGATACTGACTAGAAACCGGATATTAAACTTATATAGGATATTAATCCAAAAGAGAGTTCTGAACTTCTTACCCAAAGCCAGGTAGGTCATACTAACTCGAAAAGAGCTACTACTACTTTCTTTCTTTGTTCCTACTATTACTAATTCGAAAGAAATGAATGAATAAGTTTTTTATTCTACAACTAAAACAGTACTGTGTTTTTTTATATGGAAACATTAAAAAAATACAACTAGGTATTTCTTATTTTGAAAATTCCTCCCCATGTCAACTGAGATAAGGGTAGAGGGATGATGAAAACAGATACTACTAAATGAGACTAGTTATAAATGCGTTGATTTTTAATTAAATCGATGACATTTTATCTTATAAAGTATTTTTTTCATTGTATTGATATAATTCCGAACTAACCCCCCCTTACCGACAAACATAATAATATTATATGTGGCTTTCAGTTAAGTTTAGTATGCCAATGCTTAATTTCGATGACGAGCGTCCACGTATTTACCGTCCGCAAGTGCAAATATCGTAAGTATGAATTGAGGTATTAAGCACTAGTGGTACTAGAAAGTAAAGAAAGCCAGATGTTTAAGCATATTTCCTGTCAAAAATATTAATTTTTTACTAGTAAAGTGTGACCCACATTGCTAGTAAGCTTTTCTAAAAAAAAAAAAAATTGACCAGCGCTTGCGTGTCTTTTGATCTGTATAACTTAAATAATAAGTTATAAATAATCATGACTTAGAAATAATAATCTTAATACGTCTTGGACTTGTCATCTGAATTAAGTCTTGGTGTGCAATAGATTTTTATTCAGTAGTTGTCTTATTGTTAAATCTCTATGAAGTAAGAATAAACTTCTCTTATAATTTTTAGATTTATTCTAAATGTGTGCGAGTAGTTTTTCCATATACGTGACAGATATTATCATTAGGATAAAATACTAAGATATAAGCCAGCCCACGATGTGCTATATTTTCATAAAAGGTTCTGGTTTGCTTGATAAAATAATTTCAATATTTAAATTTAATTTTGGCGTGACAACATTGAATTTTCTACCATATTTTTCATTTTCGGAAACTGGTAACATTTCATCAGTGCTGCCGCATGTGTCGATATGGCTATATTTTTTTATAAACATTATTACTAACAGATTGCTATATTTGTGTTTGTTGTCGATTAATAAATTATTATTTAGTTTTCGTGTAAAATCATGTTCAAATATGTCAGTGGTTGTATGTTTTTTTAACCGCTTATTTTGTTGAAATTGATAGAAACTTTTTTTGCTGACTACATTTTAAGTAATATTTTTTGCATGTAATATTCTGCATGAACTCTTTAACAATGCATGGACTTTTTATGTAATTATATGCTAAGGTAATTGAATACAAGAATACGACATTTTGTAAACCACGTGACTCTTCCTTTCGACTAAATGAGGCTTTATTTTTGCATGTATTGTTTTTAACATTTTCTTATATTTATGGTATATTTGACAATATTGTGTTTTTCAACTTATTGTGGTTTATACAAAAAAAAACATCGCCGTCTTAAATAAAAATGTCTGTAACACTATCTTAGAATTTAGAATGCAATATTGTCGAATATATTACTTAAAATAAATATAAATTTAAGTTAACATCGCCTGTTGTGTGGACTCACTATGTGTTGCTTAATAAACTCATTGGAAAGCATGAGATTTTTTTATTTATAATATTACTTTTAGCGGAAATGTATTTGTTCCTACAAAGAACTTAGCGTTTTTTTAATAAGTCATGTTTTCATGGTAAACAACGTGTTGTGCGTGCAACAACATTTAATGTTGCTGTAGATAATGTTGAGAAAGTGTTTTGAAACTTTTGTTTACCATTTAAACGTGGCTTAGATAGTATTTCAATCTATACAAGGCCAGAACGTAGTGCTTACAGTTTCTATGATAAATATAATCGACGTGCATGTGTTGTTGTGTTGATACAGTATATTCTATATACTATACAGTTTTCATTATTTTAGAGTTAATTACTTGAGGCTCTAAATATACATTATTAGACTTATAACTAAAATTGAGGCATTTCAATGTATGCCTCCACTATCTGCTTCGGAATCGATATGTTTTGTGTTAGACTTTCAAATCAATTTTACAGAAGTCCCCAAAAACACTTCAAGAGGATAGCGTAGAATGCGCAAAATTTCCAGCAAAAAATGAATTTAAAGAATTAAAGAACGAATTCAATGAAGGTTTGGAGAAAAATGATCGCAATGTTGAAAAAGAAAGTCGTGTAGCCATAGATTCTAATCTTGTTGACGTCACAAAACGAACAATGACGTCAGAACAGCCGAGGGCTTCGGTGCGTCGTAGTAAGGTTGACGATCCCAACTTCGTCCAAAGTTATAAAGACGCTTTGGGACAAATGGAGGAAAGTTTCGATAACTGGAAGACGTTTTTCCAAAGCTACCCCACATCTCGTAACTTGAAAGTCATACATAAATTCAGAAAAACATTAAATAATGTTCTAAAAGATCAAGAGGCGTTGAATTTGATGTACCTGACCCATGAAAAGAGATTATCGGGCAAAGTTTGCGTACCACTGACGGGCACGGTGAAGAATCTGGTCAAAAGTAAGAAAATTAAGACTAAAACTAGAAGACCAAGTGTCCGGCCACAGACAACCGAAATTGATCGGAAATCTACACGAATTCACAAGAAAATATAATTTAGCTGTTGTTTAATTAAAATTTAAATATTTAGACCAACTCGCGTGGTTTTTTAAATCTTTATTGAACTTACTATGTCTGTACCTATTCATAGTAAAATATAACTGGTTTAATTTAATTTCTTGATGTTTTATTGCTTAAATAACATCGATAGTTCCTTAAAACAAAGTCTCATATCGATTGCACAATGCATCAACATAATTAAAGCTAATTATATCAATAAGGATCTTATTATTAAGAAAAGTAAGTCAGATATATCTGGATGTAGAAACTGTTCAAAATTACCTGAACAAATAAGGAAATAAAACTATATCTCAATAGAATAAAGAATTATTTGGAATGAACACTGTACAAGGCAATGGTCGTCCTTTTTAATTTCTATCGTTGTGTTATCATAATTAACACAACGATAGAAATTAAAAAGGACGCGGGACTCAGCTGGTCTTTCTCCGGTTTTTGTTACATCTGACATTTAAGCCAACCAAGGTCTCTGCTATCATGCGTAAAACCATAAAAAATAATACTATCAGTAGGTAAGTTAGCGATCAGAGCCTTTCCTTTATGTTATAGAGAAACAACTTCATGATTCAATGTTTCTTTTTATTAATCTGTATCGGGGTAATTGAAGAAAGAAAATACAAGGGGTAATTGAAAATTACGTTTAGATACTGTTCACGTTTACCCTGGTTGACCATAATCTTTGAACGGCTATGTTTCTGAAACCATCGATTTAATCGATCGACCTAACAGTTTGGCACCGCCTTTTTTGTATTAAAATTATTTAAAAAAACATATATGTTTGCTGTACGGTAAGGAAGCGTTCTGGCCTTGTTTTGATTAGAAATACTGAGTTTAGGTATTTTTGAAAGCATTCAGCGTTTGGCTGTTTTGTAACTAAAACAACATTGAATTCATTGGCATTTTAACCTCTGAAGCCCAATATTAAGGGAAACAAAATAACGACGATAATTCTAACACGCAAAACATGTTTTCTACCATATCTTTCCCGACCAAATATAACAATGTACATTAGATCTAAGGAGCTTCTATCAAATTATATTTCTGTTCGGGAAAACTATTTAAGAGTCAGGTTATTAGCTATTCTGGAATTCGTATACAAAATATTAGGACAGCACTATTCTGCATACATTTGTGGTTCCCTCATGGTGTTTCTTCTGTTGATCTTTGTAGGTACTGGTATTGCATTTTGAAGTATGCTCAGTGGCAATTGGTGAACTTACCCCAAATATAGGGAAATAAAAATAGGGGGAATGTTGTGGGTTCATGTGCCTGCTACCACGAATAAAACAAAATCATCTTCGGCAATCATGTCTGCTATTTCAGTTGTGGCAGATTGCTCGTTCAATGACATGAATTGACATAAGCACTGACAGATTAGGTAGACAGATCTGTCAACGTCAACAATTTGAAGTTATTGAAAAATGATTTGACGCAAAAAAATATTATGATTGGACGTCCTAGTTTCAACCAAATGAATTGCTTTTTTGCCTTCGTAATCTAACAATAACGAAAAACATGCTTTTTAAACATTTGAAAATTAGAAGTGCGGTGAGCTACTTCGGGTATTTACGTATTTCTTTTCGAAACCTTTCCAGGATACAGCTCTTCCAGTAGAACAAGAACTAAACAGCAAGTTCATGACCAAGATGGAAGACCTATTGTACGTAGAAGACGAAGAAGAGGACCTTAAGTGAACTTAATACTGTATACATTAATATTTATATTGTAAATGTGTGTACATATAGGTTAGTGATGTTGAACTCTATCGTCAATGCTTTAGGATCGATAATTGTGCAGAATAAAATTAATGTAATGTCGTTTTGGTTCTTGGAATGCACAATATTTTTAGTGATGTTTTTTAATGCATTTTTTTATGTTATCCGATAGGTGATGAATCATCACAATTTCCTATTATATTAAAAAGCATTCGTAGCACAGATGATTATTTATTACGATATGATATTAGTAGAATATTATCTTTAAAATAGATACTCTCGTTCCTAAATTCATAAAGAATACGTATTTAAAGGTAAAACCCAATAACTGTTGCATATATAAAAAAAAAACATTAAGTAATCTTATAAACTATCGTTTGTAACTTGTTTAATAACATGTAATATTATATAAAAAATGAATGAAATAATTTTGTTTGTCTATTTTTCGAGCTATGTAAAAAGTGCTTTTAACGGTTTTTTTACGAGATAATTTATTATTACTTAAATAAATATTATGGGCTTTATTCCAAAACGCTAAGGTGTCCGTATCACTGTTAATTAAATATATTAAAAAAAAATATACCTGTCATTGTCATTGTGATGTCAAAGGCTGTATGGTTCAAACCTTTGGCAGGCAAAGGTTTGGTTTTGGCGAAATAAAATAACAACAACAAAATTGTGATGTCAGTGAAGGAAGTTAAGGCATTAGAGAGTTAGTTGAGACATTTGACGAACGTTTTGGAATAAGATAGCACGAAAGTTCGTATCATATGGAATCGTTTTTTGCCAGGGGAATTACCAACACGGTTTTTCACAAACTATCGTTATTTAATATAGTTATTTGATTGGAAAATAATAAAAATATTGTTATCTTACACTGTTGACTCATGTTTAATAATTAATTATTATTTTATATAGAAATGTTCATTATTTTGAGGATCAAATTTTAATTCTATTTTTTTTTGTGTCGCCATATTTACTAGTATGCAGTAGTAGGTAACTGTTTAATAGGCTCGTAAATAAGTTTTTAAACAGGTAAATCTTCAGCCACATTGAATATAAAAAAATCAATCTTTGGAATGAGCGACTTTAGATCCCCTTTCGATACAATCTAATTGATGAATGAATCAAATGAAAAAAATGATTTTTGTGATTGATTTTTTATCAAAAGGAGCCTGCCCATTATACCGTCTCATACCATGACCGGACTATGAACGTATAAGGCAAAAAAATATTCTATGTATTGAGCAGTTAGAGACTATGCCCACTGGACCATTCCGTCAACGATATTTTGCCGGTGCCGATACGCTCCGTGCATGGCAAACGACGTTGCCAATCCGGTGCCATCGCGCTCTGGCGACGCAACGGTGAATGTATGGGTACGGAACAGGGGAACTATACGCCTTGTTACGGTCGTGGTGCATGTCAAGGATCCCATTACCGTGGCTATAGGGCAAGAGAAGGCAGATACGGTTTTTAGTCGGTACGACTCAGACACACCCCGCCGCCCCTCAAGTGGCGGACGATCCACGAGGATTTTCCGTACTAGAAAGGGGAACTATACGCGGTGATACGCGGACGGTCACTAACACTGTTATGTACGGGCACCGGGTATGATACGCTGTTAAAACGTTCTAGGCATAGCAAGTTCGTGTCTTGCTTGTTTCCGTACCTGACACGTTCGTAGCACGGTCGGAGTATGAGACGGTGTAGTGGACGGAGACCTTGAGATATTTACTATCTGAATTTTAATTTAATATTTTTATCTTATTTATTATGATGAGTTTAAATATTTTTTGTTTATATAAAATTAATTATTTATACATATATTTCTAAAAGGTTGCTTGTTAATCTTTATCTTGTGATAATAAAAAAATCAGAAAAAGTTATTTACAATTTATAAAAAGTTGTACACTTTTTAACTCTTCTAAATTCAAATTTATTCTGTTAAGTTAGATGATTATTTATTTATTTTGTTATACCTACTTGTTGCATTTCTTTTTGCATTGAACATTAAATTTAATTAGACCGCAATGAAACGTTTGTTGCTGTCCGTTTATATAAGAAATTGTACGTACATTGATTGATTAAAGAATAACATTATTAATAAGATGCTGAAAAGAAAGTAAGTTCAATAAATTCTAAATACTACTTTTCATTGTATTAAATATTATTTAAAAATATGTAGGTACGGTATGTAGTTGATTGTTATTAAGTACGGTAATGATGTCTTTTTTCCTGAATAATGTAAGCACTATTCATGGGACCTAAAACATACCGACGAACTGTGGGTGCACATCGGTACACCTCTGCCTAAGCCTTCGGGGATGCAAGCGTGATGGTATGTTGTGTTATTTATTCGTTACCCTTGTCAGAACGTTCAGGGTATTACAATTTCCTTGTTATTAGGTGTTAGGTACCTCTACTATAATACGTCAGCCATGCTACCACGTAAAAAAATAAAGATAGTTCAATTCAATGTTACTCGGGGGAATGCTCTTCCACCTTACTACGTTATTGTTACAATTCAATTATTACGTCTATCGTTTACTACATTTAAATAACTTATTTGGTAGCTAAAATGAATTGGTGAAGTGGAATAGGGCCCGGACAGGCAATTAAAGCCTGTCCGGGCGCTGTTGCTTATTTGGTCGCAACTACGTAGGCAGGTAGTTGCGACCAAATTGGACTTGGACGTAACTACGCGCCTACTTGGTCGTAGCTACGCGCCTACTTGGTCGTAGCTACGTGCCTACTTGGTCGTAACTACTCGCCTACTTGGTCGTAACTACGTGCCTACTTGGTCGTAACTACGTGCCTACTTGGTCGTAACTACGCGCCTACTTGGTCGTAATTACATTATTGCCGTAAATAGCTTGGTTACCGACGGCTTAGCTAAGATGTCGTTAAATTGCTGGTTAGGGTCAATTCATAGTAGCACAGAGCCGAAGCGAATCGAACCGAAATTGTAAAAGTTAATATAGAAAATTCACCATAAATGTGAGTACATATAGGTTAGTGATGTTGAATTTCGCTTCGATTTTGTGCTAGTATGAATTGAGCTTTACTGTGGCTCGAGTTTCATTTATCGAAACATGCTGTATTTTTAAGCTGTTTTTTACTTGGTTGTCAAGGTTCGTATTATACCTACTATAATAATAGATTATAATCAGGGAGCTGAGAATGAACTTCTTTAGTAGAAGCGAGGTCTTTTAATCAGAGGTTACAATAGTGCCTCTGTCTTTGTAAATAACATAAGCTACGTTGCTATTTTTTATTGATAAAATAAATAATAATGCCGATACGATACTTGCGTAATTTATCTTTTACAGACAACTATTGGATGGACAGAAATCGAGAAAAAGCAGAAACGGCTGGCGAAAGTGTACGCACTAAGTATCTACCTAAATAGGTTACATTTCTTGTGCAAAAATATCGAAATCAATAATCATTTTCGACTTTATTTCTTTTTACACCATGTTTTTTAATAAATTTTACTGCTGCATAACAACTTGCAGATAACTTCAGACGCGTTAGGTTATTTTGGCCGTTTGTGTGCACAACACTATGGTGACATGCTTACAACTCGGTCGAAATAAACAAATAAAATTGGTTTTAAAGGTGGTAAAATTTAGACATGGACGCATTTTATTGACCGTATGCTAGATCAAACCCACGAACCACGTGACCCTGGCTTCGAAACGAGGGTGGTATGTCTCGTGTGGCTTCCCGCTGTCAGAACTCGCGTGGCGGCCGCTAAATAATTTGTACAGCAGAAACCATGGACTCTTTCCCTGATTGTAGTTTTGTAATATACAATGCAGTTCGGGTAATGTAAGTTTTGCCTATCTGAAGTTATGCGTAAATGGGTCTCGCCGAACTATTTTTTCAAAAAAGATCACTATTCCTAATTGTTGCGCAGGTGCTGTCGCATGTTGTGTTACCTAATGTACAAAAATATCAAATAATACTTCTGCAGCGAGTAAGCGAGACATAAATGTATTGACGGAACGTAACAGACTAAGATAGCACGCAGCGACGCCTCACACCTGACTGCATTATCCATTGTTTTTATCGTAAAATTGATTACTGCGCAGCCATTTGCGCACAACTTCAGAGAGGCACAGTTATATTGTCTGTATATAATAAATAATCTAGCTGTATGTTTTATAGGTAATATCGTGACATATCTGGAATTGCACTAGTCGAGTTGTAAGTAGTCTGTGTGTACATATTGTTTGAATTGTGAGATGTAATAAAGTTTTACATTTTTACCACCGTTATTTTATTGTTTATTTTACGCTCTATTTTGCAGGTATTATTTTATTTATTGGAAATACTTTCGGTGTCGATGTAAGTAGGTATCTCTTAATAAAATGTTTACCTACGCGGTTACACATCAAGCTACTTGTATCTCAATCTATATCCCGTGTAAGCTGGTCTGACGAAAAGCCTATACAATATATATAGGTTTTCCCTACTACTTTTATACTAAATTTCTATAGCTTGATGTGTTGCGGTAGTACCTACGTCAGACTAACCCAGGCTTTCTACTTTCGATATTTTTTAAATATTTTACATGCAAAGAAATGGCGTGAGATTTTTTTAACCTTTTGACCGCCAGAGCAAAAGCGCTTCGCCGTGCCCTCCACGCCAAGCCGACAAATTCAATGAAATAACCTTGAAAATAGTAGGGAGTCCAAAATGTTATCGATAAACATAATAATTTTCGTCTGAAATTTGTGAATAAACAGCTTATAACACAAAAACAATATTTATTTAACCTCATCTCCTACTGTAAAAAACTTAAGACCACATTTATAGCAACTATCAATAAAAAAATCAACCTTTTGAGATACAAAAATACATATAAAATTGCAGCAAGTTACAGCACTATTATATTATATACACTCTATCAGTTACGCGGCCATTGGCATGTATACATGCCAATGGCGCGGGCAACCATCCTTTTTTATAATTTCTCGCTTCTGATTAGGGATGTGTAGCTGTATATTATTATAACTTATCGAATTTATTTATTAAGTTTATATGAACTAGGTATCATTGTGGAGTGATTATTTGTGAGTATCAAAATAATAATTATTTACAAAAAAAAAACAAAGAAAGTATCAATAACACAATATAGTAAAAAGACATAATTAACCTTTTTTTTTAGTCTGTAACTGTTAATTTCGGATAGATTCACAGGACTTTTGCTGTTAAACAGCCAGTATTATAGCGGGTTACCTAAGCTACCTACTACTTTAGATTTATTTTATAATAAAAAACTAATTCATAATCAGTCTTTTATTTACTTATTTTATTTTCATCATCAAAACAACTATTATCTTTAAATAAAGGGAGTTGCATTAAAACTACATATTTATTTTCCAATCATTTAGTTTAATAGAGTTTACGAGTTATATTTTCAAATATTAGTTATTTATGTAGTTCAATTACCATAATTTGATATGACATAGCGACAATTTGTATCATAGGAATATTCTAATAAAGGCACTGAATAGACTTATTAGGTAATACATTTTGAAAACTGCTAAATAAGTAAAGTACAGTTTTTTAGAGATAAGTACTTATACACTTTCATATTCTTAAAATAGTTGCCTTGTAAAATGTCACATGAAACTTAAAAATATAAAAAATCAACAATCGTATATAATTATTATGCTCATTAACAGCCTTGTACTTATTAGTAAAATGTCACATGAAAATAAAAAATATTACAAAATCAACTCATCATCTTCAGTGCCTTCTAGAATACGCAATAGTTCTTCTGTACTAAATAACTCTTCACTTGCCATTTTTGCAATTATAATATTGGCAGATCGAAAAAAATATCGAAAAAATATTTTTTCAACTTCCCAGCACTTAAAAACATGGCACGCGCTTACGACGTCTCGAGTCCGACATCTATTCATGTCATTGGCGCAGAAGGGATTGCAATATCGGTACTGTGCTAGGGATGCGCATGATTGGCGAAAAAGACAATATTCAAATCAACAATATCGACAATATAGAAAATATGATATTATACCAAAGAATGTAGTATTTACCTTTTTTGTCAGTGACTAAGCTTATATATTTTTTTAATAGTTATTACAAAAATTAAGCGAATTTGAGTAATTTAGCTGAAATTTTAATGAAGTTACTTGAATATTACACCACATCACTAGTAGGCATGTATACATGCCATTGGCGCAAGAGAACATGTTTTTCAGCCATTAATTAAGTTATTTTTTATCATAAATATTTGAATAACTATTTTGCAATTTTGTTCATTGTGTACAATTATATGTAATAACTGGGGATTCAGTTCTTAAGATATATCAATAAAACACGTTAAAGTAATGATTTAATATGTTTATTTTGTATTTTTCTATGATCTGTTTCTTGGCATCTATAGATGTCGGTGGCGCACAGGGCACGCTTGCGCATGGCATCTATACATGCCATTGGCGTTCAAAAGGTTAATAATCCAGCCAGCGTAATCGTCTAGAAGCGCATCCTGGCGATCCAGGGATTTTACCCTGCCATCAAGCTACATTTAGGAAGAATTCCGGAACATGTGGAGAGCTGATAATCAACCAACCGGCACGACATACTCTGCAGAGAGGGCTGTTGGTTATTCATCAAACTACTTCGCCAAGGGGTAAGGCAGAGGTGTGTTAATAAGGTACACTCATAATAGGTAGCTACTTACGATTTTATGTCTTCAGATCATTAAATACCTACTTAGGAATGAGCTTATTGCCATTAACGGGGCACAGATCTAAACTCCGAACTGCTACTGAGAAGTTCAAACCCAGTACCTACCATTTTGCGGGGTAAAATATTAAGCATGACGTCACAATTGTATTTGAGACCACGAGACCAATGTGACAGTCATACCTACTTCATATTCCGCTATGATCAATCGTTGCAATCTTCAGGAATTGACAAGACTGAGAAGTTCTCACATTGCTGGAAACGCAGCCTCTGTATCGGGATGATATTCAGAGGTGGTTGATTAAACTCCTTTTTCTTTAGCGTCCGGAATGGTGATTAGGCACTCATCTAAGGAACTAAAGCGCCTTTTAAATAATTAATCCCATGGAGGCTAATATAACGCTCTCTAAACTCCATGCTATTGTTTAGATAGTAATCTGACTTAAAGGCGGAAGGTACGATGCTGAATACATCAAAGGTTGTCACTAAGAGATCGCTTTTAGTGATAAGACTGCTCGGTGTACCATTCTATAGCAGAGTATACCTGGAGAGCATGAGGTGTGAGTTTTTGGTGTGCGATAAAGAATATTATATTTGTTATCATAAGGGTCTTTGTTATTTATTATGCCATACGAATACATTCTGCTCGAACGGACGACTATAACTCATTATGATGAATGATTAAAGTTGGGGGGTGCGTTGGTACCTATTACCATATTATAACTAGCCTCTGCCCGCGGCTTCGCTCACTTGAAACTCGAAAACCAACAATGATGATCTCTTCTTTGTATGGGTGTCTCTGTCTATACATTAGAGAGGTCAATCTGTATCTCAGGTTCCATTTAGTTATTTAAGATAAGAAGTTCACCAGTTTTTAATTTGGAGCACAAACTTTCTAACAGTGATAACAAAATTATAATCTATTCAGTAGTTTTTGCGCCAACCCGTAACAAACAGACAAGACAATTTAAAAAATCACATTATTGGGTTCGGGGACGTTTATATAGGTACCCTAACCTACTTGTTTTCTTTAAAATATCCTCAATGCAGACACAGCTTTTATACAATTTTATAATAGTAGAGACAAAGAAAATTTAGGTAGCTACTAAGTATAGAATTCAGTTGGATACAGTGAATTCCTTACTAACTTTCAGATAAGCATTAGATTAGAGGGGAGAAATTATCTACTAAATTTGCTCGGTGGTGAGATCGTGTGGTCGAAAGACATAGGTTCTCCAACGTAAATATGATACCTAGCCAGGATGTGTTTCGCCCTTTTACTTACGCCCTTCGACTTTTGCCCGTGAGAACCAGTTCACTCACTTAGTTGATGCGGCTCTGGCAGTCTGCAGTCCGGGGGGCCTAGACAAGTGGCAATCGTTCCGTGTCGATTCGAATTCGATTTTTTTACGAGCTATTCTACAGGGTCTAAGCGTTCGCTAAGTTGTCGATCGATCGATTCGCTATCTCAGCGATGTCGATTGTCAAGATGCCACTTCTCTACGCATTTGTATGAAAAATGTGACTTTGTCTAGGCCCCCAGCACACGCTCTAAGGCACGGCAACGCACCAGCAATTCCTCAAGTGTTGCAAGTATCCAGAAGGGTGATAACTAACTTTCCATGAAGTGGTTTGTTTACTCAGTTACCGGCCTAAACAATAAAAAACTGGGGGGATTGATAGGCTCTTTTTGAGCAATTCTTCTGAAATCAATTCAGAATATGCATCAAAGAAAAAAATGAAATCATTCAGTCGAATTGAGAACCTCCCCTTTATTTGAAGGCAGTAAACGTTATTATAGTGAAGGAAAACGACTTGCGGGCAGGGTTCGAACCTGCGTCTTCTGGTTATGACCACTAAGCCACCTTGAGTCTCACCCGCCACGTCGAAATTTGCCTTTACATTCTGAATCAGTGACAACTATTGAAAATCAAATTACTTTGCCATGGCCGGTGGGACTCGCGGTGGCTTAGTGGTCATAGCGGTCATGGTCAGGAGCATCTAATCAGAAGACGCAGGTTCGAATCCTGCCTGTGAGTCGAACTTTTCCTTCACTAAACTTAAAATACAAAAAAAATACGTGTTATATTTTTTACTAACAAAAAATAACATAACTAACCATCACGCCTGTATTCCCCGAAGGGTTAGGCAGAGGCGTACTAATGTACACCCACAGTTCGCCGGTATGTTTAGGTCCCTTGTAATATGGGGGCGAGCCTATTGCCATTAACCGGGCACAAATTCCTAACTTTGAGCTGCTACTGGGAATTTCATGGAAAAACCCAATAACACTGCTCGACCTGGGAATCGAACTCAGGCCTCTAGCGTACCTAGCAGTCGCGCAAAACTTTTTAAATATATTTCTATAAGTCGTTTATCGGATCATTCATTTAGTAAACAACCTTTTAGTAGTACATAATTCCACGTGGTGACAGAACGGCATCGAACTGGGTTCATCTGGCAGGTGACATTGCTAATTGGATCATTCGGGTGGTATTTAAGCGCGGGGGGAGGTGAGGCGCGCAGGAGTGGCATCGCGTCAGCCACGGAGTTCGTTTACTTGTAAGTACATTGTTTTTTTTAATTATTTATTATTACAATTATTATTACCTTACCTATATACCAATAGACGTGTAGGTATATGCCAGGTTAGGCAGAGGTGTACAGTAAACAAAAGACTTGCAGGCCAATTAAATCTATTTATCGATTTATATTGCGGTAAAATTAATTATTCGTCAAACGTTTGAAGGTAGTTAACAACACTTGCATTTTGACACATACCTATCCAATTCTGTGAGCTGGAGAGCTTGTGACGTATTTAAAGAAGATGTTTTAAGCTACTTGAAATTTTAAAAATTGAATGTTACTGATACTGGAATCGAGGCTCTGGAAATAAGGTTGCGGTTATTTTGATACTGCGCAGTATACTTACCTACCTATGTGGAAAAAAAACATCGAAAAATATGTGTTTTATGCAGCCTGGTAATAATTAAGTATTAGATTCCTTTATTTTGTGAATTGAGGTTACCGGAGGCCCAAACCCTTTTAAAGGCGGGCAACGCACTTGCGACTGCTCTGGTGTTGCGGGTGTCCATGAGCGGCGGTTATCGCTTACCAGGTGATCCGTTTGCTCGTTTGCCCCCCTATCCCATAAAAAAAAATTTAGGATTTATAAAACCTTAAACCTTAACCAAAAATTAATATCTCTGACTGTTGACACAAGTTGACTAAAACACCTTTTCTAAATTCGTCATCTTCTCTTAGTATGTTTGTAAACCTGGTACCTAATGGCGGGTGATATCTACTATTGCCATTTAATGGAAAAACCCAAAGTGCGAGCTGCTATTTAAAATTTCCCAAAAAACCTACAAGACAGCTGGACCTGGCAATCTAACCCAGCACCTCTAGCTCAGTATCCGCGTTTGCGACCAATAAGGTAGGACTAGCTATCTTCTAGAATAGATGCAGAAAAATATTTTTTCATTTCTCATACTCGGAAAGTAGTGTTTATTTGATCTGAATAGCGGGTGGAAAATGCTACTTCCCACCCTTAGGCGGGAATAACTCATAGCAATTACTTTCCTCCCTAGTGTGGAAAATAATTCAAAAAATAGAACAAAATTAGGTTAGGCAGTCAGCTGTAAAAAATCTAACGTGATTAAGAAAAAAAAAATGCTGCGGTCTTGTGTGTTTATAAAAAGCCAGTGTGAATTTAAAAAAAACGCGTGTGGCTGAGGCAAAAAAATTTAAATAGACTGACAATATATAATTTGGCGGGATACTAACTTAACTTTTGCTATATCGAAATCTTTATTAAAAATGAGTTCAAGTGATTCTGACATGTTGACCCCAGATTTTGTTAAAGACGAGGCAAATTGTTACATCATTCGAAAATCTCTTGCCAGAAATTTCTAAACAAAGATACATAAATACATACAATGATTTTATGAAGTGGCGAGCAGATAAGAATAAATATTTACAAAAACTACTAATTTTTACTTTCCATATATTCGAAATGAAAAGTAGAGTGCTTAACTCGGGTGAAAGACATCAATTCCTACTCGGACTATAGCCGCCCTCGCTGCGCTCGGGCGTTTATATACCTCGTATGGGAATTGATTCCTTTCCACCCTTGTGTAACAATCTACTATTTTTTTAATTCGTGTCATTCAGTAATTGGTAGGATTGCAAGTATTTACACACATTTGAAAGGCTTTAATTGTGTGTTTGTATGTAGGTTTAGGTGAATAGTATCAGAGTCTAGCTTAGGCCACAAGAAGTTGTGTGCTATTATGACGCTCCATCAGAACAGTTCCAAGACCTTGGTCTAGGCGCTGCGGGACGCACACAGTGGAAGCATGTCATTTTTTATTTTTTATCCATCTCAATTCGACTGTACATATTTCTTGTGTGTACATGGCATGCGATTAAACGCACTATCTTCGTCGACTGTTAACCGATTTCTACTTTTTAGCATATAAGTAACGTAGGTATCTAGTCAGAGGCCGTCTTAGGCCTTCCAGCATCCAGCTCTTTAGCATAACAGAGTTTAGCCTTTTCAACACTTCCTTATAAAATTAATTACTTAAGGATATAGACAGATTGGACCATATAGAAGGACATAGGCTAAAGAGTCCTTTTGCTAGTGAAACCACGAACCAGCTAGTTAGTAACATTAAAAAACTACATTTGCTATTTATATAAATTCTATCATAAAAGAACTAATTTTCATTTTCCTCGCTCCAAAAACTCTTGTTCTGATAAATATAGTTTTAAAAAAAGTTGGCGCGCACGGCACTGTGTTGCCAACTGTCATTTGATTCAAAAAGTGTCGTATTTCGCTCGTTTCACATTTTGTTAATTAACATTTTTTTAATGGATCGTTATTATGAGAATGTTGTTCAAATGAATGTTGTGTTCTCTTTTAAAATTTTGCAATTTAGACCACTGTTTAAATTAGGTAGGTTTAAAAGGTACTTAGAATCACGTTCTGGTTCTCCACAGACAAAGAACGTAGATAGTATATACTAATTTAAAAAGCTGAAGAGTTTGTTTGTTTGTTTGCTTGAACGCGTTAATCTCAGGAACTACTGGTCTGATTAGAAACATTCTTTCAGTGTTAGATAGCCCATTTATTGAGGAACGATCTTTTAAATGCCGGTCGACAGACAAGGGGTTAGGCAGGTATTTAGATAATAGTTAATGTTCTTTTACAAGCAGTCATAGCCTTGTCTAGTGGTTTGACCATTGGGCTGCCAAGTCAAAGGTTTCGAGTCCAAATCCAAGACCTCTGACTTTTTGAAGTTATGTGCGTATTCATAGTTAATTTAACAAGTGCTTAAACGGTAAAGGAAGACGTCGCGAGGGAACCTGCATGCCTGAGAGATTTTCTCGACGGTGTGTAAATATTACCAACCTTAATTAGGGTGGCGTGGTGAACTATAGCCTAATCCCTGTCACTTTGAGATGAGACCCGTGCCCAGAAGTGGGATATTATAGTTACTGGGTTGATTATGTTATGATATATTGCAATGGAAGACACTATCTGAGAGAATCAAAGATCTGTATTTGAGATGTAGGTACCAAATACCTAAGTATTTGGTACCTACATCTCAAATACAGATCTTTGATTCCAAAATTAGATAGCCAAAATTAGTAAGTACCTAAGTACGGTAAGTACCTAAGTACTGCTTCCACGCGTCATGCTCGTAAAGAGGCGCTGTCTGTCAGGCTGGTCAGCTCCTTCTGCCCGCGACTTTGTCTGCGTGGACTTCAGAATTGAGTCCGACTTGGATAAAAAATAAAATTTATCCAGATCCGTTCAGCCATTCTGGCGTGAAAGAGTACCTAACAAACATTTATACATCCTCACAAATTTTCATTCTTATAATATTAGTAGATTGATAATATTAGTAGGATTAACATCTAATTCTCACCAACAATTGAAAATGGTGTTGTAAAAATTAATATTGTTATCATGTTTATTGTTTTAAAAGAAATATCTATCAAGTTTCTTCCCGGCTCACCTGCATAAGATTTACTTTTTGGATCCATGCAGCCGCAGCCAGTTAATTTTCAAAAAACCTATATACTTTACAACTTTATAAAAATTAGCATAAAAAATGCAAAAAATCACAAAAAGTTAAACCTATATATTTTAGTGCAGGTCTAATGCAATATAACATTTTGACATTTAAATTAAACTACTTTTTACGGATTTTATCGCGTTATATTGCACCATGCAAATTGTACAGCATCCATGGACCCGGGTAGACTTATGGATGCTGCTAAAGATCCGAAAGCGTCGGTAATTAAATAATATCAATACATGGCGATAAAATCCATAAAAAGTAGTTTCATTTCAATGTCCAATAATCGCATGTAAGTCCCTGAAACAACATTTTGACTTTAATATCGATATTTTTGGACAAAATTGCCTGCTTAACCCGAAGTAACTCGTTCCCAACAAAGCCTAGTTTCAGGCACTTTTTGTTTTAATACCCTACATGAGCAATACCTATTGAATTACTCGATATTGTAAGGTTATGTATGCTAAGTAGGTGACGGTCGTAATCGTCATGTTGGAGAAGATTATCTTCGTAATGTGTGCCTTGTGTGGCTTCGTGCGTCCGAGTGACCTTTAGATATCAATGTGCGGGCCCGTGGTTTTCTAACATATTATAAAACAAAGTCCTCCGCCGAGTTTTTTTTTTTTTTTTTATGGGATACGGGGGCAAACGAGCAAACGGATCACCTGATGGTAAGTGATAACCGCCGCCCATGGACACCCGCAACACCAGAGGAGTCGCAAGTGCGCTGCCCGCCTTTAAAAGGGTTTGGGCCTCCGGTAACCTCAACTCACTCGGCGAAACACAACGCAAGCGTTGTTTCACGCCGGTTTTCTGTGAGGCCGTGGTATCACTCCGGTCGAGCCGGCCCATTCGTGCCGAAGCATGGCTCTCCCACTGACGCTTGTCTGTTCGTGATGAACTCAAAAACTACTAAACGGATTTTCATAGTTTTCACTAATTTAATGGATGGAGTTATTCATGAGACTCTTTAGGAACGCGGCACACGTCCATTTCAAAGGCAAATTCATTTCAATAAAGCCATTTCTTTGGCTAACACCATGATTGTTCGCAGGGTGTAAATAGTCTGCTGTGGGGACGGACGCCGCTCCAGAGCGTCGTGGGTAAACCGCCGACATGGCCGAGAAGAAAGACCTGGAGGCTGTGAGTATCAATACCGGATCATGATTGGCTACATCACAGGCAACGACTTCTGCCAAGTCGCAAGTCCAAAGCCCTAGCCATTAGGCTACCAAGACGCTTCGAAATGACTTTTGAGTTTCGTTATTATAAATAATCTATACTAATAATCTATACTAATATATAAAGCTGAAGAGTTTGTTTGTTTGTTTGTTTGCTTGAACGCGCTAATCTCAGGAACTACTGGACCGATTTGAAAAATTCTTTCAGTGTTAGATATTTAGCCCATTTATTGAGGAAGGCTATAGGCTATATATCATCACGCTACGCGGACGAAGTCGCGGGCAGAAGCTAGTATACTAATATATAAAGCTGAAGAGTTTGTTTGTTTGTTTGCTTGAACGCGCTAAGCTCAGGAACTACTGGTCCGATTTGAAAAATTATTTCAGTGATAGATAGCCCATTTATTGAGGAAGGTTATAGGCTATATATCATCACGCTACGCGAACGAAGTCGCGGGGACTCGATATTCTTATTAACGTGTTTGAGGTCTTGCGCTTATTCAGTAACACGTAGTATTTTTATATGGGACTAGCTTCCGCCCGCGACTTCGTCCGCGTGGAATAGTTACTTAGTCTTAGCGCGTTCAAGCAAACAAACTCTTCAGCTTTATATTATAGATAGGTGAGCAAACGAAAAGATGGATCTCCTGATGGTAAGCGATAACCGCCGCCCATGGACACCCGCAACACCAGAGGAGTCACAAGTGCGTTGCCCGCCTTTATAAAAGGTATAATATAAAGATACCTAAATACCCGTTTTCTAATACAGGGTGACCCCGATCTAGAATGTGTTCGCAAGCCGATGGATCTACCCACACTCCCAAAGCCCCTGACCTTCGAGGAGAAGAAGTATCTCCTTGCAGTGGAGCGAGGGGATATGGGAAATGTAAGACGGTGAGTTCTCTTCATTTTTTAAAAAGTGCAGGTATGAATCAAATCTTATTTTAGTGAAGGAAAAATCCGACTGCGAGCACGATTCGAACCTGCATCACCAAGCCACTAAACTATACACTAAGCCACCGCCAGTCCCACCCCTCAGGTCGAAATTTGCCTTCACATTCTGAATTTACGTCTTCGGGTCCCATTTCATATTAGAGCCGTCTTGGCGGCTGATAGGCCGCATGGCATGGAAAAGAATTTTTAGATGATATAGGTACATATTACTATATTGTAGTTGAAATCTATATATACAAAAGAAAGTCGTGTTAGTTACACTATATATAACTTAAGAACGACTGAAACGATATGGCTGAAAATTGGTGGAGATGTAGCTTAGAACCAGGAGACGGACATAGGATACTTTTTATCCCGTTCCCACGGGATGTGATGACAGACCAAATTCCACGGGGGCGAAGCCGCGGGCAGAAGCTAGTTTAAAATAAAATAATAAATTCAGGAAAATTGATTCACTTGATTGATCAATTATTTTGGAACATACTTACGACAATTAAAAGAAAAGATTTTCGTTTGTTTAAGACAATTCACTTACCGTTCAATTATAAAAAAAGCCAAAGCAAACAGGGCAATGTCGTTTGATGAAAACAAAACAGCTTATGTTATTCCCTTTGGAAAGAACTCGTCTTTGATTTGCAAACGTAATGACGAATTCAAATGGGAGACTTTATTTTGTTCTTGTTCGGGAATAATATGTACTTCATGTTGGGTTATCATATCAGTCTGTGATTTCCTTATTAGGCTATACTCTATTTACTAGATTAGCATTGGACCAAGAAAGTTATCTTCTCTACTTTTATAAAATTGTAAAAAAGCTCTGTATATTTGAAAAAAAAACAAGTAGGTTAGGGTACCTATATAAACGTCTCCGTACCCAAACGTTAACGTTCTTGTAATGGACAAATAAAGGAAAATGGAACGACAGTTAAACTGTTGAAAAGAAACTACTTTTTATGGATTTACCCGTGACCATGAGCTTTGTTAAGGTCTGTTTAATGACTGAATGAATATTGGTTCATCCGTTTGGGGTCACCGATGCTACACAAGGACGCAGATCCACACTTTAAACTTTTAATACTTATCCATTTGTCCGATGTAGTGTCTGGAATGTCCATACAAATGTAATTTCAAAATTTATCGTAGGTAATTCACACACAATTTGATACAATTGTATTATTAATAGGATTCAACAATTCACGTGAGATCGAACATACCTACATTAGAAAAACATGAGAATTGGTTATCTTCTCCTTTCTTATAGTCGGTACAAAAGAAACAAAGGTGTTTATTAAAATGGCTGCCGTCGTCTAGCCTTTTTTTTTTTTTTGTGCGTGTGGAAATCCTCATGGACATCCGCCGCCCGGGGAAGGCGGCGGGGTGTGTCGGACTCCACCCAAAGTGGGTGACCTACCGACTAAAACCACACGGGTGTTTCGCCTCACCACTTTTTGCTGGGGTTACGGGAGCGAGGTTTCATTCCTCCGCGAGCCGTCGTCTAGCCTAGGCCAACTCAATTACCTAGTCACTGTTCTAATAGGATTATGATTGTAGGTTTAAGTCGAACTGGGCCGCATTTTAAACTATGAATGCAGTTTCACTCACCCGTATTTTTTTATTTTGCTAATCAGGGCAAATAAATAAAATATCATAAGTATCGCTCCAGCCGTTCTTGAGTTTAAAAGGTGTAGGTAACTAACACGAATTTGTTTTACATATACATATTATTTGAGAACGACGGCTAAACGAGCAGACCTATATAAACTAATGATGTTATTATTACAAAGAAAATTATGTTAATTAAAGAACCTCCGAAACTGTGACAATTTAATTAATTTCTTTCTTTGATCTCCATCCATCAATATTACCTACTGAAAACTGCACGAGGTTTCGGTAATAACCCTTCTTTATCTTTTTATTATATAATAAATTGACTACCAGACATACAAGCTGCCTGATGGTAAGGAGCAACCGCAGTCTATAAACGCCAGAAGTGGCATCATTCGCGCATTGTCTTCTTTAGACTTCATATTGTTAAGCTACATTTGCCCAGTAGGTACCTACCTACCTTATTTCCTTCGAAGCAGACAATAAAAATGTTAGGTACCACATTTTTGTTTAATGCATCACGCCTGTATTCCTTGAAGGGTTAGGCAGGGGCATACTGATGTACACGCACAGTTCACCGGTATGTTTAGGTTGCATGTAATAGGAGGCGAGCCTATTGCTAGATATTAATCGGGCACACATTCCAAACTCCGAGCTGCTACTTAGAATTTCGTAGACAAATCCAATGACACTTTACTCGACCTAAGAATCCAACTCAGGACTTCTAGCCTAGCAGTCTCGCTCAGGACCACTGGGCTAATGAGGCAGTTAATGACAAACATGATGTTATTTTATTTCTATATCATTTCTACAGAATTCTCCAAAAAGCCCACCGAAAGAAGCATATAGAGGTCAATTGCGTGGATTCTCTGGGCCGCGGTGCCCTGACCTTGGCCATTGATGGGGAGAACCTGGAGATGGTTGAGTTGCTCGTCATCATGGGCGTGGAGACGAAGGATGCTCTGCTGCAAGCCATCAACGCTGAGTTCGTGGAGGCTGTGGAACTGCTGCTGGAGCATGAAGAGCTGATCCACAAAGACGGGGAGCCTTATGTAATTTTTTGTCTTGCCTTTATGTTTGTCCCCAATTATTTGCAATGTTTCCTCTGAAAATGCAACGGTGCAGATGTTTGATTGTAATAAGGTGGATGAGATAGGGCGGTGGACTTTCGGAGCCAGCCGCCCGCAGGTCACAGCTCATGGAGGCCGGAGATCTGTCTATAATGATCTGTAGTCCAAGCGAAATCGAGAATAATTTGTATGAGAAGGAGGTTAATGAATGTAGCGATGAAGCGAGACTGGTCTGCCAGAATCGTAGCAAATGTAGTCTCTGCCTACCTCAATGGGAGACAGTAGTGTTGCCCAAATTCAGTCTTGGTCTTGCAGTCTTGGTCTTGTTCTTGCGTTTTTGCAAGACCAAGACCAAGAACAAGACCGCGTATTTTTAGCAAGACCAAGACCAAGACTGACCGTGCAAGACTCGAGCAAGAACAAGACATAGCCTGCAAGACTCTTGCGTCTTGCAGCTAGGACTTAGCGCTATTTCACTGAGTAGTTAGGTGTAACAGTTCGGTGTATAGGTAGGTACGCTTAGGAATTCTATGAGACGCAAAAAACTGTATCAAAGAATATGAAAAACTGGACCTATGCGCATTACGACTAATACCATAAACATAGCGAATAAAAAAATATCTATTAAAATCAAACTGAGTGCATGCATAGTTATGTTTTAACCATCGGCACTTTGATAATGCGGCATCAAAGGTTTTGTACTTACTTCTCAAAGAAATTTGCCGCTTTTCGGAAGTACATGGTTATGATACACGCGCCGGCGGCTTCTTTTGAAATCTAAAACAATCGTTGCCGCCACGCCGAAATCATAACATTTGACACTATTTGAGTATTTGATTGCCGCCATAGGGCGTAGGTATACTCATGCAAAATAATTTCCTAGTAGAGTACCTACAGGTGTTCCAAAGAATAAATAAGTTTCAGAGTGCTTAGAATGAAAATGAATACATTATACTGATCACGCAAGTAGTATTACGATTAGGATAAAATGGTAAGGATAGGTAGTAGATGTCATATTAATTCATTCTAGTAAGTATATATTATAATATTGATTACTTATATGGTTTTAAACTAATTACTTAGGTACTATTATTGTACATTTAGTCATTATATTTCTTAAGTTTTTACAAGAAAAAATAGCAAAAAAGTGTTCAAATATCACCCGTTTAATAAATATTGTAGCCACTTTTAAATATACTTGAAACGTGTAAAAAAATTCTACAAAACTAATAAAATAATATAAAAAGCGTAGGTACTTACCTACTAATAAAATAAAAAGCCTGCGATAAGAGTTTTGTATTACTTACCAGCCCGAATATCTCTGAGAGAGATGATGAGAGTAAGTATTTACTAGCTGTGCCCGCGACTTCGTCCACGAGGAATAGTAACTTTGGAGGTATAGTGACGTTCAGGACTTATTTATTTATTTTAAAACTTCTGTCATCAAACATACAAACGAACTCTTCAGCTTTATAATATTAGTATAGATGTACGCCAAAACATTCACTTATATGTAAAGAATAGTGATTGGCACTAATTCTATTTTATTCACGCGTCGCGTCTGTACAAGTAGGTAATATTTAGTGTGTGTTTGTACGCCGCACGCGGCATTGTTTGATTTGCGGCGGCATCCTTTTCATAGAGCCGGCACGTGGCGAGGCGGCGCGGTAGAAAGCAAGGAAACGTACTATAAATAAAGGAATTATTTTAATTCCAGTCATTTCCAATTGAGCTGTGCTTCGAGTCTAACTTAATAATTGTTTTTACTAATTCTCGTTGTTTTCTAAAAACGTATCACGTGTACAATTTAATATGAGTGACGAAGATTCAAATTATTCTAGTCCGAGTAACGAGAGTTTGAGTCACAGATCTAAAAGACCCAAAAGCTAATTTGAGGAGTTTTTCGAAATAATTCATGCATCCCAAACTGCCTTCTGTAAATTGTGCCAACATAAAAAGATTGAAATAAAAATGAAAAACAGAAACACTTCAGGCTTAAGGAAACATCTAATATCTTTCCACAAAAAGGAATCAGAAATATTTCTTCCTGTTAAACCAAAATTAAGTGGAGATATCACAAGCTTTTTAGTAACCGCTGGAAGAAGTGGACAGGTAAGAATATTTTTTTAACAGTTAAAAGAATTTTAACTCCGCGTAGCTATTCATGCGATACTTTCAAAAACGCCATTAACTTACGTAAGTATTTTTGAGTTAGTGGTGTTTTCACAGTTTTCATCTAGGGGTGCGACATATTAAGTATGTAATTATCGTCTTAAATATTTTTTATAAACACCCATATTTTCATTTAATCGGCCAGTAACAACTAAGTACTTTATTTTGGTAAATTACAGTACAGTGCAACCTTAATATAACAAATATCAATTTAACGATTTTCTCGATTTAACAACAACAAACCTCCTCCTCTTATACGCTCAAACCTTAGTATGTTTTAAATAATAACAATAACACAAGATTTATTGTTTTGTTTCAGTCGGAAAACAGCAGTGACAACATCACGACAGCTACAGTTGATTGGGTGGTGAAAAAATATCTTCCCTTCTCATTTTTCGATGACGAAGCTACACAAGTATATTTTCGACGTATTTGCCCTAATATGGTGTTTCCTAAAAGGTCTACACTTAGAAGGAAAGTCAAGAGCGATTTGAAGAGCTCCAATTGATTCTCAAGGAACGACTTCAACAATTATCATCTAAAATGTCTTTTACCATTGATGGGTGGACGTCAATTGCTGGTAGGAGTTACTACGGGGTTACTATTCATTATATAGACAACGAATGGAAGTATCAATCTGTAGTTCTTGATTTTATACCATCACGCGGTCGACATACTGGGGAAGATATTGCAACGATTTTCCATGAATGTTTATTGGAATATGGCATAATTGATAAAATACAAGGTATCACGGTCGACAACGCAACTGCAAATACCAAATTTATGTATGAACTGGGCAAACAGCTGCCGCCACACTTTGATTCAGACAATCAACATTTCCGGTGCTTTGCTCACATTTTAAACCTTGGTGTACAAGATTTATTAAAGACCTTAGCATTACACTGTGAGTCTGACACTAACGCGCAAGATCAGCAGTACGAAGACTATGCAGACGAAACTGAGGATGAGGAAGATGAAGAATCTGCACCAAATATTGCTGACTCGCGTACATCTGTAACAAAGTTACGCAGTATTTCCAGTAAAATAAAAAGAAGTGAGATAGTGAAGAAGAAGTTTCAGTCTGCTTGTGAAGCAGCTGGCGTGCCATCAAATCTAAATGCCATTCTTGACTGTCCAACGAGATGGAATTCCACACATGATATGATTGGATTTGGTTTAAAAGTGAGAGCGGGCATTGACATATTGTGCAGTTCTGTCACCGAATTAAATGATTTTCAAATCACAGCTAATGAATGGCAGGTACTCGAAAAATTACATAAATTTCTAATAAACTTTAAACTTTTAAGTACAAAACTTGGTGGAGACAAATATGTTACATTACCGCTAGTCATTGTATCATTCAATCTCTTGCTAGATAAAATTGAATCCATGGTAAAACAGTTAGATGAGAAACCTAATCGATCTGAAGTGGATGAAAGGCTCATTCTAGCTTTCCAAGCAGCTCGAGACAAAATGCTTAAACATTACAAGAAGAGCAACTGGATTTATTGTACTTCTTTAATTTTAGACCCAAGGCATAAGGCTCAGACTTTTGACCTGACAATGTGGGGGAAGCAACTTAAAACAGAAAGTCTGCGCAAGTTCAATGAACTTTATGAAGAATATAAAAGTCTACACTCACTGAACAAATCTCTGGAATTACCAGAAAAAGAAAATAAAGTATGTGATGAAGATGAAGACGTAATAGACTTTGATAAACTCTATGAATGTCCCTCGACGTCATCTGGATCTTGTCTTCAAGGCTTAGTGATAGACGAGTTGGAGGAGTACCTGAGAAAACCAAGAACTGCCAGCTCGGAAGACATTTTAGATTGGTGGAGGACGCATGAGACAGAGTATCCGATTTTATCGAAAATGGCCCGTGATTTTCTCTCAACACCTGCAACTTCAGTACCTGCTGAGAGGTTATTTTCTAAAGCATCATTAGTAATTAGAAAACATAGAAATAGGTTAAGTGATGAGTCAGCCAGATGGTTACTTTGTATTAATTCTTGGTCAAAAAAAATTATATAAAGTATCATAACCTAATGATAAAGCTGTTGATTTGTGTTGTATTTTATTTTTTATTCAAATAAATGATAAATCGTAAAACTCTTTTATTAAATTTCTTATAAGTTGAGGGTTCAATCTCTTTCTAGACAGATAAGTATTGTTCTTTAAAATACAGTCAAGTTATTGTAATTAATTTGTTTTTTTACATGTTTTAGCAAATGTAAGCTTATAAATCATAAATGTTTATTAAGAAACAGTTACTTCCATGGAAAACGACATATAGGTCAGTTGATTTTTCGAATTTCTTATCAAATCTTCAGTTATTTATTAATCTGCTTGATCTTTACTATGGCTATGTTAATTCAAGCTCACAATGTTCCAATTCTAATACGTTTTTCTAAGATTTAAAGTAAACTTTAATAAATAGTAATAGACTAATAGGTAATTGCAAGACTTGCAAGACTCTTGCTGCAAGACCAAGACCAAGACCAAGACTGGGAGCGCAAGACCAAGACCAAGACCAAGACCAGGTGTATTGGCGCAAGACCAAGACCAAGACTGGCTAAGTCTCGTCTTGTTATTGCATTTGGGCAACACTAGGAGACAGACGTGAAAATATGTGTGTATGTATGAGATTTGTAGCAGAAAAAAACTCATTCGTTTACGATACGAATTCGATAGTTCTTCGTGCTTGGGCGACCGATCTGAGTCCGCCTGTGACCATGGATGCTGTAAAGGGTCCGGAACGTCAGGATTTGATTTTTAGTAATATAACGCGATAAAATCCGTAAAGTTGTTTTATTTCATTATGTCTATCTAATATTCGCGTAAGCTTCAGAAAACTCCTAATTTCTTTCTCCTACAGAGTTGGCAGAAAGTGGACCCAAACACTGCGATGTTCACGCCAGACATCACGCCGCTGATGCTAGCGGCTCACAAGAACAACTATGAGATCATCAAGATCCTTCTCGACCGCGGAGCCACGCTGCCCAACCCTCATGACGTTAAGTAAGGCTTATTTATTTATCTATGGCTCTCACGATGAGAGGGATTAGGCTCTAGTCCACCACGCTGACCTAGTGCGGGTTGGCAGACTTATCACGCCGTCGAGAAAATCTCTCAGGCATGCAAGTTTTCTCACGATGTTTTCCTTCACCGTTTAAAGGCGTGATATTAATAATTTTATATATTTTTTTTTTATGGGATCGGGGAGCAAACGAGCAGACGGTCACCTGATGGTAAGTGATAACTGCCGCTCATGGACACCCACAACACCAGAGGAGTCACAAGTGCGTTGCCCGTTTTTTGACGTTTCGCAGCACTCGGCGAAACACAACGCAAGCGTTGTTTCACGCCGGTTATCTGTGAGGCCGTGGTATCACTTCGGTCGAGCCGGCCCATTCGTGCTGAAGCATGGCTCTCCCACGATAAAAATTGTATCCTAAAATGACTTCCCTTGTCTGAGAATTGAATTCAGGTCAGAATTTCAAACTCAGCTGCCGTATTTCTGACCACTGGAACAATGAGGAAGGTTTTTACTTTATGTGATTACTTCTAGGTGTGGTTGTGAGGAGTGTATTCGCGAGTCGACAGAGGACTCCCTCCGACACTCACTGGCTCGTCTCAACGAGTACAGAGCCCTTGCATCACCGTCACTGATTGCTCTGTCTTCTACTGACCCTGTACTGACGGCCTTCCAACTCTCCTGGGAACTTCGCAACCTGGCTTTTGCTGAGCAAGTAAGACAAAAGCTAAAGCAAACAAAAACATAACTTGTAAAAAAAACAAGTCCCGCAACTCAGTTCTTCTGTCGCAAATAGTTGTGAGATCCATGTAATACCAAGTAGGCCAATTTATTCAGTCAAATAATATTAAATTGCAAAATATTTTAGTTTTTTCTTGATTTACACTAAACACTATTGTATTGTATTCTAAATTTGAAGCTAGCTAGAAGTTCCGAGTTTTGATGATCGCTCAGTCAGTCAGTGAGTGACAAAATTAAGAAACTTTGATTAGTTATAATTCTTAGGGCCACTTGTACCAACTTCTTAAATGTATTAAAATTGTATTTAAACATTGTCATTTTCTATTGTCACACTAAGTTATTTGGTCCATATTAACCCATATTTTTTATATGTATATGAAAATGGATTTCATTCGCATTTCAAACAATACATGTTCTTAGTCTACACTACACTAGTAATATTAAGAGGAGAGATTTGATTATTTGTAAGGGGATCAACTCAAAAACTACTCAACCGATTATAAAAATCCTTTCCTATGGAAAACTTGTAGAACTTACGGTTATTCTGGTGTGAAATAGGCTATACCTACGAGTACTGTTAATCGAGTTTAAACATAATGATAAAGCCACTGTAAGTCACGAGACACCGCGGGAAGTAACTAGTATTTTATTATATTCAATGTATCTTGATCTTCTTTACCAGGAAAGTAAATCTGAATACTTGGAGCTTCGTCGGCAAGCGCAGATGTTCGCTGTAGACCTCCTGGACCAGTCGCGAAGCTCTCAAGAGCTGGCCATCATCCTGAACCATGATCCTGATGAACCGGCCTTTGTAGATGGAGACCACATGAAGCTCGCGAGGTTGGAGCTAGCCATTGATTTTAAACAAAAGAAGGTAAGTACTAGGTTAATCGATACATTTTATGGTAAAATACCTAAGTTTGTCTGTAAGAGATCGTTTTTAGCGATAAGACCACCCAGTGTACCATATTCTATGGTTGATAACTTGACATTAGTTTCTGGTGTGCAATAAAGAATCTTCTATCTAAAAACGTTTGACTATTTGAAAAATAGATATTGACAATTTCTTCATTGCTGCACTGCAATAAAGAGATGACATAATAACTACCCTGAATATCTTAGACATTATCTACCCTCTCTTAGAATAAATAAACTAAATTTAAGATCGAATCGCTAGGTAGTATCGCTAGGTAAGTATCGAATCGCGGCCTACCGTCTGATGGGCATTAAAATTAATAGATCCTTAGTGAAAATATTTGCAGAACGAATTATCGTGAACACGCAATCAGGTTTGTGTATTTTTGAACTGCTTATTTTTATAACGGTTTTAAATGCATCTAAGTGGATATCATTTCACAAAGAAGAAAGAAAGAAGGATACAGCTAACTTGGAACAAATACTGGAGCTTAAAGGAAATATTTAAAAGTAATATGTCAATAAGTTTAAAAACTAAGTTATTGAACTCGAGCCTCTTACCGTGTTTGACATACGGATGCCAGACTTGGAAATTCACTACAAAAGCCAAGCAAAAAATCACCACCTGCCAGAGAGGAATGGAGAGAAGCATGCTTAAGATTAAGAAAATAGACAAGATAAGACATACCAGGATAAGAACAATAACAAAAGCCACAAATGCCTTGAGCTATGCTCAGAAGCTCAAGTGGAAATGGGCAGGACACATAGCGAGACTCACGGACCCGAGATGGACCCTTAAAACCACTTTGTGGGGAGGCCCGCAAGGAAGAAGAAGAAGAGGGAAACCGATCACACGATGGGAAGACGAAATTAAAAAAATTGCTGCTGCTATTACGACGAAATTAAAAAACCCAAGCTGGTGCCAAACAGCTCAGAATAGGGAAGTTTGGGTATCCTTGGAGGAGGCCTTTACCCAACAGGGGTTCATGACTTAGCTTTAAGTTAACTTGTGAAGTAATTAGGTATAATGTAATTTACTAAGAACAAATAGGCTTTTTTATTTTTTATTTTATTTTATTTTATTAATCATTTCACATACAAATAAGTATTACAAAATCATTGCTTGACACCATAAAGATTTTTAAGTATTGCACATCGAAAAAAATAATTATCGTGTAGTCGAAACACCGACTTTAGGTTTGGGCTTATATAACGGTCAGCCACGTCAAAGATGTCCACGAAAGATCTGGTGAAGGAGTTACTGGATGCAGGCGCCATATAACCCATCCTTGTGGAAGTTTTATGGCTATGAGAGAGCCATGCTTCGGCACGAATGGGCCGGCTCAACCGGAGTGATACCACGGCCTCACAGAAAACCGGCGTGAAACCACACTTACGTTGTGTTTCGCCGAGTGAGTGAGGATACCGGAGGCCCAAACCATTTTAAAAGGCGGGCAACGTACTTGCGACTCCTCTGGTGTTGGGGGTGTCCATGGGCGGCGCTAATCGCTTATCTTTGGGTGATCCGTCTGCTCTTTTGCCCCCTATCCTATAAAAGAAAGTAGAGGGAGCCCGTTGTTCAGAAGAGGACTTTGATAAAAAATTGCATACAGTTTTTTAATAATTCGACTTCCAAGTATTTTACATTTAAGCTAAAGGATCTTGTATCTTTCCCAGTTCGTGGCCCATCCGAACATTCAACAGCTGCTGGCTTCCCTCTGGTACGAGGGTGTCCCCGGCTTCCGTCGCAAGACTGCCATGGAGAAGATCATGATTATCTGCCGTGTTGCCTTGCTGTTCCCTTTCTACTGCAGCCTGTACATGATGGCGCCGAACTGTGCCACCGGCAAGCTCATGAGGAAACCCTTCATGAAGTTCTTGATTCACGCGTCGAGTTATCTGTTCTTTTTGCGTGAGTTTTTCTAGGTTATTTGTTATTAAGTTGTATTAATATTGAAATAAAACAACTTTACGGATTATATCGCGTTATATTAGTATCAAATACAATACAAATCCCGACGTTTCGGACCCTTTACAGCGTCCATGGTCACGGGCGATATAATCCGTAAAGTTGTTTTATTTCAATATGTCTGATATTCGCGTAAGCTTCAGAAATCAATGTATTAATATTTATAATTACGAAATGGGGAATAATATCGACAATTTGAGTTTAAAAATACAGTGACGCCCTAATGCTCGTATGCTCTTAAAAATACAAAGTTTAGATATAACTATAAACTTCCCTTTTTGACAGATCCCTTCCTAAACGTTGCCCTTCCTAAACGTTGAAATTACCCACAGTGATCTTAATACTGGTGTCACAAAGAGCGGAGGTGCAGGCTATACAGCTGTTCGGTCCAGAGTGGATGGTGAAGGAGTTGGAGAAGGAACTCCTCAAGCAGAGGGGGAACGGACCAACCTATCTGGAGCTAGTCGTTGTCGTTTATGTTCTCGGTAAGCATAGTATGGATAAGTTACTGTCATGTTTTATAGAAACGGAAAATGTTTAACGAGAGTTACTATGAAGGGAGGAAGGGAGAAAAGGAACCGCTTTAAGTCCACATTTATCATGTGTACCGCGGAAATGTGGAAAGCGCTTCTCGAGTGGATCTTCCCCGATAAATATAGTCTGGGTGTCTTTAAATCACGAGTGAATCGGTTTCTTCTAGGCAAGCGCGCTCCATCTTAGGTCGCAGTGTCGCCTAACATCAGGGGAACTGGCGTAATTCTAACGAACAAGCTTAGTATCAGATTACGCATGATCGCTAGAATAAAAAAAAACTTGCAGAAACTTCATAATGTGAACAGTTTTTAACGTGGGAGAGCCATGCTTCGGCACGACTGGGCCGGCTCGACCGGAGTGATACCACGGCCTCACAGAAAACCGGCGTGAAACAACGCTTGCGTTGTGTTTCGCCGAGTGAGTGAGGTTACCGGACGCCTTTTAAAAGGCGGGCAACGCACTTGTGACTCCTCTGGTGTTGCGGGTGTCCATGGGCGGCGGTTATCGCTTACCATCAGGTGACCCGTCTGCTCGTTTGCTCCCCTATCCCATAAAAAAAGGAAGATATAATCTATATCTAACGGAATCCCGTTCAATTAAAATGCCGATCCATTGTAAGTTCTACTGCCTCATCAGTCCAGTCCAGACAATTGTGAAAGCTGGATACACAACTAACTTTTCTTCTAGGTTTCATATGGGAAGAAACGCAAGAGATATACATCGAGGGCATCCGATCCTACCTTCGAAATATGTGGAACTTCATCGACTTTACCAGAAACTCCTTATACGTGGCGGTAGCTGTCCTGAGGTTTGCAGCCTACATTCAGCAGACCACTGAGATTAGGAGAGACCCTCAGACCAAGTTCATTCCTAGGGAGAATTGGGACGCTTTCGATCCACAGTTGATTGCTGAAGGCTTGTTTGCTGCCGCTAATATTTTTAGGTAAGGAAGAAAAACACTTGTACTCATTTGATGCCTGCCATGCACTTTTGACTTTATATAATTACTAGCCTAAGCCCGCGGCTTCGCTCACTTGAAGCTCAAAAAGCAAGTGATGATCTCTTCTTTGTATGGGTCTCTATACATTAGAGAGGTCAAGCTGTATCTAAGGGTCCGTTTGATTATTTTAGATAAGAAGTATACCAGTTTTTAAGCTGAAGCACATCCTTTCTAACAGTGATAACAAAATTAAAATCTATTCAGTAGTTTTTGCGCCAACCCGTAACAAACAGACAAACAGAAAAGAATGTAAAAAAACACATTTTTGGGTTCGGAGACGTTTATATACCCTAACCCACTCGTTTTTTTTAAATATCTTCAATGTACAGACACAGCTTTTTTACAATTTTACAATAGTAGAGAAGAAGAACATATTCATATTCATTATGGAAAAAAACGCAAATGTGTGCTATTGTTACATCTTTTTTCAAGTGTGTTGTGTGTTGTGTTAAAAGTCAAAATCAATCAATGTTGTATTCTTAAATTTTAAGTAAATTTTATAGAAATCTATCTCATGTACCATAAAAAGACACTTTTACAAGTCAATGTTTTAATTTTTTTGAACTGATTTAAGATAATTTTAATTAAGTATTGATTGTTTTGCCCTTTTTAATTTCAACCGACATCAACAAATTGTAACGTTTTGAGTTCGTCTGTATGCTTTTTTCTATGCCATTTTACGAATTTCGCTTTTTGTGACAGTGCCTTGAAACTGGTGCACTTGTTCTCCATCAACCCTCACCTGGGGCCGCTGCAGATCTCTCTCGGCCGCATGGTCATTGACATCGTCAAGTTCTTCTTCATCTACAGTTTGGTGCTCTTCGCCTTCGCTTGTGGTAAGTTTTTGATTGAGCAAATAATGAATGTATGAATATATAATACTAGCTTCTACACGCGACTTCGTCCGCGTAGCGTAAGCGTATTTTTAAATTATCAAGGGACCCAAATATACACACAAAATTTTATCTAAATCGGTCCAGCCGTTTCGGAGGAGTTAGGTAACACACATACAGAAGAATTATATATATAAAGATAGTATTTACCCTCATATGACTTGCAAGTTCCCTATGCCATAAAGTTTCTGGCAAATAAAAAAATATTAATAAACAAATATCCATATCTACTTATACTATTTTTATGCCAAGTCGTATCAAGTTTTTATCCTGGAGGTATGTATACATATTGCAATATTCAAAAACTTAGGTCTGAACCAACTGCTGTGGTATTTTGCTGACCTGGAGAAACGTAAGTGCTACGTCCTGCCCGGGGGTCTTCCCGACTGGGACAACGCTGGGGACTCTTGTATGAAATGGAGGAGCTTCGGGAAGTCAGTCCACATTGAGGAACTAGTAGTGCTAGCACCTGATTTTGTGCGCTAGAATTTATTGAGCTAGGTTATAGATAATATAATTAGTGGAGCAATAGTTATAGTTTCCTACATCTGAAATGATACGACGGCAGTAATTTACGAACAACTAAATGAAAAAAAAACTTTCTAAACTTAAATAGTTTGTTTACAATACTAGTATTCTCTTATCTTTGACAATGCTTAAAACCTTATTGGCTTGGCTAATCAATCAAACGACATTACTTCACTATTAGGTTACCAAGGTAACCAAGTAAACAGTTTTGTCAATTTCTACGTGAGATTGTGTCACGGAGTTTTCGAGTGTGTTTATTTTTTAAATTATTTAGTTTTTCAATTGTAATTATGGGTGACGCCCAGTTTGGGGTGCGTCATGTGATTGGGGCTCCGGTAGCCATCACCCGGCTTTCAGAACAGGCCATAGTATGCATTCCTCCAAGAACAGCCAAGTTCACCCTCGCAGAATGGAAGCTGAGCAACGACCAGAGATGCCGAAATACTGAAGACCAGCAGCAGTTGGCAGACAGGGTCCTCGGAGAGTGCGAACGTATCAGGGACGAGACTGCCGAACGCGCGGAAATCATGAAAGCCACCACCGATAGACGCATCGAGGAACGTATTGGTGACGTTGAATTCAATAAGAACGAACTCCAAATACAACGCAAAGAAATATGCTTGGAGTTAGAAGCTCTTGGAATGTACAAAACTCGTCTCATGGACTGTCTCGCGTCTCTCCAGGCCAATGCACTGACCATCTGCCGCAAATGCCTCATGCTTAGAGACGGACGCCTTGGCATCGACTTAGTTGTCGATGAGGTTGAACATGCTCTTCAGCAGGAGATCACCACTATCCTTGGAGGACAGAGCCTTTTAAGACGAGTGTTGGAACAGCTGAATGAACAGATGCGGCGTCTCCGCTCCACACGGTACCTCCTCGATCGTGACCTGCAATATAAGCAGGCAGCTATTGATTTGGACAAAAACAATCTTTCCCTTAAACCTACTGACTTATGCCTTTCCATATACGAAGGTTATGCGAGTCTTGATCCGGCAAACATATCTGCTGACGAGTACAATGCTTATTCGGCGAAAAACATTCAAATGGCAGCGAGAGAGGTGACAAGCGCACGTCCCATCCGAATGTTTGTCGACACTATCCTGAAACAGGTAATCGATGACTTGTGGAACGCTTATAAAAAATGCAACCACGCTTTCCACGAGCGGATCGAAGACACGAAGCGAGCCAAGGGAAAACTAGAAGACATGCATCGGGAAACGACGCAAAAGATCAGTGATATGCAGAAGAATATCTTGCAGCTGCAAAAAGCTCTGGCTGATAAGGAGGGTCATACAGCTTTGGCACACACGAGGCTCGGGAAACGAGCTCAAAGAGTAGGTGCGGAGCTGGTAAGGGACCCTCCAGGACAGGCTCTGTACTACGAATGCGAGATGTTACGTCACAGCACTGAACAACTTCAGCAGATGCTCCACGAGGCTACTGCCTCCCTGCGCTACTTGCTGCAGACACAGATCCAGTTAGAAGAGGATATTAATGTGAAGATGAATACCCTGAAGATTGATGAGGTTGACTGCATGACTCTGCGTGAGACTATGGATTACCATGCGTATTGAAATTAACTCCAATAAAAGGAATGCATAATATATTTACGGTCAATACATGTGGTAGCTCTTTGTGTCTGTCACATTATAATTACTATAGCTATTGCTTTAAAAATATATTTGTTTGTGTAAATTAGAATAGATTAAACATTACATTTTTCAAATATTTTTGTCTTTTTCTCAATGCAATAATGTTGGATTGTAAGAGAATCTTCCGAGATACTTTTTATGTATATACCTACAAATAGGTGCACATATAATTTAAATAAATTAGCTGTAACAATAGTTGTGCGTCTGTGGAAAGGGGGTTAGCAATAAAATACATATCATAATACCTCATTGTATTATTGATAAGGGTGGTGTTAGCTTGTTTTTTTGTTTAGTACCTCACTTGTGAGCTATGTAGGTATGTTTATGCTTTTTTATGGTTATTTCACGTGCATTTCGGGGTTGCCTGGTCACGGCGAGGTAGAACTGTTTAGATTCGTACCTATACATGATTAAAAAAAACAATCATAAAGTGTTGTGTTGAAGCTTGTTGTTAAATAATTTAGAGGGCCACTTTTAGTAAGTAATATTATTTAAAATGTTATAAGATAGATTCTAAAGTTTTAGTTGTTTGACTCATAAATAAATTCACTGTGTTCAATCTGCTCGTAATCTAATTATTTGAATGTTGAGAAATGGTTTGAATTTCGAAAGCTTGCATTTTAAGTATGAGACTCCAAACCCAATCACGTTAAAAATAATTTGTGTGCGTCACTGGGGAGTATCGGGAGCTAGTATATCACACAATACACCCTTATTCATTAAAATATAAACCTTCTATAGCTATAATATGTCTTGTCTGTGTGTGTGTGTTTTGATAGAAGATATTCTTTGAGAGCGAAAAGAAGACAAAACATATTATAGTTAGGTATAAGAAGTATACAAGATATTTTATATTGTTATGAATAAGGTTTTTAAAAGGATTTTAACACTTGTTATAGACGCAATCTTTGAAATACCAGTTGTTACTCTAACATCTTTCCACCAGCGTATTCGAAGCGTCCCAGTCGCTCTTCTGGGCGTCATTCGGCATGGTTGGGCTAGAGAACTTCGAGCTGGCCGGCATTAAGAGCTACACACGGTTCTGGGGGCTGCTCATGTTCGGTTCATACTCCGTCATCAACGTCATCGTGCTGCTCAACCTGCTCATCGCTATGATGTCCAACTCTTATGCAATGATTGATGTAAGTATACCATCATATTTTACCCGTGTGGGGATGGGTTAAATATTAGGGCTAACGCGCGCTTGTGATTTTTAGTCTACCGATAGTTTAGTCGCTGTAGTAATCGTGTATAATGACATGTCGAATTCTAATCGTCAAATGCGCGCACTGCCATATAACTCCATAGAGGATCCGAGTACGATCAAACTATCACCCGACTAAAAATCACAAGTGTCGCGCTCTTAAAATACTATTCACTTCCTCACTGCAACTCAGATAGGTCTTTTTTTATAAATAAAAAGCTTACTAGCAATGTGGGTCACACATTACTAGTATTCTTGTTAACCCCTCGTGCTAAGTTAAATGCTTGTGTTACGAGTGGTTTCACGTTGGTAGTGCAATGGGTGGGTATCGAACGAGCAACCAGATGATCGCAAGTCCATCGCCCTAGCCATTAGGCTACCGACGCTCTCTAGTTCGCTCTCTAGTAAGAGGCGAGAAATATCTGTCATGCTCGGTGGTAGGACCTCTTATGGTCTGACCGTCTGGCGACCACCCTTACGTCGGAGTCTGTCGTAAAGCACCTTGGTGTGCGTTTCGACTTTTGCGCGTAAGGCTGAGGCTACAGTAGGCAGCGATTTGCGATGCGACTAGAAGAGCGAAACGAGAAAAACATGGTATGGCTACATTACAAGCGAAATTCCGGCGTATATTCGGCGATGACATGGCTACAGTACACATGCTACACTATAAAAAGAGAAAAACTACTATACGCATAATGTAGCCACACGCATATTTAGCAGCACTATTGAACTAGTAGTGCAAGTGAGAAATTTTCTAATAAATTAGCTTCAATTTCGCTCATATGTTGATGTAGCCGATGTCGTGATTTCAGTAATGTTGTTCCTATCGCATAAAGAAATCAAAGATCGCTAGTAATATTTGATGTACGGTGTAGCCATATACGTGAGCATTCATTTACTTGTTTTAATCGCTCATGTGTCGCAGGTCGCGTCGCGGCCTAATGTAGCCTCAGCCTAAGAGTCAGTTCTCCCTCGGTTGCTGCGGCTCTGACAGTCTGCAGTCCGTAAAGGGCTCTTAAGGGTCGGCAACGCATCAGACACTCCCCTGGTGTTGCCGGTGTCTATGGCTAAGATCACTAATTACCACCAGGTGGGTCGTAAGATCGTTTGCCGACTAAAACAAAAAAAAAAAACAACGGGTTGCGGGAGTGCCGGCAGAAGTGAATTTGAACATTAACGTTGTGCATTTTTGTATTTAGGAATAGTTAGGGAATAATTTCGCACGAATGTATAAAAGTAGGTACTATCATTTATGTGGTAAAATACAATATTCATTTATTGCGCTATCGTACACAAACATGACAATTTATATTACCTATATTAAAAAAATAACAACAACAACCGTCCTACGAATTGTCGATCAGGTCAAGCATCCTGACGCGAGTCCCCAAAAAGTGCACAACGCCGTTATAGAAGTTTTCACTTCAAAAACGCCTGTATTTTCCTAAGGCTTCGGCAGAGGTGTACACATAAAGTTCGCCGTTATATTTAGGTCCCATGTGACTGCGAGTCTATGCTGCGAGTCTGCGGTCCATTAACCGAACGAAAATCCAAACCTTTACAATTTATAGCTATGAAGGGAAAGAAAACCGTCTAAGTATTCAGTTTTAATGAACATTAAAAGACGGCACATTTCAAACACGGAACGCAACAGAGACGAGGGTAGCTAAATTAAAAGCTAAGATTGAAAGTACTTTACTTCCCTCTTAATGAAGTCACAGATAATTATAAGACTATGTTTATGTAGCCATTCTATTTAGTTTTGTTTATTTAAATAGAATTGTGTCGCTGAAATGTGTGTACGCGCATAACTTCTGAACGACAGTACTTAACTACTGCACCAAATTGGTACTTACTAATTAATATTTTTTGGTTACCGATGTTCATTAGTTGAGGAAAAATTAATACTTATACATAACATAAGTCAAGGAAAAATTCGACTCGCAGCCAGGATTCGATCCTGCGTCTTCTGGTTAGGTAGGCTTAGAGGTCATAACGTCTGATGTACCTAACCAGAAGACGCAGGTTCGAATCCTGACTGCGAGTTGAATTTTTCCTTCACTAAAATAACTTTGTAACCTTAGCGTGAAAAATGTAACAAAATTACAAAAAATATGTTCATTAGTGTCAGAAATAAGATTGTACGATAGGTTATTATATTTTTTTAAATCCTCCAGATATGTCGAGGAAATTTACGCACGCGACGCTGTGCACGAGTTGGTAGTTTTTTATAAAGAACGTTTATAGTATTTTATAAAAGAGTCTATTGCCTGGTTAGTTTTTATCCAGATCAGGACCCAATTTCGAAGTCCACGCAGATGAAGTCGCGGACAGAAGCTATTGTGAGCATAGGTATAATGAAAAGCAAACACAGTTTTCCTTTTTAATCTATACTTAATACATAAAGCTGAAGAGTTTGTTTGTTTGCTTGAACGCGCTAATCTCAGGAACAACTGGTCCGATTTGAAAAATTCTTTCAGTGTTAGATAGCCCATTAATGAGGAAGGCTATAGGCTATATATCATCACGCTACGCAGACGCGGGCAGAAGCTAGTAAAAAATAAAATAACAAAAATGTTTTTTGCACCATGTAGGCTTTAGTTATTTTGAACTCCTAAACAAAACAGCAGCTAAAACAATGTTAGTTTATCTAATACCGAAGAAAATGTCCCGTTTATTCTCATTTTCATCACATTCACTGGTTCATATTTAATTAGAGCCGTAGGTATAAGAAGATAAGTCAAAGGACTTTTCTGCAATAACTACTGACATAGAATATCTAACTACTTGCAAACGGATTACTCTACGGGTCTCCCCTTCGAATGCGAACTGTTGAAAAAAACATGACATACCATCACGCCTGTATTTCTTTGAGGGTTTGGCAGTGTTCATATGTTGCTGACATATGTAAGTGTAAGGTTAAATAAAAAAATGCAAAAAGAACTATTTGCCGAAACCCGGGATTGAACCGGGGACCTTTAGATCTTCAGTCTAACGCTCTCCCAACTGAGCTATTTCGGCTGTGATAATATTGATAAAATTATTGATCAGTATTTTTTACCAGGTGATTCCTAGAAGTTATATCTACTGATAAAAATAAAATAAAATGTTATCATGAATATTACTACTTAGGTATTGCAAGATTATTATACAAACAACTATTATAATACTCCAGTTTTGGGCTTTTATTGATTAATTCAATAGATCATTTCAATTTCAATTTTTTTAAATCAATTACGCTTGAATTAATTTTAATTTAATATAAGTATTTAAATTAATTGCAATTAAAATTACATAATAACTCGTTGTGGAAACACTAGGTATATTATCTTTTAAACTAGGTAGGTAGGTATATTTAATGTTTTTTAGGGAAAATATCTTAAAATATATATATGTAGGTATAAATAATTAAGTAGTTTAAGTAATAATTACTTAAGTCCAATTGAAAATAAGTATATAAATTGTGGTTCAAACAAAATGTTTTCATAACATTTTTTTTTCTCAGAACTCTTACCTATATTTTTATATTTTTGACCTTGCGGCTATTTTTAGGTTAGGTTATAAATTGAGTGCGTCGCAGAGGCGGTCTGCTCTGATGTTATTTACAGGCGCTATAGCAGAAGTAATAGGTATCTACTACCTACAATAACTGTGTAGGTACTACATATTCATATTCATATTTTTATTTGCAATCCATAATGTAATACAGGTGTTAAGTATAGTAGTAAGAAACAATTATGGACCCTGTCGGGCACAGCAACATTAATAACTAAGTAGTAGGTAGTAGTAAACATAATGTATGTTTAATTTCGTTAGTACTTATTTCTAAGTATAGTTCCTAGTATGTGTATGTACTAATATGTATCAAATCTATCGCAATAAAACTATTGACATCTCTACTACTATAAAATTGTTAAAAAACTATGTCTGTGCATTCTTGACGACATTGGTGTGCATTGACGACCTCTGTGGTTTAGTGGTTTGAGTACCGGACTGCTGACCATGAGGTCGTGGGTTCGATTCCCACAGGACACAAAAGTTTATGTGATGAATATAAGTGTTTGTGTTCGTCTGGGTGTTTCTTATGTATTATAAGTATGTATTTACAAAACAAAAAGTATATAAGTATTATATCCACTGTCTAGTACCCATAGTACAAGCTCTGCTTAGTTTGGGACTTGATGGTGCTGTGTAAAAATGTCCCAGAATATTTATTTATTTATTCTATTATCTATCTGCGGTCTGTGACATTGAATTGTTTTCTTTCCCTAGGAACATTCCGACGTTGAATGGAAATTCGCTCGCACGAGACTCTGGATGAGTTACTTCGAGGAGAGTGCCACTCTCCCTCCACCATTCAACATATTCCCCACGCCGAAGCTTCTGCTCAAGATGCTGGGATTGAGGAAGAAGGATAAACTCAGGAAGATGAAAACAAAGGTTAGTTGTGTTTTAACATTGCCCCCACACTAGGATTTTCTCCTGCATCGTGGGTGCGGTACAAATTCTCACATACATTCATACAAAAGCCCAGAGCCGGAACTACTAATTGTAGGTCAGTCAAATGTTTGCTCCGTGTGGGGATCGAACCCACAACATGTGGCGCAGAAGCCGATCGCTCAGCCGCTACGCCAAATATTAAATAATCATTGTTAATTTAGAAAAAAAAATATGACTAAAAAGTATTTAGGATTGCCTCATTAGCTGGCGGTTGTCAGCGCGACTGCTATGCTAAGGGTTTTGGGTTCGATTTCCAGGTTGAGCAGTGATATTGGGGGTTTTCTATGAAATATAGCAATAGCATAGCCCAATAGCAGTTCGGAATTTGGATTTGTGCCCGGTTACTGGCAATAGGCTCTGTAATACCGTGGGTGAGAGCATCTCTCCACATCCCCAGTACGGTAACACAAACTGATAGAGTTTAAATGATTATATTGATAGTTCAAATGATTTACACCCGAATAATTAATAAATTGATAATGATCGACACGCGGCGAAATGTACGTTTTGATGTATGATATTATTGCCCGAAACGCGTCATGCAACTACTCGTTGATACTGTGAAAACATGAATTATATGCATTTTGCGGCGCGTCGATGTCAGCATAAAACTAAAACTAACTATATGTACGGGTTTGCTCGTACAGGCAGTATCTTAAATATACCTAAATTATTTGTCAGGCTTTTCGGTATTATATTTGTGATTACTTAGAAAATAGATTTTTTAAATAACGTCGTATTTTTATTCCAAAAAGTTCATTATAACTCTTATAATATTACAAAAAGGAAACTCTTTACTTTGCAAGAAAAGTTTTCATTATGCCGCGTCTTTTAATTAAAAGCGTAAAAGATAAATTAATACCTTTGTTTAAATTTCACCTGATATTAAAGTGTTAGGCATATGCTGGGTCTTATATGCATAATAATTAAAACTAGAGGTCGCCGGTGCTCGAAAATCGACCATATTATACTCTATATATGAAATTGCCCACAAAAACGTAATAGGGACCAAAATAAATTGTAATTGTGTTATTCTTTGGATTAAAATACCGGTAATCTAGGTCCCTACCGTACCATTTCCTCTACCACTACTTCTCTAAATATAAAAGACTGGAAAATCGTTCCAAACTTGGTTAAGTTATCAAGAATTACATTCGCTTGTGGGACTTCACAAGCGAATGTAATTCTTGATAACTTTATGATTCGTGAAGTATTTTGGACGAAACGGTAGAGCAGGATGCTATCGGAAACCAAGTAATAACAGACTGGATAAATTGTGTTTGAATTAGTTGTATTGGAAATTTAGTCGGCCGGGTCGATAGTAGATATACCTAGATATGTAAGTGATAGTGATGAGTACCTTCGGTAATACTAATAAATATATAGATAGTACTTATTTATTAACCATAATACCTAGTATTTTAGCACAGTACACTGTGTACAATCAATATGACAGTTAAGTTTGCAGGTAGCAGCTGACATTTATTTATTTATTTGGACATCCAGTAGCTGTTACACTGTTTCATAAATCAAAAATATAACTCTATAATATATGTAAATGTACAGCATTTTAAGGTGTCACAGCATGCGTTAAATAGTTACACCGGTTACATTGTAATGAAAAATTAAGAACAAAAATAATTTTTGTCTCCCAACAAACTCAAAACATCTTTTTTAAAACTTGACAACTTATCAGCAAAATTATCCACGTCCGCACAAATGGTATTATATAACTTAGACAGTCGGGATAAGGCAGAGAACTACTTAAGATTAGTTTTGGCAGGTGGTTGGCACAACAACCCAGCTCCAGCAAGCGAACGCCTTGGTACTCGGCGTGGAACACGTAAGCTGAAGCACTTCAATAAGTGTGGACAGTCAAATTCGTTTCTTAGGACTTTGAAGAGAAAAGTCAAATCATGTAGCTGTCGGCGAATCAATAAACTATCCATCCTAAAGTGCCTCAACTTGTCACTATATGAAGGGAGCTGCTTATGCTGCCCAGTGGCAAAAGCAAGATATCTCAGGAATCGTTTCTGAATTCGTTCAATTCTTAGTTGATGCACATTGTATTGGGGTGACCAAACGACGCTACAATATTCGAGATTGCTCCGTACGTACGCATTATAAATTGCAATTTTAGTGGCCGAAATTCGGAATAATTTACCGTTACGGATGATAAAACCCAGCATTTTAGAAGATGTTTTAATGATTTTATCTATGTGAGGTAAAAATGTTAACTTTGAATCGAAAAGAACGCCTAAGACATCTGGGGCCCAATTCTGCTATTATAATTGTATCTGAATGGTCGTCCGATGGCATCAAATGACATAAGAACTGACAGATTTCTTAGACAAAACTGTCAAAAATCGACAATTCTGAAGTTATTGATTGACGTTTCTGATTTAATCAAATAACAGACTTGGGGCCCTGGACCTTGACATAGACATTAGTACTTAATCTTTGTCAAAACACAGATGTCGCTAGCAGCCTGCATACCAAACTGTTTTATCAACTGTACGTAAACTAATTTGCAAAAAAATCTACATATGTATCTGTGCTTTATGCCACTGATATTAAGGTACTGTTTTGTATCCTAGGAGCAAAAAGAAAAAGAGCACGACGTCCGTTACACAGCTGTCATGCGGGCTCTGGTCTGGCGCTACGTGTCAGCCATGCATAGGAAGATGGAGGATGAGCCGGTCACAGAGGATGACATCAACGAGCTGAAGGGAGACGTGTCAGCGCTGAGATACGAACTGCTTGAGGTGTTCGAGAAGAACGGCATGGATGTCAGCTTCACTGATAGGAAGGAGAAAAGTGAGTTTGGGTTTTTGATTTGTTAGTAGTGGACTTAGGAGAGGTCCGGATTTGCTGCAAAGAGAAGCTTATACTCTGCAGTGGGCAGATTCAGGTTGTGAATAATAGTAGGAACTTGGGATTGGTAAGTGAAGAAGAAGTATCAGATGAGAAGGGCGATATCGTAATGTCCTATGTAAACCGACACTAGCAAAGTAAGTCTTGCTCAGTGTTATTAATTTAGGAAGTCCACTGAATTACACACACGCGCACAAATACATATTTACATGTAGATATCATTATTGTCTTTGACATACACACAAACGTACTCTTTCTCTCTCTCTCTCTCACACACACACACACATCACATACACCACACACACACACGTTTATAAATGCACACTCTCGCAAACATACACTATAAGGTCAGTAATTTGCTGACTTTTCGAAGATTGAATAAATCCTAACACACATTATCGATTAGGTACCTACGATTGATAAAAAAAAATCACTGTGTATTGTCAATGTATTTTTAACCCCCGTAGCGGTACTGGGCAAACGCATGAAGGTTTGGGAGCGTCGTCTGATGAAGGACTTCCACGTGGCGCCGGTTGCCTTGGACGATGAGAAGCCAGCGGATGAAGACGGGTTGTCTCGGTTCAGGAGGATCGCCAAGATGGCAGTCGCGAACACCACCAACGCCAAATGGGACCAGACGCTTGCGGTTACCGGAATAACGTAAGTGATTTTGTTAAATGACCGATAAAAAGGATTTTTGGAAAGGTTCCTGTTTAGTAGTAAAATTTGTATTCGACATACGTAGGTATTTATTTGTGGCTTAATAGGCGGTGGTTTAGTGGTCATAGCGTCTGGTGTATCTAACCAGAAGACGCAGATTCGGATGCTGCCCGCAAGTCGATTTATTCCTTTACTAAAATAACTATAAGGTATTATTTTTTTAATTCTTACGCTGATTCAACTTTACTGACTTCGCGTTTAACAGCTTTCAGAGAACATAAAGAAGCTATCGAAGGTCCTGTTGATAGATAGATCTTCTCCTTACCTTTTGACTGCAAACTTTCACTGATCTGGTATCTTTGTGCAACGGGTTGTTTGGCTCCCTAAATAATGGTTGAGCCTCACAATTACTGATGCATGCGTGTCGTTAGATGGGAGTGGTCTACTCAAAGCCGATGTCCGAAATGACTTTGTGATGAAAGAGCCATAGTCTTTCATCAAAAGGTCATTTCAGACATTGTCCTGCATTGTAACTCACAAACATATTTGCTACTACGTAATCCGTCTGGAACTCTGGATTTTAAGAGATCATGATTCTCTGAGTTTGTTTCGGCGTTTCTTCGCAGAAGTCGTCAGTTAAGAAATGCCAGCGCCATCTAGTTTAAAATTATAAAACATTTCTTTAAAGGATCTATAATTCACAGAAATAAACATCATTTTATCAAATAATATCTAACTACTGATTTATTATTGACTTGTTTAGTAAGAGGTGTAAGTTTCAATTTCGCTCTTTTGTAACAAAAAGAGACACTAACATTGGCGTCCCTTTCCAACAATGGATAATAAACACTTCATAAAGATTATGTTCAGATCTCAGATCGGCCGCTGTCGCAGTCGGGAGTCGTTCAAGAACCAACAGAACTTGCAGCGAGCTATGGAGGAAGCCAGGAAGTTGGTGTTACGGTCGCCTTTGCCAGGTGAGGAACTGTTTTGAATCAGACCTTTCTAAAATATGGTAGTATGTCCAAAAATTATATTAAAATGGACAATAACATAACTGTCTCATTAGCCTAGCGGTCCTGAGCGCGACTGCTGTGCTAGAGGTCCTGGGTTGGATACCCAGGTCGAGCAGTGTTATTGAGTTTCTATGAAATTCTCAGTAGCAGCTCTCAGCTTTGGGATTTGTACCCAATGGCAAGAGGCTTGCCCTTCGGAACTGTAGGTACATGTGTACATTAGTACGCCTTTGCCTAATCCTTCGGGAAATTAGGCGTAACTGCAATAATATTTAAATTCTTTACTGACGTCCTCTTTAAGACGTAAATTCAGAATGTGAAGGCAAATTTCGACCAGGCGGGTGAGACTTGCGGTACCTTAGTTGGATATAGCGTCTGGAGTTTTGAACCAGAATACGCAGGTGTGAATCTTGCCTGCGGTCGATTTTTCCTTCACTAAAATAATCTTATTAATTAAAAAAAAACACTAATAGCCATAGGGGTATGACCACTGGACTGCCCAAAGGCGCGCACCTCTAACTTTTGGTAATTATGTACGTATTAATAATTAATTATCACTCGCTTACAATGGTGAAGAAAAACATCGTGAGGAAACCTGCATGCCTGAGAGATTTTCTCGACGGCGTGTGAAGTCTGCCAACCCGCACTAGGCTAGCGTGGTGAACTATAGCCTAATCCCTCTTATTCTGTGAGTGACCAGCAGTGGGACACTATATGGGTTGATTATGTTATGTTAAAACAAGCTTTCAACGACAGCTGAAAAAAATAAACTTCAGTTTTTTTTTAGCACAAGGGCCGTCTGAAATCAACATTGAGAGGAATTAATGCATAATAAATTAACTGAACTGTCACGAATTAGAGTAATAAGAAAGTTTATGAAGTCGGTGCCACAAAGGCGTGTACGTTTGCCAAAATTTTCATTTGGCAATGACAAAAATTCTTCCTCCAATTTCAAGACTGTTTCTCTATGAACAATATTTCCAGTTTTTTTTTAGTTCAGGACTATTTCAGTTGGAGCACTTAGCGCTAATGTAGAAGCAGTACAAGTTGGTGTTTTAATTTACAAGTCATATTTATAAATCACGGTGATTCAACCAAGGCCATTTTTAATCTTAGACACCTTTGGCGTTGGGATTCAGCAATTGGCTTCCGCGAAAATTCCGAGAAAATATTTGTATGATCTACAGGTAGCTGTTCTGGGCGATTGTGTATCCGTGAATTTGTGTTTGTAAAAGCACCCACGATACAGGAGAAAATCCTAGTGTGGGGGAATGTTTATTTAAAAAACCTAAGGAGGCCTTGGGCATTTCAGGATAATGACAATGACCTGGATTGATGAATGGAGGATTATTTTATAAATAACAGTAAAAAAGGAGTAGTAACTAGGGGGCTTCATAGATAAGCCATTGGTAATAGCTCAGAGTGGGCAATTGAAATGATAGGATTGGATTCAGCTGATAACTATATTACAATAGGGTATTACACCTTTTTTTGAAAACTGTTTTAAATTAATCCTTAGATCGTAATGAACCAGTAGAATTTTTATTTCAATTTTATACAACCAAAAAATGCCATAAAAACGATTTTTAATTTATGATTTTGAATTCACGCACGAAAACGCTAGCCGCCATGCTACTTCGGCTCGTGACGTCACTACTGCCAAAGACCAAGTAACACGATTTGTGAAAATAATGAGTTATAATGTTTATCATTGGTGTCTTGTGCCTGAATGCAATAATACAAGTGTAAAAACTCCACAAAAATTGTGGATTCAATTGCTTTGTGTATCATTCAATAAATGCTTGATTTAGTAACGCACATTTTCGACATTTTCGTCATGGGACATATCCTATTTTAAGGCGGATCGTTCACCTGAGCCCGCCAAATTCAAATTTCAATTGGTTTTTCGCAATTTGTAGGTCTATAACACATTCTAGATTCCTAGCTGTAGTAATTGCGGCATTAGCTATAAGTACAATATTCACAACTGAGCATTAAAAACTTTGCTTGTGAATCGATATTGTAGCTAAAATTAGGTACAATCGTCATTTTTGGCCAAAATTAACGATTGTACCTAATTTTAGCTTCTATAACGTTTATTAAGCAAAGTTTTTAATGCTCAGTTGTGAATATTGTATAGCTAATGCCGCAATTACTACAGCTAGGAATCTAGAATGTGTTATAGACCTACAAATTGCGAAAAACCAATTAAATTTCAATTGGTTTTTCACAATTTTTGGCGGGCTCAGGTGAACGATCAGCCTTAACAGCTTTGTTAATTTTAAATGCTGATTAGTTATTGCCTTGTTACATAGAAATTGGTGAAACTGGGTCTTATTGTTAGACAAAACTTGATACGATAGTTAGGTAGGTACTTACATTACTGTTTTAATATTTCTCAACTCGGCAGAACAGAAATCGGGATTGGATGCAAAAAAATTTGCCACCATCAACGTATTGATCATTGGTAGATTTGTACTTTCTGCTTTCACAAAACCGTCTTCCATGATGCGATTTTAATCAAACTAACACAGCTCGACAAACAATGATTGTTGAATTGTTACTCTGAGACGACAAACGTCGTCATCGATCGAATGAGTGACGTCACGTCGATAACCAATATGGCGGATGGCGTTTTAAAACAGATTAAAAAAGACGATTTTTGAAATTGAATTATAAAATTTACATTGCATTTTTATTAATAAATACTAACGTTTCTCGTTTACTTTTTTCAAAATCTATCATAAAATGCATTTTCATATTTATTTTTACATGGTGTAAAATACCCTATTATATGTGACTAATTATCTTTTGGCCAGAAGGTTCAAGAGCTGGCACTCCAATTGAAATGCCGATCAGCCCGGGCCATACGCTGCTGGAGCTGATCAAGGACATCTCGACGGAGGTCGCGGAGACTGAACCGGAACCCACTACATCACCTCCAAAGTCACCTTGGAAACCACCTGGTAATTAAAAATCATAAGGTATTCATCATCATTTTCAGTTCGAGTCACCTCTTAGATACCTACTTCGCCAGATCTCCACGCTCTTATATCCTTGGCCGAATCGACTTCTATTTATACCTAGTGGATATTTCATAAACCCGAACGAAACGCTTTAAGTCCTAGTACCGCTGAAATGTGGAATGCGCTTCCCGGTAGATATAATCAGATTGTTGTATTGTTTCTTCTAGGCAAGCGGCGCAATCCATCGCCGATCGCAGTGTTTCCTAATATTAGGCAAACTGGCGGCCAATGCCTAGGCATATCAAGAAATAAAAAAAATACACTTGGTTAGATAGATAGATAGATATAGGTACTCGTAGATAGAGTATTCTTTATTGTGCACCATAGGACTGAGCGGAGAAACAAAACAAATGTTAAATGAGTACCTAAGTACTATTGGCGGTCTTAACGCTAAATGCAATTTCTTGCAGACAACCATTGGATGGACAAGAGTTGAGTAGACAAGTCAATGGGTGGTTGCGGGTGTAAATACTTAATAAAATATAAATAATATATCTAGATACGTACTATACTTACATTCAATACAAAATATAGATATTCTAAGTACTATACTTATATTCGGTACTATTATAATAGATACTTTACTACTTACATACAATACAATAAGATAGTAACAATTTAGGTACCAATAGAGGCCAAGTAATGCTGTTTCACCATTGTTTTAAAAGATGCCAAAGTTTGTGCACGTCTTGTCTCACGGACACGCCTTTTAAAATGCTAAATTTCTGTAATACATACAGAAGAAGGAGCATCTGGTGTCGTCACAGGGGTTCTGCTGTCAGCTATGGACGCTCGCAGCAGACCTGTGTCTCCCAAACCTGCCACCCCCACTCCTGCACCGGCTACGTCACCGATTCCTGCTAAGGTAAGCCTGACTTTTCAAGGTACTTATCAGTATCCTTTGTTACTTCAAGATGTTAGATCTCTATACATACCTACCTACGTATCTAGATTTCATTTCCTACGTTTTTTATGGGATTGTGGAGCAAACGTGCAGACGGATCACCTGATGGTGAGCGATAACCGCCGCCCATAGACTCCTGCGGGTGTCCACCAGAGGAGACTACAAAATCAAAATGTAATAGGAATTACTTACCTATAACGCTAACTCACGACATTCTGACCACGTGACTTAGCGCTATAGGTATGGACTTCCCATACATTTAATAGTTTTCTATAGCGTTAGCGATCATGGATTATAAACTTGGCTAGGCCTGCTGGCCCTAAAGAGTAAAGATCCAGAAGCGCAAAAATTACCTTTACTGCGATGAGCAAGCGACATTACCATCACCATCCGATATGAGTCCACTTCTGGACGTAGGATTCTTCTTATGTGCACCATTCCACCCAGTCCTGGGCTTGCAACGCGAACTGATAACAATATATCTGTTCAGACGCCAACGAAGGGACCATCGCCGGTTCCCACGTCCAGGGTCGCCAGTCCAGTACCGCCATCAGTCAGTCCAACTGGAGAAAGTAGCTCTTCACCACAACCAGGTAAGCTTCATGTTTCTTGGTTTCCAGTATCTTCGAAAAATCTTAAAATAGTAAGCAGTCACTGTTTTATTTTTTTTTGTTTCTACACCACGCAAAGGATTTTGATACAGGTTGCCTTGCCAATAAAAAAAAATTGGAAGGTTTGAAGGTCGGGAGGCCATATTATTTATCTGCAGTTACACCTATTTTGGCGTAACTTGGAATATGTTGCAGTACATACATATTTTTCTTCTTTGGAACAGATCCAAGTCCACTGAAAGCGAAGCGTGTCCCAGGAGATTCACCACCGAAGGTGATCAAGAGGAAGCCTTCAGGAACATCACCGACTAGAGAAGAACCGGTGAGACTTTACCAGACAATGCGAAGCTAGACTCTTTTTCTTATAAGGAATGTTTGCCTTATGTTAGGATGTCATTTCATGTTATGATTAATAGGACACTTCACTGTTTATCATTTCATTAATTAAAAAATAACTTTTCAAAAGTCTTCGGAAGTCGGTGTCATTGATGGTCGGATCATTTATTTCGCCACCGACTTCCGAAACTGTTTCGCACATACCATTATTTGTTTTTTGAAGATGGTTTTACTTTTTTTAAATGTTATTTTATTTCAACATTTTGAGTAGCGAGCGGTCTACGAATCTTAAATTTAAGACTTGTATGGTTTTCTCATGGTGGCGTGTGAGACTCGCGGTGGTTTAGAGGTCATAGCGTCTTGTGTATCTATCCAGAAGACGCAGGTTCGGATCCTGCCCGCAAGTATAGTATACCTACATAATTATACTATTTAGAATTATTCCTTTGTTTGTCATAGTCGTCAGAAAAACCTGAAGAAGCCGAGACTAAGTCTTCTGAAGATATAGCGGTTGCCAGACCAGTAGCTCCTGAGATCAAGCCGTCTGAGGGAGCCATACTGCCGCCACCGCCGCCGGTGAAACCCAAGGTGAAAGTTCTTTCTTTCCAGCATCGATCCTTTTGTGATTGAGAGGGAGAGAGATGCCACTCTACACATTATACAGCGCCATCGCTTTTTACTACAATTTTTTTCTTGTTCCCTTTTTCCTTCTTGACGACAGGACAAGGTTATGACAGAAATGATAATCCACCGAAAAAAATTAGAATATGTAAATGTGGTGCATTTTTTGTTATATTTTATTGACCTATGCCATAAAAAAAATATCAAATGAGCGACAGATCGCCTGGTGGTAAGCGATTACCGCCCATGGAAACCAGAGATGTCTTAAGAGCGTTGCCGGCCTTTTAAAAGGACCTCCGGTATCCTCACTCACTCGGCGAAACACAAAGTAAGCGTTGTTTCACGCCACTTTTCTGTGAATATATATGGTATGGCTCCGGTCGAGCCGGCCCGTTCGTACCGAAGCATGGCCCTCCTACGGTATATTGAATCATGTTTATTACCCTTTTTAATTCTTTCCAATCACAGGCCCCGCCAGCGCCTACAATGGAGGTGACACCAAGTACTCCTCCAGTCCACGCTCCAGCCCCTGAAGCTCCGAGCAAGCCGCCATCACCCCCTAAAGCCGCCCCACCACCTCCAAGGGTAGCGTCACCGCAACCTTCCACTTCTGCCACAGTACCCGTGAGTAGAATGGTTTAAGATTCGAACATACAGACACCCACGTCTTTTTTCCATAGGGCTAGGCAGAAACTACAAAACACCACACTTTCGTACTACTTTGTTTTATTTTCAGATTCAAACGCGTGTAGGCACATTTTCAGCGTAAAATTTAATGTCAAGCCTGTATTTCCCGAAGGTTTAGGCAGATTTTTAACACTCATAATAGGGATCGAGCCTATTACCTACTATTAATCGGGCATAAATCTAAACTCCGGGCGGATATTGAGAACTGATCGAGAATTTTATAAAAAGGCCATATTTCCCAGCAATGCTTAGGTTCCATGTTATCCTGGGACCTGAACATAAATGGGTTAAATGGTTGTTACCATTTAACCCATTTATGTGTTTCGGCAAATACCTTATAATATAATAATATAATAAGCTTTTCTTTCATCAGCCATCCTCAGCGCCCTCGACTCCTCCGAAGCGGTTGACGTCAACCTCGAGCACGGAGCAGCTGATACCGCCATCATCGCCAGAACCCCTCCGGCCTTTGAAGACGCTGGATGACATCAAGTCCATCAAGCGACAACAGAAGACGGGCTGGCTTTGAACACTGTCTTCACGTAAAAAATATACCATATATAAAAATATACAATTTAAGAAATACTTAATACTTTAATTAGCAGACGACTGTAAAATTTCCCATTTGTAAATTTTACATAAAAAAAAGTGGTAATTCTTAATTTGTTATAAGTAAAAATTTGTATTTTTAAGTAATAAGTTACGTATTTACAAGTTTATTAAGAATATTTTAAGTATTTTATTATTATTATCATCTCAAGTAGGTAATAACTTTGACGTTTACAGTTTTTTTCAAATAAATTCTAAAAAAGGTTCCCTTTTACTTTTTAAAATAGTTTATTATTTTTTCTTTTCCTTTAAAACAAGTTCATCATAATCAATAGTTGCTCGTATATTATGTATGGAGAGCTCGCGTGTAGTTTCAGAGCGTCAAATTCATGACTAATATGAATGTCTGATAGACTGCGATCGTCCCTACTGTTATACGATTCTTTATTGATTTGAATGTCTTGTACCTTCTTGACTTTATTTATAATAACTCTTTGGGCATCAAACTGTTTTCAAATTATGGGGTTATTCTTAAGGATAAAAGAAAGCTGTCTCATTGTATGGCTTGTTTATTTGTTAATCTTTTATTATATATTTCTTGGTGCGTTTTTATGATAATTATTTTATTTTAAAAACATTTTTACAATTTGCGCTCGAATTTGCTTGAAATTGATTTGTTGGTTAATTAAAGTTAAATTAAATAAACAAAAAAATGCTACGAAGACATGATTTATTATTAAATTAAGTAGGTACGTTTATGTTTTAAAATAGGTGTTAATTTTATCGTTACCTACTTACCTATTTTCAACATATTTTCACTATTTTAAAAGCAAAAGTATTATTTATATATTTATTTAAAATATTAATTGTTTTTTTTTCAAATAATTTCCAATATTTGAAAATTACCATAATATTTTTAATTGAGTACATAAATCACACTAATTGAATTGTCTGCACGTATGAATAGATCTCATTTAGAAAATAAAGTTTTATCTAACTAAGTAATATGGAAGGAGATGGGATTAAAATAAAATTTGTATAACGTTTTGTACCAAATTCTAATATTATGAGAATAAAATATAACCTGTGTTATTTTTGTATTATTTACACATCATGCTTATGTTTGCTGTTGCAACTGTAATTGCTTGAGTTTTTTTATGGGATAGGGTGGCAAACGAGCAGACGGATCACCTGATGGTAAACGATTACCTACGCCCATGGAAACCTACAACACCTGTGGAGTTGCCAGTGCGTTGTCCGCGTTTTAAAAGGGTTTGGGCCTCCAGTATCCTCACTCGGCGAAACACAACGTAAGCGTTGTTTCTATGAATTATTATAGGCACATGGCAAAATCATTTATTTAAGTCTCTGGGGATCATTACGGGCTTTGCTGAATTAGATGCATTTTTAAAAAAATACTTATTCTTCATTATTTTTTTTCGCTGCGGCAGCTATGTGCTCTACAAAGGGCATTTTAGCAAACCCCAAGTTACCTACTTATTCATTTACATATGAATACACATCTAAGTATTGCCCTAATTTTCTGTTTTTACCCTATTTAAAAAAAATGGCAATAGGCTCGCCCCCTATTACATGTGACCTAAACATACCGGCGAACTGTGGGTGTACATAAGTACGCCTCTGCCTTACCCTTCGGGGAATACTGGCGTGATGGTATGTTATGTTATGTTAAAAAAAAAAACCATAGATACTAATGCAGTACCGACTACTAGGTAGAACTGATTTATCAAAAGTAGGATTGCAGCTAAATTAATATAAGATATGAGGTCGCCTTACGGCAATGTGGTATCTGATATCAAAGAACGAATTTCTCCCCTGAAACAAGACTGACGATTGTATGGGCCGGAGGCATGGGGTATGGTGCAATTGATAGCGGGAGCTGACGCATAGATACCTACAGAGCTATCTTTGATTTTCGTACCTAGTCTAGTATTAGAAATTTTATTACGTGAAACATTTCATTAGTCTATCAGCTCTAAAAACAATATACATAAATATTACTAGCACTCACCTGCTGAGAAGACAAAAATATTTTTAAAACTTTCGAGGCCTGAACATACAAACGGCTTGACAATTTATGGTATTTTTAATCTATGAACCTATACTTCATCTGTACTATCGTACTATCCTCCTTGTCAAATAAATTATTCGGGTTAAAATGTACCTCTTTAATCTTAATTCTCCCCCCAACAACAGGGTAACGGCGGAATGCCTTTGAATAAGGGTCACCGGAGAGGTACTTTCCTTTCCGGTGCCCCTTGTTAATAGGCATCCCCCCTATTCCGCAGGTACTTTTTAAGATTTTTTAATAAAGCTGTTTTGGGAATATTCATGTACCTAAATTAATGGTCGGGTAGGACTGCAAATGAAAGGGTAATATTAATATAGGTATTACCCTTTCATATCCAGTTAAAGCAAAATCGCCGCCGCTTTTCTCGTAAAACCAGACGAGATTTCATTTAATCTTTCATTACCTACCTTGCCCTTTCTTCACAAAGAAAGGTTAGTCTTAATAAAATAGTGGCAAAAGTAAAACAAATGTTTTTTCATATATTTTTTTATTTGCTAACATGTATTTAAGACTATACTTATCAACAACAAGTTACAATCTCGTCCTGCTAAGGCATTTCGTTATTGGCTGTGTGATTCTTATATCTACGTTTGTTACATCTTAGGTATCGATACATCAACGGCAGTATGTTAATGTTAAATACGATACTGTCTCATTTATTGGTCGTAACGATGACTGTGGATATTCCTGGGTCCGACACCCAGATCGGGCAGTGTTATTGAGATTTTCTGGTGGAAAATTTTCAGACGCAACTTGGATATGTGTGTGTGATAACTCGCCACCTATCTATTACATATGGAATAAAAATACTAGAAAATGTGTGTTTACCTCTGCTACTGCCTCCCTTAAGATGGTACTTTACGTTATTTGTTTAATTAACAATATAAGGCGATTCTGTATTATTTTATTTTACTTAGGTATTAGATAACAAGGATTGATATGTAATCATAATGATGCTTATAAACATTATTTCTTACTTCACTGTACACAGATTTTTTAACAAAATAAGCATTAAATAAAATAAAGATTTCTAGCGGAAACCAGTTCATTAAAAAATATTTTTTCATAAATATTACTGTTTCGTGTTTAATTTTTAAGGTTTCAGAAATATAGCAGTGCAAATAAAAATGAAAATTCATCAAGCTCTCCGAATAATTCAAGGGTGAAGTGAGCCTTACGCATTTAATGAGCTCAAAAAGAATGCAAAACATACACATACTCAATAGAGTAAAATATTAAAGGTTTTTTTTATTTTATCTGTTGTTATTTTATGCTTATTTGTAACTCACAGGTATTTATTAATGAGTACATATAATACTTGCAGTTAACAATTATAAAATAATTATAAAATACATGCAATACCTAATAATTGCAAAAACTTGGGCATGACACTAAATTTTAGTTTATGTTTTACTCTACAATTTTATAATTATTACTGTAAATCTTACAATATTTTTACTTAAATTATTGAATTCTTAATGGGCTCTCGGAGATCTAATGAAAATAACAAGTAAAGGAATAATTAACAACCACTTACCTATTTTTATAATTTATAGAAAGAAAAAATAAATACCTATTTGTCAACAGACGTGCAAACAAACATATTGAATACCTACAAATATAACATAAATCTGTTGCATACGCGTCCATGATAATAAAGGTTTTAACTCAATATAATCAGGGCCATCTTTAACCTATTCGATTCGAGGCTTTGGGTAATGATATGACTGGGGACTTTAATTATAACTGGGGATTTGAAAAAAAAAAAATAGCTCATATTTCTTGGTCTTATGTAATCAGTACCTACTTACTTAATAAGTCAATTAAAGAACATTCTAGAACGATTATTGAATCACTAAATGCAAATTAATACGGACTGTGCGATTCAAACATTTAGTTCAGTTTATACGTTACATAATTTTTGGCCATGAATTCTAACATGTTAAAGAAAATGAAATAATAACCTAGATATTTAGCATGAAATGTTATTAACAAATGGTAAAAAAAATATCTATCAACCCGTAGGTATATTGAATTCATTAAATATGTTTCAAAGTAAGATGACGGCACTTTGTGGAATATAAAAAAATAAATCTATATTTTATATTTTGTTTGATATTGTAAAAGATGAGATTTTTTATTGCTTCCGTAAAAAAATATAAATTGAGTAGGTTTGTCGAATACCCTGCAAGGGAAAGCTTTGGGGATAAACCCATATGTTAGAGACATATACATATAGGTTGTTTTTTTTTAAACAACTAATATCTTGTGTTTCGAATACATGAAAGGTGATGTGGCAGTGTTGTTATTGTAAGAATTTTATTCGGAATAAAATTCATAGTCCAGAAAGGTTGTGGAAAAAAAATAGATGATCTTCGATTTAAAACTAGTTATTGCTCTAATAATAGCATATCTCACTAATACGTCGATTCAGCTATAGGAAATAATCTACATGTTAGACGTCTGACAGAAATCATTATACAGGACGATATATTTATTTTTTAAAGCGGCAACTTTAATATTTTTTGAAATCGGAACGGCAAATAATTTGACCTATGAAAAAATGTAGTACATGTAAAAATAATACATTTTATAATTCAATGGGGTTCGAATTTTCCGTAGGTTGTACTCAAATATAGATTAGTTACTCGTATGTAGAACTTACTATAATAATTTCAGTTGGTGGACCTTCCCTTAGCTATAAAATATTGTCTATTGTGTGGACTGCTTGTATCTTTACTTATACTAAAAACAATCAGAGCCAACCGGAGACAATTTTACCGGTCACTTTAGACTTGCCTCTATCTCTCCCATAGCTTGGAGAGGGTAATGGACTGACTCTGGCAGACCTAGAACTACTAAATGAGGATCTGCGAGGAGATCTCTCTGATTCGCTGACGTCAGGTGTCACGATGACACTCGGAGGATCTGACGTCATCTGTTTATACTGAGTTTCTAAATTCGAAGCTGATAAAATCTGTTCGGATTGGGAATGGATGCTAGGGGTTGGAGTGATGGGCTTTTGAAGACTGGAGTCTTCTTCTTGAGTGATGTAGAGGGTTTTTGTCGGCGTGTCCGGCTCTATTGTGATGATATGGTCTTTGGTTTGAAATTCCGCGGGTGGAGGCAGTCGGGTCCCATCAACTGGGTCGAAGGCTGGTGTATTCGGTTCCGATGGCTCTTGGGATGAGGATTTCAGTGGTCGAGTTTGTTCTGATCCACCTTCTGAACCTAAAAAAAATACATTACTTATTTTTAAACGATCTCCCGTTATTTTTAACCGATGAATTGTGGACAAGGTTTTCAAGTTGACGCATATTATATATTTTTTTTAAAGTATATAAATGAAGACGCGTCTCTTGTAGGTAATCATCAATTACCCTTCCAATCGGAACACAGTAATATAAGCAGATTATTTCTTGACACTGGAATATTTTGCAATTCAACCAATCCTCTTTTTCGGTGTGGTTGTTCTCATGGACTTCCACCGCCCGGGGAAGTCCATGAGAGGGACTACAAAATTCAACATAACTGATTATAACATAACCCACCGACGGGGCGTATCGGTATCCACTGAGGGTGGGTGATCTACCACGGTCACGGAAGCGAGGTCTCATTCCTCCGTGACCCCAGGAAAATCAACCAAGAAGTTTTAGCAGTTTTACATGTTGAGATTAGCCGTAGGTGCTAATTAATTAGTAACACAATCAACCTATGTTAGTTAGTTATTGAATTAGTCAAGCCAGTTAACTAAATTCCAAAAGTTTACCTAATTCTCTTTAGCTGTGTCACATCAAGTCTCGGTGTTGTCATGATTTGTTCGTTCAAACTGTAATTAAGTTTCACGTTATCTAATGTAGTTATACGCGTGTATATATCAGCAATAATTATCCTCAACGATGTTTTCTAAATAAATAAAGACATATCTTTGATGCGAACTTGACACTTACCTACGACTTGGCATACTCATATAGCTAAAACTCTCACTCATAAGCTATATACTTAGGGAAGTGGTTGGAGCCTGCGTTTTGGAGATTGCATTAGATCCTTCTACGTACCTATTGTGTCATTGACGATAGAAAAGCTATACCTATTAGTCTAATTATAAAAAGATAAGTTTAGAGCTTGGTTTGTTACTAAACTGGAGTACCTATCTATGGAGTTTCTTGCTGGTTCTTCTCCATAAGAGCCACTATCTGGAACCGCGCACCTAGTTTTTGACAATTAAAAAGTACCTACCTCTATTAATGGTCTAATTGAAATAAAACATTTGACTTTGACTTTTGTTTAAATGCTGTACATTGGCAGGTTTGCCCCATTCGTTTGCCATATAATTTTCAACTTAATCCGTTCGGAAATGTTTAAACTTTAATAAAGTAGGTACCTTTCTCCTCAATATCGGCCTCTACTTGTATTTCGTTATCGTTCAGTCCTTCGTCGTCTGAAGTTTCAGGAATCGGTGTCCTGCTGCGGAATGATCGAGCTGTTGGGATAAGCAAAAGGTTTTTAATAAGCCCTGTTACAATATTAAAATTAATATAATAGTTAGGTACAATTTATCTTCCCAATGTCCTTTCAGGGTTACTGTATCCTGTTGCGTATACCTACATATTAATATTGTGAGAGCCAAAGCTCAAAGGATCAAACGTATTTTGAATATACACTATCTTAGATCTAGTTTGTGGTTTCATCAGACAAAACTGAGGTTTGAAATTGAAGTCAACAATGAAAAAAAAACCTATGAAAATGCGACAACCGCTTTTGAGCGCTTTTATTTATATTTATAATTATTTTAATGTTTTTTTTTTTTTATATTGGCGACTTTGCCGATGACGACAATTCAGCCACATACGAAGTGAGATGGAAAAACGTGTGTGTGTCTAAACATCAATTGAAAAAAGAACTATAGTAAGAATAATTAACAGTGAACATTAAATCATAATAGTTGATGTTAGAGCTCAGTGAGGGAAGATACTAAAGTTTAATGTTGTTGCTACGAATGAAGATCATCAAGGCCTCAAGTAATTTCAACGTTTCACTTAAGTGTCAGAAATCAGTATGACAATCACTCAAAATTACAAAGTGTGTTTGATAAATTCAATGTTGTGTTGAATTGTGTCCTGTATATGACTATTATTTTGTCATCCACGTGTAACGCTGTGCAGTGAAACAAAGAACATCATCTGCACAGGATCTGCTTTGAGGTAAGTGGTTTGTCTTTCCCACAGAATATAGAAACCTCTTTTCTATGTTCTGTGGTCTTTCCCGTCATAATTTATTCATTACATAACTAGTGACTGGAGCGCTTCGATTTAGTGTAAATGTTCAATTCGAATGAATATTATTACCTACACACATCGGTTCAGTATCTATACTGCCTATGTTATTTCTTGTGACATCATTTATTATGTCACAGTGACGTCACCGCGTTTCCTACAGGAAATGACAAAACATACGAATATTTATGACGGAAAGACGAAAGACAATATTTTTTTTATTGTCATCTAAATTATATTGAACTACCATAATGTGCTACTAACTAATAATTATTACTATGTATTACAGCGAAGTAATATGATTTTGAGGTACCTATATTCTTGAAATGTATGCATTTAAGAGATATAATTTGTTTTTAAATCTATAGGTACTAATATTATAAAGAGGAAAGATTTGAATGTATGTAGGCAACGACTAAACTTAAAAAAACTGGGCCTATTAAAAAAATCTTTTACCATTTGAATGCTACATTATTCCTGATTAACATCTATGACAATTGTTAGTGGTAGTCAGAAGCCCAAAAAAGCCTGACAACTAGTCTATCCTCCGAAGATCGGTATTGCCAAGAAATTGGGATGCGGAAGTCTGATGGCAGTCGCTTCGTGTAAAACACTGATATTCAGCCGTATCTGGATAGACTGGAAGCCGATCCCAACATAAGTAGTTATGCAAAACGCTCTGACGATAATTTTCTATTTTGCTATGACATACAATACAATACATACAAAGAGGGAAGGGAGGCCTTTGCCCTGTAGTGGGACGACAATGGCTGAATAATAATAATAGTCCCTAGTAACTATCAACTTACACGCAAACACCTACCATTTACTACAGAAAGCAGTCATTCTAAACACCTGCAGACTAGTCAGAAAATTCTTGCAGTGTGAACCCGACAACTCACAGTAACATACGCATCACAATATAAATTTTAATCAAATCACCGGTGTACACTTGGCTTAGGCCCGTGACACCGGTATTTTCCCGCTTAAACGAAGAAAAAAAAGAAAATGAGTATAATAATAATAATAATACGTGAACGTGTGAATCAATACCAGCAATGGGGGAAATTTATATTAGCCCCCAAGACGTAGCCTGTGCAGTCCATTCTGTACCGAATTGGAAAGCGCCGGGGCCGGATGGACTGCACAATTTTTGGCTAAAATGGCTACGTAGTTCTCACGTTCGCTTGGCGTCTCAATTCCAGTCATCTTTAGAAAGTGGGACGTTACCACAATTTTTAACTACTGGAGTCACCCATCTACTCCACAAATCTGGTAGTACTGCGGAACCTAAAAATTATAGACCCATCACCTGCTTACCGACGGTCTATAAACTTCTTACATCTATTTTGAGAGCAAAAATTTGTAACCATATTGATGAAAGCTCAATTATGTCTGCGTCTCAAAATGGATGTAAGAACGGGTCCCGTGGTACTAAGGAGCTGCTTCTCATAGATATGACCATCAGCCAACAGGTTCGCCGATTCCGAAAGAATCTGTCGACATGCTGGATAGATTACAAGAAGGCCTATGATTCCGTGCCACATACATGGCTCATGAGGGTGCTAGAGCTATATAAGATAGATGTTACACTTCGCACCTTCCTGCAGTCGTGTATGGGGCAATGGAGGACAGTCCTTCATTATCCAGGATGCCGACAGATTCAAAGAATCGGTGAACCAATTAGGATTGAGCGTGGTATATTCCAGGGAGACAGCCTGAGTCCTTTATGGTTCTGCTTAGCCTTGAATCCTCTCAGTACTTTACTGGAGGATTCGGGGCTGGGTTACCGATTGAGGCGGGGCGGTCAAGTAATATCCCACCTACTTTACATGGATGACCTAAAGCTCTTTGCTCCCTCTGATTTGCACCTGATGGAGTTGCTGAAGATAACGGAAAACTTTAGTAACTCCATCAGAATGGAATTTGGTGTGGAGAAATGTGCTGTCATGCATGTAAAGCGAGGAGGGATTGTGGAATCTGAGGGAATTCAACTCTCGGATTCCACTCAACTTAGATCTCTCGCCTCAACTGAGACTTACAGGTACTTGGGTATGTCGGAGGCTCTAGGCATCAATGGGGCTGACATGAAACAATCGTTGCAGGAGCGCTTCTTCGGACGTCTGACAAAAGTCTTAAAAAGTCTTCTGTCAGGCGGAAACAAGGTGCGTTCTTTCAACGGTTGGGTCATGCCAGTATTGATGTACTCCTTCGGCGTACTCAAGTGGACTCAGACTGAACTTGATGCCTTGGACAGGAAGGTCCGTACACTGCTAACCGCATATCGAATGCATCACCCACGCTCCTCAGTAATGAGGTTATACATCTCGCGGAAATGTGGGGGTAGAGGATTTTTAAATGCCAAAAACCTTCACAACCGCGAGGTGTGTAGCCTCAGGGAGTATTTTTTAAAATCAGAAATGGGGATGCATCGAGATGTGGTTGCAGTGGACAATGGGCTTACCCCTCTCTCCATGGCTAAAGAGAACTGGCGCAAACCCGTAGTACTTAGTACGGACGATCGTAAGAACGTATGGCAAGGTAAAGAGCTACACGGACGCTATTACCGGGCTCTCCATGAGCCTGGTGTAGATTTCATATCGTCCGTTTCCTGGTTACGCTTCGGGGATCTATTTGGAGAAACCGAAGGGTTTGTTTGTGCAATTATGGACGAAGTTATGATGACGAACAACTACCGAAAATATATCGTGAAGGATGGTACGGTTGACATATGTCGGGCATGCCACCGTCCGGGAGAATCTATCCGACATATTATCTCTGGTTGTTCGCGTCTAGCTAACGGCGAGTACTTGCACAGACATAACCTGGTAGCCAGGATTATCCATCAGCAACTTGCCTTGAGATACAATCTTGTGGAATCGGAGGTACCGTACTACAAGTATGTGCCCGACCCAGTACTCGAAAATGGTCATACTACATTGTATTGGGACCGATCTATCATCACTGATAGGACTATTCTTGCAAATAAGCCCGATATCGTGGTGGTAGATCGCTTAGGGCGTCGAGCAGTGATTGTTGACATCACCGTCCCGCATGACGAGAACCTCGTGAGAGCCGAAAAAGAAAAAGAAATAAAGTATCTAGATTTGGCACACGAGGTTCTTGACATGTGGGAGGTGGATTCAGCGATCATTGTTCCAATCGTTGTGTCAGCCAATGGCTTAATAGCCAAGAGCCTCGACCAACACCTAAGGAGGCTCTCATTGGATGGCTGGATCAAGGGCTTGATGCAGAAGGCAGTGCTTCTGGACACGGCTCGCATTGTTAGGAGGTTCCTTTCTCTGGGGCCCTGACCACCGGTAGCTTGGACCCTGCTCCCGATACCGGTGGGCTACTATTTTTTATATTTTTAAATGTTTTAAATTTTTTTATAAAAATATTTAAAAATGTATTTAATATGTAAGTTAAAATAATAAATGAGAATAATAATACAATACGAGGTCACCTTGTGTGAGTGCTAAAATAATTAGTATTATGTTAACTCACCACTGCATCTTCTGCAACTCTCTCTCTTCTTGGGTGGCTCAAACACCTCGTCCTCTAGACTGATCTCAGAAGAAGATCTGCTCCTCTTTTCTCTTTCGTTGAAGTCTGACCGGATCTTGCTCCTCATAAACTTGGCATAAGCTACTCTCGTACACGGAGATACTGCGGCTAGTTGCGGATTGTATTCTAGAACAAGGAGAAAATATACACACGCCTTTTCCTTGCTATTCTTGCAAACCTCTCGCTTTGTCAATATTCATACATCGAGTCTTATAGCGCCGGTTGCGAGTATTACGGACCTGACCTTTTTGAAGGACCTTGATCACCGATAAGGTCAAAGGAATAAGGCGAATTATGATTATATTAATGGCAAATCCTGATAATTAAGAATGGTCGGAACTCTCACATTTTTTTATATCTACTAGGTACTACGTATTTTTTAACATAACATACCATCACACCTGTATTCCCCGAAGGGTTAGGCAGAGGCGTACTAATGTACACCCACAGTTCGCCGGTATGTTTAGGTCCCATGTAATAGGGGGCGAGCCTATTGCCATTAACCGGGCACAATTTCCTAACTCCGAGCTGCTACTGGGAATTTCATAGAAAAACCCAATAACACTTTGCTCGACCTGGGAATCGAACCCAGGACCTCTAGCGTAGCAGTCGCGGTTAGGACCACTTGGCTATTGAGGCAGTTATTCGTATTTTTTAATTTTAATTATGGTGCCACACTTTTTGTGTATTTGCCAGTGTCAAGTATTAGAGTAATCAAGTAATATTACCCAACATGGGATTATATTATGGCACTACACTTTTTGTGTTCGCCATTGTCAAGTATAAGTTGTTCATTTGCCCCAATAAAACGGTAGAAACTTTATTGAGGCAGTGAGGCTCCGATAAAGTTTAGGAGTGAACCCAAAAAGTCACGTTTTTCAATTTTATATCATTTGCCTACACTCTCACATGTTCACGAACACTTAATGGTTAATTATCCGCCATAAATTACACATTAAACTACGGAGAAATTCAAGTTTTGAAAAATATTATAAAATCGACAATGTGCACTTTACATTTTCCCGCCTCCTACAATCCTCTAGGTACTACTTAGGTACCTACTGTTTTTTTGGCAACTGTTGTTGTCTGTGAAAATCAAAATAAAACCTTTTTTTTTAATTTTGGCAACCCTAGGGATTCTTATGGCGAAGGCGTTCGCATAAGTGACCAAATTTAAATTTCAATTGATTTTTCTATTTAACATCTTATGCAGATCCAGATTCTGGACAATCTGTGACAAAACCAACACAGTAAAGAACTCTTATACGCTCCATACCTAATAGTTTCTGAGGATCAATAGTCCTGGACGCCATGTTCTCAAGGATATGTTCCCTGAGTGACTGCCGGCTTCTTCTCGTTTCTGCTTCAGCCGTAGTGCCTATAGGATCCTTACGAGCAGTGTTAGTACGGACAAGGGCGTTCCAATCGCGTTTTTTGCTGAAAAATAATTACATAAATACAGAACTTATTAAAAAAATATGTATGACGTGCTCTCCGGGGTACGGGCGCATGCCAAATCATAAATGACTTATGTGAAATTAAACTTAAAATGTTGTGTCTGTCTGAAAATTTGGTCTCGAATAGGCTCGAAATCCTTAGGAATCGAAACAGAACTTTTAAATAATTGATGAATAGGGTGATTACTCCGGGACACAACTAGTAGTCACAATTACTACCTTCATAAATATATATGTATAGTAAGTAAGAGACTGTCTAAAAACCAACAAATGTATTGATAAACTGGGTGTTTACCGACCCATACAAATATTAATAGACGCAACTGTTAGAATTTCTGTAGGTCAATGAACACATGAAAACCCTAGAGATTTTTTAGCACGTCTGCATGGAAACTAGTTGAATTCATTTCGGCTGTTTTTAGGATACCTATTCGCAAACAACGTTCTACGCAGAAATATGTTTCAAAATTATTACATTACTCTTTTTGGTGGTTTGTTAATTATGATGCTAAAACATGAAGTATTCGCTGTCGTCCATGGTTATAATTGCATCCCAAAAGGTCTTTTGGGGTCAAAGATAATCTTTTATGTTGGTATGTCTGTGCTGAGGATGCAATCTATTTAGTAGCCAATTTTTATCGAAATCTATTCATCGGTTTAAGCGTCAAGAGGTATCAGTCAAACAAAGTTACTTTCGCAATTAAAACAGTAGATTACTGCAGAGCACATACCTCTATTCCCTCTTTTTATATCCCTTATCTATTACTGTCTGGGGAATTTTTTTTGGAAATCTTTCTATTTCATCTCCTTCTGGGCTTGCTACGACGCCATTTACTATAATTTGGTGTAAAAGCCTACTTTACGACTATTGAGTTCTATAATAGTTTACCTGTCAGTGCTTCCTCTCCTCACAATGGCTTTAGCAATTTGGCTAAACACATCCTTTGGCTTGTTTTCCTTAGATATCACGTCTTTTATAATCCCCTCCACGATTCCAATATGGAAATCCTTCAGAATCCTTCTCTCCATAACTTTCCCCTTTTTACCAGCGACTGCAATCAATTAAAACAGTATTTTGTCAATTTTTAATTTACAACTGCCTTATGGCCTCAGTATTTGTTTTTATTTCAATGCATATTAACTTATTCATGCCCTAATGGTGTAAAAATTTAGGCATACGGTAACCACGCAACTATGTAAATATACTGTAACACGATAATTTTGAGGGTGTAGCAGAGGTATAGTGAAGGCCTCTCATATAACCTGAAAATGATATCTACAGCCTCTGGTCAATAATGCAATCAGTAATTAACTGGTAAAACGGTAAAGCATCAACTAACTAATAAACAATCAACAAACAAATTAACAATTCAAAGAGATTTGGCTCGTGATCAACAAAATCATGACTACCGATACAAGAGACCTTACCATGTCCTCGTGCAAAAAAGTTGTAAAAAAATGGTTGTTGGGAATTTCCTACGTCGAAACAGAGAAAATACTCATACCATAAGTTGAGCAGAGGCTTGAGATACACACACACCCAAGTGCACACACATACACACATACACACACACACACACAAACATGACACAATAATGATGATCAATGACATGATCTCAACCTGTTTAATTTTATAACTACCTTTTTCTTAAAATTAGGTTTAATTGTTTATTTTGTTTCGTCGTATGTAGCAGTGACTTTGTAATACTCAACTCAGAGTTCGAAGATACAGGCTCAGCCTTGTTTATACTGTTAAATGCCACTGTATTTTTGTTTTTTTTTTTATATCCTATCTACCACACCCTTTAAATATTTAATTACAGACACATTGCAAAAATCCATTGTCTTGTATTCAAAGTAAATTGAAATATGTCTAAGTCTTCCCTAGATTCATGAACAAGAATAAAGTAACATCTGCAGTGACTTACCAGTGGCATCCTGCATGGTAATTCTAGGCGTCTTCATCCCATTGTTATGCAGGATGTCTATAAGTTCGTATCTTAGCGTGGAGATGTCCTGTCTGATCTCCATGACGTCATCTTCAGTGACACCAGTCTCGTCTCTGGCCCTCTGTTCTGCTGTCACGTACCTTCGAACTAGTACCCTCATTACTGCTTCGTGTTCTTGACGGGCTTTCTCACGAGATTTGTTCTGAGGAAAGAAAACATTCACAAGTGCTTCTATTGGTACAGTGTCTTATAACTTATATAAGTTCAGTCGGTTATAACTGCCTCATTGTTCTATTGATATGTATTGGTGACAATTATAAGAATCTATATCTAGTAAGATTATAATCAAATATATTTTTCTTTCATTAAGTAAATAAATAAATAAATATTCTGGGACATTTTTAAACAGCACCATCTAGTCCCAAACTAAGCAGAGCTTGTACTATGGGTACTAGACAATGGTACAAAGTACAAAGTATATAAACATCCGACTAATGTTTTGTTGATGGGATGCTTTGAGATGTGTGATGTGTACATTGTAAAAATTATTAGATAGACAAATTTTCGATACAAAACTCAATACCTAACTACAAAATATAACCTTAATATGCGAAGGAAAGAATCCTTCATAGTAGTGAATCAAAAGAGACAGAAGTAATATCTTACAATAATAGACCCTCGGTCTCTGCTGGTAAAGCATTGTTTAATCCAGCACATGAAGTGTTTGGGCGTAGGGATGATGTTGAAGGGAGGAGGGACGGTATCCCCATCCTCAAAGTAGGACATCCACAGGTTGCTGCGAGCGAACTTCCACTCGGTGTCTGCTCGTTCCTGAGAAATACCATCGATAACTTATATCTGTTTTAATGTTGGGTACTAATGAGAGACTTAGGGAACTAGGCTACTCTTGGTCAGATACAATACATCTTCGAAAAAGTTAAGGAGTACTCTTATATGTGTAAGTTCCTTAATAAATTTCTGCTAAAACTGTTAATAACATTATTGTTAGTCACTTTCAACAATAGTTTACCAACCAAAAAATCGTTTTAATAAAGCTTCACGTGTCTTAGTTTCCCTGGGATTGAATTAATAAAGTTGTGAAAGGTAAAATAGGTAGAAGATTCCACTGCACTTTATTATTAGTACTAGCTTCTGCCCGCGGCTTCGCCCCCGTGGAATTCGGTCTGTCATCACATTCCACGGGAACGGGATAAAAATCCTATGTCCGTTTCCTGGTTCTAAGCTACCTCTCCACCAATTTTCAGCCAAATCGGTTCAGCCGTTCTTGAGTTATAAATGGAGTAACTAACACGACTTTCTTTTATATATAGGTATAGATATATTATAGTACTAGATTATAAGATTGCCAGACAAGCTGTCACCAAAATTTCTGGTTAAGCATCAGTTTTAACTTCACTTTACAGTAGAGTTTGAATGAGTCGATTCCAATGTCAAATAAACATTTTTATGAGATGATTCTTGAATGCAATAAACATTTATGATTTAGCTATAAAACTTGTGGTAGACAGTCGATATAATGTGCCAATTTATTTACATTTTATTACTGTATCTGCTAAGATACAGTCTGCGTAGAAAGAAAGTGTTTAATCAGTATTCAGGACATGACCTCACAATAATTTATCGTATTTGCGATTTCTAGACGACCATGGTGCTGACTTGCTGAGACTTACGTCTTTGCCAACGCGATCTCTGTGTCGAGAACTGGGATGTGGCAGTAGGTATAGTGGAATATTAAACCCACATCACTAACCCCAAACAAAGCGAAGGTGCTACTGGTTTCAAAGTTCTTCCAGATCTGATGATTTACAACTGACTGGCTACTCGGGCGTGGATGTCTGAATCTTCCTTCGGTTTATTGTTTATGTAGGAAGGCTTAAGATTAACATTCCATTTCCACATTTTCTCAATGTTTGGGAAAGGAAAGATAAGGTTTTTAATGGAAATCACGAGAGAAGAAGATGAAATAGGGAAAGTGGGGATAGTAATGCTGGTTATTGTTAAACTCCAACTGTCTGTAAGGCAGTGAACCAATTTCTATCTACATACTTAAATCATTTAAGAGCTTACCGAAATAATCTGATATGAGTTAGACATCATAGCGATCAGCATATTCAGGAGTACGATAATGTTGATGACCGAGTATGACCCGAAGGTCAGGAGTGCCCAGAATCTGGTGAAGCTCTTGATGCCAGTCAGCTCGAAGGTGGTCAGGTCTACCAGGCCAAAAGACGCCCAGAACAGGGACTGGGATGTTTCGAATAAGCTGCAAGAGATATTTTATATGGAAATTATTTTAAATTGGTGTATTTTGATAGAAGCAGTTGAAAATTGTACACTATAGGTAGTCTATCAAAAATAAAACATCAAACGATATGAATTAGTTAATGTAATTTAAGTTAATTAATAATAAGCAAATCACTGAGACTCACAATAACAGTCTACAATTCATAAAAATATTGATTCCGTGCGGGAATCGAACCTATGAACTTGCTAGTTCAAAGGAACGGACCTCATTGACATTGTTATAATAACTACGTATTTCTTGGCTTGCTTACTTGGCATATCTTCTCCAAATCGTACAAGCTCTCTCTTGACCATCAAAATCGGGGATCCCGTTTGGAAGGTGATAGCACTTGTTCTTCTCCAGCTCAGCATAATACCACATAAGTTGGTTCAGACCTGCGTTAGTAAAAACACCCTTTATACAGAGTTTTTTCCCAATCAATCATTGGGCTGAGCTGGTGACGCAATGGAAAACTCCAACGCAGCAGGACCAAGCGGCGGTGGTGATAGGAGCTGGTTTCAAAAACACTGATCTTTAACAGCAACAGATAGAAAAAGTGGAAGTACATAAAGTAGGGATGGTAAATTACGTATGGAAAGCCCTTCCAATTTTCCCCAAAGGACACCCAACATGCCGAATAGCGATGTACCTATCTACTATATCATTAGTTATTGATAATAATGCATCAAATATTCAGTCGCATAAATGTGAGAAGACACAATAAAGTGCACATATTTGATTCTTAACCCAGACGTTTAGATCACTCACCACATCCAAAAGCGAACAGCACCAACATATACACAAAGAAGAACTTTAGGATATCCAGAATCATTCTCCCTAGAGACACCTGCAGAGGTCCAAGATATGGGTTGATTGAGAAGATATGAACCAGCTTGAGGAAGGAGAATATCATGCCAGCGGCAAAGGCTCCTTCTGAGAGGAGCATGGGATCGTAGGAGTCCCATTTCTCGCGGGGATACCAGGGGTTCATTCCACTGTTGTCGTCTCGCTGAAAAAGAGAGAATTTTTTGGGTGGTAAAACCAAACTGCAATGTAAAGTTAAGCGGCGGTAGTCTAATGGCTAGGGCGTTGGACTTGCGATCATGTGGTTGCCGGTTCGAAACTCACCCATTGCACTACCGACGTGAACCCACTCGTAACACAAGCAATTTAGCTTAACACGAGGGGTTAACAAGAATACTAGTAATGTGTGACCCACATAGCTAGGAAGCTTAAAAAAAAAAAAGTTGCGCTTGCCGCGGTCAGTGTGTGGATAGGTGATTATTCTTAACCATCGAGACCTCCGTGAGCACGTAAAGCCGTCGGTCCCGATTGTCATACGAACATCTATGACAATTGTTAGTGGTAGTCAGAAGCCTGACAACCAGTCTATCCTCCGAATATCGGTATTGCCTAGAAATTGGGTGGTGGAGGTCTGATGGCAGTCGCTTCGTGTAAAATACTGATATTCAGCCGCATCTGGGTAGACTGGAAGCCGATCTCAACATAGTTAGGATTAGGCTCGGAAGATGATGATGATCGAGACCCCTCCGTGCTATGGAGAGCACTTAAGCTGTCGGTCTTGGTACCATATGACAGCTGTCAGTGGTAGTCAGAGGCCTAAAAATCCTGACAACTAGCCTAATAGTTCTCACCTGGACGATATACCAAGAAGAGAATCGTAAGCTGATCCAAGCTATATAGAAGGCGTTCGTAATGAAGTCTACTATATTCCACAAATCACTGGTGTACTCCGTGATGCCACCGGTCCACAGAGATCTTATTTCAGCCCAGATTAAACCTGAAAATAATTGATGGTTAATTTCTATAGGCAGTAGAAGAAAATGTAGTTAGAGAAGATGGACTTAAAAATGATGAGCAAATTGCGGTCTCAGTTTCATCAAATTATTAATTAAAATAAGCCTAAAATAAGAACATCTGAAGATCAGAAGAAAACATTACATGATAATATGAAATTATAATTTAGAGTTTTCCGAATTTGGCAACTGAAGAAAGAAAAGGTTAGGGAGTGCTCTTAAAATTCTTAAAGAAGAAAAGATAAATAAATCAAGAGTCAATAGAAATAATTGGAAAATAAACAACGATATAGTTCATATAAAAAAGATTATAGCAGAAAAGTTGAAAATGTTCAAAACATAAATAAAATAACTGGAAAATGTTTTTTTATGGAATCATTTTAGGAGCGAACGTTTCAGTAAAGTCATTGTAGATAATATTGTGTTATATTACATTATCCACCAATCAAAATAAAAAATGCAATCAAAGAACTTTTTTATCAAACGTAAAGATCAGACAATATATTGAAAAGCATGCCAACAAACGCAAATTTACTTGCTATGTAGATGATGACGCTGAACTCTATGATGCTGGGTAGAGAGCCTCGCTCCCGTTCCTTCCACGTGTCCATCAGCTCTTGGAGCCAAGAGATCCCTGACCATTCCAAGATCAAGTAGTCGGCACGTTGAGATGCTAACGATAGAAGCGCTGAAAGAAACATGAAACTTTAAACGTGGGAGAGCCATGCTTCGGCACGAATGGGCCGGCTCGACCGGAGTAATACCACGGCCTCACAGGAAACCGGCGTGAAACAACGCTTGTGTTGTGTTTCGCCGAGTGAGTGAAGTCACCGGAGGCCCAAACCCTTTTAAAAGGCGGGCAACGCACTTGTGACTCCTCTGGTATTGCGGGTGTCCATGGGCGGCGGTTATCGCATACCATCAGGTGATCCGCCTGCTCGTTTGCTCCCCTATCCCATAAAAAAGCGACTTTGTTTTGTACAATGTCTAGAGATCTAAGCATACATAGTGACATACAGAGAGCGGGAAGCGACATTGTTTTATACTATGTACTGATATACTCGTACATAGTATAAAACAGTGTCGCTTCCCGCTCTCTGTCTGTCACTATGTATGCTTAGATCTTTAAAACTACGCAACGGATATTAATGCGTTTTTTTTATATGAGAAATCTGGTAGGGCCGCACTCACAAATTTTTTATTAGAGTAACAGAAAAGTTTCTTTTTGTAAGGAAAAAACTTACTTGTATATTGCTAGGAATTTGGACTATGCGTGTTAATGCGAGAATATGTAAGATTTATCAGTCATGAATTTATGATGTAGCCCGTCTAATCTGTGTACAGAACCGATTCTTTGTTTGAAGTTATTTTCAGATATCAAAAGAGTAAGTAATATTGTAGGTATGTTAGATTTCTAGAATATGCGTTCAGTATCTTGGAGATTTTTTAAGACTAAGAAGCAATATTCATTAGATATTTCTTGCGATTGCCTAGGTCTGAAGATAAGTTGCAGTCTAACATTGAAATTTCCAAACGAATAGAAACGAAATGATAATTAATGTTACCTACCTACTTATTTATTTTTACAAATAGATCATTTGAAAAGCTTTATTAATCTACTAGCTTCTGTCCGCGGCTTCGCTCGCATGCAGCTCAAAAACCAACAGTGATGATTCTTCTTTGTATAGCTCTCAATACATTTGAGAGGTCAAGCTGTAGCTCAGGTTCCGTTTAATGATATGAGATAAGAAGTATACCAGTTTTTAATTTGGAGCACATACTTTCTAACAGTGATAACATAATTAAAATCAATTCAGTAGTTTTTGCGCCAACCCGTGACAAACAGACAAAGAAACAAGAATTTTAAAAATCTCATTTTTGGGTTCGGAGACGTTTATATACCCTAACCCACTTGTTTTTTTAAATATCTTCAATGTACAGACGCAGCTTTTTACAATTTTATAATAGTAGAGAAGAAGATATTTAGAAAAATCTCGTGTCACGGTGTTTGTGATCCCTTTCCTCCAAAACAGTTCGGCAGATTTTTGTGAAATATGAATATTTTATTCAACATTTTGAGTGGCGAGTGGAATTTTTCTCGATGATGTTCATGTCCATTCAGTCAGTAATTTTTTCTAAGTTTGCGATCAGACCACACCAAATTTGAATGGGAACACTTCAGGACTATACTCTTTTAAATAAAAAATATACTTTCCAAATCTATATCTATACTAATATATAAAGCTGAAGAGTTTGTTTGCTTGAACGCGCTAAGCTCAGGAACTACTGGTCCGATTTGAAAAATTCTTTCAGTGATAGATAGGCCATATATTGAGGAAGGCTATAAATCATCACGCTACGCGGAAGAAGTCACGGGCAGAAGCTAGTCGGTTTATAAATGGCGGAATAATCGCATAACAAACATACAAAACAATATACATTTGAATTGAGAATCTCCTCCTTTTTGAACTCGGATTAAGTAGTTTTGTTTCAAAGGCAGTTCACTATTTATATAAGCGTTGAAGATCACGAAACTGAAGAGCTATAAGGGAATATTCCCGCTTGTTTCCGACCTATCAACAATATCACTTTGTGGAGAAAATATATCGCTTACAGTGATAAGTATCGTTCAGTGTTGATGAATAATAGGCGTATTGAAAATGTGATAAAATATCGCTTCGCATAAATTGCTTTGTGAAAAATATATGATTTGTGATGGTTTTTCGTGTATATAAATAGAAGAGTTTATGATTGATCTGGCCGTTAGCGCGGTTTCTAAGTTGTTTGAAATTTCCAGAACGGAAATATTGCTATTGCTAGGACCCGTTCAGGAGCACCTTGATCGCAAATATTTCTATCATCATGCGGGGATCAAACCCACGACGCGTAGCGTAGAAGCCGATTAGCCAGCTTCTATGCCAAACATGCCATAAATTGCGTGCCCCGTCGTAGACCCTGTTTGCGCTTCCCACAAGGCAAAACAATTATTCTAATTCTACAAATATTATAAGTAAATGCGAAAGTTACTCTTTCTCTCGGTTCGTCTGTCTCAGTATTTGTTACGTTATTAAACCTAAACCGCTGAACCAATTTTGATGAATTTTGTTATAAAGATAGATTTCATCTTAGAGAAGCACAAACGGAACCCTCTACATTAAAAAGTCCTTTGGGTGGTGAGTGAAACCTAATCAATTATAAAATTTCGCTAATTATCTGTTAAAACTTACTTAGAAACAGCATGTATGAAGAACTGTGACAGATGAACTTGACGAAGGGCTTCTTCATGAACCTGCCGTACTCCGAGTTGGGGGCCAGCATATATATTGTACAGTATACGGGAAACATCACACCTAACTTCGCCACCTAAAAACCGTTAATGTAATCACAATACCTGCTTAAACGGTGAAGGAAAATATTGCAAGAAAATCACACGCTTGAGAGATTTTGTGAAGACTTTTAACGTGGGAGAGCCCTGCTTCGGCACGAATGGGCCGGCTCGACCGGAGTGATACCACGGCCTCACAGAAAATCGGCGTGAAACAACGCTTGCGTTGTGTTTCGCCGAGTGAAGGAGGCCGAAAGACGGAGGCCCAAACCCTTTAAAAGGCGGGCAACGCACTTGCGACTCCTCTGGTGTTGCGGGTGTCCATAGGCGGCAGTTATCGCTTAACATCAAGTGATACGTTTGCTCGTTTGCCCCCCTATCTCATAAAAAAAAAGACTGCCAACCTGCACAAGGACAGCGTGGTAGACTGTAGCCAATCCCTCTCATTATGACAGGAGCAGGACCCGTGCCCAGAATTGGGGCAATATAAAGTGTCGATGATTCATTGATTGTATTCAGAAAAAATATTACATCAAGTAGAACTCAGCTGCTAAACTAAGCTCATCTGGGTCATTAACAATGATTCAGAAGAGCTAGAAGACTAGACTAGAAGAACAGGGGGGTCCTAGGGCCCAGGTCGGAGGGGGGGGGGGGGTCATGACCCCCCGGATCCTTCCTTGGTTGCTACAACGGCATTGACAGATATTCTGCCGGTCGGCAATAATGTGTATGTTATATGTTAACATTCTTGTACCCCGATTTGAAGGATAATGTAGCCAAAGTAATGATAAAAAATAATAGTAATGTGTGACCCACATTGCTAGTAAGCTTTTTTTTTTAAAAAAAAGTATTATTAAATAATTCCCTTCCAGCCCCGTATTATAGCAGGAATTAAAAATATTTTGTGTTGGTCTCCGGAGTCTTACGGGTGTGGCTAAATTAATAAATAATTTCTTTAGGAATCAATAAATTATTTACTAGCATCTAGCCACGTTACGTACCAAGGATATTATGACAGGAAACGGTAAGTTAATGATGACTACAAAATTACCTGAATACATTGCCCAACGATGTTTTTTCTCTTGAATCCAGGCAGACCTTCATACCATATTGCTCCTAGTAATTGCTGAACGTTTGGGTGAGCGACGAACTGAAAACAAACGGTTCAAGAAAGTTTCTTAATTAAAATCTTCTTAAAAATATCAAAAGTTTCGGTTTCTTAGAGGATTTTAAAAACTTTTCTTCCGGTCTAAATATTAATTTCTTCTGGTACTTTTGATCTGAATCAATAAGACCTTTTTTTTCAAAATCAAAACGCTATCGAAATAAAACTACTATATAACCATTTTAATATTATTTATATTCCCGGGATTCTTAAAAAAAATGTTCTTTGCTTCAAATTTCAATTACTTTGCCGACGCCGACGACGGGGAATGATTTCCCTGTTCCAAAATCGAATGCATAAAAAAACTTAAAAGCGCATTCTTTATTTGAAGTAAACATCGTAAAGTCTTGTTTAACCCTGCGACTTTCGACTTGCAATCGGACCGTCAACACCAATATAATTCAAAGTTCGAATCTAATTTGTTTGGACTGTGCAGGAGATACTTTTATCTTCCACCTGTAGTAAGTAGAGTGTTGTAAATAAGCCATTAATTCTTTTGTTTGCCTCTTAGTTCTAGCAATGATTGTTTTTATGTACTTTTGTGAACGTAAAATAAAACTACTTTTTACAGATTGGATTTACACTTTACACCATCCGTGAAAAGTAGTTGGAATAAAAATTCCAATGCGAATAAAAATTATTCGCGTAAGTGTTAGAAATCAGTTTTGTTGTGTTCAAGTGAGAATTGCATAATGATGGGATAGTAGTCATAGTTCTTAAGTTTAAATTTGACGTCGTCCTAAGAAACGAACTGTGTGGAAGAAAAATTCGATATTGATGGGTACCCAAATCATCTTCACTAAAATATATAATTTTAAATCCTCTAAAAGTTTGACAATCGGTCTCGTATGGCGTTTTTCAAATATTAAAATAAATCAGTTAGTAAGTCAGTACAGTTGTTTGCTGGAGATAAAATTTTGTCCATAGTTATGTATAAAATCCTATTTCTAAAATCCTATTTCTAAAAGTAAATGAGGTCAGTCGTAAATAGTATCTTAGTTGGTGTATTTTTTTATATATTCCGTGATGTTCAGAGGCACATGAGGGAGATCGTGGTGCTGGATCTTTTGATATTCACCACAATTTTAGAAAAAGCAAGTCCGGGACGATTTTCAGTCAGATACCTATAATTGGAAATAGTCTAGCCAGACGATGCCCCATATAATAATTACCACCTATCTTTGAATTGATCTAAATTAACTAAAAATAAATGTTGCATCCCAATTTATCATCGCACTGAAATACTAAAATGAAATCACAGACGTTAAATTGTTGTGTTTATATTTTTATGTTGAAAGAGGAACGGAGGTAGGCACAGCGAAGTGTTAGCGAAAATGTGCTACAAAATAAGTGCTCAGTGTGTTACTAATGAAAATATTATGCTAAAATAACAGGGTTAAACGTTGGGATCAACCTGGCACTCTAATTGAATTTTCTCGGTATTTATGTAACATAAGTGGTAGTTTTATGAAATTTATGATACCTCTTTATAGTGTGGAAACTCTTATGAATTGTCATCCACAGGATTCGGACTTACAATAATATACACCCGCAATTTCCCTCCCAAACCCATGGTCAGGGAAGGTTATTGTGATTATGAGTTTATATTTTACTAGCTTCTGCCCACGACTTCGTCCGCGTAGCGTGATGATATATAGCCTATAGCCTTCCTCAATAAATGGGCTAACTAACAGTGAAATAATTTTTCAAATCGGACCAGTAGTTCCTGAGATTAGCGGGTTCAAGTAAACAAACTCTTCAGCTTTATATATTAGTACTAGCTTCCGCCCGCGACTTCGTCCGCGTGGAATAGTTACTTAGTCTTAGCAGGATGATAGCCTATAGCCTTCCTCAATAAATGGACTATCTAACACCGAAAGATTTTTTCTAATCGGACCAATAGTTCCTGAGATTATCGCGTTCAAGTTCAAGCAAACTTGGCAGGTGGCACTTGACAGGTGGTAAGAAGATGATGATCCCGTTCAGCGGCTTGTAGTATGTTTTGATTGAAGCTCACTTCAAGATATAGCCAATATTGTTAGTTGATCATTGAGTATTGAGTATCCGAGCGGAACTTTAGTAAAATATGTCACGGGAACGGGAATAATAAAAGAACGCTAAATGAGGATATGTCCTTTAGAGCGTTTGTTGGGTCCGAGCGGACCCAAGCTCGGTCCACACGGATACAAAACAAACGCTCTAAAGGCTGATGAATAACGTATTTATTTGGATAAGGATTAATATCATGTTTATAAAAACACCTACGCAAATAATGCATTTGGAATTTTAGAACAAAGTTAGCATAAAAACGGTTATAGTGAGCCAACCTTAAAAGATAGACATATGCTGTCGCGGACTTTTTTTAGAACTTTTAAAGAGGAACAATTCTGTCATATATTATTTTTGCGAAACTTTAATCGTTTGCGCAGCGCATGCATCGGAAGCTCCCAAATGGAAAAATACCGATTTTGAAACATTCTTCATTGATGATCCGCTCCTATTGGTCTTAGCGTGATGATATATACACTGAAAGAATTTTTCAAATCAAACCAGTAGTTCCTGAGATTAGCGCGTTCAAGCAAACAAACAAACAAACAAACTCTTCAGCTTTATATATTAGTGAAGGGCGGGCGTTTTGGGGGCTGTCTATAATGTAAAAATGACGTTCAAAAAGTACTACCTAGTAGTCTATATTGAATAAATGATTTTGACTTTTGACTTTAGTATAGATAGATATCAAGTAAGTATATTTTGTAGAGAGTTTGTGGGTTCACACGACGGCGAGAAAATCTTTTTAGGCATGGAAACTGTATTATTTTTAGTTTTTTAAAGTGTTGTCTGTTTGTTTGTTTGTTACGGGTTGGCGCAAAAACTACTGAATAGATTTTAATTTTGTTATCATTGTTAAAGAGTATATGCTCTAACTGAAAAACTGGAGATCTTTTTATCTCAATTGTTATCACTGACTCCTAAGTCACAGGTTTACCCTAGTTTAGGAGGTAGGGTTTTATCTATCTAAGCTACCTTATTTAACTAGTAACCTAATCAATAAGTAGGTACTTTATAAAAGGTTATTTGCAGAATAAGTTTTTTTTTTAATTTTTAATTAATTAAACGGATTCTGAGATACAGCAGCAGAAGAGATCATCACTGTTGGTTATTGATTAAATTATTTTTTTCTAATCATAATACAGCTACAGGTGAGCGAAACCGCGGGCAAAAGCTAGAATAAGAATATAAAGGGGGTCTATAAGTATTTACCCTATTGTGTACTGCAAATGTGAGTAATTTTTATCCCTTAAAGTCTATGCATTGCAGAGGCAACGCCATCAGTTATTTTTATGTTTTCTTTGAAGAAATATTATTACGTTTTATTTATATTAAACTATATTTTCACACGTTGAGAGGGTTTGTCTTTATTTAGTATATTCAAATAAATATAAATGGTCTTTTGCTATGAACTTTTAGATATTAGTAGAGTGCTATGCATTACTCCCTGTCTATATTTTATCGTAACATACCATCACGCTTGTATTCCTCAAAGATTTAGGCAGAGGTGTACTGATGGAAATTAACAGTATGCAGGTATGTTTAGATTCCAAATAATTAGGGGCGAGCCCTTATCCGGGTAACTGTCTAAACTCCGAGCTGCGATTGAGAATTTCGAGGAAAAAACCCAATAACATTTTGCCCGACCTGGGAAACGAACCCAGGACCTTTAGCGTAATAGTCAGGCTTGGGACCACTCCACCTACTTTTATTTTAATATGTTATTTCCCATTAAGGACCATTCTAATTTATACTTATAAAACCAGACATTCAAATATGTAAGGATCGCAAAATAATACATACTATCACGCCTGTATTCCCCAAAGATTTAGGCAGAGGTGTACTGCAGGGTATTCACAGTTTGCAGGTATGTTTAGGTTCCAAATAATTGGGGGCGAGCCTATTGCCCTTATCCGAGTACCAATCTAAACTCCAAGCTGCGATTGAGAAAAAACCCAATAACACTTTGCCCGACCTGGGTAACGAACCCAGGACCTCTAGCGTAGTAGTAGGGCTTAGGACCACTACACCTACTTTTATTTTAATACATATATTATTTCCCATTATGGACCATTGTAATTTATACTTATTATACCAGACATTAAAATAAGTAAGGATCGCAAAATAATGCTTAAGTAAAAATATTAAGTAGGTACTATTAAATAAAATTTTGTAAGATACGATAATTTACGGTGTATTGAACTGAACTCTTTATGCCTATCGTTCATAATATTACTCAATCCTTGGCTCATTCAGTTTATTCTCCATATAGTACAATTGTAGACGAAGCAATGGAGATATGTTACGTTTAAGCGGGCGTGCGCACCATAATGTGCGCATGTCTTTACACGTTAGGGTTGCCAGTAAAACGAGGAGTGACGAGACTACACACAGAGCATGTAGATGGGAATGTATGTACTTCTCGTGCTCTTGAACGTGTTTAGTGCTGAACGTAAATTTTTATGTCGACGTGTTTTTACACAGATAACAGTAGAGGTTTTACTATCAAAGAGTACTTTTCGTACCACTTGCTCAAAAAAGTGACATTCTATGCCACAAAAAGCAAACACAACAATAGTCATTTTTAATCTGTTAAAAACAGGGAAAGAAAATTGTACTTAATTTCATTCATCCTCTAGGATATTTATACTGAACAATACAGAATGTGATTTAAATTTGGAATACTTTGGAAATTTATACTGAACTACATCTGTGTTTACACCATTGAGTTTGTATATAAAGCATTATGCTTCACCTACTCCTTACTCTAATACCAGGGTAGAAAGTAGCACTTTTCGGCCCTAGGACTGAAAAGTTATTTAAAATTCCATCACTGACCTGTTTTGATTTATTTTGAATGAATACAGATAAAATAGATTGGTAGAGGTCTGCTAAATTTGAATTTCGAAGAAAATAATTATTGGATAAATGCAGAGTAAATTATTATAACAAACCTTCATGGTCACACACACAACTCGAATGCTTCATGGCCTCCGAGGCGGCCGCGAATTGAAAAATTCTAAATTAGAACGATTTTTGATTCCCGCGTTTTGAGCGCGATGTCGCGAATTTTGTTATTGATTTTTACTATTCGTGATTTCTAAACGGAATTAGGTAATTAGTGATGATAAATGATTTCATATTAGGTACTTCATAAATAATAACTTTATGACAGCTAAATACTTAAATATGCCGTTTAATTAATGATAAAAGTACCTAAGTATGATTAAGTAGGCTTTTACAATAACCTTGTTTTATAATACGTAAAGACTCGAAAAGGATTTATTTCTACCGTTCTATTCGATTTTAAAATGTAAATTTCTTATCACTTAGGCATATTTAAACACAATTTTTCATAGAAAATTCGTGTTTAAATACAATTTAAACACATTAAAGAAGTTGGTGCAAGTGGGCCTTAGTGCCACTTGCACTAACTTCTTAAAATTGTTTAAATTTTATTTAAACACAAAATTTCTATAAAAAGTCGTGTTTAAATACAATTTAAATATAATTTTGAAGTTGGTGCAAGTGGCCCTTAGTTTCTTGATGCAGTGGATTCTATTCTAGTAGGTACTATAATAGTTAAATCTGTGTATGTATTCAAGTGAGTAGTCACATGCGAAAAGCAAAATTGATTTTTGCTGAAGCCATTTTATGTACAATATCCAGAAACAGTAGTTTTAGTGCTTGGTACACTTCTATAAGACTTTCAATAATAAGCTCTAAGCCAAATAGTCGTAAAATTACAGTTAACTCCAAGCGGATATAACCGCAGTAATGATATTAGTTACGTGACCATTATGATGTAGGTATTATGTAGAATAAACTAACCCTGAAGTTTCAAAGGAATTATTCTTTTTAGATATTGATAGTTACTGCAAATTAACTGCCTCATTCATTTAGTGGTCCTGAGCTCCTAAAAACTTCTAGGAGTTTCTCGATTAGGATCTCTCAGCTATCTGATGATATATATCTCAGTATACAGGCGTGATGGTATGTATGTATATAGGAGTATGGTATTTCTTGCCGGCTCTTCTCCATAAGATCCACTTTTTGGAATCGTGCAACTAGTTTTGACTATGCAAAAGTCTATTTTAGCAGTGTAACTGAAATAAAACATTTTGACTTTGACTTTGACATTTATAATTTCTTACCATCTTCTGTTTATACTTGATGGCTAGCTTCAGCCTGCCAAGGGTCTGTCGCTCTCCCGGCTCCCAGCAGTCCACGTCCCAAGGGTTGTAGTTCAGCATGATCTCCAGCTCCTTGGAGGTCCTCGTGTGGTCCAGTAATGAGGTCGCGAATTCTTGGCATTGTTGTCGTAAAGCCTGATGTGATGAATTTTGTTTTAAATAATGTTTTTCTTTTTAATTTAATCAGAAGCAATGACAGCTTTCTTTTTAAAAGAAAAGGAAGGTAAAAAATTCGATAAGTAACTGCCTTATTAGTCGAGGAACTGCAAGCGAGGGTACGGAGCCTGAACTCTTGAATTTGGCTCCGTACCCTCGCTTGAGTTCTATTTCTAAGTCAGACAAACTGTAATAATGTATTTCTGTAAATACTTAGATAAGTATCCAAGGTAGTACTTATACTGTAGGAACTGTGATAAATATTGAGCACTAAATTGACCAATGAGCTCTTCAAGGCTACATTTACATACCAATAACTAAATTTCCAGCCACAGCACCTGGGTTACATCAGGACACATGGTGGATCTAAATAATCAGTTACTCGCACTCATCAGAAGACTGTTTATCCCCCAGCAGTAACTCACCTTATACTCAACTCTGAACTCCGTCTCCATTCTGCTCAACCTGCCTAGCTCCCAAGACAGCTGGAAAGCCGTCAAAAGAGGGTCGGCAGAGGAGAGGGCGATGAGCGACGGAGAGGAGAGCGCTCGGTACGAGTTGATGCGCGCTTGAGAGTGGCGGAGAGAGTCCTCTTGTGAGGACTTTACGCACTCATCACATCCGCATCTGAGTAAGAGACAGGTTTTTTATGATATAGAGGGGCAAACGAGCAGACGGATCACCTGATTGTAAGCGATTGTGGACCATGGACACCAGCAACACCAGGGGAGTCACAAGTGCGTTGTCCATCTTTTAAAAGGGTTTGGGGTTGCGGTATCCTCACTCTCACTTGGCGAAACACAACGTAATTGTTGTTTCAAGGCGGTTTTCTTCGACGCCGGGGTATCACTCCGGTCGAACCAGGCCATTTGTGCTGAAGCACGACTCACCCACTATTAGTCTGTATTTAAAAGATTTTGTGGCGATTGAGAAGAATGTTAAAGTTTTCGAAGCTTTTTTACGTATTTGAAAGAGGCGTGGAGTTCCATTTAATAAAAAAAAATTGTTTGTAGTCGAGCTACACAATGATTGACGTATCAGCTGAGACTTTTCTACTCAAACTCGGTATGGCTACTTCTTTAAAAGTCCATTTAAGACATTGCCCTGCCTGCCTTGGAACTTACATCATTGATGCGATCGTGCAACTAGAATCATAACGTTTCATAAACGCTTGTAAAAGCTTATTTGAAATAAAAACATTTGAACTTGAACTTGATGATACTATATTTGGACTCTGGGCCTTAAAAGAGACCATTATTCTCTGAGTTAGTTTCGGCAATTTGGTGCTATCTACTATATTATCTTTAAGAAATAAATACCATTAATTATTATATTAGGGATGTCTAGTGCAGTATTTTATAGGAATTTTTAACAATTTGAAGTACTCTACCTACTTGACGTCGTGTGGCACTGGCAGCGTGGCGCCCCTGTCCAACAGAATCTTCAGGATCTCGTAGTGGTTCCTGTGAGCTGCCAAGATCAGAGGCGTGATGTCCGGCGTGAACGTCGCTGACGATGGGTCGACAGACTCCCAGCTCTAGTAGAAGACGATTATTGATGTCAATAGAATCGTTATATTTCAAAGGGAGAGGAGAAGCTTCTAGTTGACTGAGTTCCTTAGAGGTGATCGCATTGTCTCTCTTTAAGCAAGTATTTCTATCATCAATATTTCGTCAGATTAACAGTGACTTGACATTAGGTTTTTTATGGATTTACTCGGCAAACCAGCTGACGAGCCACATGGTGGTACGTACTCATCGTCTCCCATGGACACCTGCAACACCAGGGGTGTTGCTGATGCGTTGCCGACCCTGAAGAGTCCTTATGCACTACAGACTGCTAGAGCCGCAGCAACCGAGGCGAAACTGGCGCGCAGAAGTCTAAACACTCTGGGTGGTCGCCAGCCAGTCCGACCCCAAGAAGTCCTACCACCGAGCAAGTCAGATATTTTCTCCTCTTACGAGTTGGATATAGAGAAAGGCAGTGAGAAACTAGGAGAGTATTACAAATTCATAGTACAGTGCAGCCAAAATAACTGAAGATGTCTGAAATTAGTGTTTCTTTTTTAATTGTAATCGTAAAAATCTCTTTTTGTAGTAATATTTTAATCGGTCAGGACGATAATCAAGTTTCTTATTTCTTGGTAGAACTTCAGATAGAGCTTCGTTTTACGTACATAAGGCTCTCCAGGAACATGATTGTCTTCTTCCCATTGCAGAAGCAGTTCTACAGCTTCCACGTATTCTTCTTTGATGGCGTGGAGAAGAGCATCCTGAGAACAAACATAATTTAGTTATTAGTGAAGGAAAAAATCAACTCGCAGGCAGGATTCGAACCTGCGTCTTCTGGTTACGTACACCATACGCTATAACCTCTAAGCCACCGCGAGTCCTACCTGCCATGTCGAAATTTGCCTTCATAATCTAGTCTTCACACTCTAATCTTAGCATGAAGAATTCAAAAAAAAAAAAAAGATAAAAAGAATTTAATTTAAAACTTGACACACTAAGACCCAGTTTCACCAATTTCTATTTAACAAGGCATTAACTAATCAGCATTTAAAATTAACAAAGCTGTTAAAATAAGATATGTCCCACGAAGAAAATGTAACAGTGCGTTACTAAATCAAGCATTTATTGAATGATACACAAAGCATTCACTCACATTCTAATACGACCAAAACAATAAGTCATAGCAACGTATATCAATGATACTGATATGTCAAATATTGTAACTAGTCGTATAATAATGTTATACGGCCGAATTTATTACATCGTTCTTTTTCTCTAATTCAAAAGCAACCGGGGTATTTATAATTTTGATAGGTAAAACGTCAACAATAATTTGATAGGTAAATTGTCAATAATCATTTTTGTGTTCTGTTGTGCGGATTTTTTTCATATTTTTAAATTATAATCTCTGTGAAAAGTACCTTCACCCTTAGCCCTCACCATGAGAAATATCTAAAAAACATTCACGCTGAATTTTTCTTCGAACGAGAACTAAATTTTTGTATATCTACAAAGATGTTATGAAGAATAAAATATGATGCAACTGCAAATAAAAACGAAGATTGGAGCAAACCACAATCACTTCTTCGAGCTTTTTCAATGCCATGGTACTCAGTGTCATGGAACAATTCAATCATGTGGGGATATTATACAATATAATATTCTCAACAGGTAGGAACTAATTTTGAGTTATCTATATGAACTAAATGTTTGTTACTATTTTATTTCAGTGTTTATTACTGAGGTAAAATGTTATTGCACCTTTTTCAGATCAGATTTCAAACTTCGATAAATGACGAATTGGTGCAGAGCAAACTGAATTACTTATGATGACAAATCACTAAAAAACATGGTGAGGCTGAGGCAGCGATGACACAGTAGCCATAAGAAAAATCAACACAACGGAAAATGAAGAAGGAAATATCTACTCCAAATTAATTCGAAATAAAGTCGAAAATGGCTGGTTAATAACATAATTATGCAGTTTTATTTATTTTATATAGTAATTATATCTTTACCAAACTATAAAAATAATAAGTACCTACAAAATGTATAGTATTTAAAACTAGTATCCTACACACCAATAGGCCTTAGGCAAAACTTCCTGTTTAGGCTAAGTGTTGAGCTAAGTTAGTAGGGCCTAAGCACGATCGCTATGCTACAGGCTATGACTTCGATTCCCAGGTCAAATAAAATGTTATTGCCTTATTGGTTTTTTCTATGAAATTCGCAGAAGCAGCTCAGAGTTTGGATTTGTGCCCGGTTAATGGCAAAAAGCTAAGTAGCTCTCTATTCATCCAAATTTTCTAAAACAATCCAAAATAAAATGATTCGCCTTAATTAGACCTTCATGAAAGGATCTCCTTTGTTCTTTCAAAACGATTTTGACAGTACACAAGTCATAGTAACACTCTGTTAAAAATTTAACAGACCCGCAGAGCAGTGATTAGATTTAACAGCTGATTAAGCAATTTAACAAGCTATTAGCATGTGGTGGGACACTCACAAGCCTTAACAGTGTGTTAAAATATTAACAGGCTGTTAAATTAACAAACATAGTATGGTGAAACTGGGTCTTAGCGTAGCGATCGGCCTCTTTGTGACGTGTCAGTGGTTTGATCCCTGCATTTGTAATTTGTTGTATGGTCTAAACAAAAACAGTAGCCTATTCAAGAGGTTTTTAATCGCAGTCCACAGAGAAAAAAAGACTAGTAGGTCAATGATTTTTAAACACATTGCTTCCATTTTAGATTTTCTCCTACATTAAACTACTTGCGCTGCATGGCTTACGCTGATGGAATCCAGTCAACAAAATAATGTAGTACATGAAGAGGTAGAAACGACACATCTCAAATTTCACCTATCGTTACTAAGTCATCATTCGTCCAATGTAGTTCCACGTTCGATTTTTCGCCTGACCTCGGTGCCTATCGAAATTGGATTAACTTCGGTACGTCGCATTGGTTGAAAATCCATTCTCATTCCAAAATTACACGAGCGAGTGCTTCTTAAAAAACAACTATCTAGAATTTGCCTGCGTTCAATACTCGAGTTCATCGAGAACATTCCATTACGCCTGTATTCCCCGAAGGTTTGGGCAGGGGTGTTCTTAATGTAAATCCACTGCAGTTCGCCGGTATGTTTTGGTTCCACGTTTTTTTGTGGGATACGGAAAACGAGCAAACGGATTGTCTGATGGTAAGCGATTATTACCACCGCCTAAGAACACCAGAGGAAATCACAAGAGCGTTGCCCGCCTTTTGAGCCTCCGGTAACCTCACTCATAACAACGTAAGCTTTGTTTCACACCGGTTTTTTGTGAGGCCGTGGTATCGCTCCTGTCGAGACGGCTGAAGCATATAGCTCTCCCACGGTAAAATGTTTCATCCAAGTTACTACTGAGAATTGGACAACCATTCTGATACAATTAAAATAGCATATAGGTAAATACTTAAAAAACCACAAATTTAAAAACAACTCCAATCGCCAATAAATCCAAATCTTCTTCAGAATTTTTTCCCAAACTTTCAAAGCGGCAAGTTTCAAATATTTACGTGTTCCCCGTTGCGAGATGACGCTGAATGATTTAGATGAAGTAATATAACTGGTATTTTTCGTCATAAAACTGTCTACTAACACAGATATCCAGGTCGATTCGTATTGCTTGCGAGAACGGTGGTTTCTATGATTACTTGTAAAAATATTTAACATTTAACGTATCTGACATCAGCCCGCTCCGAATAATTCAATGGAGGTGTACAGAGGCCAAGTGCGAGTTTTATTTCACTGGCTCAATTTTACGCATCGTGAAATGAAACGCATTTGGAGCTTCGACGACACGTTTGGCGTAGCGGCTGAGCTATCGGCTGCTGCGACACGTGTTGTGGGTTCGATCCCCACACGGAACAAATATTTGTATGATCTACAGGTAGTTGTTCCGGGTCTGGGCGTTTGTGTATGTGAGGATTTTGTGTTTGTCAACGCACCCACGATACAGGAGAAAATCCTAGTGTGGGGCAACGTTTTAAAAAAAATATATAAATATAAAAATATAATATAGCTCTGAGGCCCAAGTGCGAGTTTTATTCTACCGGCTCGATTTTACGTTACTGTTGGGGCTGTCGTGGCGATGCAGTGCGTCAGGGATATTTGCTGAGGCGCGGGTTGATGGCTTTACCGCTATAATTAGGAAACGTTGCGCCTCCCTACACACTCGAGTTCGTGGCAGCAGCAGTGGTATACTGAGCGTTTTTGCTGATAGGTGGGAGTCCCCCATGCTGCAAAGATGGGTGCGGCTTCATGTCCTAGTGTAAGTGTTGTGTATAACATTAGTTTTTACTGTTTGTTACTAACATAATATGGACCTAGTCTGAAATAAATGTTTATTATTATTATTTTATGGGACTCAAACATAGGTATCGAACGGCGCACTGTGGGTGCCTCTTCCTAATCCTTCGGGGAATACAGGCGTGTTGATGGTATGTTATGCTATATAATAAGTCCCATGTAATAGGCGATGAGCTTATTGCCAAACATACACACTCGGACAAACATACAAACTCCGAGCTGGTACTAAAAATTTCATAGAAAAATCCAATAACCATTCTAACATAACAAACATACCATCACGCCTGTATTCCCCGAAGGGTTAGGCAGAGGCGTACTAATGTACACCCACAGTTCGCCGGTATGTTTAGGTCCCATGTAATAGGGGGCGAGCCTATTGCCATTAACCGGGCACAAATTCCAAACTCCGAGCTGCTACTGGGAATTTCATAGAAAAACCCAATAACACTTTGCTCGACCTGGGAATCGAACCCAGGACCTCTAGCGTAGCAGTCGCGCTCCGGACCACTTGGCTAATGAGGCAGTTTAATAACCATTCTCGACATGGGAATCGTAACCAGGGTGCCGAGTCTACTATTCAGTTGTGTCAGAATTGTGATTCAGTGACTTCATAATGGTTGATTTTTGACAGTTTTCTCTACGAAATCTGTCATTTCTTATGTCATTTAGTGCCATTGGACGGTCATTCTGAGTCAATTGAAATAGCAGACTAGGGCCCCTGGATATCACGTAGACTAATGAAACAGTCTAAGGTTCATTTTCACGTAAGCTACACTAGAAATAAAATTGTGTTTGGTCAACCACCTAACTTAGTTAAGCAGGCTACGGTTGACACCCGGGAAAACCGTCTCTTTTCCCTTTTAGAAAATAAAGTAGGATTTTTAGTACAAACGAAGCGAGACACTTACTTAATCTTGTAGTTTTGTCCTATTGTGCCTAGCTATATTATTATTTCTCTTTATTTTATTTTTTTATACCACTAAGCTGGCAAACAAACATGCGGCGCGCCTGATGGTAAGCGGTTACCGTAGTTTATAGACGCTTGCAACACTAGGAGTATCACTCACGTGTTGCCGACTTCTATATCATATAATTAAAAAAATATCTATAAGTACCTACTTGCAATAAAACTGGCCTCATTGGACTAGTGGTCTTGAGCCTAACTGCTATGCTAGAGATCCTGGGTTCGATTCCCAGGTCGAGCAAAGTGTTTCTGGGCCGGCTCGACCAGAGTGATACAACGGCCTCACAGAAAACCGGCGTGAAACAGCGTTGTGTATCGCCGAGTGAGTGAGGTTACCGGAGGCCCAAACCCTTTTAAAAGGCGGGCAACGCACCGGTGACTCCTATGGTGTTGCTGGTATCCATGGGCGGCGGTTATCGCTTACCATCAGGTGATCGGTCTGCTCGTTTGCTCACCTATCCCATTAAAAAGCAGCTTGGATTTGGGATATGTGCCCGGGTAATGGCAATAGGCTCGCCCCCTATTACATGGGACCTAAACATACCAGCGAGATGTTGGTGTTGCCTCAGCCTAACCCTTCGGTTAATAAAATTGTTACTGGCTTATCTTTTAAGTACATAATATGAAAGCCAAAACAATTCGATTTTAGGTGTTTGGTTGTCTGTCTGTATATTTTGTATACGCATCATACAAAAACTGCTGCACGATAATGGATGAGGCTGTCACTGTTGTATTATTACTGGAAGTCTAACATAAAATTTGGTGCGTGTTTCATCTTATTACCTAAAAAACCTTAACACCAGGTTATACAAAGTATCTAAATCTCTTTTTGGGACGCGAGTAATACTTATTAAAATATCTGGAAAGAAACCATCACTGCGAGTTTCTTTTAATTTTTAGTAGCCTGCTTAACTAAGTTAGGTGGTGGACCAAATACAATTTTATTTCTAGCGTAGCTTACATTAAAATGAACCTTAGACTGTTTCATTAGTCTATGTGAGGTCCTGGTGACGACCTCTGTGGTTTAGTGGTTCGAGTACCGGACTGCTGACCACGAGGTCGTGGGTTCGATTCCCACAGGACACAAATATTTATGTGATGAATATGAGTGTTTGTGTTCGTCTGGGTGTTTCTTATGTATTATAAGTATGTATTTACAAAAAATAGTATATAAGTATTATATCCATTGTCTAGTACCCATAGTACAAGCTCTGCTTAGTTTGGGACTAGATGGTGCTGTGTAAATGTCGCAAAATATTATTTATTTATTTATTATAAGTACGTAAAGAAATACTGTCTTTATTAGGTACTACTTTTTATTATTTTTACCAACATTTCCAATGCAAAATAATAGTAGTGATTATTAAAGTATTATTTTTATTAGGTACTTCTACGATACTATAAAATTCTAATAAAATATGCATATTTAAAGCCATCAATGGATTTTATTTTTTATTACTAACCCATAATCGTAAAACATTTCCGTGTACGTATTTGGTCCTATAGCCATTATTTGGACATTTTAATGGCGTTTTGAAACTTCATTCACAATAATCGCATTGAAGTACCTGTTCATAATGAAGTAAAGTCCTTTTCCTGTAACTTTTCCTTAAGGTAAGAAAAAGTAAAGTAAGTTTATAACTATAAATAGTTATAAAATCTTGGTTGATCCCATGATATTTTGTGGCCTGATTGCATATTATAATTATGTCAATAAGGTAGGTACATTATCCCTACTAATATTATAAGTAAATGCGAAAGTAACTCTGTCTGTCTGTTACGCTTTCCCGCTTAAACCTCTCAATCGATTTTGATGAAATTTGGCACAGACAATCTTTAGACCCTGAGAAAGGACATAGGCTATAATTATATCATCAGGCTAAGACTAAGTAACTATTCCACGCGGACGAAGTCGCGGATGTAAGCTAGTAATAAATAATTTATGCAAACATCCAGAATACCGAAAAACTTTTTTCTAATTGGTTTTCCAAAAAATATTTATTTTATTTATATTTATTATTTATTATTATTCAAACCTATGAAATTATAAGTTTAGACTGTCATTCATTTAAACGTAAGTCTGAACGAACGTTTTAGCACGCAAAATACGCGCTTTGTCGTGGAGTTGCGGAAAATAGCCCGCTATACCATACCAAGTCTGAACGAAACAGTTATTATTTATAGGCTAACAATATCAAGAAATAGAGTACTTTAACAACAATAAATCTAATTATCTAGGTAGATATAAATAAATCCTAATAACACAAAACTGAACCGAACCATTTTCATAAAAGTTTTAGCGGGATATTTTTGACAGGTAATGGCCGCCATTTTGTTAATATTTTGGCGCCATTTTTAGACATTTATTCGACAAATTAAAACAGAAACTGTCATTGAGCTAATTTTGATATGGTAAGGCAGCATCAATAAGTAAAGGATTAGCTGTTAGCCCAAAATACCCATATCCCATTAAATAAATAACTAAACTTCGTATAAATTTGCAAAGCCCCAACTTGCCCTGACACCGTCCATTAGCTATGACCTTTAGCCTAAAACTTCGCCATTACTTGTATTCAGTACGCCGTTTTACGTACTACGCCTTTATGAAAATATACGCCGATGTGATCATGCAAACTATTGGAGGCATAATTTCCCGAGGGAAGGAGGTATCATTCTGTCGTATTCTTTTTTCATAGTTTTTTTTTTCGAGACAACAGATTCTTCGGCAAAGGAATTTATGTCAGCTGTTCGGATTTTCTTAGAAAAAAGGATTTAATACAAGTCGATATAGATATTTTTGTATGGAATCGTTATATTGTTATTTTCGTGATTTATCACTTGGTAGGTAAATATTTAATATTTTTTGCTTTAGCCTCTTATATAGTTCAGTTGCGATAATGTCATAGCATACCGTTTTCGTTTTTTATTACTTTGAAGGGCACTTTATTCTAATTTATGTTTATGATTCAGATCTAGTGCACTTATGTAATATAGAAAGAAAGAACAAACATTTATTTGGTACAGCACCATGAGACATCACTATTCACATTTAAAATCTAGCTAAAATAAACTATTAGGTACTGTAGAGATCGCTCCAAGAAGGCGACAATATTACGGGTTGACTGGCTGGTTAAAGAATAAACAATCAGTTTTATATCTGACGTAGAACTGTCTAGTCTCTGAGTCTTGACAGACTCACTTGTATGAGCTAGGGCTTCGCCCTATATATCTGTATTTAATTGTTTAGTTAAGCTCGGTACCTCGACAGTACCAAATAACTATCTTTTGGTCAAGGTATGTATCTCAAATATATGAGATGAAATGACTCCAAGAAGCTCTTGCAGGTATCCCTCTCAATTTGAGTGAGAGATGGCCCAGCATATTATAATAGCGGCATTAAGTATTATTTTTTGACCTTCAACTGACCTTGACCTTGATGCCGGAGAGCAGCAGGAGTTTTATTAGCTCAATGTTCTCGTTCTCTATGGCAGCTATCAGCGCTGACCGGTTCAGGGGGTCCACGCAGTTAATGTCTAGAATGTCCGGCTGTGGTGTATATTGTTCTATCAATCTGTAAGGAAATCGTATTGAACTGGGAGGTTAAAATTGACACTTTTGATGAATTACAATATTATCAACCGACAACAACTGCACAGTGCCATACATGGCCAGTATAAGGTGTCCTCTAAGTATATGAATGACCGATACAATGCGAGGTCAGCTTCGAGTCAATAAAACCGAGTCAATAAAAGGTTTTATGTCCAATCTGGACATAAAACCTTTTATTTACAAAAACTGGCGTTTGATGACAGCTACTGTTATCTCAGAAGACGTGTTCTACATAATTAGGTACCTACACTAGATTTAGGTTTGCTCCCAGGCCGAGGAAAATGATGAGATTTTGCTTCTGTGCCCAGTTAAGTGCAATAGGCTAGCTACTAAAACGGGGCTTAAGAATATACCTTTGAGTACCTACCACAATCAAGTATCATATGCACTATCTGCTTAACCTTTCGGGTAATACAGCCGTTATGGTAGTTATATTATGTGATTGTGTTAATCTGAAAAGCCTTCAAAATCGTAGAAATCGCCACAAAGCCAATTCAGTTGGTAGTTAAGTAGTCGATTATAGGAAACTGTACAAGCGCTGGCCGTGGTGACTTCAGTAATCCTATTTGTCAGGCGGACGTCGAAGCGCCCTAAATTACCTACTATACATTGGTACTTTTAGTTTTTTGGGTCATTGGGTTGCCATGGGCATCTAGTATGCGTGAGCGCAACAGCTATGTTGGAGGTTCTGGGGAAACCCACTAAAACCTTTGCTCAACCCAAAAACCCAATAACACTTTGCTCGACCCAGAAATCGTCGTAAATCGAGCAGTGTTATTGGGTTTTTCTATGAAAATTCTCAGTAGCAGCTCGGAATTTGGATACATAATGAAGCGGCGGTAGCCTATTGGCTAGGGCTTGAAATCATGTGGTTGCCGGTTCGAAACCTACCCATTGCACTACCGACGTAAACCCATTCGTAACACAAACATTTTAGCTTAGCACGAGGGGTTAACAAGAATACTAGTAATGTGCGATCCACATTGCTAGTAATCTTTAAAAAAAAATGTGGGTGTATGTGGGTCATTAAACCATTTATTATTTAATATAATATATAATAATACTTAATAATTTAATGGATTTAAGGTGAACCATTGATTGATATACCTACTACTGATTATATATGGGTACAATCTCAACAAGGAAAAATATTCGTATGTCGTTGCGAGTCATGCATTGTGTACAATCCGCGCAGTCACGATACACGAAAAAAATTTTTTTAAAGAAAAAATGGCCTATATTTACAAGTTATTCCGTGGGATAAACAAAACTCGTTTTTTCAGTAAGACACAGTAAGGAAAAATCGATTCTGTCGTGATGTTAGTCTGTATCAGCGCCCCTGGGCATCGTAAATATGCCTGATGAAGTATATCAAGGTCAAGGGCACTTGAACATTAAACTGTAGATACTGATTACCTACTAATTAAATCACATTGATAATGGCTGTTAGAGTGTCAAGCCTATCAATTAAAATTATTTATAGAACACGTCATATTAAGCTTTAACCGCTGATTATTATTTATAGAGCATAATCATGTCAAACTTTAACCACTGATTAAAAAGACTGACTACAATACTGATTTCTGACACTTCGTGGATTATCGATTATTTTAAAATCATCAATATTAATATCGTGAGGAAACCTGCATGACAAAAAGCTGCCATCCGAACTAGGCCAGCTCGGTGGACTATGGCCTAATCCCATTCTAATCTCATTCTGAGAGGAAACCCGTGCCCAATAGTGGGATTATAGAATAGGTTGATGGTGATTCTATTTATTATTAGTGACTTGAATGCTGCCTGCCGGCAAATATTTGTGTATTTCACGGTTTTTTTTTAAAAAGCTTACTAACAATGTGCGTCGCACATTACTAGCATTCTTGCCATTTATGTAGGTACTAATGTACACAGTTTCCCAGTATGTTTAGGTCCCTTGTAAGTAATAGGTTGTGAGCCTATTGCCATTAACAGGGAACAAATTAGAATTTCACAGCCAGCCCCAAAAACCCAATAACACTTCGCTCGACCTTCTTAGCTCGAACCCAGAACCTCTAGCATAGCAGTAGCGCTTATAATTACTAGATTATTAGGACGTTTTATTAAGAGAGATTTTTTTAACATGTTATAAATAAACTAAAAACAGTCAAAAAAGGCCAAATTCCATTCCAAAAATTTTGCTCAGTTCATCTTACCTTTTAACGGTGACATAGTCTCCTCTGTCAGCATGAAGTAGGAAGGTCTTTTCTTCTTTGGTGAGCGGCCTCTCGTAAACCTGGCGGAGATCATGTGAGCTGTTCCTTAGGGCCTCCTGGGAGCTGCCCAGCAGCTCCTCTCTGGAGCCGCGATTCATGCCGGTCTGGAAGAAGAAAGAAAGAAATTTAATTTACATTTCATTAAATTTAAATCAATCTTAAAATTATATTTTACTAGTTATCCCGCAGTGTCAGTCACTATTAAAAACTTTTACAGACAAAAAAGAGTACCTAACGTATAATAATACTTATGCTTCTCCAATTAAAAAAAATATTAAATCTATCGCTATAACCAAATTCGTATTCGTCGTTTTTGATTAAACATCCATAAGATAATAACAATCAATAAAAAAGGTAACTAATATGATACCTAAATAATAATATATAGTTCTAAACATACTATTTAATGGAAAACCATCATAAGTCCGTTAACAAATACCCACTGCTTTATTAAAGCCAAACATATAACAGTTTCAGTTTAGTTAAAACATATTTACGTCTTCCGTTATGTAGTTTAAAATAACTAATAGCATATAAACAGTCATGTAAAATAACATGTTTTAAACGACAGCTATTATATTATTAGTTTTGGAATAATTTAGTAATGTTTGGATATTGACTGATCATATTTATAAACATTTACATCTCAATAATGGGTACCTACGGGTCTCCTCTCAGATTGACGTGGGATAGACTCTAGACCAAGAAGGTTTCCTCACTTAGTGCAAATATGCACAGATAGCTACGCTAAAAAAACGTCCATTTTCTACTTGAACTACGTGTAGGTAAAATATTAGACCCCGAAGTGCAGGAAAAATTGCCTATAATAATAAAAAAAATCTCTATATTTACATAAATACGATTTATAAATAACCTCGAATCTTTTTTAAATCAGATCAAGGTGAAAAAGTGATGGATATAAAGTTAAACCTGGTTTCAATTTAGACACAGTTTAAATTATCCTAGGTATGCTATTATGGACGCAGATTCAAATGACGCTCGAAAATAGCAGTGAACGCATATAAACTGTTTACCTAAATTATAGCTAGAATTTGGACTCAGCTAGAAGTTTTGAATCGTATGAAAGTGATTTACATACATTACATTTGGTACATGCCCACTGCATACTGACTTGCGTCTCCTCCATCAAAACGCACGTACTAAACATAAAAACATCACTACAAAAATACCGAATTCAAATACCGCATACAAAAAATTACGGTTTTAAACATCTTTTCATATCTTGCTGTCTCTCTCACACAGTATTATACTGTATAGTGAGCAAGAGAGATGTCGCGAGATAGTTCCGATCTCGTATTTCGATCACTCTAGGAAGCAAATCCATTGACTGAATTTGACTGATTTGTTACCTGCCGTAAGCACGTCCAGCAGTTGACAATATTAACTTTATTAACACTAATTTAAATGTTATATTTGAAATAATAAATGACGTAATAATACATAAATGAAAAGAAATATATAATGAAACGTAAGTAGGTAATAGTGGATAAAAACGATGGAAAATCAAACTTTATGGTATTTTTTGAAGTCAATAACTTTTTTGTACGAAAATATGGTAAGGGCAGCATTAAAAAAATACTTAGAAACACACGTCTAACTTAATCGGCAGTTCAAAGGTTACTGAAAGGTGCAACTAGAACAAAGCTTGACGACTGAGCCCAATGTCAATAATGTGGACGAACAGACAAAATGATAAACAAATATTGTAATAAGGGAGTATTTCGACTTTCGGTTACCATGGTACTGACTGTTGTTGTAGCCAAAAAAATTGTGGATTGGAAAGATATAAGTGATGAGTGATAAGATAAAAATGTATAGAAGAATAATACACACTTACTGCGCCAGAAAAGAACCAATGATAGGTCGAGAGAATTGTTTTTACTTCATGGTAAGAGCCGAGAAAATATCTGACTTAGCCGATGGTAGGCTCAGAGTCTTTGGTTGACTGGTTGGCTACCACCCATACGTCAGAGTCAGTCGTAAAGCACCTTCTTTTATTTATTTTTATTGTTTGCTTGCGGCTATAATATCACTGCGACCGAAAATGGTCTATTGTGATCGCCACTCTTTGAGTTAGAGTTCACCGCTGAATCCTGCAGCTACTATGAACTGCAGGATTTTCCTAGAGGTGAGCTCTTTTATTTCATCCGGGCTTAAGGTATGTTTCCCTAGATGAGCGCTACGCTTGTGCATTAGCGATCCACATTCCCCAAGAAGATGAAGTGGCGTTTCATCAGCCTCTTCACAACGTCGACAGGTTCGCGTATCGCTCAGCCTTAGGTTGAACATGTGCTTGTTTAAACAACAATGTCCCGTAAAGCACCTTGGTGGGTATTTCGACTTTTGCGCGTAAGAGCTAGTTCCCCCTCGGTTGCCGCGGCTCTGGCAGTCTGCAGACCGTAGAGGCTCTTAAGAGTACCACTACTTACCACCAGGGGGATCGTCAGTTCGTTGCAAACTCAATTCATAAAAAAAATCATTTTCTGGGACGAGAATTTATGAGAATTTAAAATTCTAATGACTATTTTCGCTTATATCTATCCACAAGATAACAAGATTGCATATTATTTGAATGATTTACGAAATTTACATAAAGTAAACTCTCTCCAGTAGAAAAATTCTCGAAGAGTTGTCGGATGAATTTTGGCGATATTCTCGTTACTTTCTTAATGACATTAGTAAATAGTGACTTTTGACGTTGGAGAGCCATGCTTCAGCACGAATCGGCTGGCTCGACCCGAGTGATACCACGGCCTCACAGAAAACCGGCGTGAAACAACGCTTGCGTTGTGTTTCGCCGAGTGAATGAGATTACCGGAGACCCAAACCTTTTTAAAAGGCGGGCAACGCACTTGTGACTCCTCTGGTGTTGCGGGTGTCCATGGGCGGCGGTTATCGTTTACTATCAGGTGAACCGTATGCTCGTTTGCCCCCTTTATCCCATAAAAAAATAGGTATTTCATGTAGATTTGTAACGACTACTGTAACTTAAAAAAATAAAGTTCTCGATGTGAGAATGTTCTCGAGATTTACATCACTAAAAAGGACATAAATACTCGTACTACCCACTCAGTCAATGATGAAAACTCAAAAACTATAAAACCTTCGGCATGGGCAATATATTCAGGTGTTCAACGAGTAGATATCTGCTAAGAAAGGAGTAGTGAAAATTCCCACGGGATGAGAAAAAACGAGATCAATTCTGGCAGCACCGCGGGGCTGAGCTAGCATTATACATATATCATAGTTTTAGCATTCATTCATTCCTTTTCAATCGTTTAGTAGAAAAATTATATTTCAGTTCTTCCAAGAAAGTCGTAATAAAATGTCTGAGAATTTGAAAAACAATGGAATGAGGGTAAAATGTAAACACTTTCAGAGCTTGAAAGTCCGACGGTCGGCGGACCGAATTCCCAATACACACGTATCTAATACCAAAATAAATCGTAATTCAAACACAATTTAATCAAAGTGTGTTATTATTCGGTTTCCGATACCGGTAATCTAGGTTCCTACCGTACCGCCCAGGCAAATCTCGATCGGCCCACGCCAGTTATAATACGAAATGGCTTTGTATTACCCACTAGCTCCTGCCCGCAACTTCGTCCGCGTAGCGTGATGATATAGCCTATAGCCTTCCTCAATAAATGGGCTATCTAACACTGAAAGAATTTGTCAAATTGGACCAGTAGTTCCTGAGATTAGCGCGTTCTAGCAAACCAACAAACTCTTCAGCTTTATTTACTAAAGTATAGAAGATAGATAAAATATTTTTCGGTAAAGACGTGTAAGCTAAAAAGTACACTACACACCACACGACACCTATTACAGAATTAATTAATTAATAATGATTAATTGTCGCATATATCATGTTCTAGTTAAAATTAAAAAGGGACCGTCTGATGCATTTGTATCATGGTTTACAAATACTGGTAGCTCTGAAAATGGTGGGTGTGCTATAATAGAGTTGCTTAACAATTTATTAGTAAACAGATATACTGACATAACACTGTTTGGTAGACATAATTTTTGTATTCTTTGACATCGTTATTGCCTCATTAGCGACGCGACAACAGTTCCATCCCCATCATCTTGATGGTTGGCAGTCCACAACTGTGCGTTTCTCTAGACTCTTTCTGCCTCGCACAACAAAACTGTGGAATAAACTGTCGCCTGCAGTATTTCCGGATCAATACGACCTTCAAACTTTCAAGAAAAGAGTAGGTATACTCTCTTTTAAAAGGCCGGCAGCGCACTTGTGACTCCTCTGGGAGGTATTGCGGGTGTCCATGGGCGGCGGTGATCGCTTACCATCAGGCGATCCGTCTGTTCGTTTGCCCGCTATCCCATAAAAACAAATTGTTTAGTGATCCTGAGCGCGACTGCTTCGCTAGAGGTCAATAGGTACAATTTGTTTAAATTCTCTTTGAACTACGATTTAATTTTTTAAATCGACCCGTTGGGCCCTTACATATGTGTTGTAATAAATTTTCTTTATTACGAATACATTACAATTACACAGAATCATATATTTTAATTTTTCGCGATTATTCAATTTCACCCCATACATCTAACACCTCCTGACATCGATACGCAAGACCCCGTAAATGAATAGCTCCGGCTTCCCATGGGAGTCAAGACAACACATCGTCACGCAGAGCTGTAAAAAAGTTATATATTGCCTTTATATTTACTAGTACATACAAGTCAAGTTATCTATTGTTGGACTACAAAAACCACCGCTGTTGCGACGGAATAAGGTCCAAAGCAAACTGATCTTTGATTACGGTTGATGTGCCGCCGTGTGTACTTGCGTTGTAATCAATGGTTTCACAAATTAACATATTTACGCGATAAATTCCTCAACCAATTTCAGCTTATTACTATTTGGTTTAGATATTATATAATACTATTGGGTATTATTGACACTGAGTAGTGAGTATATTAACCCTATTTTTTATACCTAAAGGTATCATAAAAAATGATTTTCATACCTAATGATAAGAAAAATGTCAATGACCTTACATTTTTCTACTCTAGGATTTTCTCCTATATCGTGGGTGCTTTTCCAAACACAAACTCTCACATACATAAACACCCAGTCCCGGAACAATTATCTGTAGGTAGGTCATACATTTTTTTTATTATACCATCACGCCTGTATTCCCCGAAGGGTTAGGCAGAGGCGTACTAATGTACACCCACAGTTCGCCGGTATGTTTAGGTCCCATGTAATAGGGGGCGAGCCTATTGCCTAATATATTACCTACCTACAAATAAATGTAAGCGAATGCAATTTTTGATAACTCTAAGTTTGGAACGATTTTCGGTCGTTTATTTCCAGTGCAGTAGAAGTAGATGATATAGTACGGTAGGAATCAATCCGAATTATAACAGATTTTTCTAAAAATAATTTGGATTAAGATTTATTTTGGTATTTATGTTTTAGTGGCAAATCAAGCCCCGCCGGGCTCATAAGACATGGATTTTCTAAAACACAAGAATATCGAACTAACTGACCTAGATGAATCCAGTAATCTATCCACTTAATTTTGTCGTGAATCATGCAATATATTATGTGTTTGATCCATAGATTTTCAGAAACAATTTGATACATGTTTCTTTTTTTTAACATGACGCATATGACCATGGACTATCAACTAGACATTAAATAACAATAAATTTGGATATTTTATTACTTTATACATACATTAGCGCCTTTATCTTACGGAGTTAGGAAGAAATTACAGAACAGACGAAGTTCAAAAATAAGGTCAAACTTTTTTTTCATAAAATGTATAAATTCGGAAATTATAATACAATAAAAAAATACTATTATGTACTCATTGAATTCTCTTAATTTTATCATTAACGCGATACCTAAAATAACCAGCTTAACAGCAATAAAGACAACATAAGCAGTAAATATATTTTCTTTGGAAACTCGTATTTCACAACTCATTTACAAAAAAATAATCAGTTTCTTTTTCATTTTTATTTACAGATAGGGAAGGGAAGAGAATTTTGACGTTATACTGTGCAAATAATTTAGTTAGACAGTCAGACAAGTAGCCAATTACAGTGCACAAAAAAATATAGAGACAAAGGATTTTAGATTTTAAAACCTAATTACCAAAGTATACTTACTTACTTACCTAAGTATACTTTTTACACCACTTTTCTGACACACGCTAATATTAGACATTGAAATCAAAGTACTTTATATGGATTTTATCGTGACGTTAGTTAACTTTCTAAATACCGAAATGTCTCAAGACCATATCAATGTCTGGAAACCGGAAAAATGTATTGATTTCTGAAGCTTACGCGAATATCAGACATATTGAAATAAAACAACCTTACGGATTATATCGCGTTATATTAGCATACAATACAATACAAATCCCGACGTTTCGGACGAGAGTTTTTATTTCAATATGACGGAAAAATGTAGTTCTAAGTATGTCTAAATACCGAAAATCTAAAATTTTACGCTCACCCCAATATTCCAACCAGAAGAAACTCGTGACTTCCGTTACAAAACCACTACTGCACTGGATAACACATTTTCACACTACAATTAGTACGTAATTCTAAAAGAATAGTGGCGATACACACTACTTCGAATACGATTTATTGCACACTGAACACCACGCAGTTTGTTTTGATAGCTTTTATTTAAATTAAACCCACGATTCCCGGGTGAGTTTTTGAGATTATTTTTTTTAATTTTTTTTTAAAAAGCTTACTAGCAATGCGGGTCGCACATTACTAGTATTCTTGTTAAACCCTCGTGCAATGGTGCAATGGGTGGGGTGCGAACCCGCAACCACATGATCGCAAGTCCGACGCCCTAGCCATTAGGCTACCGACGCTTCAAAATTGTCAGCCAACTTGTAGTAGGCTAGCGTGGAGGACTGTAGAGCCTAAACCTCTCTCTCAGATTCGTTGCCCAGCAGCGGAACAGTAAATTATGGGTTGATGAAGATGAACTGTCATCACACTTTTTTTTGGTTGGGTTGACTTCTAGTCTAAACAGTAGACAAGTGACAATCTGAAGTTCGAATACAAAGGAATAGAAACAAAATGTATGGAGATTTATGCCCGCCCGATTTGACGAAAGCTTATGTCCTTTGCATATACTGAGAATTATGGTCTATTGTAGTAGTAGCCTGATGTGGCTGAGTATTATTATTTTACACACGAAGCGACCACCATCAGTTACAGTGTCAGCAATTTCTAGGCAATACCGGTTTTCAACCAGTGCGTCCTACCCGTGATGACTCGTGCTGAAACGTGGACACTCACAGTACGGCTAGTCCACCATTTTAAAGTCGTGAAGCGTGCTATAGAGCGCGCTATGCTCGGAGTTTCTCTGAAGGAGGTTATCCGCCAGAGAACAAAAGTCGTCGACATAGCGCACCGAATTAGCAAGCTGAAGTGGCAGTGGGCTGGCCATATCTGTAGAAGAACCGACAACCGCTGGGGTAGATGTGTTCTTGAGTGGAGACCGCGACTCGGCAAACGTAGCGTAGGATGCCCTGCGGCGAGATGGAGTGATGATTTGCGAAAGGTTGCTGGCGGAAGCTGGATGCGACAAGCCGAAGACAGGGCGAAATGGGGGAGGCCTACGTCCAGCAGTGGACTAGTATAGGCTGATGATGATGACCGATATCCCTCTTGAGGCGTTCTAGCGTCTCGCCTGTCATCCCCGAAGGGTTAGGCAGTAAAGTAACCTACAGTTCACCGATAATATCAGGTCCCATGTAATAAGGAGCGAGCATATTGACCGGGCATAAACTCGTAACTAAAGTTATTACTGAGCCTTTCATAGAAAAAACTGTCATTCTTTTTTTTTATGGGATAGGGGGGCAAACGAGCAGATGGATCACCTGATGGTAAGCGATAACTAAGTACTAGATTATTGAAGCCATATTTGTATTCAATGCACAGCCGTCAAGTCGAAAAAAAAATTATTATTTGAAACTGAAATGTTATTATTGGACGACACGTTTGGCGTAGCGATCGGCTTCTGCGACACGTGTTGTGAGGTCGATCCCCACACGGAGCAAATATTTGTATGATCTACAGGTAATTGTTCCGGTCTGGGCGTTTGTGTATGTGAGAATTTGTGTTTGTAAACGCACCCACGATACAGGAGAAAATCCTAGTGTGGGGCAAAGTTTAAAAAAAAAAAAGAAAACTTACCACATTGGTTATGTTGAACCGGACTCGGACCTTACTGTCTTTTTTTCGTCTTTTCATTTTGCTTTTAATGTCACTTTAAACTCACTTAACCCATATTCCGTTGCTCATTCACTCATTTTGTCTTTTTGTTAAATTTTTGACACTCATAATAAAGCAATTAAAAGGCACTTCTCCATTTTCATAAAATCTTTAGAGGCGACGTAAAATTATTTAATTTGTTTTTATTATTTCTGATATTTAGGGTTTCAATCCTAGTGTATAAGCTACTTATAAAATTTTATGATTAATTAATGATGATTTTATTTGATTAGAAACTCTTTGTTCACTGGGAATATTTATTCGTAAAAGGGTTTTTAATTATTTATAATAGTAGCGTCTAACCCTTGAAACATTTCAATCGAAACTAATTTAAGTACAAATTAAAGTCAACTCAGAAATTATTTTTACAATCATATTCAATGCAACTTTTGAAATTCAAAAATCGAACACTAGAGCGCGGAATCCGAATCTAAACAACCGTTTTCGAACGAAGATTCAATCGATTTAATCAAACATCAATCGTTCACTCAATCACATTACTAATTGTTGCTGATATGTTTATGCTGAAATAGTAGTGCTTCGAGGTTGCTTGCACTTTCAAACGTAGCTAAACGTTTCGCGGATGGTACCAAACTAAATGGAGCATATAGTCTCGTTGCGATCAGTATTCTATTTTTAAATAAGACTGGATTTGTGAATGAATGTTTGTTGGCTTTAGGAAATAAGTAACGCAATGCAATGAGATGTGCTTCGTATATTCATTATTAATCACGAATTAAAAAATTTCCGGATGTTATTTAATAATTTACGTAAGTTAAGTTCAGAGTACTGTACATAAAAAATAGTAAAATACGGATACCTAGTACTTATCCAGCTAGTAATATGGTAATTTATCTCAATGCCACAAAATCTATCAAAATCTATTATAAGAAAGAAAGCTTTATACCTAGGTGGTACAGGTATGATAGGGGTAGAAACACTTCGAAACTGATCTAAAATATTCAATTATGGTTTATTAATTTTACTAGGAATTTCCGATTTTTATAATCACACAACGCTAATGCAGGTATCATGAATTTAAACGTGAATCCATTTATCAACTTTAGCCGTAAGGGTAGCCGACAATTTTATTCGAACTGATCCAATGTTAATTTCTGAATCACATTAATATATTTTTTTAACCATCATCATAATCAATAAATTAACCAGTTCAACTGTAACCGCTAATTTTATTGGAACTGTATGTAACGAAGTGGGCGATATCTCAATCTATAAATTACCCGTGAGTCTGTGTATCCGGGGCCATCCGTTTTTATATCATAAACATGTACGCATCGCCAAATGTTCGGATCAAAGGCGACGAGATTGCTGAGCGCCGCGATCCACAGACAAAGATACACAATATCTAGAAGTGACTATTATGAGCGCACTTGAGACTCGACTTAAATCATTTCCACAAATTGATTTAGATGTCTGAGCTCTGAGCTGGAGCGTTGCCAGGTTATTGGAGTCATTAAATTTTGTTTTTTTTCTGAATCATCACTATGGCACGTTGAAAGGGGCGTTTACGGATAAAGGAAAGCATGATTTAGTAATTAAAATTCAACGAGAGTAAGTTTTTATTCATTTATATTAGAGTGCCATCATCACTTGAGCGAGTCGACACATTCGATTCAGCAGTAAGTAACTATGTATTGTAGATTATCTAGGGGAAGCACAAAAGATCCCATTGGGTCGAAGTGCACTGAGGCCTTGCTGCCTCCGCCCTACACAAGATAAGATAAGAATAATTAATAAAATAATACGAATGTCAAACAACAAAACCGATCCGAATCGATTACTAAATTATTTTGGACTTTTATTCCGTTCGTACCAAGCGGAGATCGACCAATCTGCCTAAGATACTTCAGGTTCGGTTAAGCTTAATGCCAACCGGAAACTAACAGGTCTTGGCATTTTATCGTAAAATTTATAGTTTCGTGGTAGTAAGCGTGTGACAGGTACACTAAAGGTACCTGTATTTCATACCGAATTGGAGCAAAGAATCATTGTTTTTTTTATTCTCAGTAGTCGCTCAGAGGTTTGATCCTAGTTAATGGCAATAGGCCCACCCCCTATTATATAGGAAACTGTGTTAATAAAATCCTTTCTTTCTTTCGTGTACTGTCGAACTGTGAGTGTATAGTAAACTTCTGCCCAACCCTTCGGGAATATAAGCGATATTGTATTTTATGTTTTAGGTATCGTTAAAGAAAAGTCTCTACAGACTATAGAGTGTAAGGGTGAGTGCCAAAGTTTTAAAATGATTACTTCCAGTAAATTTACATCTTTGTATACCAGTTTACAGCTGACGATCACTTTTACAGGAGCATCCTTTGTAGCTCTTATGTAATGTAATGGCTATTGTTAGGATCTTGTCGTAAGAAAGAAAGCAAGTTTATTCGAATATTCACAATCACAAAACAACATAGCTTAGGCAAATACATTTGTCGTGCGACATCAGAATAAGCCTCTAAATACGTAAGCAAAATTTAAATATATTCTTGTAATTTATCACTACATAGGTAGTATAAAACAAAATCGCTTCCCGTTGTCTGTATGTCCCTATGTACGCAATATATCTTTAAAATTACGCAACGGATTTTGATGCTGTTTTTTTAACAAATAGAGTGATTCAAGGGGAAGATTTTAAGCTATTTAACATAACCGTACAACTCTTAGGAACGGGGCAGCGCGGGTGAAACCGCGGGCGGGTCGCTAGTTTTCAATAAATGATGATCCTACCAAAAATATTTAATGTTAATGCGTTGCCAAGACTCATAAGCTCTTCCACTTTTAAACAGTAATCTGATTTCATGTAGTTTTAAGAGCCACGTCCCAACTCTACAAGACCTATCTGTATAAATCCAATAGTTTCTTAATAGTAAACGTAGTCAAAATACTAAATTTAAAAAACTAAACAACCCCACTGCGTTTCTGTGTAATTTGGAATTGAAAGGACTCTAAAACAAGAAAGACGTCATACCCGATTGTAAGAAAAATTGTAGCAGTCGAGACCCATTCTAGAAAGTCAGCCGTCTAGTCAGTAGATTGGAGTAATCTGCAATATAATACCTATAGGTGTGTTCTCAATTCACTAAGCCTCTGTTTCTAGAATGGGTCACGACTGCTACATTTTTCTTACAATTGGGTATGACGTCTTGCTTGTTTTAGGGTTTTCCCATCAATTATTCTATTATCTGTGCCATCCCTGAAATAAATACTTACTTGATTCAGATATTTTTTTTTAATGGACATCCACGGAGTAGATATATTTGGCGAGTCTGTGCAACGCATGTCTTGAAACAGCTAAGCCATACTACTTGACCAGATGTGTTCCATTAGAACACACGATCTCATTGGTGTGCTGACTACAAGTGAGCTTGAATGGCTCACTTGTTTTATCCAAACCAATGAGGGTTCGAAAATAAGACTAAACGATTTGAGAAAAGGCATACCTTTTCTCGCAGGGCATTACATATAATATCCTGCTTCCTTAAGCTTGTCTTGGCGGGGAAACTACCGTTTCCCTACATTCGTTCCGCATGACGTAAAATATAAATAATGTCTAATTTTAAACTACATGTCGTAGTTTATTGTATACATTTACCTACATCTCCAGTGCGGGTAGCCGAAGTAATAAATATCCAATGATTTATCATTCAAATACATAAATCACTGTGTTGGGCTCCTATCCAAATGGGTAACGTGTTTGGAGGAAACCGAAGTGCTCTTGGGTTGAGACTGAAATGGAAATTAAGATTACCCCTGCACCGCGGATGCGTTTACAAACAAATTTGCACATGCATCACAAACCAGACTACCTTTTTTTTGTTTACGGGGGTAGGAAGCCTTCAAAAGGCAACTGGTCTTCGAGGATTAAGACCGGGGAGTGCGGGGTTTTTACCCGTTAAAACCACCCCAGTGGCCACCATCAGCACAATATGGGGGGTACGGTGCCCCCTTAAATGACCACCTCAGAACGCCCCTGTGCCACGCCTGTTTGGGCACATCCCAAACCAGACTACCTACTAAACGAACTACACAAATATTTCTCTGATATTTTTACCGTGCAGGGACCAAACCCGTGTTATGGATCACTCAGCCACTCGCAAAACGTGCTCGAGATCGTAACAAAGAAGTCGTTTTTTTTATCTATAAAGTACCTATTTGACAGCTTGTAATGACATCTTATCATCATGAAAATTTCGTAAACCGTTAAGATTTTAAGCATGGAATTTAGATTTAATCGATGGATGTTCCGAAGGTACTCGTACATGCTGCCTTTTACGATAAATTTATCGAATTTGTAGGTAAGTATCGACATTTTTGACGATTTGGTTCCATGTGGTTTTGTCGGACTGGAGGGTGAAGGTCATCCTTTCTCTTTATCATACATCTCTGTTCTCTGCCAGGGAGGGCCAGTACTTACTTTCGGTAGATGTCAAAATCACCCCTCTATCATCGCCTTGGTCTTCACCGTCGTTTAGTGTTTAATTGGATCCTGGGCTACAGCTCAACGGACATGCGGCAGACATCTGTTTTGTCCCAATGCAGGGCAAAGGTCTTCCTCTCCCTTTACCACACCTGACTCTTCTCTGCTAGTGAAGGCCAGTCCTTTCGGTAGAAGTCAAACTCATCCCTCTATCATCGCCTTGGTCTACGCTGTCGCATAGCGTTTAATGGAATCCACTCGGTAGTTCTTTTAGCTCACAGTTTAACTGAAATGCGGCAGACATAATACCTCAATGCCAATTTAATTTAGCAGCTTTCTCTCCATCCATCATGTTTGTAGTGCGCAGTGTCGTGTTGAATTTGGTTTTTAAAGACTTGATTGTTAGTATCTAGTCTACGTAAAAGCATTGGTAAATATAAGTAACGTTAATAAATGAAAATGTAATTTAAAAAAAGGGATATCAAAGAGTCTCATATCTTCATCTCATCACAAGATTTGACTCAATACATTCTCGCCTTATTTTTTCGGGAATAAATTGGCATAAAGAAATATAAGCAACATCTACACTTTGATTGATGGTTGATTACTTTTAGACTTTATGTTCTTCTCATAAAGGCTGAAAACTGTTCGACTAACTTTGTCAGTATACGTAAGAACATAATAATATTATTATCTTTATGGTGAGCCAAAAATATTTATATTTTTTCTCATTGCTCATTTGTTTCGTCTAACTAGTGGTCTAAAGCGTGGCTGCTATGCGCGAAGTCCTGGGTTAGTTTTCTAGGTCGAGTAAAATTTGTTGAGATTTTTTAATGAAATGTTCACTAGCAGTAAACTGCTAGTGAACATGTCATTGCCCAATTAATGTTAATCGGCTCGCCCTCTATTCCTTGGGACCTAAACATACATAACATAATACATTCCTGCTTAGCCCTTCCGGGAATACAGGGGTTGTAGTATATTTCTTAGGTTAGACAACCCCAAAAATATTTAAGAAAAGATGAACATAATGATTGTGATGCTGTCACAGAAATTACGGGTAATTACAGTCATGGAGTGTCTACACCAATTTAAAAAGATACTGCCAACCTTGAACCAAACCCAGGCCATAAAACTAGGCAGAGTATAAACAAACCCTATTAGCTAACCTAACCTATACATTCCGTTCTACAAATAGTACCCAATTCTTTTATCGAAGCTGTTACGATGCGTCTAAGATATCAATTGCATTATTTGCACACGTTACAAGTTACAAGGTCTACTGGTACTTGAAAGCCTTGCTTTCATGGCTTATACGTTATTAATATTTGAAACAATAAGTAGATTCACCACGACCCCAATACGTACCAGCTGAACGAAATTGCACTAATTTTTATAGTTTTTTTCTAATAAACTATTACATTGCTTGCGGGGAAAAAAGTCCATTGAAGCTATTCAAAAACAGCGTGCTGTTAAACCGCTTCAGGAAAATTTCTTCTTAGCAAACTCTATAAATGACTCAAACTCTAAATGTCTTTGCATACTAAGGTTTTCAAAATATTCTCACACGCTGACTCAATATGACTCAAAACTATGTCTTTGCATACTAAGGTGAATATAAGGTTTTCAAAATATTCTTTTATTGAATACTAGCGACCCGCCCGCGGTTTCACCCGCGCTGCCCCGTCCCTAAGAGTCGTAGCGTGATGTTAAATAGCTTAGAACCTTCCTCTTGAATCAATCTATCTATTAAAAAAAACCGCATCGAAATCCGTTGCGTAGTTAGATCTAAGCATACATAGGGACAGACTGCGGGAAGCGACTTTGTTTTATAATATGTAGGTAGTGAAAAGCATTTTTGTATTAAGTATATTTTCAATTTTCTATGAAATACTATTTCTTTTGTTTCGTTTTGGAGGTGAATTGGTAACCTATTAAATATCTTAACTGCCATATAATAAGACTTTATAATTATTTATTTACTATAATATGAAAACATAACGTAATTTTTATCTTAATAAAATATTTATAGAATATGCATTACAAGAAAATAACTTACCATATATCTTCTAATTCGGGTAACCAATTCTTATAAATAGTTGTGCACTCACAATAAGTTTTACATGGCTGTAGTCCATGTGTCGATCAGCCGAACGGGACACTGGGCCGACAATATGGTACGTGTACACCACGTTAATCGAATTTTCAAAGAGGGCTCGCCAGTAATGATGGGATAAATGTCGATATTATTATCGATATTACTTTTGTTTTATTACTTTTATTTTTATATAATAATTTTATTACGTTTATGTCTTTCGATTTTTAATTAAATAAAACTTTCTTTCACATATATTTAGGCACTTACTGGTTCAATACAATGACATTAAGGTGGTATTTTATTTTAATTGTGAACATTGTCATGGATCTCGCAACCACATGGTTGCAATTCAACCATCAATCTGTCGAAGCTTTTGGCAGCAAAAGCTTCGACAGATTGATGGTTTGAATTGTCGTTTGAGTGTTGATTTCTATACGTAAGTTGATTAAGTAAATATTATAATGAAAATTGCAACTTTTGTAATAAAAATACAATTTAAGTCAAACTTATAGGTATCATTTATTTATTTAAAAAATATCAAATACGTGTCGTGGGAAGATAGTATTGCTTTAAAAATTGCTACGAAAGACTGTGAAGAAAATCTTTATTTTTTAGAAGATATAATTCGAAACAAATGTAAAGTGAGATTAAATAAATAACACGTACCATTCTTTAAAATAACACTTTCACATTGAAACGTTAACATAAATATAAAATCATCTAATTCAAACATCGAGGGATTAAATTTAGAATTGTTTTTGTAAATTAAATAAACAATTTGCAGACAGCTATTGCTATTTAGAAGATGTAAAAGAAATCGCGTACATTTGTTAGGTGTATACTAGAACGATGAAAGTTTTGTTTCTTTGTTATGACTTATGTTAAAATAGCTATTGCGTAAAATAAACTTCTAACCGTAGAAATGGATTCGCTGTATTTTTTATGGTTGACAATACATTCAGCTAGAAGACGCGAATGAGATCAAATACAGCAAATTAAAATATGTAAGTATCACATTATGTAATGTAGAAAGAAATACCTTATGACAAATTGATAGTCAAATAAGTATAATATTTTTATTGTTTTATCGATAAGTTTAAGACCACACTACATCACTACGGCAAGTTAATGTCATTAATGTAAGTCCGCATGCCGCCATCCATCGCTTGTTTAAGTTGTACGAATCGCTATCCACCGCACTATAATTTATTAATTGATATACTAAACTATGATTAACTTGTTTGTTTTTCTTTATGACATTCGATAAACTGACGAAGATTTCTCAACTGCTCAAATGACTGCTGTTAGTTGTACCACTGCTTTTAATGAACAGTAATTAACTGTAAACTAAGCCATCAATCTCCGAGCCTTTTTCCAACAATGTCGGGGTCGGCTTCCAGTCTGACCAGATGCGGCTGAATATCAATATTTTACACGAAGCGACTGCCATCAGACCTCCACAGCCCATTTCTGGGCAATACCGATATTCGCGGGGTAGACTGGTTGTCAAACTTTTTTGGCCTTCTGACTACCACTAACAATTGTCATAGACGTTCGTATGACAACTGGGACAGACGGCTTTACATGCTCTCCGAGGCACGGAGGGGTCTCGATCGAAGCGTCGGTAGCCTAATGGCTAGGGCGTCGGACTTGCGATCATGTGGTTGCCGGTTCGAACCCCACCCATTGCACTACCGACGTGAACCCACTCGTAACACAAGCAATCTAGCTTAGCACGAGGGGTTAACAAGAATACTAGTAATGCGCGACCCGCAATGCTAGTGAGCTGGATCAGTTGATCTGATTAGTGACTACTTAGCCTCTCAAATAACTGTAAACTAAGATTACCTAAAATTATTTTATTAGATATTATTTTAATAGATAGGTACTGATTCCTATTTTACGCTACTTTTATAGAAAGCATAAATCACTTGAAAACTATCAAATGCTATCTTTGAACATTAAACATTAAACATACCATCACGCCTGTATTCCCCAAGGGTTAGGCAGAGGCGTACTAATGTACACCCACAGTTCACCGGTATGTTTAGGTCCCATGTAATAGGGGGCGAGCCTATTGCAATTAACCGGGCACAAATTCCTAACTCCGAGCTGCTACTGGGAATTTCATAGAAAAACCCAATAACACTTTGCTCGACCTGGGAATCGAACCCAGGACCTCTAGCGTAGCAGTCGCGGTCCGGACCACTTGGCTATTGAGGCAGTTGATCTTTGAACATATTCCAAAATATAATTGTATATTTATTTTAGTGAAGGAAAAATTCGATTCGCGGTGCCTTAGTGGTCATAGCGTCTGGTGTATCAAACCAGAAGACGCAGGTCCAATCCTGCCTGCGAGAGAGAATTTTTCCTTCACTAAAATAATTTTATAATCTTTGCATGAAAAATGCAAAAAAATCACAATAAGATATAATTATATACTCGTTCATATACATACAAAGATAATATTGCCATTTCGTTCGAAGAACCCGTGATAGCCCAGTGATATGACCATTGGACTGCCAAGTCAAAGGTCTCGAGTTCAAATCCAAGGCACGCACCTCTGACTTTTCGAAGTTATGTACGTATTAATAGTTGATTATCACGCGCTTAAACGGTGAAGGAAAACATCGTGAGGAAACCTGCACGTCTGAGAGATTTTCTCGACGGCGTGTGAAGTCTGCCAACCCGCATTAGGCTAGCGTGGTGGACTACAGCCTAATCCCTCTCATTGTGAGAGGAGACCCGTGCCCAGCAGTGGGACATATAATGGGTTGATTATGTATGTTCGAAGAAGTGACATTAAATTTGAAATAACACTTTGTCTGTTTGAATAGGATCCGGGCTTTAGGGACTGCAAAAGGTTTGAAAGAAGAAGTGGTTAGTTTATAAGAATTCCTTTTCCTACTTATAAAACTTTGTATCTACACTGTTATCAAATATCTGGTAGAATTGAGGGTTGTGAATTGAATATGATTGTCGACTTCTTGGCTAGATAAGTAGATATTTAAGCTTGTTTGCAAGGTGGCTGGATAAAAAATAATAAAAGAATGACACATGGTTCCATTTTTTTAAAAAACTGATTTTTAATTGTGTTCGAATTTTAATTTGATTATAATTTTCTACATTTTGGAAGCAAGCCAAATTAATAGACGCTGTTTGGAAAATACTAATGTTATTAAAATATCTATGTTCAAAACACATTATGTCTGACTATCTTGCTACTTCTTTCCTAGGTGGCAGATGATCTATGAGGATTTTCCACACAATAAAAAAGGTTAAATACCTTCATAGATTTTATCGTGGCAAGTCTAAGGGCCACTTGCACCAAATTCTATTTAAATCATTATTTTATGCATTTAGTTAAATATGTTCTGTACTCTGTATGTACTCCATAAACATAACATATATAAGATCGTCTTGCACCAAGTCTGTCTTATGTCAATATATTTAAATGAATTGAACATGTCGATAAAACAGTTCTCTACGTTCCGTTTTTACATTACATCTACATTACATCATAGTAATGTGAAAAATCTATTAAAAGAATTATGTTATGAATAATAGATGTAAAGTTAAATCAAATTTAATAATTATTATAATTAATTAATGATAAATCGATGATTTTTATTGAAAATAGTCTGCATGTAACGAAACTTACGCCATTATTTTGACTTTTGGCTGCCATGACAACCAATTTAAACAAAGTCATATTCATTTGTTGTGTTTTTTATTTGATAAAATGAAAAAAATAATCTTAAATAGGTGAATAATCTCTCATAGAAATTATTCAAGGCTTCTTGTAGTATTTTATCTCAAAATAAACTCCATTCGTCAGATGACAGTTCAATAAACGGCCATTCGTATTTAAGTATGATTTAAATAAGGTCTCCAGCGTATTTAACTTTGACAGGTCTTTCAACGTATTTAACACGGAAATTATTTTGGTGCAAGACGAATGTTTGACTTAAATAAAAAATCGTGTTTAAATACAATTTAAACGTATTTAAGAAGTTGGTGCAAGTGGCCCTAAGATTTAAGATATACGTTTAAAATTCTTTGCAGGATCCTCAGAAATCACTATTCTAGTTTTCCTCGGTTCATATGATCCAATTTACTCGGGTTCCAGAAACTTTTTGGTGCAATTTACCCTATTCTTGGATACGCAAGAAGTTTCTACAACTTTTAAAGTACCAAGGTGCTGAGGTCTGAGAAATCGGCCATATTGAATCTCTAAGGGCCACTTGCACCAAATTCTATTTAAATCATTATTTTATGCATTTAGTTAAATATTTTTAACTCCATAAACATAACACATATAAGATCGTCTTGCACCAAGTCTGTCTTATGTCAATTTAGTTAAATGAATTGAACATGTCGATAAAACAGTTCTCTACGTTCCGTTTTTACATTACATCTATATTACATCATAGTAATGTGAAAAATATATTTAAAAAAATGTGTTATGAATAATAGATATAATATTAAATCAAATTTAATGATTATTATAATTATAATAATTTTAATTAATGATAAATCGTTGATTTTTATTGAAAATAGTCTGCATGTAACGAAACTTACGCCATTATTTTGACTTTTCGTTGCCATGACAACCAATCCAAACAAAGTCATATTTATTTGTTGTGTTTTTTAATTGATAAAATGAAAAAATAATCTTAAATAGGTGAATAATCTCTCATAGAAATTATTACAAGGCTTCTAGTAGTATTTTATCTCAAAATAAACTCCATTCATCAGATGACAGTTCGATAAACGGTCATTCATATTTAAGTATGAATTAAATAGGGTCTTCAGCGTATTTAACTTTGACAGGTCTTTCAACGTATTTAACACGGAAATTATTATGGTGCAAGACGAATGTTTGACTTAAATCAAAAATCGTGTTTAAATACAATTTAAACGAATTTAAGAAGTTGGTGCAAGTGGCCCTTATACTGCTAGCAAATTGTTCGAAATTTAAGTTCCTTCTGTACTTTCAAGCTTGATGTAAGTAAGTAATAATAAGAGTTAGAAGATTCTAAAGGTGATTATAACAAGGTAATCATTATAAAATAATTTTTCGTTCTTTCGAATTGAGAGGCAACGATAATATTATGCTGGTAAATAGATCAGATAGATTTGTATGTAGAGAGCATATAATTATGCTTGATAATATATAAGTAAGCTATAATATGATCCGGTTGATGGCAATAGGCTCGCCCCCTATTACATGGGACCTAAACATACCGGCGAATTGTGGGTGTACACTAGTACGCCTCTGCCTAACCCTTCGTGGAATACAGGCGTGATGGTATGTTAAGCTATAATAAGAAACAATGTACTATCGATAAAAGTGTAAGGTATGCAAGCCACTAAGAACAGTAAGAACAGTGTATTTTGATTCGGATTGTTTAATTACCATCACGCCTGTAATGGCAATAGGCTCGCCCCCCTATTACATGGGACCTGAACATACCGGCGAACTGTGGGTGTACATTAGTACGCCTCTGCCCAACCCTTCCGGGAATGCAGGCGTGATGGTATGTTGTTACTGGAAACATGATTTTTACCTAAGGTACAATGCAATAATCATCATACAAGTTATGTCAAAGTCCTGACTCTAATAAGAACATTTTTCCAAGGACCAACCTTAAAGGGCATACAGTTACCGTGGAGGTAAATAAACACGACAAACTAACCAGATTGTGTTGTGTACACTGTTTACATAAGACTGGCTCCATGTCCGGTATTGCGCCTTAAGCTAATTATGAGAGACAGCGATGCTCAAACTTGTTAATATTGTTTATTTATTTATTTATTCTTTTGCACACATAAATGTACATGGCGGACTTAACGCCGTAGGCGTTTTCTACCAGTCTACCTTCGGGTGGTGAAGAGATAATATAGGCAGGTGCTTAAGCATTATTTAACTATGTAACTTAACGAGAAAACAAAAAAAAAACAAATTCAATATTGTTCAAAAATTACCAGTTATTTTTTTAATATATTGAGTTATTTTTAAAGTTCATTTGGCCAAGTAAACTGTTATTTATTAGGCACCTACATTAATACATACATACCATCACGCCTGTATTCCACAAAGGGTTAGGCAGAGGTGTACTAAGGTACACCCACAGTTCGCCGGTATGTTTAGGTCCCATGTAATAGGGGGCGTGCCTACATTAATATTATACAAAATTTGTAATCATAGTAAACTTCTTCAGTCTTCACTACTATCATAAAAAGTAATCATAAAAAAGCTGTCTGGGATGGGAAGGATGACAGTAGAAATTACGTCAAATCGTGCAGCATAAGGAGCAAATGTTGACTTTTTAGTGTAGCGATTCGCTACAGAACGAGTTGTAGACCAACAAATTACGAAAAACAATTCGAAATTTAAATTTGGCGGGCTAGGCGAACGCTTACATCTCAAAACTTTGACAACCACTACCGGTGTCCAAGGGAGCGCCAGAACCGGCCGACAATGTTTCCCCCTCGATGTTGCCTTGCCGCACATTGTCCGAGTTATTATTGGATTATGGCCACTATATCAATGCTGAAACACTGATGAAACAGTGCTTCAATCTACGGCATTGTGGGTTTGAATACTAAGGCCCACTTGCACCAACTTTTTAAATATGTTTAAATTCCATTTAAATACAATTTTTCATAGTAAATTTGTGTTTAAATACAATTTAAATATATTTAAGAAGTTGGTGCAAGTGGGCCTAAATTAAGTGTTAGTTGCAGTAATATTGAAATTTGTGTTTTGTTTTATGCTTAATTTTACTGTTACTTTTACTACGCTCTCACACTACGCACATTACACTTTCATTTTTAATTTTACTGCCTCATTAGCCAAGTGGTCATGAGCGCGACTGCTACGCTAGAGGTCCTGGGTTCGATTCCCAGGTCGAGCAAAGTGTTATTGGGTTTTTCTATGAAATTCCCAGTAGCAGCTTAGAGTTAGGAATTTGTGCCCGGTTAATGGCAATAGGCTCGCCCCCTATTACATGGGACCAAAACATACAGGCGAACTGTGGGAGTACATTAGTACGCCTCTGCCTAACCCTTCGGGGAATACAGGCGTGATGGTATGTTATGTTAATTTTAGTTGCAAAGATATTACATTTAGATTGATTTTTTGTTTGTAATTGTGGAATAGTTTACGGAGATTAATCTGTTAGGTACTAGGTATAACCTGTTTTAGTTTAGATAGATCAATTAGATTAAAAAAGTTATCGCACTTGGGTAAAATACATTTTGGGAACATATACCTAAATAAAGGGAAAAATTGTGTGTACATTAGTACGCCTCTGCCTAACCCTTCGGGGAATACAGGCGTGATGGTATGTTATGTTATGTTAATGAAATAATTACCTAATTTATAATATTGCCCGTTTCGAAATTTATACGTAATAGTCGTAATCTCCTTACATTTTATTACTATCAATCTGATGTCACCGGTTCGAGGATGCCTCTGACAAATAGTTGCGAATCATTGCCTTGATTGATGACCCAAAATCGCTTCTTTAATACTTGGGATTCTGGGCAAAGGTGGATTCAGACACAATACTTTTGGCCTGTAGTGTAGTTAGTAAAACCTTTTAAGTATTCTCCGAAGGGTTCCGTAGAGGTGAACGAATGCACCTATGGTTCGAATCCTGCTTGCGATATTATTGTTTCCATTACAATTTATGTATAATCTTTAATAACTTGTTTGGTATATTATGTCCCTTATACATAATAAGGGGCGAACCTATTACAATTAACCAGGAACTCCGAGCTGATACAGAGAATTTCATAGAAAAACTCAATAACACTGCTAGACCTGGGAATCCAACCCAATACTAGACTAATGAGGCAGTCAGGGATTATTGCTATTGTTCTAACAAATTAAATTGTGCTCATAATTATTATATTTATAATTAATATAGATACTAGATATTCTTGGTATTTTTTATGCTTCAGGGTTTCACTACACATTCTTTGAAGAAATTGGCGCCCAACGTGGGACCATTAGTTATTGCTTTACAATAATGCTTATTATATTATGTGATAAATGACAATGTTATTAAAATAGACGTTAAGTGCAGGGGAAGTAATTTGAATCTCGAGCTTTTTTTTCGTTTATTGGACAAACAAACAATATAACAATAACAATTTAAAATAGTAGGTATGCCTCTACACATTATGAATGATTGTGACATCCACACCGTTTGTCACAAGTAGGTACCTATATAATCATTTACAGGTTGAGAGAAGTAGTACTTGTCCTTGCAGGGTAATGTAATTTTACTTTTACCGTAGAAATTGTACAATATTCATAGTAAGTAGTTTAAATTTTGCTTTGCTTTTCTTCATGTTCATTAAAACTTTACTGTATAAAAATAATTTACATAGAAAATGTAATAGCCTGATTCTCTATTTATGTATATATTTGCACATACAGCACCTACCTGGTATGATACCTAGTGCCTAAGATGATAGCCTCTCCAACACTTTATTCCCTCGACATTTAATAAACCTACTTTATGCAATATCTTTCACATATTTCCGTACCTTGGTCACAGATAGTGATGCGTAACTGTCGATATTATTTTCCAGTTCGTTGAAATGGGTAATTGATATAATTTAGGTTTATTGTTGTTTAAATATAATTATAATATTTTATATTAAGACTAAGCTTTAATTAGAACAAACTCAACCTAATGCATTCTCGCAATATTTCCCTATCATAAAATCTGTTTTCCAAATTTTACCCACCACCTGCCAGCACTTTGATCGTTTATAACTCGTTAAATCTAATTGAAAGGTGCCAATGTGCCAGTGAGTCAAGTAGATATCCAAAACGGTTATTTTTTGCAAGCATTGCCCCATACCAACTAGAATTTTCTGCTAGACTCGAGACACCCAAACCCAGCCCCAGAAGCTGTAGGTCATACAAACATTTATTACCTTACGTGTGACAATCATACTCACGACGCGAAGCACTGAAGAAGCTGTTTGCTTAGTCACCGCTCCATCCATGCCGACAACGTGGAATAATTCCGTAAATTTTCGATATAATTTTATCGACAACCGTAATCCCTACGCTGTTATAGGATAGCAAGTATAAATCTCAGCTAAGTTAACTGGCGTTAGTTTATACTATGTATTGTTAGTGGCTGCCCACTCGTGGCAAAGTTCATTGTCTTATGTTCTAAGTGGACAGGAGATAATAATATATAAAGCGATAAATATTCATAGCGTCATTATTCAATACAAATATAAATTACTAGCTTCAGCCCACGACTTCGTCCGCGTGGAATAGTTACTTGGTCTTAGCGTGATGATATATAGCCTATAGCCTATAAATGGGCTATCTAACACTGAAAGAATTTTGCAAATCGGACCAGTAGTTCCTGAGATTAGCACGTTCAAGCAAACAAACAAACTTTATATATTAGTATAGATTTACATATAATCGAGTAGTGGTTGAAAGTACTACTGATTCTATAGAGATCCTGGATTTAATTCCCAGGATTTAATTCGAGCAAAGTCTTATTGGGTTTTTTTATTTTATAAAAGACTCAGTGGCCGTTGGGATTTTGGATTTGTGCCCGGTTAATGGCAATACAAATAGTGAGCAGTGATATGACCATTTTAAACTGCTGACTCTCAAGTCAAAGGTCCGAGTTCGAATCCAGGCACGCATCTCTGACTTTTCGAAGTCATGTGCGTATTAATAGTTAATTATCACGCACTTAAACGGTGAAGGAAAACATCGTGAGGAAACCTGCATGCTTGAGAGATTTTCTCGACGGCATGTGAAGTCTGCTAACCCGCATTAGAACAGCGTGGTGGAATATAGCCTAATCCCTCTAATTCTGAGAGGAGACCCGTGCCCAGCATTGAAACAGAATATTAAGTTGATTTAGATGGGACTACCGGTAAATATACTAGCGAAATGTGGATATACAGAGTATATTTCTGCCTAACCGTTCGGGGTAAACAGGCGTTGTCGTGAAGCGACAGATAAAAAAAAATAAAATATAGACAAGATTCACAAGATATATAATAACAAAAATATATGGCAAATGGCAGCAATATAACATACCATCACGCCTGTATTCCCCGAAGGGTTAGGCAGAGGCGTACTAATGTACACCCACAGTTCGCCGGTATGTTTAGGTCCCATGTAATAGGGGGCGAGCCTATTGCCATTAACCGGGCACAAATTCCTAACTCCGAGCTGCTACTGGGAATTTCATAGAAAAGCCCAATAACACTTTGCTCGACCTGGGAATCGAACCCAGGACCTCTAGCGTAGCAGTCGCGGTCAGGACCACTTCACTATTGAGGCAGTTGCAGTGCAGCAGTGGCAGCAATATATAAACATATTATGCCATATACTCGTACTACAGTTTGAGACTACAAAACCGTATGTTGATGATGCAAAGTGAAAAATTACAATAATTATAATAATTAAGGATAATAGTGTGATAAGAAGTGTATTATGCCTGACGAACAAATAAAAATAAATGAGAAGATAACTAAACACTAAACGGATGAAACAGGTATGTACTCCACAGCGTGATAGTATATTATGATCGTTGGTACTCTCTATTTTAATATATATTAAACCTCCGTGGGCAGGTTACAAAACTATCACTGATTACATTTCCCTAATTAGCAGTTAATTAAGTTTCCCATGGTATAGGGAAGTGATTATTCATTAACATGTCGAATTTGAATTATGATTAGCAATAGTAATTAATATTGTAATTGTGGTGCCAGTTGTTAATCAATTATTGACATTAATTAAGACGTTGGCATAACTGACATATCCATTAATACTAGCCTCGCTCACGACTTTATTCATGTTGTGTAGATAATCTATACTAATATATAAAGCTGAAGAGTTTGTTTGTTTGTTTAAACGCGATAATCTCAGGAACATACTGGTCCGATTTGAAAAATTCTTTCAGTGTTAGATAGCCCATTTATTGAGGAAGGCTATAGGCTATATATCATCACGCTACGCGGACGACGTCGCGGGCAGAAGCTAGTATTATATATGTTTTGTTTTCTGAATCTACTTGTAGTCTAGTTGTCCTAAGCGCGACAGCTACACCAGTCACACCATTGCTTTGGTTCGATTCCCAAGCCGAGCAGTGTTATTGAGGTTATCTATGAAATTCACAGTAACAGTTCGGAGTAAAGCTTGGATTTGTGCCCGGTTCATGGCTATAGGCCCGCTCAGTATTACATGAGTACCTAAACATACTAGGTATATGTGCAATACTATAACTCTCCCTTCCTCATTAGGCAAGTGGTCCTGAGCGTGACTGCTACGCTAGAGGTCCTGGGTTCGATTCCCTGGTCGAGCGTGTTATTGGGTTTTTCTGTTGAATTCCCAGTAGCAGCTCGGAGTTAGGAATTTGTGCCCGGTTAATGGCAATAGGCTCGCCCCATATAACATGGGACCTAAACATACCGGCGAACTGTAGGTGTACATTAGTACGCCTCTGTTTAACCCCTCGGGGAATACAGGCGTGGTGGAATGTTATGTTATGTTTTATAACTCTCCCTATTCCTTCAATAGACAGGTGTGAAGGTACGGTATGGAATGCGTTGGGGTCAATTTCAATGCAATCTTTTTTTTTTCTTTTTATAAAAACGTTGCCCCCCACACTAGGATTTTCTCCTGTATCGTGGACGCTTTTACAAACACAAATTCTCACATACTTACACAAACACCCAGACCCGGAACAACTACCTTTAGATCAGAATATATTTGCTCCGTGTGAGGATCGAAGCCGATCGCTCAGCCGCTACGCTAAACGAGTCCTCAAATAGTTCAATTCCCATGCACACTCGCCAAAATATCTATATCTATACTATATATAAAGCTGAAGAGTTTGCTTGTTTGCTTGAACGCGATAATCTCAGGAACTATTGGTCCGATTTGAAAAATTCTTTCAGTGTTAGATAGCCCATTTATTGAGGAAGGCTATAGGCTATATATCATCACGCTACGCGGACGAAGTCGCGGGCAGAAGCTAGTATTCTATAAAAAACTGATAGTCGTGCAATTCTGCGTCTATGTTTATTAGTTCCACCAGTACGCCAGTTAACTGGCGTTAGTTTATACTATGTATTGTTAGTGGCTGCCCACTCGTGGCAAAGTTCATTGTCTTATGTTCTAAGTGGACAGGAGATAATAATATATAAAGCGATAAATATTCATAGCGTCATTATTCAATACAAATATAAATTACTAGCTTCAGCCCACGACTTCGTCCGCGTGGAATAGTTACTTGGTCTTAGCGTGATGATATATAGCCTATAGCCTATAAATGGGCTATCTAACACTGAAAGAATTTTGCAAATCGGACCAGTAGTTCCTGAGATTAGCACGTTCAAGCAAACAAACAAACTTTATATATTAGTATAGATTTACATATAATCGAGTAGTGGTTGAAAGTACTACTGATTCTATAGAGATCCTGGATTTAATTCCCAGGATTTAATTCGAGCAAAGTCTTATTGGGTTTTTTTATTTTATAAAAGACTCAGTGGCCGTTGGGATTTTGGATTTGTGCCCGGTTAATGGCAATACAAATAGTGAGCAGTGATATGACCATTTTAAACTGCTGACTCTCAAGTCAAAGGTCCGAGTTCGAATCCAGGCACGCATCTCTGACTTTTCGAAGTCATGTGCGTATTAATAGTTAATTATCACGCACTTAAACGGTGAAGGAAAACATCGTGAGGAAACCTGCATGCTTGAGAGATTTTCTCGACGGCATGTGAAGTCTGCTAACCCGCATTAGAACAGCGTGGTGGAATATAGCCTAATCCCTCTAATTCTGAGAGGAGACCCGTGCCCAGCATTGAAACAGAATATTAAGTTGATTTAGATGGGACTACCGGTAAATATACTAGCGAAATGTGGATATACAGAGTATATTTCTGCCTAACCGTTCGGGGTAAACAGGCGTTGTCGTGAAGCGACAGATAAAAAAAAATAAAATATAGACAAGATTCACAAGATATATAATAACAAAAATATATGGCAAATGGCAGCAATATAACATACCATCACGCCTGTATTCCCCGAAGGGTTAGGCAGAGGCGTACTAATGTACACCCACAGTTCGCCGGTATGTTTAGGTCCCATGTAATAGGGGGCGAGCCTATTGCCATTAACCGGGCACAAATTCCTAACTCCGAGCTGCTACTGGGAATTTCATAGAAAAGCCCAATAACACTTTGCTCGACCTGGGAATCGAACCCAGGACCTCTAGCGTAGCAGTCGCGGTCAGGACCACTTCACTATTGAGGCAGTTGCAGTGCAGCAGTGGCAGCAATATATAAACATATTATGCCATATACTCGTACTACAGTTTGAGACTACAAAACCGTATGTTGATGATGCAAAGTGAAAAATTACAATAATTATAATAATTAAGGATAATAGTGTGATAAGAAGTGTATTATGCCTGACGAACAAATAAAAATAAATGAGAAGATAACTAAACACTAAACGGATGAAACAGGTATGTACTCCACAGCGTGATAGTATATTATGATCGTTGGTACTCTCTATTTTAATATATATTAAACCTCCGTGGGCAGGTTACAAAACTATCACTGATTACATTTCCCTAATTAGCAGTTAATTAAGTTTCCCATGGTATAGGGAAGTGATTATTCATTAACATGTCGAATTTGAATTATGATTAGCAATAGTAATTAATATTGTAATTGTGGTGCCAGTTGTTAATCAATTATTGACATTAATTAAGACGTTGGCATAACTGACATATCCATTAATACTAGCCTCGCTCACGACTTTATTCATGTTGTGTAGATAATCTATACTAATATATAAAGCTGAAGAGTTTGTTTGTTTGTTTAAACGCGATAATCTCAGGAACATACTGGTCCGATTTGAAAAATTCTTTCAGTGTTAGATAGCCCATTTATTGAGGAAGGCTATAGGCTATATATCATCACGCTACGCGGACGACGTCGCGGGCAGAAGCTAGTATTATATATGTTTTGTTTTCTGAATCTACTTGTAGTCTAGTTGTCCTAAGCGCGACAGCTACACCAGTCACACCATTGCTTTGGTTCGATTCCCAAGCCGAGCAGTGTTATTGAGGTTATCTATGAAATTCACAGTAACAGTTCGGAGTAAAGCTTGGATTTGTGCCCGGTTCATGGCTATAGGCCCGCTCAGTATTACATGAGTACCTAAACATACTAGGTATATGTGCAATACTATAACTCTCCCTTCCTCATTAGGCAAGTGGTCCTGAGCGTGACTGCTACGCTAGAGGTCCTGGGTTCGATTCCCTGGTCGAGCGTGTTATTGGGTTTTTCTGTTGAATTCCCAGTAGCAGCTCGGAGTTAGGAATTTGTGCCCGGTTAATGGCAATAGGCTCGCCCCATATAACATGGGACCTAAACATACCGGCGAACTGTAGGTGTACATTAGTACGCCTCTGTTTAACCCCTCGGGGAATACAGGCGTGGTGGAATGTTATGTTATGTTTTATAACTCTCCCTATTCCTTCAATAGACAGGTGTGAAGGTACGGTATGGAATGCGTTGGGGTCAATTTCAATGCAATCTTTTTTTTTTCTTTTTATAAAAACGTTGCCCCCCACACTAGGATTTTCTCCTGTATCGTGGACGCTTTTACAAACACAAATTCTCACATACTTACACAAACACCCAGACCCGGAACAACTACCTTTAGATCAGAATATATTTGCTCCGTGTGAGGATCGAAGCCGATCGCTCAGCCGCTACGCTAAACGAGTCCTCAAATAGTTCAATTCCCATGCACACTCGCCAAAATATCTATATCTATACTATATATAAAGCTGAAGAGTTTGCTTGTTTGCTTGAACGCGATAATCTCAGGAACTATTGGTCCGATTTGAAAAATTCTTTCAGTGTTAGATAGCCCATTTATTGAGGAAGGCTATAGGCTATATATCATCACGCTACGCGGACGAAGTCGCGGGCAGAAGCTAGTATTCTATAAAAAACTGATAGTCGTGCAATTCTGCGTCTATGTTTATTAGTTCCTCATATCCATACACAATAACCATTACAAACTTTCCCTACCCGTACCCATTGTGAAATATCGAGACCACGTTGATTAATGAATGACGTAGCTTTGTTTGATCATCTAATGACGCATGATGGAGGTGAATTAAGCATCAGCAACTGATGAGCAGGCTTGGCTTAGCCAAACTATAGATAATAACAAATTTGGATGTGTATTTATATAGTAAACTAGCCTTTGAACGCGGCTTCGCTCACCTGAAGCTATAGTAGGATTAGAAATGGATTACAAAAATAATATAAAAAACACCAACAGTGATGATCTCTTCTTTGTATATCTCTATACATTAGTGAGGTCAAGCTGTATCAGCGGATCTGATTAGTTTATTCTCACCTTTTTGAACAGTCTGCAAATAAATATTTGACTTTGACTTTGATAGGAGTCGAAAACAAAAGCATCGACTTCCGAAACTAGTTTGCTTAAAACATTATTTTTATTATAATTTTGAAGGCAGTTTTACTTTTTGTTAAGTATTGTTTTATTTAATTAAACATCTAAACAATAGAATCGGTCTGTTTGAAACAGAAGCATACATCCTTTTCTATTTCCTGTCACGTTTCCTGTTTCCCATAGTAGCGCCCTTGCATTTTAATATTGAATTCTCATTCAAATGTTTTGTAAACACACACAACACATTGAGAGACGTATGTATCATCACTACATAGTATAAAACAAAGTCGCTTTCCTCTGTCTGTCCCTATGTACGCTTAGATCTTTAAAACTACGCAACGGATTTTGATGCGGTTTTTTTAATAGATAGGGTGATTTAAGAGGAAGGTTTTAAGCTATTTAACATCACGCTATGACTCTTAGGGCCGGGGCAGCGCGGGTGAAACCGCGGGCGGGTCGCTAGTTCAGTAATAAACAGAGTTACCTGTTGAAGAATCAGCCAATACCAGGGGCGTAACTATTTGGGATTTTTGCATGGAACGATTTAAAAGTTGTGTCTCTTGTGTAAACCTGAACACGATGGAACATACAGTGTTCCATCATGGTAGGTACAACTATTTGGTATTATTGGTCTTAATTCAAGTTCAAGTTAAAATGTTTTTATTGCCAATATACTTTTACAAGCGTTATGAAACGTTATGATTCTTGTTGCACGGTTCCAAAAGGTTGATCCTATGGAGAAGAATCCGGCAAGAAACTCCATAGACTCTCATTTAAAATAAATTATGTTACAATCTTTACTGGTTCAAGATGTGCGGACGTTGAAGGCTGTCCAAGTTTGACCGAAGTCGACAATATTAAACGAAGGTTCACATTATTTGAGAACCGGATGATATTTTAGATAAAAAAATATAAACTTTTAAAAGGCGGGCAACGCACTTGCGACGCATCTGGTGTTGCGGGTGCCCATGGGCGGCGGTTATCGCTTACCATCAGGTGATCAGTTTACTCGTTTGCCCCCCTATCTCATAAAAAAAATAGCGATTCATTTTTATTATATAGATCAAACGTATGCTAATGTCGCTAACGATGTTTTCTGTCTGTCGTCTATGCTGATTGCTAGCGCTGCATCGCTTAATATTAAATGCTCGTTAGACACCCAGTTGTTATGCTGTAGCCGCTTTATTATTCATGCTGTAATACATTTCTCGCTTGTTGCTGTATTTTATTATAATGAATAAAGACAAATTCTTCCTACATGACGAGTTTCGTGTAACTTATTATCTAATATGCATGGAAAACTCCTTAATTTATGGTGACAAAGCGTTGTTCTGTCCTGAATTTCAATAAAACCTCTAATAAATTGAGATCAAACCATTATTAACCCTTCACACGAGAAAGCTCCGTAATTCGTTCCAACTGTTATTTATAACCAGGCTGTACCATGGTGTTATTGCGATTGAGAGAAAGGCACTCTACAGACTAAATACTGCCATACTTTTCTCACTACTAACCTAAATTATTATTCTATTAAGGTCAAAAAAGTATGAGTTAAAAGCTTACTATCAATGTGGGTCGCACATTACAAGTATCAAGAATACTCGTGCTAAGTTAAATGCTTGTGTTACGAGTGGGTTCACGTCGGTAGTACAATGGGTGGGTTTCGAACCGGCAACCACATGATCGCAAGTTCGACGCCCTAGCCATTAGGCTACCGCCGCTTATTATGGAGGATAGTTATGGAGGAGAAGGGCAGGATGCTTTTTTTTATAATAAGGCTTAAAAATAAATTAAATTAATAAATAAATATTATACACACGTTTGACACATTGACACACAACATCTCTACTATTGTAAAATCGTATCTAAGTTGTGTGTGTACATTAAAGTTAAAAAAATAACAAGTAGGTTTTAGGGTACTACCCAAAAATGAGATTTTTTTATTTTAAATTATTGTTTGTTTGTTACGGGTTGGCGCAATAACTCTGTTAGAAAGTATATGCTCCAACTTAAACTGGTGAACTTCTTATCTCAATTAATAGAACGGATCCTGAGATACAGCTTGACCTCTCTGATGTATACAGACCCATACAAACAAGAGATCATCACTGTTGGTTTTTGATTTAATTACTTTTACATACATACATACATAAAGTCACGCCTCTTTCCCGTAGGGGTAGGCAGAGACCACAGACTTCCACTTGGTACGATTCTGACATACCTCTTTAGCTTCATCCACACTCATCAATCTTTTCATACATGAACGTCGGTTTAGGGTACTCTTGACCAAGCCATTTTTCAAAACGTCCTCAATCTGATTTCGGAACGTTCGCCTAGGCCTTCCCCTTCCTACATTTGGGATCCATTATTATTGGGACAATTACTTTTGGGATCCATTTTAAATACATAGCTTCATGTGAGGGAAGCTTCGGGCAAAAGCTTTTATGCTAATAAAATAAACCTAGGTATGGTTCAAATTTCAGCTTGTAGTTTTTTTTAGCTATGCGTTGATAGGTCGGTAGGTTGATAGGTAGGCAGTGAGTCAGGAAAAAATATTTTATACGTATAGATAGATATTTCAACTCCGGAACGAGACAAAACAAATAAACAGAAGGAAATGAAATGACATTTGACTTTTTTAATTAAAAAGTAATCCTCTCTTTTAGAAAAAATATTATTGAGCTGAAGCATTGCGTTCTCTTCGTGAGCTATATGAACAAACAAATTTGTAATTACGATTCCATTTGGTCGAATTTATTTTATAATTCATAGTTATTTCCAACAGTCAAACTATTAATACGATCGTCTTAGAAATTTTGGTGACTTATTCATAAGGACTTTTTTTGACGTGGGAGAGCCATGCTTCGGCACGAACGGGCCGGCTCGACCGGAGTAATACCACAGCCTCACAGAAAACCGGCGTGAAATAACGCTTGCGTTGTGTTTTGCCGAGTGAATGAGGTTACCGGAGGCCCAAACCCGGGCCAAGGCCAAAGGCGGGCATCGCACTTGTGACTCCTCTGGTCCTACGGGTGTTTATGGGCGGCGGTTATTGCTTACCATCAGGTGATCCGTCTGCTCGTTTTCTCCCCTATCCCATATATACATTGTATATATGGGACATGTACATTCTAATAATTATTCGACCTCATTAACAGTCCTAAATGACCTTTTCAATAAGGTCACTGGATCTTGTCAAGGTGCTTTTGTTTTAGATTTAAAACAGTAACACACCTACCATTACGCCTGAATTATATTAGCTAAGAATTCCGAATTCCGAACTCCAAGCTGAGAATCAAACCCAGGACCTCTAGCATAGCAGTCAGAGTACCAGTGAGCTAATAAGGCAGTTTATATAGTTCTCCGAGAAATTCTTCAACGTAAAATAGCGTATCTACTGAAGCACTAATAATGATCATTCCAGACCTAGCAACATTTTAGCGTTACGATCATCGAGAGAGTTATAAATGTCTAAGTGCATGTTATACGATATTTATTCAACAAACTCTCCAATTAAACCCTTTAAGTGGCACATAATACTGCGCATTTTATTTTACTGTTGTCATAAGAAGCTAATTTATAACTTTTACGACTATTTTCTGCCGTTTTGCCCTGTGAAACGTGTGCGTTGAAAATCTGATAAAAACTTTTTTTTTTCTTACAAGAGCTTACTATCAATATGGGTCGCCACATTACTAGTATTCTTGTTAACTCCTCGTGCTAAGCTAAATGCTTGTGTTACGAGTGGGTTCACGTCGGTAGTGCAATGGGTGAGTTTCGAACCGGCAACCACGTGATCGCAAGTCCGACGCCCTAGCCGTTAGACTACGGCCGTTTCTGTTACATTTTCTTCCAAAATCGACTTCGTCAATCCATAAGCTGTCCCACGGCTGGACACGGGTCTCCTCTGCAAGAGGGGTTAGGTAATAGTCCTCCACTTTGGGTTGGCAGATTTCATACGCTTAAGAGAAAATCTCTCAGGCGTGCTGGTTTCCTCGTGATATTTGCCTGCGTCGTCTAAGCAACTGCATATTGACTTTGAAAAGGGGTGCGTACCTTGATTCGTACACGAGACCTATTAGTTAGCTAATTTCGAATCAAACTATTGATGTAGCGTGAAGTTAGCCTTTTGGATCTAACTTCACTCAAGTTACAGACAACTTTGAAAAAGTCATTTTTCTTTGAGAGAAGAAAAAGTGTCTAAAATTTCGGAGTCCAGATTTTACTCGGAGTATGAATTTGTGCTCGTGTAACATGATATAAGAACACCTCTACCTTACCCTTCGAGCATACAGGCGTGATGGTATACATGTCTTCGAAACATTTTATCAGCCGTCTTGTCTTCTACCTTTGTAGCTATAGTACACAGTATTGGGCCTTTAGACAAGCACGAAAAATTAAAAAAAAAGTTTTTGTATCGGAATCGAGGATCATTTGTAGGTATTAGAAGCAGGTTAATGAACGTAGATGAAGCGAAAGTGGTGTTCCACTCGCTACGATCCTGGTACACCACTTTGGCTACTGAAGTTCGAATAGACAAACGAACAGAAACAAAATGTATGGATGTCGCAGTAAGATAGATAAAGCCGTAATATAGTTATATCCCTAGGGATATAATTATATAGGTACCCTAACATAGTTATACGAAAGAAAAATAAAGTCGTTATCCTCCTTTTTAATTTGGTTAGGTTAGGTTAGAACTGTAACCAACGACGCACGAGCCGAGCGAGCGAAGCGAGGGGGGCCGCGGCAGCGGCCGGCGAGTGCCAGAACCGACCGGCGAGTGCCAGAACCGAAATGGAATCGCTTTCGTATAACTATGTTACGGTATATAATTATATCCCTTTGGATATAACTATATTACGGCTTCATCTATCTTACTGCGACATGGACATTACTCTTGTGCACGCTCGATTTGTCGAAAGCTTATGTCATTTGCATATATTGAGAATTCTATTCGGTAAGCGTTCATACTTACCACTTGTCTAGAGGGTCTGATCGCGGGTGACTATATAGATACCTACATAGGTACAGTTGGCGCAAAATAACTTGAACCAAAATGGCGGATGCGCAGTAGTCGATTTTTAGTACATTTTGCTCGCAAATGTACTGCGCAAACTTTCCCCCTCTCCGTTAGTTTTGGGTCAGGTTATTTTGCGCGAACTATATGTATTTAGATTTCAAACGGAGGTTTTCCAAGGTACTCGATAGGTAAGCAGGAAAAGGGATGTCTGTGTCTAGCATTTTTGAAAATTTCAACATCTTTTGTGGTCAAATTTTACTTTCTAAACGTTTTGCACGTGACCTGAAATCATATGAATTCAGCCTTCGTATATTAGTCTAGAAATACCTAGTATTTCTTTTTTGCTCTAGTTTTTTCTGTCTGTGTAAAAATATCAAATCTCTCATTAGACAGCGTTAATTAATGGCCGCAAAAAATATTGTTTTAAATAATATGTCTGCCAAAAATTTTCATAAACTGTTATGAGAATATTGATTACAATTTTATAACCTGGACCTATAGTGACTATAGAGCGAGTGAAATCATGGTAGGGATACTGATTTTACATTCTTGCTAACGTATGTCGACGAATCATCATTCTATTGCCCTTATCCCGATGTACTTTGGATCGGCGCAGATCTTTTCCTTCCTTCCATACATTTCTATCAGTCGACATCTCATTATTTACTTCCTTTGCAGCCATACAATCTCTCAAACAGTCAATTCCTCTGACTGATTTTTGAGACTGACACGAATATTGGAAATATATTCAATAACTCCATACATCTATTTGTCTGTCCCCTTCCCTTATATCCACCCACATTCATTCTGAAATACTTACTACCTGAAGATATGTTTATTATTAGAAAAATGTTGTATGATTTCAATTACTTATTGGTGTAAGAAATTTACATTAGGTATTTTTCCAAATAGCGCCAGGGTAACGTGATTACCGGTATTCGCCAACGGCATTCCTATAATACATTTATCTAATGTTTTCTCTTTTATGTTACACTTATGAGGGGCTTTCAAATGGTGCACGCACCCCTAATTTCCAATAATTCCTCTTTGGAATTCTTCTTTCGAAACATCAAACCAATTACTACAGCCAATTAAAATCATGAGCCGAGGGCTGCTTCCCATTATTTTTTAAGTAAATTCTACACAAATAATTTAGTTACACAGTCTTTAAGACTTGAGAGGAACTTCTGAATTTCATTATTTTAACAAAATTGATAGGGAAGGGCAAGGTTATTATGAAGTGATCAAAACTTTTCGATAAACTTCATTCATTTTATTTATTTAAATAAAATATGAAATGAATGTTCAATGATTACACAATAATGCTTTATTAGGTATTGCAACAATTCAATACATACTATTTCAATAACATCGACTTAACATTTAAAATACATATTTTGAGTAATTAAATGTAACTATGAACGAGTAGCAGCATCCGAAATTTAAATAACACCCAGCCTATATTTCAGATGCTAACACTTTAAATGTAAAAGTTCGTTTCATTAATATTTGAGAAGAAATATAGGTATTTGAGAAAATCAATGTAAGTTGTAGGTACATTCTTCTCTGCATAATATTTTTTGTATTACGAGACCCACTTAACAACTGCTAATTAATATACTATACATAGTTGTACATCATCAGACGAGGAAAATGTTATAAATATTTGAGATCAAAGTATATAAGCGTATTTTGCTCAAGAAGAATTTTTATTATTAAAACATTTGAAACCTAATAAATACCTATTCCATTTTTATAATCTCTTTAAAACATCATTGCACCATATTGTTTAGCCTCATTTGAAAACTTTAGCCCGTTCAAAATGTTTGAAAAAATATTTAGAGAAACCGCAGCATGAGATACACACTGATTCACAGTATAGTAGTATTAAAATTGACAGACTAAAATATAGACATTTAATAGCAGCTTAAAACGAGACCTTCAAATTTGAGACTGTGTTTGTACATCACTACTCTGGAACATACTAAAGAAATCTTTGTACGACTATGTTTTAAGTTAAAAACTGCTATCCAATGCCTGTTTTGTTCACAATAAAAATCTCATACAGCGGTTAGCACGGCAATGTAAACGTAACAAATAGATTACGACTGGCAATCATGACACGCTTCGGCAGACCTCTTCCTTCTCCTTTCCTCATTTTCCTCAAACTCATTCTCATTCATTTCTTCACTGTCCCTGCCGAGCCTGATGAAATGGTCCCTCGCTCGGCTTTTCCTCTGAGGATATCCACTCACGGCCAGTTCAGAGTTCTGTTCAAATGCGCTCTTGTCATCTTCTGCGGAACGTCCCAGACGGATGAAACTAGGGTCTCGACCGAAGCGTACAAAGCTGGCAGATTTCTTTGTCATTGGGGTTTCATAGTCTTCTTCGTAGGCTCTCAGGAGAGAGACGAGGTCATCGGTGGAGAGAGAGAGGGGTTGGGAGCGACCGAAGCGGAGAAAACTGTTTCCTCTACGTGTAGGGCGCTGGAACGCTTCTCTGATGTCTGCGGCTGAAGGTTCTGGAGGGTAAGATCGGCCGAATCTATTGAAAAAAATAAGAATTATTTTAATAAGTGTCAATGAAAGAAGTTGGATGTTAGATTAAAAAGATTTGAATAGGTTATACAGCACATCTTCATACGAAAGCTTTGATCCCGATTTGATTTGATTTCTTTAAGGCTATCGTCTGACAGAGTGATTTATGGGTAACAAGTCGTAGATTACGACTTTCTTGCTGCTTGTTCCGTCTATAGCTTGTAATAAATGTCTTTGATTTAATGTCTTTCAAAGTGGTAGATGATTGAAAAGATGATGAAACTCTATCATCACCAGAGTAGGGGAAGGTGGGGTAAGACGAGACCTCTAAGGTATTTCATGAATAAACCCTTGGTTTCTGATTGCACATTGTAGGAACTTTTATTAAGGAAATAATCAGTCTTTCTTCTTTTAAATTCCTTTTAAAATCAAAATAAATAAATCTATTTTTTCTTGTAGAAATATGAACTTAAAAAAATAACTATTTTTTCCCATCTTACCCCACCTATAGGGTAAGACGGTGTACCCCCTTGGGTAAGATGGGGTATACAGATTTAATCATCGTTATCTCCACAAACCGGGCAGATATGGACAGCTTCGTCATCGTTATCTTCCACTCCTGCACAGCTACAATGCGCTCACTTACCACAAATCTGATAAGTCATCCATCCTTCAGATAGATTCGGAATACAAGCCGTGGCATTCCGGGCATTCTGTATTTACCTCAGAACTCCCAGATCCTTCATCAGCTTCTTGGGTTCTTTAAGATCTTTTGCTTTTTTTAGTTTCTTTTAGTTTCGGTTTCTTTCGGTTGTTTTTTCTTGAACTCTGTTTTATACGGAGTCTCCGTAATAATAGCTGTCTTTTCTCTTCTTCTAACTTGGCTTTGCCTTATATTTGTGGATACAGCATTCACTATTTTGGGCTAACTAGATGGAATGTTGTGTTATCCAAAGAATCATGTGCTGTTTGTTGCTGTGCTGAAGGGAAGATTGCAGCAGTTGGTTGAGAACCAATCCAAGCAATATGAAATGTGGGTTAAGATGGGGTACCTACTGCCTACCCTGTCTTACCCGCAAATAGGTACCCCATCTTTCCCAAACTGGACTTCCAAATTGTGTTATTTTTTTGACGTTACAAATCGAAGCAAACCGGACCGAGCTAATGTAAATTATAATAGTAAAATAAACTTATATCAATAAAAAAATATGCGATACATCTTGTACATTATACATTTTGAACAGTAGCGCACTTTATATACGACAATAATTAGATCAAACCACTTAAAATTAATAAAAGTACTTACAAAATCAAAACGTGCACACCTTCGACCAAACGATTTGTGCCACTAACAACTTCCCCTAAATACCGTCAGATGGCATTAGAAAAACATTTCTAGCTACATTGTATCATCATTTTTGTAGCGGTCCCCATCTTACCTCGCTACCCCGCCTTACCCCACCTTCCCCTAGATGTTCGCGATGACGAATAAATAAAGGAAGATAAATTTCTATTCGTATTATTTTTGCATAACATTCATGAGGATCTTGATCGGGAACTTTTTCAATAGAGAATAAAATGCAGCATTGTTGTGTTATCTATGGTCTTCTCACCTGATCATACTCCGGTCAATAGCACTTCTGCGTCGAGCTTCAAGATCCGGGGACCGCCTAACAGGAGAGGAAGTAGCTCCTACCACCAACCACAACGCCGCCAGCAACGCCACGCTCCGGGAACAACTCATGGTTGTTTGTAGAAAACTGTGAAAGAAAATTTATTTTAATATTTTGGTCATTTCGATACTCCTTGTTTTCTCTAGGCTTTTTCTTTTTATTCCCTACAACATGGTTGAGTCAGACGACGCTGACACACACGTCATGCTCGTGAACGGGCGCCGTCTGTCTGGTCGGCTCTTGACATGCTATGATAAACACTTTTCTTTTCTTTGGAAAGCAATTGATCGTAGTTTATTAAATTCAATTGTTATCAGCACATCAAGCTGCATGATTCTCACATTATAACAACAAAATTGTAAAATAAATCAATGTTATAATCTTTGTTGAAAGGAGTATGTATGGAGTTTCTTGCCGGTTCTTCTCCATAAGACCCACTATTTGGAACCGCGCACCTATTTTTTGACATTTCAAAAGTACCTGTATTACTGGTCTAATTGAAATAAAACATTTGACTTTGACTTTGACTTTCGGAAAGAATAAAATGCACATATTTATGATAAGGATCGATCTAGATCTTGGGCTCGGGTTCAACTGATAATGTTTTTAATTGTCGATATGGGTTTCGGTCTCGGTCAGCGTGAAAGTCTCAATCTGACCTTAACCCACCACTTAAAATCAGTGCACTTATTAGGTAGGTACCTGTTTTTAAATTTCGAATAATTGTAAGTAGAAATACAATATTAGATGATAGGTCTAAATAGATACATACTTGATAAGTATCTAATAGTATTTGATATTAGTTATGCCTGGATTTTAAAGATACATAAATGATTCTCGGAGTTGGTTCGGTGTGGCGTTTCATACCAAATAATAAAGCCGTTGCCAATGTTCAAAATTGTAGCTGATGAGTTCGTCTTTGCACAGTACTGTGCTAACGTTATTGTGCTCCAAAAGTTCCGGTTAGAAAGGTAATGTAGCCAGTGAAATAAATGAGCATATGGGTATTTTAAGGTATCCGCTACTCCACGTCAAAGTGTAATGTTTGTATGGAAATAAGACTTAACGATAGATATCTCAAGGTGGCTAGGCAGCTCGTGGTATTACTAGCATTAGTATATATAAGGCAGTAGTACCCATATAGGCGAATGCTTTAATACTTACTGTAGGTAGGCCGTTTCGTAACTAAGCTTGTTTGTCATGACTGTACCTTATAGTAAAAAATACATACATACCATCACGCCTGTATTTCCCGAAGGGTTAGGCAGAGACGTACTAATGCAAACCCACAATTCCCTGGTATATTTAGGTCCCATGATAAGGGGCGAGCCTATTGTCATTAACCAGGCACAAATTCCAAACTCCGAGTTGTGAATTATGAGTTTCATAGAAAAACTTAATACTTAACAATTTTCTCGACCTGGGAATTGAACCCAGGATCTCTAACGGTCGCCCTCAGGAGCACTATTGGCTGGCTAATGAGGCAATGATAAAAAACGGCACATAAAATGTTTTATCTATGTCTCTGACAAAAGAATTTACCGCGAAATCAGAAACACTTGTACGCATATATGGTTTCACAAGACAGACAACAAACAGTTGTTTTAGTACACGAAGCAAAATGGTTTGGTTTACATACTACTAGCGACCCTAGCGGATGATACAGGCACCGGTGTTGTCTAATTCAATGTGTGCGTATCTACGTACAGTGCGTATTATGCACACGCTCAAGCGACGATTAATAAAACGACTTGCACACAACTATAACCAAACCAGAAATTAATCTCATACATAAAATGAATATGATGCAATATTTTAGCTGACAAGATAATAGCTTCCGTGGCGTTACGGTGAGGTGACTGGAATCGAAGCACAAGCGGCGTGTCGTGAGTTCAAATCACGGTAGAGGAAATTATTTTTGTCATTTATGTCATACTTTTTATATTTTAAAAAAGTAAATTGTGTAAACTCTTTTGGTTTAATTGACTTGTTTTTATTTGTGTTGTATTGATTTGTTTGTTATTGAAATAAAACAACAAAAATTGTATATTAAAACATTTAATTAACTAAATAACGGATCGATTAATATACACAATAAAAAAACAATTTTATCGAGTCTCGAGGCAGTTATTATTTATTTATTTATTATTACACACACTACTCGTATCGTTACAGGATAACCTCCACTACAATAATGGTTGAAAAATCAACTTACAGTTAATCGTTTCTTTAATGAAACGGTTACTATTTTATCAGTTATGAATACAAAGTTTTGTTTGATGGGTAAGTATGAGCGTAATATTTTGTTAGAGGTGATCAATTTAATCAAAAATAAAGACGTCAAGTAAGTAAATAAAAATTTACAAGTTAACATTTCACATCATAATAAGACAAAGTTATTTTTGTTGGATATGGATGGACGTAATATATTTTGTCAAAGTATTGAGTATGGGTATATCAATTTAATCATAGTAAAATAAAATGTGAAGTGAATCAACATGTTACAGGAAGAAATTATGGCAATTTCTAACCTCAGGAACAATAACATCACTCACATTACAAAATGGCTACATATTAACTAAAGACTTTCATTATTTATGATACACACGTCGTTTAAAACAGTGTGATCACTTTTAAAATATAGTGTGAAAAATATAACACGTCATGGCAATTATTAACCCGTAGCGACTCCCAAGTGGACGTAACTAGGTCATCTAAATTAGATTTTGATCTTGTATTCGATGAGTCCCAGTTTAGCACCATGTGACCCCATAGGTTTTCTATGGGGTTTAAATCTGGACTTTTAGCAGGCCAGTCAATAATAGTCATGTTTTCTTGGTTGTCAAATCTTCTGTGCTGGTTTGCTGCATCGTAAACCAGCTGCACGCAAGTGGTTTCGCACGGTTTGTAAGCACACATGAGCTGTTGCGGTTATTCGGGTGGGGAGGAATGGGTCCGCTCTGTGCCTAGATATGATGTCCCGGAGTCATTTGAAAAAATCGCCGATGGTTTTGGCCCACGTCGGCGATGGTCTACGTCACCGGAATCTGCAAATCGTCGAACCCATAACTGCACGGTTCTTCTCTGTAATAAAAAAGAAATGCTCAGAAACCAGTAAGTATATAAATGCTGATATGTGTAAATAAATATTAATCATAATTTAACATGTCATATTAATATAATTATAATACTCAAAACATTGATTCCAATGATATACCTATTATTTGTATCATCATTAGTAAACATAATTAATATTAGTTACTTAATTCGAATAATTGAATCTTGGCTAAAATCCTATGCCATAAATTTAATTTATTTATATATTGTGTTAAGTCAGTATTATTTATATGACACTTTCCTAAATGAATTAATTATTATGTGTTTTAATATACTTACTATATTAATTAATAATATAACTAATTATAAGTATTATGTGTTATATATATTATATATATATATATCATATTATAATATATTATTAATATAATTAATTAATTATATTATTAATTATAGTTTAATAAAACACATAATAATTAATTCATTTAGGAAAGAATAAAATATTTAATATACTTACTATATAATATAGTATAATTTAACATTTACAGGCAAGAAGAGCATAGGTTCATAATGAAAATGTCCATAAATGTTACTCACCGATATCATTAATCGCCTCGCTATTTCACTAATAGAAATGTTTTGCTCGTGTAATACAACAATTTCGGCCTTCTTAAACATCGTTAAATGTTGCATGATGAAGCAATAAAAAATAGGATAACACCGCACACAAATTATTACAGGAGTTGTAAGAAGCAATCTATGCTTAAACGAAGGTCGTAATGGTTAATGCAAATAGACTGGACAAATGACGACGTTCAATTCTTATAAAATAAAATAATTGAAAAATTGTGGGTAGCTTTGTCTACTAAGGACACAAAATAAAATGCTTAAGTAGTTAGTTTCGATGGCATATCTCAAACGTTGCAAAACTTCGATTGTCTTATGAACTGGATTAATAGTAACTTGTAAAAGATTTAAATAATATTATAAAAAGAATATAATTCGCAAGTGTGGTTTGATCATACAGCATACGATTTACCAGTCAGAGACATTAGCAACGGTGCTAAAGCTGCTCTAGTAAAACTGTTTGAAATAGTGCAATGCATTCAACCACACCAATTAGTAATAAGGACTATTATAGCGTGTTAGCCATGCCTAAGTATTGATGTAGGTGTGTGTGTAGTAGAACTCGCTCGCTTGGACGTTAGTATGCTTACTGATTTACATCGTCTTATTAGTTTACGCACACAATAACAACGGCAGTTATCCATGTGTTGATGTAAACTAATTAGGTGGTTCCACTGTACATCATTATATATACTTAAGTATATGTATATAGGGCATCTCAGCGGGCAGACGAATAAACAGCAATAAGTCGGTAACGATTTCATTACAAAGGAAACTAGACGACAGGGAGACATAGGCAAAACATTATTGCGAGCGAGGTCAAAGAACTTAAGTAACAGAAGATAGAATGTATCATTAACTGACCCCAACAGATTATCCGGTCCAAATTTGAAAAAAAAAGTTCAATTCAGACAAAAATCCCGCACAAAAAACACTCAGTTTTTTTTAGAATTTAACAATTTTACATCCAATATTTTATTCTATAATAGGGTATATTACTTATACCATTTAAGAAAAAATATAAAAATACATGTTTCTGATAGATTTAAAAAAAAATAAACTAGCAACATTAGTATTTATTTATAAAAATGCAATGTAAATTTTATAATTCAATTTAAAAAATCGTCTTTTTTAATCTGTTTTTTAAATGTCTAAAACGCCATCCGCCATATTGGGTTTCGACGTGTCGTCACTCCGATAGTTACTTGACGTTACTTGGTCTTTTGCAGTTGTATTGTTTACTAACGAAGTGACGTCACGAGCCGAAATAGCACGGCGGCTAGCGTTTCCGCGCGAAAATTCAAAATCATAAATTTAAAATAGTTTTTAAGGTATTTTTCGGTTTTATAAGACTGAAATAAAAATTCTACTGGTTCATTACGATCTAAGGATTAATTTAAAACAGTTTTCAAAAAAAGGTGTAATACCCTATTACAAAGTGTTCGAGTAGTTTTATGCCAAGAGCGGTGATTTGCTGGACATTTAAAATGCGGAAAATCCTTATGGATCACCTAGCATCTCCTTTGACGAGCTAGATATAAGCAATTTCGATCTCCAACTGGCTCTCGAATAACATAATTTATAATACCACACCGTTAGACTGTTTGGCACCGGTTTTAACTGTGAAGATATTCTCTGTATGGTTCCAATTTTAGTATATTATGTACTGCCTAAAACAAGCATAAAAGATCCCATTAGGTGGAAAGTGCACTGAGACCTTGCTGCCTCGGCCCCACTCCCCACAAATTAAGATAACTGTGAGGATGATAACTAGACAAGCGGATCACTTGATCCTCGCACGAAACGTTTTGCGTCTACATTTATAGTGCGTACTGCTCTATTGTGGAACTCGTTACCGGAATCTTTATTCCCTGAGACCTGCAATTTGGGTGTCTTCAAGACGAGAGTGAATAGGTACCTTCTAGGCAAGCGCGCTCCATCGTAGACCACTTCGATGCTTAACATCAGGCAAGTTGTGGTCAAGCGTAAGCCTATCAGTGATAAAAAAAAACCTTCTACCAAGCCCTTCTCCCCCCATTGGCAAAATATATAGTAGATATTGTAATTTATTCGCTGTTTTAAACGGCTTCGCAAAACACCGCCCAGCCCAAACCAAATGGGCCGACAATGGATTTAAGTAGATTAGAGTTTTATTTAAATCCACTTCGACGTGAAGTCAGACGTTCTTTTGTCCTACAGGTAAGTACTTTAATGATAAACCTAATTACGCAGTTTTAACGCTTTTTTTGTTACCGGATAGAGGTATTATACCTTAATTTATTTAAATTTAGATATTATATTTAAATTCAGAGATTTTGCAGAGAGAAGGTGGTTTTTTTTATGTGATAGCAGGCAAACGAGCAGACGGATCGCCTGATGGTAAGCGATCACCGCCGCCCATGGACACCTGCAACACCAGAGGAGTCACAAGTGCGCTGCCCGCCTTTTAAAAGGGAGTATGCTCTTTTCTTGAAGGTTTGTAGGTCGTATTGGTCCGGAAATACTGCAGGCGACAGTTCATTCCACAGTTTTGTTGTGCGAGGCAGAAAGTTTCTAGAGAATCGCATAGTTCTGGATTGCCAGCTGTTAGATACGCATTCACGTTTGCGTAGCGTTCTTTGTGTCGTAATAGATTCTTTCACATAGCATGCTATCACGCATGTATTTCCCGAAGAGGTAGGCAGAGGTGTGCTAATGTACACTCACAGTTCGCCGGTATATTTAGGCCGCAGGAAATAAAGGGCGAGCCTATTTCCATTAACCGAGTACAAATCCAAATGCCGAGCTGGTACTGAGAATTTCATAGAAAAACTCAATGACACTTCTCTCGACCTGGGAAAAACTCTAGACATTTAGCGTAGCAATCACCTTCACGATCATTCTGTCACATAAAATAGGAGTTCAACGTTAATTCCTAGTTCAGTGTTCACAATGACAGAAAATCTTATCATTTTTATCTTCTTTATTCTCTAATCACCAATGAGGATCAATAATCACCAATCAATCTCAATGGGGACATTGACTGGTTGTAGATTTATTAAAATTAACAGTCTTATTAAAAAAAAATATTCATATACTGAAAAAATAATTGAAATCTATTTAAGTTAGGTACCGAAAATGTATGAACTCTAGGAACTGTATACAATTTCTAGGAAATGTATAGTCAAAGTCAAAGTCATAATCATTTATTCAATATAGACTACTATGTAGCACTTTTTGAACGTCATTTTTACAATATAGACAGCCCCCAAAACGCCCGCCCTTCACCGCTTCCTATACAATTCCGAAGCTATTTAGGAAATGTATAAAATATTGTTTTAAAAATTATTTAATACATACATATCCTCGGAAATGTATACATTTCCTAGGAATTGTATATAATTCCAATATCGTATTAGGAAATGTATAAAAAGAATACTTTCTATAATAAAACACGTGGTTAAAATGAGAATATTATTTTTTATTATGTTCCGGCACTCGCCGGCCGCTCGGCTCGTGCGTTGTTTAGTCACAGTTCTAACCAAACCTAACCAATTAAAACATATTTCATCCCGTAATTACCCAGTCAAAACTAAATTTGGTTGCAAAAATCCTTATGGAATACCCTCCCCTCGCCCCGCTATGCCCGCGTACCCATTCAAATCTTAAATGTTTTACATTTCCGATTGCTATTTTGGGAAATGTGTCTAATATAATATACTTCACACATTTCCGGGCGATTTTAGGTAGGTATTATATAAAATTCCTGGGAATTTTATACAATGACGGATTACATACATTTCCGTTAACATATAACATTAATAAAATCGTAGGAAAGTCAAAACTGTACATTGAATATTTTTTTAAAAGAATTCTTGGGGTGTGATCTACAATTGTTTGTCTGTATGTATGTCAGGGCTAAACTCAAAAATTACTGCATGGATTTAATTCGAATTTTGAATGAATATTACTAACAGGTCGACATATAGGCTATAGCATCACGCTAAGACTAAGTAATTATTCCGCGGACGAAGTCGCAGGCGGAAGCTAGTAGACTAATAAAATTGAAAGATAGCTTTTAAAGTTTTTGGTGGGGATTGATGGGGGATGCTCTGTCCCTTTCGCGCAGACCGTACATAAGACAGTGCAAAATTTGTTTAACGCACGCACGGTTTGACGTCATAATGTGCGCTAGTGCACTCTCTGTCTAGCATGTCATTATTTTTTTATAACTTTCTTATTTTTGAACCAATTTTAATTGTGTGCTTGTTGTTGATTTATTTACGGTAAAAGTTTTTACCAACAAAAATTATCAGGCAGCAAGGCTTTTCAAGCTGATACTCCATTTCCCAAGATACAGCATCATGAGTTTTACTAACCTCTTATTCAGAGTACCTAAGTGATCATAAGACACAAGGTCGCGGATGGCAGACATCTTGGCGCCACAGTGGGTGGACGGCTGAGTCACCTCGCAAGGATATTACAGAAAATTATGTTCACAAAACAGTTGCAAATGGACCTTACGGGATTTATGTGGGGGAGTATCAGAATATAGTATACTTGAATTTAAAAGTGTATAATATGTTTATCTTTCACAATCACAATCATTCCGGCAATCACAGCATTTATAGGCGTCAGCAACACCAGTGGTATCACTCACGTTTGTCATCTTGAGACAAGTCTTGAGACTTTAGTCTATAGTCCACTACTGGACGAAGACCTCCCCAATGTGCGCCAATTGATTGACTTTGTCCTCGGCTTGTCGCAAACAGCTTCCGCTTGCAACCTTCCGCAAATCATCTCTCCATCTTGCCGGAGGACGCCCTACAATAATTTGCTGAGTCACGTTCTCAACTCAAGAACTCTTTGCTAAGCCTCATTTGTCCAGTAATATCACTGGCTACATTATTTATTTGAAATTAGAACACAGTCAACAGCATATCATTGCTTAGAGGCAGAATACTTGGCAATGCGATGCTATCAACCCAGACGAATCGATTCGACTCGATTACCAAATTTGTGAATCGCCTTTCATTCATTCCCCAATTTCCCTCCAAATTCCCTCCAATTTCCAAATTCCCAAATACGTGTGTGTGTACTAGGTACATCACATAATAATCCCAACTTTTCATATGGATTTAAAAAAAATTAAAACAACCTTGTTCAAAATTACGAACACAACAAAATAGCCAAATCGCACAAGCCATTCTCGACTGATGATCTTTAAAATTACAAATAAAAAAAATTATGCATTTTATTTTTTATATAGTTTCAATAGTGTTTTGACCTACTTCGAACAGACAGACACAGTGGCCTAAGTCGTTAAGCAAGTGGAATTGTTTATGCGTAATGTCTCTATTACATGTTTGTTACATTGACCTGTAGTTATGGTTTTGGCAAGAGGAACAAATAGTTTTAGCGTACGACAAAGTAGCCAGTGTTTAAGTGCCAGTTTTGGCAAAGATACTATTTTTTTTCTGTAACATGGAGACTAGAAAAGCTGCAATGTAATGCTAAGTGTCCACTAAGCGAGTGTGCTCGACGATTTTTGAGTTCGACATTTATGTTGGCTTTAGACAATTCCCGCATTAATTAACGTGACCTCAACTTGTCTTCAGACCCTGTTATCTATTACACTTATCATCAACATATACTATCCAGCTTATGAACAGGTATCTCCTCTCAGAGTGAGAGGGGTTAGGCTATTGTCCACCAATAATCAATCGACGTTCGTGGCACTGGTCACGGGATCGATTTAAAAAGCGAATATTAATTTGACTTATAGGTATGGAATTGCTTGAAATTTTCTTCTTATCTCCATATCCTCAAGAGTATAGAGGTAACCTAACACACAATGACAATGGTATCACACAAAGGTATAAAAGTCATATTAAATGAAGACGTAAGACGGTTTGTTTAGTGGAAATCTGTGGGTAGTTTTATTGTTTTTTTATGTGTCCTCAACTAAATCTTATGGGAAGTTTATGTGGGTTCGAAGTGCTTATAAATCAAGCCAAGAATTAAGTCCTAATACGCTAGCAGCACGGTGAAGGCAAACATCGCTGCATTGTGAGAAAACCTATATGCCTGAGAGATTTTCTCAGTGATTTGTGATGTCTGCCAACCCAGTGTAGGTCAGCGTGGTGGGCTATAGCTTAACTCCTCTCAATGTGAGTGGAGAAAAATTGATAATAATCAAAACGGATTGATAATGAAGCTAGCAGAGAAAGTCACCATAATAAATTAAAATTAATCTCTGATTTAGTTGCTAATTACGTAGATATAAAAATCCCGGTATCGTTACTCTTGCCAGTGTTGAAAAATGTATAGTTTCTGCTATCTTAACAGTAATATTGCTACAAAACCGTTAATTGGAACTTACCCCGGAAACGTTCAGTTTGTCCGTACAAATATCAGTTTATAATTTACCTACGTTTAATACAACACTTTTGCATATAATTAAGAAATCTGAGCAGTTGTAGAAATTAATGTAAGCGTTGTACTATTGTGTGTCTAGTGACTAGTGATACTTCTTAAATGTATTTAAATTGTATTTAAACACAAATTTTCATAGTAAATTTGTGTTAAATGCGATTGAAACATATTTAAGAAGTTGGTGCAAGTGGCCCTAAATCTATTCCATTTCAAAATCCATCAAATCTATTCAAAGCTATCTGTTATCATAATTGAAATTGATATCTATTTTACACCCACGCGAATAAAGGCAATATTGCTAGTTGAAAAATAAAACACATTTCGAAATTCAAATTGGACAAATCTACATTTGGATTTACACTAATAGTAAAAAGAGATAGGTAAAGTAGTTTTCTTTGTATTGAATTAAAACCTTTTTTCTTTTTAACCTTGTTACGTTTACATTTCGGAGTAGGTATTACACCTTTGACTATCTATCTATATAGATAGTCGAAGTATTACACGCATGGTAGAGTCCAAAACTTCAGGATAAAAATATTATAATTATCGAGATATGTAAGAAGAGGGGTAGTATTCTTGTTAACCCTTCGTGCTAAGCTAAATGCTTGTGTTACGAGTGGGTTTCACATTGGTAGTGCAATGGGTGGGTTTTAAACTGGCAACCACATGATCGCAAGCTGTTTTTATTATAAAAGGTAGACTAAAGGTGAGCAGACTCTAGAATTACTACTGGACCGAGCTACTGGCTACACTATGCCTGAGTGCTTTAGACAATATTATTTATTTTTTACCTGCACACACTAACATTACAGGGTAACCCCCGTAACCCCAATACAATAGTGGTTAGAAAAATCAACTTACAGATAATACTTAACAGAACTCTTTCAATTCGAATATTTTACTGTAAACCACGCAAATGAAGTTGCAAATAGAAGCTAGTGTTGGGTAGGTATAGACAAAGACACAATTCGTTTTAGTCTCTAATGAGCAGTGTCCATGACATTGCCTGCTAGCCGAAATAAGAGACAGCCAAATTTCCCTAATGTGATTGGTCATGGTCAGGATATTACTTGAGATGCTATTTAGTTCACACGCAAAGATATAATCAGTTTAATGGGATTGCTTACACGAAAAAATAGTAGGTATCAGAATTATTTCTAGATTAGACCTTGAATTTGGGTCTCTTGGGAGAGGGGCTTGTGGATACATAATCACTGCGCTCATTAATCAATCTGAGAAGGTTGAGCTGCTTGTCGCGGTCAGTTTACAGATGGATATAAATTTTAGCGAAATACAATATCGATTCCATTCAGGAATTGTCCCATTTACTTCAAAGTTCGAAGGAGAATCATAATAATTGTATAACCTTATGAATCCAATCCTACTTAAATTATAAATGCGAAAGATTATGAGGATGAATGTTCTAAATAAGAATTTTTTGAAACTTATAATCGTCACGTTTTAGCGCAAGAATAATTTCAAACCTGCGTCCTCTGATTTCTGGTACTAGTAAAAACATCTATTCTTTTTTGAGATTCTTTTGCATTTTTCATGCTAAGATTATAAAGTTCTGAACTAACGTTACCTATAAGACGTAAGTTCAGAATGTGAAGGCCAATGTCGACATTGGAGGTGGGACTAGCGGTGGCTTAGTGGTCATAGCGTCTGGTGTATCAAACCAGAAGACGCAGGTTCGAATCCTGCCTACGAGTCGTATTTTTCCTTCACTAAAATAACTAAATCTTTTACTAAGATAAATTCCAATATACCTGCCTGTGGTGTTAAATTATTTAACCACATTTCACATAATATGATCTCCTAATAAATATCCTTACATATTATGAAACAAAGTCCCCCGCAGAATCTGTCTGTTTGCCATAAACTCAAAAACTACTGAACAGATCTTTAAGCGGTTTTCACTAATGGCAGAAGTGATTCATGAAAAAGATTTAACAACGGGACAACACAGGTAAAACCGCGGGCGGTTCGCTAGTTATTATTAAAACACTTTTAATATATTATAGATTTTTTTCATAAACACAGTCTAATTTTTTTAAGCTTTTCAGACTCTTGATTAGATTTAACTTTAATTTTAAGCTATCAAAACTCCTCAGTGTTGCCAAATTAAATTATTTCTTGCTGGATCTGTTTCTGCGGAATAATCCTTTTGTTATCTTATTCAAACAAATTTCAAAAATAAATCGTTTTATTTCATTTCTCACAGAATGTACATCCACTGATCGCAATACAAAAAATACAATAGTTTTGACCCCCTGTAGGGTCACGGGTTCATAATAATGAAGTATGGTTCATGGTACACCTATATAATACCACTTGATCGATCCAGGAATCGAATCCAGGGCCTGGAGATTACTTATTACATAGGCACTAGCGTTTACCCGTGGTTTCACCCGAGTTGCCTGTTCCTAAAGATCGTAGAGTAAAGTTTAATAACTTGTAACCTTCCTTATAAATCACTCAATCTATTGCTGAAAACCACATGAAAATTCGTTCAGTGGTTTTTGAGTTTATCGTGAACAGACAGAGACATACGCGGCGGCGGACTTTGTTTTATAATATGTGAGGATGAAAACATATATTTATATATATTCTATAATCTCTAATTAGTACTCAAATTCCAATAGTAGCACGAAATCCTCAAATAAGTATAGTAGCAATGAATTTTTATATTAAAACAGACAATTTGATATTTTTCCGTTTTTTTTTTGTTTTCAAAGAGACTTACTAGAATGTTTCAAACAAAAATACAGAGAGATTCTTCCTTTGAGTCCTTTATTGAATGGCTAGAGGCGAAATGTGATCAAACAACGTTTTTAATATACCTGCTGAGGTTTGACATTTATTATCTGAGGTATGTAACATACGTAGAATCTGTGGAACAGAATGAAAAGATTTTGCAAAGCTGTTCAAATAAGTAAGCTTGCCAAATTATCAAACATGAAACGAGCCATCATAAATATTCCTCGAAATAAGCAGAGGTTTTTAATTAGAAATAGGATTGGAAAGGATGCATTATAACATCTAGGGATCTAACTAATATTATAACAAAAATCCTACCCACGGCTGAGCCTAATAAACCCACTTCAGATATTTTTTAAACTGTTTCAATACTCAATACATTTATTGCACTCCACAAGTTAAATAGATGTTACAATGGTATAATATAAGAAACATGTGTGGGCCTTGTCGGCACGGCAAGATGTAGGAGAGAGGAGGAAGTTTTACATATTTTATTATATTTTACATATAATAAATTGATATTTATTGACTATTATTATTTTTGATTATTTTAAAAAGTTGGCCACCTCTAGGATTTCCTCCTGTATCGTGTGTGCATTTATAACCACGAATTCTCACATACACAAATGCACAGACCCGCAAGAACTACCTGTAGATATTTGCTCCGCGTAGGGAAATAAACTTGCTATTTGCAAGGTTGAGTTGGGATTGAGTTCTATAGAGCCTTCGCCACTGTTGTAATACATCAATACACCTCTGCCTATTCGTTCGAGGAATATAGGCGTGATTATATGAATAGGGCATTAAATATGATAATTAATTTGAATATGTATTTAAAGGGAAGACTCGTTATTGCTCTCTAGAATTTCGACGGTCTTAAAGCTACAAATTAAATATCCTACTGTGATTTGAGTTTGAAATTCCAGATACCAATACGAGCTAAATTGCAATTGATAGAGAGAGATGGCGCTCTACACATTATATAGCGCCGTCCCTTTCTCACAACATAATAATTATTTATTTATTTAATCACCGTATACCTATAGCTTTACCTATAATTACGGAAATACTGGCTTTACTAATAAAAAATAACAGACGACATAACCAATGTTCTAAATACAAAAGGCGCATGCAACAAAACGGATCGGATACGGTTATTGTAATGCAGTGAACCGGAGACGGCGGCCACGTAATACACAATGTAAATGCAACGTCTTCGCCTGCGTCGGGTGACGTCAAAATGGCGGAAACAACCCCGAGATTCTTTATAGTGCAGTCTGACTCTCTGACTATGAAAGGTGAACACTGATATGTAGGTGTTTTATATTAAACTAGCTTCTGCCCGCGGCTTCGCCCCCGTGGAATAAAAAGTATCGGGAACGGGTTAAAAAGTATCCTATGTCCGTCTCCTGGTTCTAAGCTACCTCTCTACCAATTTTCAGCCAAATCGGTTCAGCCGTTCTTGAGTTATAAATGGAGTAACTAACACGACTTTCTTTTATATATATAGATTATAGATACTATTCAACTTGCCCATTGCTATTAACCGGGCACAATTCTAAACTCCGAGCTGCTACTGAGAATAGTATATAATAAACTCATTAACACTGCTTCACCTGAGAATTAAACTCATGCACAATAGCGCTTCCGGCCACTATAGCAATCGCCCGGTTTTTCATCAATTAATACCAGTTAAATCTGTATGTACTTAAAATATCAATGCTGCTCGTTACACGCATAGCTTGAGAACAGCTAGACCGATTTGGGTATGTAAATAGCCTTCCGTACCTACCTCAAAAGGAACAATGGTACCGTTACGGCACCAACTAGCTGTCCATCTCTTTGCCTATCAAGCAAGACCATTTTTCAAAGTTTGTAGTAATCCGAATAAAGCTTTTAGGAAAGGAAATTTTGAAAAGTTTCTACGAAAATTCGAGAAAAACATTTGTTTAAATATTTTTTGTATAAGATTTATTGAAATTTGGATAAGACAACGTCTGTTGTGTAAACTACCAAAGTACTAATGGAATCTTCTCCCAATCTACGCACAGGTAATTTATTCATACATACATAAATATACTCACGCCCATCTCCCACAGGGGTAGCCAGAAACTATAGAACGCGCCACTTGCTATGATTCTTCCATACTTCTTTTGCTTCTGTCACATTCATTAATGCTCATTAGCTTAGTGGTCCTGAGCGCGACTGCTACGCTAGAGGTCCTGGGTTCGATTCCCAGGTCGAGCAAAGTGTTATTGGGTTTTTCTATGAAATTCCCAGTAGCAGCTCGGAGTTAGGAATTTGTGCCCGGTTAATGGCAATAGGCTCGCCCCCTATTACATGGGACCTAAACATACCGATGAACTGTGGGTGTACATTAGTACGCCTCTGCCTAACCTTTCGGGGAATACAGGCGTGATGGTATGTTATGTTACATTCATTAATTTTCTCATACCTACATACGCGCCGGTTGCGAGTACTACGCACCTGACCTATTTGAAGGACCTCGCCAATACGATCAGGGGGTCCTTCTAGGACGACTTCTTCCGACGCTACCGCTGGCCTTCGCTTTACAAATTCCTTTCGTTAATCGTCATTCATTCATTCTCTCAAATAAGGTTTTATTTTCTTTCAATCCATCCCATAAATGCTAGAATTTTGATATTAAATTTATTGCCGTTACAATACAGAATAACTCATGTTTATGTGAGTTCTCTCAAATATTTATGTGTTACATCTTCCTAAGTTTTATAGTCACCATGAAATATTATCAAGTTGTGGTTTAGTGTTTTCTAAAAAGATTCGCCATAAAATATTCATAGCTTGAATAAATCTGTGTAGGTTGAACTATGTGTCATGGTCGTCGCGAATCTCATGACTGTGACTATTTTTTTTTATACTACTAATGTGGCAAACGTGCATACGGCCCGCCTGGTCGTAAGCGGTTACCGTAGCCTACAGACGCTTGCAACACCAGGCGAAGCCGGGCCGGGCAGCTAGTAAACTATATTTGTTTATTTCAGGCATCTTGTAATAATAGCTGAAGATGCTAATAGCTAGTTACGAATAGGCTATTTGACTAGTTACGCTTGGTAGTGCGAGGGGTTAACAAGAATATTATTAGTAATGTGCAACCCACATTACTAGTAATCTTTTTAAAAAAACCTACTTAGGTACCTGCTTACCAGCTATTTCTGAAATAAGAACATGCGTAATACTAAATACTTTTCAGTTAACGGTACTAAAACAATAAAAATTCTATAATGATTTTACAACTACGGAACCCTAAGAATCGTAAAGCCTTTTACGATAACTTTTAGTCCATTAGTCCAAATGTTTCAATGGAAATTCGTTGTAAGGGAAATTAAAGACGGACATGGGCACACTTTGGATGACAAGATCCTTGTGGAAGAACCCAACATTAATTTAAACATTTCAAAAGAGGTTTTATGAATAAATATCTTCGGGTTTTGCTGTTGTCGACTGTTGTTTGAATACTTAAGTATCCTCTGATGAATATTGAATAACTAGCGAACCATGCACAGCTTCGCTTAGCTTAATTTTCCCGACTTTTCCTGTGGAAATTAAATGAGTTTTTTATGGGGTAGGGGGCCAAACGAACAGTAGGATCACCTGATGATAAGCGATTACCGACGCCCATGGGCCCATGGACACCTGCAACACCAGAGGAGTCCCAGGTGCGTTGCCCGCCTTTTAAGAGGTTTTGGGCCTCCGGTCTGAAACACAACGTAAGTGTTGGTTGTCACGCCGATTTTTTGTTACGTGGGAGAGTCATGCTTCAGCACGAATGGGTCGTGATACCACAGCCTCACAGAAAACCGGCGTGAAACAACGCTTGTGTTGTGTTTCGCCGAGTGAGTGAGGTTACCGGAGGCCCAAACCCTTTTAAATGGCGGGCAACACACTTGTGACTCCTCTGGTGTTGCGGGTGTCCATGGGCGGCGGTTATCGCTTACCATCAGGTGATCCGTCTGCTCGTTTGCTCACCTATCCCATAAAACAGAGGCAGTGGTATCACTCCGGTCGAGCCGGCCCATTTGTGCTGAGGTATAGCTAAACCCCGTTCGCTAAGCCCCTATAAAAGGCGAACCCTCACCTCGTCTTTATCCGAAGGCGCAGATGTAAGGCACACGTTTGCTTAGATAGAATAACATCAAACAACAGTTTATAAGAGTGTATGTATATTGTATGATGTAGTGAGTTACAAACTACCTACTGACCTTTAACAATATGCTTATAGAGCCATCTATCAAAAGTTATCCGAAACTTTCCAAGTTGATGCGATTATTGAAGGTTCCGACATATAATATATAAGTTGATTTTGATGTTTAGCGCATATTCTGTGACGAGGCAAAGGGGGGGGGGGCTGGTAAAAGGGGCCATGGTCATGGGCGGCACATAAGTAGGTATCTATTATATTAAGTTTACGTAGGTGGTTACTTTAACTAATCTGTATCTACTAATATTATAAAGAGGAAAGATTTGTATGTATGTGTGTATGTATGTATGTAACGAATAAACTCAAATTTCAGCCGATTTCAAAAATTCTTTCACCATTTCAATGCTTTATTATTCCAGATTAACATAGGCTGTAGAATATTTATAAAAAAGTTAGGGATTTCTCCACCCGTGCGAAACCAGGGTGGGCCGCTATATTGTTTATAACAGTTTCTAAAAGACTTTCAATAGGTATGTGTGTGTACTACTTAAATTTTGTTTTTATTTATTGGCTTTGATGATGCTACAAAATTAATATACTATCAACTAACCTATGATTATGATTTTCTTAAAACTCCTAGTTTTTAGCAGTTACTTCTTAGCCCTTTGTCGTAACCCAGAAACAAAACATTTTCTACAGATTTAATGAATCAAAAAACTAAGAATAATGAAGCGATCCTTCTTTTATCTTTTGTTTTCGCTTTTATTCTAAGAAGAAAAGGTTAGCGTTAAAAATGTTACACAGTTTTTTCATGTCTAATTAAGCAGTATTACAAGATCAAACGGTAAAGACCAAATCCCGGTTCAAATTAATAAGGACGTTTACCTTGGTTGCCTAGAAGGATATGTACGAAATGAATTGCACAGAGAGTCATGGAGCGTGCAATCCTCGACATTAACTAAGAAAAGGAATTCTAAAATCTAGATCCGAAAACAAACGAAGGTTAGGCTTAAGAAAACTGGCATGAAACAACACTTACGTTGTGTTTCACTGAGTGAGTAAGGATACCGGCGGAGGCCCAAACTCTTTTAAAAGGCGGGCAACGCACTTGCGACTCCTCTGGTCTGAACTCTTCACTCATAAAAGGTCTTATTCATAGCCTTACCCTAAAATAACAGATAAAAATATGATATGATAATACCCAATACCCTTTCTCGATATTTGAATACAGATTTTGAATGTAACATGAATCTTTCGTCACGACTTTCGGTTTGTTTAGATTATCTTACTGGAGTGAGTGGAGAGTGTGTAAGTACACTTGACAGCACGTCAAGCTTTACAGTTGCACTACGTAATAACCTCTATTGTAATGGAATAAGGTCCAAAAGGTAAGGTGTATGCCTGATGTGTCTCTGTGTGTACATTGTAGACATCACTTCGTAAAATAAAAGACAGGATGACAGGCTTTACAGCAATTTGACGCTCAAACACGGCTTGCTTTTGTTTTTTTATGGCTTTTTGAATTGCGTGGGTATGATTCAATTGTTTGGCTATAATTGTAACAAACAATGTGAAAGTGTTCTGAAAGACTTTGTAAAGGAATTATGTATTCTTAAATGTTAAGTACCTATGTTTCAGATGGAACTGTGCTAGTCTGAAAATAGCCTGCACAGTCGTGAAGAAGTACCTATTGCTGTTCAAAAATATCGATAGTTTTGAGAAAATATTACTAATAGCTTCTGCCCGTGACTTCTTCCGCGTAGCGTGTTGATATATAGCCTATATATAGCCTTCCTCAATAAATGGGCTATGTAACACTGTAAGAATTTCTCAAATCGGACCAGTAGTTCCTGAGATTAGTGCGTTCAAGCAAACAAACAAACAAACTCTTCAGCTTTATATATTAATTATAGATGTGAAACGTTTATAACCCGATTGTCATTTGCACCAAGTGAGTGGGATATAATGTATTGATGGAACGCAAGAGATTGAGTGAGACAGCACGCTATGACCACGCTTTCTGAGTGCGCATACGCGTCATTTTAATTGCGCAGCTTCTTGCGAATAACTTCAGAGGAATAGTTAGTTAGCTGAGACCTAAATGTACCGGCGAACTGTGGGATTATATAAGCACACCTCTGCTTAACCCTCCGGGGAATACACGCGCGATGGTATATGATTGTAGAAAAATAGACGACTAGGGATTCCAAATATCTTCTCTACTTACTATTATAAAATTGTAAAAAAGCTGTGTCTGTACATTGAAGATATTAAAAAAAACAAGTGGGTAAGGGTACATAAATGTCACCGAATCCAAAAATATGTTTTTTAAAATTCTTGTCTGTTTGTTACGGGTTGCAGCAAAAACCACTGAATAGATTTTAATTTTTTTTATCACCATTTATGCTCCAACTTAAAAACTGGTCGACTTCTTATCTCAATTAATTGAACGGATCCTGAGATACAGCTTGACCTCTCTGATGTACTTAATTATAGCGACATTGCTTTTATTTTAATATTCATAGTTAGCCCTCGATGTTGCAATGCTTGGAAAAGGCACTAAGTTTTAAGTACTTACCATAACATAATACTACCCTCATGTACACTTAGTTTGCAATAAATTATTTGATTTGATTTGATGTAAGTATATAAATAGCCCTATACAAAAAAGATATTATCACTGTTGGTTTAAAGTTAAAATGTTTTTATTTCAAATAAGCTTTTACAAGCGTTTTTGAAACGTTATGATTCTAGTTGCACGGTTCCAAAAGGTCGATCCTATGGAGAAGAATCCGGCAAGAAACTCTATGGACACTCTTTTAAAATAAATAAATTACAAACTTCACTGGTACAATATTGCGATAAAAAGATGTGAGGACGTTGAAGGATGTCCAAGTTTGACCGAGGTCGACTATATTAAACGAAGATTCACGTTATTGGAGAACCCGATGTCATTTCTAGATAATAAATAAACTATGCGGTAAAAACGCACACCATCAAGCGACAAATGAAACTAGGTGTCTACTTAGAAAGAAAGATTAAATTATTTTTGAGATCCATTATAAATCCTAATATTTAGCCATAACTTCATGTAAGCGAAGAGGCGTTTAAAATAAATATAGGTATGTATAAAAGTAAAAAACTGAACAAGGACATAAGCTGCCTAAATCTGAAAATAAAACTAAATTTATGATCCTTTCCGGACGCGAGGAAAAACAAAGTGGCCAAAGTGCTCAATAATTCTGTCATACTCGTAATATAATTGCACTAGTAAAAATCCGAACGTCCTCAATTGTTTCAGACAGATAGTGGGGCGCGGTATCCCTGAATTATCTGCGATCGGAGATAATTGCCGGCTCTCAAGATAGAGCCTGTCATCTGGTGGGTAATTTGATAGAGTATCTCAGGTTAATTTTGAACTGACCGAAGATATGTAGGAAGTATAGAAGTGTTACTAGGAGTAATTATTCCGGCGAACTGCGGGTGTACATTAGTACACTTCTACCTAATCCTTCGGGGAATACAGGCGTAGTGGTATGCGTATAAGAGTATGTAAAACTTGTTACTAAAGAACGCAAAGATTTTAATTGAATTTTCGTTTTTCTACCACGAAATTTACAACAATGTAGCGAGATTTACAATAATGGACTTAGTTCCCGTAAAATGTAGATTCCAATTGCTTTGAAACTATTCTTGTTAACACTAAATCTCGCCTGAAACACTTTAATTGTTATACCTACGTAATTTAAATCAGAAGAAACATTAAACAAAGTCGTATTAGTTACATCATATAGCCATTTTCTCAAAAACGGCTTCAGCGATTTTCATCTTTAACTAGCTGACCCGACAGACCTTGTCCTGTTTTAACTATGAATATTGAATTAGAATTGCCAAGTATTAATAATTGCAGCGCGCATTCTTTTTTTCATTATGGCGCCACACTTTTTGTGTATTTGCCAGTGTCAAGTAATAAAGTAATCAAATAATATTTCCCATTATGGGATTGCTTGGGATTGTAATATGGCACAACACTTTTTGTGTTCGCCAGTGTCAAGTAGAAGTTGTTGAGTTGCCCCAATAAAACGGTAGCAATTTGATTGAGGCTTCGATGGAGTTTAGGAGTGAACCCAAAAAGTCACGATTTTCAATTTTATAATTTTATATCATTTGCCTACACTCTCACACGTTCACAAACACTTAATGGTTAATTATTCACCATAATTACACATTAAACTTCGGAGAAATTCAAGTTTTGAAAAATAATATAAAATCGACAATGTGCACTTTTCATTTTCCTGCCTAAACTCCCAGCGCACATTCTGTCAATTGCGCCAACCAATAATGTTTTGGCGCCATCTGTCAAATAAGTGGCAGTAATGTCAAACGCCGTAAAAGGAGGTTATAAAAGGAGAAAAGTTTAAAAATAGTTCTAATAAGGTTTGCAGTTAATATGGTCGATAAGGTTTCTTAAATTTTCTAATGTTCCGCGCAAATTTCTTAGTTTTTTCTTTCGTAAGAACATTTTCCTTACAATAACAAACACAACAAAAAAATTGAGAGAATAAGCGAAATTGGTCCAGTCATTCACGCGTGATGCCGTGACCAAGGGAAGTAGGGATTCATTTTTATATTATCTTTAATTTGTTAGATTTTTCATAGAAAAAAAACACGAAACAGAAAAATTAAGAAACGCGAGTGACACTGAGGGCAATAAACTAGTATAACATAAATTAAGAACATCATTGGTGGAAAGTGTGACTACAAAACTAGTGATCCTCTACTCGATTCCGATGTCGAGCAGTGTTATATTGAGTTTTTCTACAAAATCTTTGTAGCAGTTTAAGGTGGACGCACGGGGCGGGGCTGCAGCTATGCTTTAGCGGTTGCGTAACGACATGCTTTGCTCTGCTTTGCGTGGTAGTATAGGTGCAGGCCTACCTTACCGCCTCCCTCTGAAGTGGTAAGGGGGTGAGGTCTTGGGGGAGAGCGCTACAGTCGTGTAGATCCGGTGGTCTAGCCTTCTCGAGGTTGCCGCCCTGTTATCGGTCTAATTCCTTCAGAATTAGATATAACAAAAAACACCGGGCGCCTTTGTATGCTATATTATTATATATATTATGTATGTATGTATGTATTATGTATGTATGTATGTATTATGTATGCATGTGCTTATATGTCCCATTCCATCCCAATCCCTTCCCATCCCTATCCCTAGTCCTACCCCTCTCCCAACCTTCCCTACTACCCCCAGGATCCCCCAGTCTAGGGTTACAGACACCAAATAAAAAAATGAGCGCAAATAGAATTAAGAAACTACCCCAGGAGGGTACCGGGAAAACCGGAGAATCCCTCCCCGCGCCGCTTACCGGCCCGGGCTGCCCCACGTATTCTGGGGGGGGCACTAGTTTGCGCAAAGACCAGGAGAGCATTGCACCCGAGCTAACCAGTATTAGCCAGGGTGCCGCGGAGGGCCAATCCTCCCCTGCGTTAGCAAGCACTAGCGCGGAGGAGGAGCGGTACTCCAAAAGTAAATGGAAGCGACTCAAGTCGCGCAGAAATAAAGAAAGAGAGATGATAAGCGCTGGTGTAACCGCTCAGACGCCAAACCCAACGCCAACCACAACTGTGAGTGGCGGAGGCGAGGCCAGGGCAAGGGCACAGAAAATTAAGAGGCAAGGCACGGATCCAAATGAGGGACCGTCTCAGCGTCCGAAGGCGAAGCGACCGAACCTAAACCGGAGTCGGACGGAGTTCTCGAGATGCTCCGCAAGGGAGCAGAACGAGCTCGCCGTCACGATTCACCGGGAGGACGGCGTTAAACTAGAAGAGGCTGCGGCGGACCTCATAAAGGATAAGCTAGCGGATCTCATAGAGACGGCGGTATGTGAGGGAGTCCCGGGCAGATGCCTGTCCTTCGCAACCTCTGGTCTGGTGGCAGAAGGATTTTTCCTTGTGACACCGATGACGGAGGAGGCGAGGGACTGGCTGCTGGGCTGTGACTTCGGCACATTTAACGGCGTCCCTGTGAGATGCGCTCTGCTAAACAGAAGCCGAGTAGCGGTCTGGATACCGACCACCAGAAAGATGCCAGCGGACCCTTTGAGGATGATTAAGGGCCAGAATGACTACAGGACGGAACTGAGGATATCCGAGTGGACACTTCTTCACCGGGAAATGCAGCCTCTGGGCATGCGCTTGGTGTTGGGGGTTCCGCGGGATATAATCAGTGACGACCCTGGTTATGTCTGGCTCAATTTTCAAGCCACTCAGGTCCAAGCTAGGCTGATTAGGACAAAAACACGAGGGGCAGAAAAGGGGCCAACGCACACAGGCAAGGCCACACAGACGAACACCTCACCGACTACGGATGGGGGCCCTGGAGGCTCTTGCGGAGGAGGAAGACTCCCGGCGGGAGCCCCAGGACCCGAACAGATGGACATCGGTGAGGTGTCCGACAAGCACAGCCTAACTCACGACCCGAGGCCAGTACCGCCACCGACCGCCAAAGATGAGAGCACTAGAGCTCAAACCGAGGCGGCGAGGCGGCTGGACCAATCGGAGAGTGAGTCAGGCTAACACACACATAAAACACACAAAAACACAACCACAAAAGACAGCACACACAATACAAACAACACACACATGAACACAAACACACACCCACACCACCTTAAGATACTTCAGTTGAATTTGCACCACTGCCGTGAGGCTACGGCAGAACTCTGCCGATATATGGCTGCAAACGATGTAGACATTGCTCTGCTACAAGAACCATACACCTACAAGGGAAGAGTGGTTGGCATGGGGTGTATGGGAGGGGACATCATCTACCATAGGGAGGGTGAGTCCAATCCCAGAACATGCATTTTTGCCAGTAGCAGGGCAAGGACAATAGGGTTAATTGAAGTGGAATGTTACAGAGACCTTGTTGTGGCTGAATTTGACTTTTCCCCACCAAGTGGAAACAAGTGCAGAGCAGCCCTCATGTCAGCATACATTCCAAGCGAAAGTGACTACAAGCCGCCAACACCAGAACTGGAGCGGGCGACCATCAGATACAGAGGTAAGAACATTCCTATTGTTGTGGGCTGTGACGCCAACTCACACCATGTGGCTTGGGGCAGTACAGACTGCAACAGAAAAGGTGACTTGCTTTTAGATTTTGCAATAAGTTGCGACTTAGAAATTATAAACGTAGGTAACACGCCCACTTTTGTAACTAGGTCACGAAAAGAGGTACTGGACATCACAATGGCATCCAGCAGTATAAGCAGACACATAAAAGACTGGTGTGTTGATGAGGACGACTCATATTCTGACCATCGTAGGGTCACCTTCAGTCTTGGATGTGAGATAGAGAAAGTGATGATAAGAAACCCAAAGAAAACCGCTTGGGGGACTTTTGACTCTAAAATGAAGACATGGTCCCCGAGCCAAAAACAAAGCTATGACACGATAGAAGAATTGGAAAGGGAAGCAAAACGGCTAGAGGAGGCTCTAATAGAGGCCTACCACTGCGCTTGCCCCCTCAAAGAACTAAAAACAGGAAAAGGCCAACCATGGTGGAATAAGACACTAAAAAAGGCCAGGAAAAGTACACGCCGAGCTCTCAGAATTGCCCTAGACAAGGGCAACGAGGAGAACTGGAATAAATATAGAGAACTAAGAAATAAGCTAGGCCAAATGTGCAGAAAAGAAAGCAGGGCAGCGTGGAATAGTTACTGTGAAAATATCAGTAAACATTCGGACACTGCACGGATAGTCAAGGTTCTGTCGAAAGACAGAACGTGTAAACTAGGTAGCCTAAAGGCAGGGGAAGAAAACATAACTGACCCGACCAAGATACTTAAAGTAATGATGAGCTGCCACTTCCCTGGCTGTACAACTTATCAAGAAGAAACAATGATAACTGCAAACCAAGGCGAGGTAACCCAAGCCGAGGTAGAGGAAATCATAACAGAAGAATGTATGAATTGGAGTATAGCAACCTTTAAACCATACAAGGCACCAGGCCCAGATGGCATACTCCCCAAGATACTACAGCAAGCATATAAATATATTAAGAAAGACTTACTAGCCCTATTCAGAGGTAGTGTGGCCACAGGCTACATACCCGAGAACTGGAGAAAAGTCAAAGCGGTTTTCATTCCAAAGCCTGGAAAACCGACATACCAAGAAGCAAAGTCTTTCAGGTGCATAAGTCTCTCATCTTTTGTACTAAAGACCTTGGAGAAAATAATAGACAGATATATTAGAAACAAAGTGGAAAGAAGCAACTCACCGCTACATGGCAACCAACATGCATACATGGAGGGCAAGTCCACGGAGACAGCCCTTCATAACATAGCGGTAAGGATCGAGAGAGCTCTCGAAAACAAAGAATTCGCTCTGGGCTGCTTCTTCGATGTGGAGGGAGCTTTTGACAAGGCCAACTCTGCATCAATTGAGGCCGCCCTTCAAAGAGAAGGCATAGCAAGCTACATGTGTAGATGGATAGGAAATGTACTAAGACACAGAGCAATCCAGGCAGAACTAGGTAACAGAACAGTCACAGTAAGAGCGGTAAGAGGTTTTCCACAAGGTGGCTGCATCTCGCCGCTTCTCTGGTGTCTGTTACTGGATGACCTGCTTGAGAAGCTAAGTAAGATGCATATATACATACAAGCATACTCGGACGATGGAGTGCTACTAATTACTGGAAAAGTGATCAGCACCATCGGCGAAGTGATGAAGAAAGGAATCAGGACTACTCTTGGATGGTGTAGGGAAAGAGGTTTGAATCTCAACCCCACTAAAACGAAATTAGTCCTATTTACAAACAAAAAGAAATACACGGAGCTACCACCAATTTGCATTGATGGGGAACGAATTGAGGTGGTCAAGGAAATCAAATATCTAGGCGTGGTCTTAGACAACACTATGTCATACAAGACACACATAAAGGAAACGTGCGAGAAAGCGAAAATTGCATTAATACAGTGCAAGAGAGCCGTAGGTAGAACCTGGGGAATGAAACCGGCTGTAGTAGCCTGGATCTACAACGCCATAATCATACCCAGAGTCATACATGGAGCAATTGTCTGGTGGCACAAAATGCAAACCAAGACCAACAACATAGAACTATCAAAGGTACAAAGATTGGCCGGACTTATGATAACAGGGGCAATGAGGACAACACCCTCAGCGGCCCTGGACGTCCTGCTAGGATTGCTACCACTTAGTCAACAGGTCAAGAGAAGGGCCCTGGAGCAGTGGTCCAAACTGAGAAGCCTAAACCTTTGGAAAGGCAACTTTATGGACAAAGGTCACGCAACAATAGCAAATCGATACGAAGACAATCTATCAATGATCATGGCCAATAATGACCTGATCAAGAAAGAGAAAATCTTCGACAAGAAATATAGAATACATATAGGAACAAGAGAAGTATGGTCAACCGAAAAAGAACCATCCACGGTTGTCTGCTATACAGATGGATCTAGAAAGGAAGGCACAAAATTGTCCGGCTCCGGGGTTTACATCCCCGAACTGAACATAAGTGGCTCTTTCCCATTAGGCAGATGTGCGAGTGTATTCCAGGCAGAGCTTTATGCCATTATGGAATGCACTCGAATAGTCAAGGAAGCCCACAGACTGGAGGGCTCCAAGATAGTCATTTACAGTGATAGTCAAGCGACACTCAAAGCACTGGACAAAGTGGAGGTCACCTCTGCACTAGTGAAAGAGTGCAAAGAAGTACTCAATGAACTAGCAGAAACGGCAGAGGTGATAGTCGCATGGGTCCCTGGTCATCAGGGACACAAAGGGAACGAAAAAGCAGATGAATTGGCTAGGAAGGGAGCTGATGAACCCTTCGTGGGACCAGAACCTAGGTTACCGATCCCATACAATATCGTCAAAGGAATCATCCATAGAATAATGGTAAAAGAGTCGAATCAAAAATGGCACACAATGGAAGATTGTCGACAGTCGAAAATCTTCCTAAAGTCATATGACGAAAGGAAATCCCAAAAATTACTGAGGATGAGCAGAGAAAACGTAAAGATAGCAGTAGGGATCGCAACGGGACACTGTGGACTCAACAGACACCTGGCGATCATGAAAATAAAGGAGGACCCCATATGCCCAGCATGCGGGGAAGCAGAAGAAACGAGCTTTCATCTACTAGCAAAATGCACAATGTATGCGCTACTTAGATGGGAAATACTAGGAACCGATGAGATAAACGAAGAACAGCTAGCAGAACTCTCCATCAGACAACTGGTGGGCTTCTGCAAGGCTACGGGAAGATTTGCGACGCCGAGCGCCAGTAACCCATGACGGGATCCACCAAAAATGGGGAACTGGGCGAAATAATCCCAATATGCGGACTGATCGCCCGCCTGGTGCCTGCCGGCGTCCCCAAATTATAAATAGAATAGAAAAAATAGAATAGAAGGTGGACGCACTTGCGACTCGTCTAGTGTTGCGTGTGTCCATGGGCGCCGGTAATCGCTTACCATCAGGTGATCCGGTAGCTCGTTTGCCCCTTATACCATAAAAAAAATGGGCTTGTTTCCTATTACATGGGACCTAAACATACCGGCGAACTGTGGGTTTACTTAGTGCAGCTCTACTCTTCGGAGAATACAGGCATGATATGATTAATGGTATGATATTACGCTTTACGTAAATATTAATTATTATAATTATTCTGTTTTATGTAACAATAGTTTGTTGATAATGATGACCCTTCCTGCCTGAGCTTCTAAGTCCTTTTACTCCAGATACAATAGTGTTATAAGCTCACTATCATTGTAACATTGTACAGTGGTGAACAAGAAGGTTAATTAGTTTAATTAACCTTACTTAGCCTTAAGGTATCATCTGGTATCTGGTACTTATCGTCGTCCGACGGGTTTCTGAGCTCCCTACGATATGGTTGAGCTTCACAATAACTAATGCATGCGTGCCGTCAGTTGCACAGGTCTACCTAAAGCCTTTTTCTTCAAATGTCCATTTCAGACATTGCCCTGCATTTTAAGACACATAATTCTGCTACTATTGCCTTCATGGGCTTTAAAATATTCTTAATTCTCGAGTCTCTGAGTGTGTTTCGGTGTTTCCTGTCTAAGGTTGCCAGTTAAGAAATTCCGGCGCTATCGAATTAGAAATTGTGAAACTTTGACTTGTCAGAGTGTCTTTAAAAGATATACCTATTTACAGAAATAAATTTAATTTATCATTTAAAGCGTCTAATATTTATAACTTTTGGTTTGAAAGCAACTCAAATTTGAGACATAAATACAATTCCTTAGAAATATACTTCTTCAATCAATGTGTAGGTAACATTATTTTTTGAGAGGTTTGTTAGGAGTTTCATGTTTTTGAATAAGGAGGGAAGAATGCAAACACCTATTATAAAAGAATGTCCATGGCGTTTCTCGCCGGATTCTTCTCCATAGGATTCACTTTCACCATGCAACTAGACTCAAAAACGTTTCTTAGATGCTTGTACCATTGAAATAAAACATTTGAACTTGAACTTTGAATTTCACTGGATTTATTCAAACCGGAACACAACACCTTCACCCCCTATTATATGAGACTTATACGTAGTGGTGAACCGTAGATATAATACACCTCTGGCTAACCCTTTGCGGAATTCATACTTTATAATAAATTGTAAAAATGCTGTGTCTGTACGCCGACGATATTAAAAAAGTGGTGAACAAGTGGGATAAGGTAGGATAACCTATATAAACGCCTCCGAGCCCAAAAATGTGAATTTTAAAATTTCTGTCTGTTTATCTGTTTGTTACGAGTTGGCGTAAAAAAAGCGTAAAAACGACAGAATAGATTTTAATTTTGTAATCATTGTTAGAAAGCACATGCTTTTAACTTAAAAACTGGTGAACTTCTTATCTTCTATACTAATATATAAAGCTGAAGAGTTTGTTTGTTTTTTGTTTGTTTGTTTGCTTGAACGCGCTAATCTCAGGAACTACTGATCCGATTTGAAAAATTCTTTCAGTGTTAGATGGCCCATTTATTGAAGAAGGCTATAGGCTATATAATTATCATCACGCTACGCGGACGAAGTCGCGGATAAAACGGATCCTGAGATACAGCTTGTCTCTGATGTATACAGACCAGTACAAAGAAGAGATCATCACTATTGGTTTTTGTTATTTTTAGGATCCATTTCTAATCCTAATATAGCCTTCATGTGAGCAAAGCCGCGGACAAAAAGCTAGTAATATGAATAGATAGTATTTTAAGCGTATTTGTAGCGTTAATGCTACTTTTTAGTTGTCTAGGATAAATAAACCCTGAGTTTTAACATTGGCATCGTGCCAATCATACTGTCCTTGTTACAAAAATACTCGAAGAGATTTATGCGGATATCTTACACGACTATCTCGACTTCGAAGTCGCAATAGCCTTGTCGCTTAAGCTTGACCGTCTGACAAACAGTTCAGAAGTTTAAATTTTTTAATTATTTTAAAATCGTGCGGTCTAAACTTCAAAATGTTAAAAATTAAATACAGATTTTTGTTTTGTAAATCGATTATCCGAATATTCGGTTTTACGGAATATTTCGGTTTTATTTGATCCGAATTATCAGAATTCTACTGTTTGAGAGTGTTTATTATATTTAAAACATTTTTAAGATTGAGCAATTGCAAGCGCTATCGGTAGCATATGACCAACAAAGCATCCGATGTACAACGTAGGTTCGGATCCTGAACAAGAATGAATTTTTCTCTGACTAAATTTGTATCTTTTCCTTACGATGTTGGGGGTCGGCTTCCAGGCTAACCAGATGCGTACCTATTCAATGAATATTAGTGTTTTACACGAAGCGACTGGTTATCTGACTTCTGAAACCCAACTTTTTTTATTTATTATTTATTTATTAAACACATACACAAGCTTAACCTAATAAAATAGCGTAGTTGTAGTTATAAGTATATTCTGATAAAATTTTCGGGCTTTTGACTACCTGTAACGATTCTCATAGGGTTTCGATAACCAGGATCAATTGCTTTACTTGCCGTCAGTGGCACTTACCTTGCAGATTGATTGATCGCCTTAGTAATAACTTAGGCGATAATATAGTATGCTATTAAAACTAGAGGGGATAAAAATATTTAGGAATCTTTTTTGAATCTATGGCTAAAATTCTCGATATGCAGATCAATGATTCAGCAAAAATACAGTGGAATTGAGAACCTCCTTTTTTTAAATTGGTTATAATTCTTAAAAAAAATAATGTCTTGAAAGAGAATCATAGCATGTAAAAACGCGATAATCATGATTTTTTTATATAATGTCTTGAAAGAGAATCATAGCATGTAAAAACGTGATAATCATGATGTTTTTAATTGACGTTCTGTCGCCAATATTTCTTAAATTTACAATTTTTGTCAAAGATTGAGATCGAAGCTGCATTGAGCTCCCTAAAATAGTGGTTGAGCTACAAGATGACTGGTGTATGCGTTAAATTTACTTATCCGTGCCGTCAGTAAGGACAGGTCAACTCAAGGCTGCTATGGCTCTTTCTTCAAAAGGTCTGTTCAGATATTGCACTACACCTTAACACTTACATATCGTATAATACTACTACTGTGTGGACTTTAAAAGAGACCATGATTCTCCGAGTTTTTTTCGGCATTTCTTCTCAGAGGTTGTCAGCTGAGAAATTATATATGGGAAATAAACCATTGACTTGTAAAAGTGTCTTTCAAGAGATCTATTTACAGGAACAAATATCATTAATCATTTATTGTAAGAAGAGAGTATAGAAGAAAGATATATTTAAGGGGTTCACTTGACGGTTCCGTGGGTTCCGTGTAACAGTAAGCGAATATATAGACACATAAAACTGATAACATACTTTTTGGAACAATTAAAGGTGTTAAATCGAAGTTAGTCTTTAATAGTCATTATTAGGAGGTAGATTTCTATGAAAAAACTGGGAATTCATAAGTTTCATGGTTCCCTATTAAGTTATTGAATAATTTCAATTTTTTTTTGTACTTTATCAAATACCGTAACCCTTAGTTTCATTATGGATATAAATTTTAATGTGTTGTTTTTGAAAATGCACCCTTTTATTTATCGTCGTTTTAATATAGTTAATTAATTTTTAAATTTTAATATAAATTATCTATTCAATTATATTTAGAATGACTTTATAATGCAATTGGACCTCAAATAACTCATTTTAAATCCCAAATTCATTTGCAAAACTTAATGTTATACCACTGTATTAACACTATATATACATAAATATACACAAAAATATGTAAATCACATACCCGAAAAATATAGGTACACTAATCGTACGAAGTTTACGCGGATGGTGCGTAGCAGCGTAGCACGACTACGCCGTAGCAGTCGCTTTACGGTTTTGGTGGCTGTAGCGGGAGCGCGTAGCATTTTATGTGGTGGCGGTGATCACCCCGTGACGTCATTTTCCCACAGATCATGGGACGTGGGATGGGAGTACAGTTGAGCACATAACTCATTATTTATGTTACACTCAGTACAGTCGCGTGGGAAAGTTTTTTAACGCGTAGCGCATATGTTGCATTTTAAAAAATGTGCACCTATTTATAAAAACTGCGTTCTATTATACTTGAATAGGTCAAAAGTAACCTTTCGACCTATTAATATTCAGCTTATACCCCGATTTTTATACCTCGAAGACGACACGTTTTGCGAAGCGGCTGAGCGATCAGCTTCTGTGCTGCGTGTTGTGGGATTGATCCTCAGACGGAGCAAATATTTGTATGACCTACAGATAGTTATGTAAGAATTTGTATTTGTCAAAAGCACAAGACTTAGATACATGAGAGAATCCTGTGTCTATTCAGAATGTAGCAGGATGAGTAGTTTGTTCAGATTCAGTTACAGTAGTTTTTAATATACGTTAATTTTTCCGGAAAAGATACTTACAATACCTGAAACTATTGCCCCCTGATCCATCAGTGGCTCTAATTAAGGAAAACCAAAACCTATTTGCACAACAAATTGTTATTGTGTTGGTACGACTGTAGTACAGCCACCAGTTTTGCCTTTAGCTTATATAACTAATGTCTTAAAAAATATATGCTTACGTGTCTCAAACTGACTTTAGGGTGTCGTTATTATAATTATGATTCGATATTCAAATTGACATGTTTGGGATTTTGCACTTAATCAGCACACGTTGTATATTACGTATACATGATCGAACTTTATGTACATACTAGCCTCTGCCCGCGACTTCGTCCGCGTAGCGAGATGATATATAGCCTATAGCCTTCCTCAATAAATGGGCTATCTATCAATGAAAGAATTTTTCAAATCGGACCAGTAGTTCCTGAGATTAGCGCGTTCAAGCAAACAAACAAACTCTGCAGCTTTATATATTAGTATAGATTTACTAAAACTAGTTAGGTACTATGTATTTCTTGTAATATTTACCAGTGACTCAGAGACATGGTATCACTAAATACAGACATTCTGCAACGCCCACTGTTACAAAACTTTTAAGGCCATAGAAATCGCGACTTAAAATAAGTAGCAATATTGTTCCATTTATTTATCATATCAACTTATAAGATTTATAATAACTTAGCAGGAGGGGTTAACAAGAATACTAGTAATGTGCGACCCACATTGCTTGTAAGCTTTTTTTAAAAATAAAAGTCATTTTTAATTATATTTATATTATTAACAAAAAAATAAAAATAAGTGCTCACCGGTATTGGAAGCAGGGTCCAAGCTATTGGTGGTCAAGGCTCCAGAGAGAGGAACCTCCTAACAATGCGGGCCGTGTCCAGGAGCACTGCTTCCTCTAGCAAGCCCTTGATCCAGCCACCCAATGAGAGCCTCTTTATGTGTTGGTCGAGGCTCATTGGCTGAAACGACGATTGGTGCAATGATCGCCGAATCCACCGGAATGTCGACAACCTCGTGTAACCAGATACTTTATTTATTTTTCGGCTTTCACGAGGGTCTTATTATAGGTAGTCATTATTATTATTACGTACCTCATTGTGAAACACTAACGAATGAATCTTAATGTCTAACCAATAAATCGTCAATAAAACCGATTAGATCGAAACATTTTTATATTTTTTTAGATCAAGGAATTGCCTCACTGCCAAGTGGTCCTGACCGCGACTGCTACGCTAGAGGTCCTTGGTTCGATTCCCAGGTCGAGCAAAGTGTTATTGGGTTTTTCTATGAAATTTCCAGTAGCAGCTCGGAGTTAGGAAGTCGTGCCCGGTTAATGGTAATAGGCTCGCCCCCTATTACATGGGACCTAAACATACCGGCGAACTGTGGGTGTACATTAGTACGCCTCTGCCTAACCCTTCGGGGAATTCAGGCGTGATGGTATGTTTTGTTAAGGAATAAACGGAATCAATTCCTCAAAATCTAAAATAATAAAAATATTTTCACTACCAAATTTTTTTATCTGTGATAAGCTAAGCTGGTTTCGTGGCCCCTCCCGCATCGTGCCAACGATTTAGATTCTTGTTTTTGAAAAATCTTAGTGTTTCTAGAATTATGTTTTATGATTTCATCATAAAGAAGATTAACGGTCAAGACTGAAAGTATTATTAAAACTTTAAATGGTATCGCCTGTGCACTGTGCAAAGATACCTATTATTTTAAATAACTGTTTATTTTCTCCTAAAGAGTACGACGATTAAATCTTAATAACTTATCTGAAGACGGCTTGTCTTATTGAACACTAGCTGTTGTTAGCGGTATCGCTCGCATCCTAAAGGACAAAATATACCTATGGGCTTCTCCAAGTTCTAGGCAATCTCTATAGCAAAATCCATCGAAAGTAGTCCAGCGGTTTATGAAAAGTTAAAAAACTGAAAGTTAACTACTTTTACATTGATGGCACCTGCCTGTCTTGGTGACACACGCGCGGCTACTAAGAGAGAAGAATTAGCCATTGCTATATCTAAAAAGTGGTAAATCTCTCTCGCAATTGGCGTGAAATTCTGTACATATGACTTTGATATTTTATATTTCTTTTACTGCCTCATTCGCCAAGTGGTCCTGACCGCGTCTGCTACGCTAGACGTTCTGGGGTCGAGCAAAGTGTTATTGGGTTTTTCTATGAAATTACCAGTAGCAGCTTGGAGTTAGGAATTTGTGCCCGGTTAATGGCAATAGGCTCGCTCCCTATTACGTGGGACCTAAACATACCGGCGAACTGTGGGTGTACATTAGGACGCCTCTGCCTAACCTTTCGGGGAATACAGGCGTGATGGTATGTTTCATGTATGTATGTATTTATTTTACGGATTAAGTCGGTAAACGAGCTTACGAGGCACCCGGTGGGAAGTCGTCATCTTCGCCAATGGAACCTGCAACACCAGAGGAGCTCCTGATGCGTTGCCCACCCATTAATTGCCCTTACAGACTGCAGATTGTCAGAGCCGCAGCAACCGAGGGGGAACTGGCTCTTACGCGCAAAAGTCGAAACACACCAAGGTCCTTTACGACATACTCCGACGGAAGGAAGGTCGCCAGCCAGTCAGACTCCAAGAGGTTCTACCACCGAGCAAGTCACATTTTCTCGCCTCATACGAGATGCCTATTCAAAAGGCAGTGAGGAACAGTAATATATCCCGACACAAATTTACACTTTATTAGATTACATACCATCACGCCTGTATTCCCCGAAGGGTTAGGCAGAGGCGTACTAATGTACACCCACAGTTCGCCGGTATGTTTAGGTCCCATGTAATAGGGGGCGAGCCTATTGCCATTAACCGGGCACAAATTCCAAACTCCGAGCTGCCACTGGGAATTTGATAGAAAAACCCAATAACACTTTGCTCGACCTGGGATTCGAACCCAGGACCTCTAGCGTAGCAGTCGCGCTCAGGACCGCTTGGCTAATGAGGCAGCTCACTTTATTATTACTTTGTATATGTATAGTATGAGTAACACGTCCGTTCTGTTTCTAAATTAGGACGGCTAGGATAACAGAGAAACACAGGGATGGAGAAAATTAGTACTTACACTAGCGTAAAAGCAAAACCAACTCAGTCTGTTTATCCGTTTGTCCTACCACTTAACACCTAAATCACTCAACAGATTTCAATAGAATTGGCAAGGAAATTGATTGTATCTTGAGGAATGACATAGACTTTTTGTTTGAAAAAGTCTTGTCTGTGATGCGAATAGCTAGAACTTTATATATTTCAATTGTACTTTGAAAGACAATAGGTCAAAGTCATAATAAATCAAATATATTTGTCACAAAGCCTCTTTTACGTAAGCAGACGTGACTCGGTGATATGTCAGGTCGAAACGTGGGCCGCTCATTCATGGGCAAACCTGGCCTCATGCCAAGAGACACCCTCATTCTTACTATACGTGACTATTCTCTGTATTTGTTAGTACTCTGTATTTGTTAGTACTAGTAGTTAGTACCTTCTTTAGTACTAGTAGTAGTACTAAAGAAGCTATTCAATTTACAATATATTTTGGTGCTTGTATCTCTTCATCATTAAATACAGATTAAGCGGCGGTAGCCTAATGGCTAGGGCGTCGGACTTGCGATCATGTGGTTGCCGGTTCGAAACCCACCCATCGCAATATCAACGTGAACCCACTCGTAACACAAGCATTTAGCTTAGCACGAGGGGTTAACAAGAATACTAGTAGGTAATATGCGATTGCTAGTAAGCTTTTTAAAAAAAAGTTACATTTATTGACAACTAGCTTCTGCCCACACTCTGTCTGCGTATACTTCAGAATTGGGTCCGACCTAGACCTGTCATTGTAGGTCTGGTTGAAAACCAGCGCCAGGCACTCCGTCTGGCTTATGCTGAACCAGCGCCGTTTCAGCGCAATTTATATTAGAGTAGGTTTATGTAATTATAGATAGAAGTATTTAAGGTAAAATTGTGCTGAATAAACCATTTTTCTTTCTTTCTTTCATAAAAAGTAGCGCATGTGTTATTCCAGATAATAATCTATCTCTATGCCAAATTTTATTCAGATCTGTTCCGATTCTGTTCCATACTCACAAACTTTCACATTAATAATATTAACTTCTGCCCGCGAATTGCGTCCGACCTGGATGAAAAATAGCCTATGAGCTTAGATTAATTATAGTCTTTATTCTAGTCTATAATCTATCTCAGTATCTACCAAACTTCAACCGGATCCACTCAGCCGTTCTGGCGTTATTGAGTAGCAAACATCCATCCAAACTTTCGTATTGTAATAGTAGGTAGTAAGATTCAAAGTCAAAAGTCAAAATCATTTATTCAATATATAGACTACTAGATAGTACTTTTTGAACGTCATTTTTACATTATAGACAGCCCCCAAAACGCCCGTAGTAGGGGGCGAGTAAACCCAAACTCTGAGCTGCTACCAACCTACTGAGAATTTCATAGAAAAACTCAATAACACTGCTCGGCCTGGGAATCAAATCCAGGACCAGAACCTATAGCGTTGCAGTCTCGCTCAGAACCGCTAAGCTAATGAGGCATATATTATTAGTATGGATTCACAAAATCAAAATTATTCTCTAAATATTTCGGCGACACATAACTTTTGCAAACAGCCTTATCTGACGGCGTCATTTTACAATAGTTCTAAATTACAATACTAGAGAGTTGATAATCGTCATAAGTTATTGTTAGTGTCTTGTTCTCGGCGCCTGCCCGACGGAATCCGACACTGTGTCGGATTACATTGTTTGGCGGTGAATAACCAACCCAAGACTGTATTTAAAGGCTCTTCAGGAAGATTTGTGCCCCTTACGTCGTTTAAGATTAGATATTAATCGATATTAGCGTAGCAGCAATTAGCAATAGTATTAGCAGTGATAGTCAGGGCTGGATTTAGGTAGGCATACTAGGGGCACTCGGGGCTAGTTCCTACGGCGGCCAAATTCGGATGATGGGAAAAATTTGTGCGAAAAGAAACATAAAACATACCATTATACCTTAATTACCCAAAGGCTTAGGCGTATACTAATGTACACGCACAGTTCGCCGTATGTTTAGAAGAATTAATTGATATGTTTGAAAATAACGAGTTCTATCGTGAGAGAGCCATGCTTCGGTACGAATGGGCCGGCTCGACCAGAGTGATACCACGGCCTCTCAGAAAACCGGCGTGAAATAACACTTACGTTGTGTTTCGCCGAGTGAGTGAGGTTACCGGAGGCCCAAACCCTTTGAAAATGAGGGCAACGCACTTGCGACTCCTCTGGTGTTGCGGGTGTCCATGGGCGGCGGTAATCGCTTCCCATCAGGTGACCCGTCTGCTCGATTGCCCCCCTATATCATAAGAAAAACTTTATCAAAAATGGAAAATTTCGATAATGGGTGTCATTTTTTACAGTGGTCGGGGGGCGGCGCTGAGTTTGAATCCAGGACTGGTGATAGTCTAGTCATGTGACAGTGACTGCCAAGTCGTAAGGTATAACATAAAATGACATGCTTACCGTCACACCTGTATTCCCCGAAGGGTTTGGCAGAGGCGTACTGTACACAATTCGCCGGTATGTATAGGTGCCATATAGGGGGCGAGCCGGGTTAAATTTCCAAACTTTGAGCTGCTACTGGAAATTTCATAGAAATTGCTCGAACCTGGGAATCGATACCAAAAGCTCGAACGTAGCAGTCGCGCTCAGGACCACTAGGCTAATGAGGCAGCTAGGTGAGTCGTATGTAGTCGTAGCATGAGTTGTAGGTCTTGAGTCAGATTAGATTTTTATTAATCGCGTCATATTAATTCATTATTAATAATCACTGAAAATCACTGATGAAAGAAAGTTATCTTTCGCATGTCTGAGAGATTTTCTCCCTCGAGAAATCACTGTCTTCTATGCTTGCCACTTACCAAGGCGACTAGGTACCTATCTAGTAACCTACCTATACCTACATAAGTTTACAAGAGGTACATAATTATTATGGTAATTACAATTATGTCTTTTGGTTTGTCGTGCGTCATACTGACGAAAATAAAAGCTTTATCTATCTTTCTATGCTTATTTGTGATCTCATCAGAATAAAAAAAAAAAATATTAAATTAATGATACCTACTCTAAGTAGGTATCTACAAAACATGAGTTTAAATATTGCCGTCTAACCAAATAAAGAACGCTTCAAAAGCAACAACAAACGTTCCACTTAACGCATAAACTAGAGTATCAATCAATCAACTATCAAAGCTAAGTGGTATCTCACAAAAAACAGATCAGTCCTGATGGCTCCGTGATTCTGTGGAACGGAACGTAATGCGGGTGAAAACGATATTTGGAGCCCCTACTAACGACTCTCATATCGTTCTCACCGGAATTGTGGGTAAATGGATAAATAATAACCATGCTGATTAATTCATTGGCAGTTGTGCCTGCTACTATCAGTTTATAGATTGTTGACCATTCCTAGCGCGTGCTTCTGAAAGCACGTCATCTCCTCGGTCCCTGTTGTCATAATGCATGAATCTATACTAATATATAAAGTAATATATACTAATATATAATACTAATGTATACTAATATATAAAGTAATATATACTAATATATAATACTAATCTATACTAATATATAATACTAATCTATCTATACTAATATATAAAGCTGAAGAGTTTGTTTGTTTGCTTGAACGCGCTAATCTCAGGAACCACTGGTCCGATTTGAAAAATTCTTTCAGTGTTAGATAACCCATTTATTGCGGAAGGCTATAGGCTATATATCATCACGCTACGCGGATGAAGTCGTGGGCAGAAGCTATGGTAGAATATAGTGGTTATACCTAACTCATTCGAAGGTCCAGAGATAATAATTATGTAATTATAAAATTCTGAAAGATAATTAGGAGTGCGCTTTGTTATACCCGAATGAGTACAAATTTGTAAAGTAGGTACCTATAAAATTTAAGTTTTTATTTAGACACTGACCTAAATACTGATTTAAATAAAAATAGGTCTAATACCAAGTCACTACCATACGAGTAAGTATATGAGTAGGGAATTAAAAAACATTCAATATTATCTAATATACCTAATAATAGATAAATTATCATCTCAAAGTCTCTAGAATCTATTTTGAAACAGCTCAATATCTCTGCTCGACCTGGATCGACTCAGGACCTCTAATATAGCAAGCAGTCCTGCTTAGGACCACTACAATATTGTGGCAGTTTAAACTGTATTGAAAATAGGTATATCCTATGTACACCGAGCGCAGGAATATAGTGTCATTGTAGCGGTTGACGGCGCCGCGCTCAAAACAGACGGATAGAACATCAATAAGGATGAGTATGACAAGGTACCTAATCTTACTTTTCATTGGACACTAGGTACGTGAGGAGTCGTGCTGTCCCTTATTGTGTAGGATCCTGACTAATGGATAAAAAGCTGACGCGATTCCCTCATGAGCTGAATTCACAATCACATTCTTTGATAACTCCCAAAATTTATTGGTTTTAATAAAGCAGCATGTTTTTGACTGTACTTATTGTTCTTGCAGTGGTAGAACTGGAACTCGTCGATATATATTATTTAGTTCATAAATATGTGTTTTACCGTGGGACAGCTATGCTTCGACACGAATTGGCCGACTCGGTCGGAGTGATACCACGGCCTCATAGAAAACGGGCGTGAAACAAGGCTCACGTTTTGTTTAGCTGAGTGAGTGAGGATACCAGAGGCCCAAACCCTTTTAAAAGGCCGGCAACGCACTTGTTCGGGTGTCCATGCGCGGCGGTTATCGCTTACCATTAGGCGATCCGTTAGCTTGTTTGACTAACTTTTCTTCCCGCTGACATAGACCCCTTTGTGGATCATCGTTGACCCCTTGGGGTCGATAAACTAACACTTTGGGAAGCACTGGTTAAGACTATATAGTGTTAAAGAGTTAGTGGGTAGCAGAGCAGAATCATAGCCGTATTGCCGTATAGCCGTATAGCCATAACTCTATTTAGACAGAATCTAGATAGGTAGCGAAAGTAGGTATACCTTAGTCGCCAGCACATCAAATTACCATAAACCCCAATGTTTAGTAAACTCTAGTAGGTACTTGAAGATTCAATTAAAAATCGATTGAAGAAATTTCACAGTTTTGGATACCATGATGTGTGGATGTACCATGGTGGACCGTGCAATAGAAGAGACGAGAACTGTTTTCTATGTTTGCAATAATCTAAAAGAATAGGTACCTAAGTAATCATTTACCTACATGTGTGTAGTTTTGTTATCTAAGCTAGGTGTACCTAGAAGCTACTAGCTGTGTCACCTAAATATGTATGTATTAAATAAATTCTATAGGAAACCAAACAATATCTAAGCGACATCTTTAAGTTTGCGCCGTGCATTTGCGTGCAAAATGTACTAAAAAACGACTACTGCGCATCCGCCATTTTGGTTCAAGTTATTTTGCGCCAACTGTAACCCAAACTTCATAATGGTCCATCGTTCGTCGTACCTTATCATCTTATCTTCATCGTACCTATGTCTGTGTTGGAAACATGTGCTGACAAACTTTCAGCTTTAATAAAATAACGAAGGTCTCGAGTTCCCGGGCTGTTGGACTAACTGGGTTTAGAAGCATGCAATTTCGCACAAATGTTCCTTTGGTGACGTAGAAAGAATTTTTGAAAACTCCACCTTTTATGGGTGCAAAATGGGGGTTTAAAATAAAAATTAAGATCTTGCAACGCGGGTGTAACCGCGGGCGGGCCACTAGTGGACTTAGATAGTCAAAGAAAAAAAACTATTAATTAAAATAGTTTTTTTCTGAGATTTATTTTGTGTAAACTCTGCCATAGAGAATAACGTTCCAAATCATATGTTGGAATAGTTATGATTTTAAGCATTTTTCTAAGAAAAGTGACAGATTTGACAGATGACAAAAGCAATTTTTGACATTTTCAAATTCAAAGTCATCCATCATCGTTGATTCGTTGCTACTCTTGCTTGCTTGCGGCGGCTTCGTTTGCTGCAAATAAAACATAACATTTATTCGTGAAATCCTCATTTTAAAGTTTATTTCAACATGGTAAGAAGTTTTACTGTATTACTCACTTAAAAATAGGATATGGGTAAATTTTAATACACTTGCTTATTTCGTTGTTCGATTATGCCTTGTCATCGCCGCAAAGAAAATACTTAAACAGCTATTGATTCTTAGATAATTCAATATTTAGAATAGAATAAATTAGAAGTTGTAGCACTGAAAATAAACAAACTTATAAAACTGTTTGTTGATTTATCAGCAATGATTTATTGTTGGTAACCTATAACCTGGAGTTCATCATTTTAACCTGTTTACTGCCAATGCTGGGCCAGCAAAAAAGTCATAAAAACTATTATCCAGTCTTATAATGGTTGATTGAAATGGTTAAACAAACTCTGGTGTTTTGTTACAGCTAAATTCCATAGGCAAAAGTTACCTCTTACAATCTGGCATGTTCATTGTCTTTTTAAAATAGAAAACTTGCACCAACTAGGTGTTAGAATGAAAGATAAAATATCTATGTTCTGTACCTACTGTTTTAAAATTCGTATAAGCAAAGGAAATCACAAACAGCCAAAATAATAATGACATTGAAACCTTTTTACAGTTCAGGAACCAATATGACAGTGATGTCACAGTATGGAGTCCCCAGGGCCGTCTTCATCAAGTGGAGTATGCTATGGAAGCAGTGAAGCTTGGGTCTGCTACTGTGGGCTTGAAGAACAAACAGTTTGCTGTTCTTATTGCTTTGAAGAGAGCAGTGAGCGAGCTCTCCGCATACCAGAAGAAAATTATTCCTATTGATGAACATATTGCTATTTCTATCTCTGGTTTGACAGCAGATGCTAGAATGCTGAGGTAAATATTCATATTTTAAGGTTAAAACAATCTAAAATACTACCTATGTTAAGGATGCAGTAGTAGTTAAAAAAGGTAGAATTACACAAAAAAAAAAAAAATTCAATAACAAATAATCCATGGAATGCTGTTGATCTGTAACAATTATCTTTATACCATTTAATTTGTCACTGTTATACCAGTAATACCCAAAGTGGTCTATTACTAACCCCAGGGGTAGATGAGGACCAAGGGGTTTAGACAGCAGGAATAAAAATTACAGTCCATGAGATCTAAATGATTATGATACAATGAATTTCCCAAAAAAAAAATTTGGTAAGAAAGAGGGTCTACCCAAAACAATATGGCAAGTGATTGAGATTCAAGATAAAGAAGTTTGGGACCTCTGGGTTAAAGGAATGTGTAAGAATTGGATATTAAATACTTGAATTTGAACTCTAATTTCAGTTTTTAGAAGACACATTCACACTCAGTTATTTCAGTGTAGTCCTTATATAGCTCCCCTGATGCCACATAGGATCATCCCAAAAATATTTGTATTTTTATGTAGTGTTTTAACAGCAAGGATATTTATTCACACCTACACAAATATCAATTTTGCAGCCGTTATATGCGCACTGAGTGTCTGAACCACCAGTATGCCCATGATGCACCGATGCCTGTTGGAAGACTGATTGGCCTTGTCGGCAATAAGATGCAGATTTGTACGCAGAGATACGACAAGAGACCTCTGGGTGTGGGGTTGCTTGTTGCTGGATATGATGTTAGTATTACCATACATACATACATACACTTTCTCCTCCTCCTCATATGTCTTTCTCCGACAGAAACTTGCTATGATTCTTGCATACTTCTGTTTCTGCTACATTTATTATATTTTCTCATACATAGTAGTATTACCACTTGACCCTTATTGAAAATTTTTGAAAACACCATCACACCTGTTATCCCCAGAAGGGTTAGGCAGAAATGTACTCATTTACACTGATGTACACTTAATGTGAAATGAAATGCCTAATTTACAATTAGGGTTAATAATTACCTCACATAGTTTTGTAATTACCAATTATTGAAATTATTGTATTTAGTCCATATCAAATAATTACATGAAGGATTTATGTTGTTGTATCTTTATTTTACTTTACTTTGTTATACCAAACTAGCAACCCGCCCGCGGTTTCACCCGTGTTGCGCCGTTGCTAAGAGTCGTAACGTGATGTCAAATAGCTTAAAACTTTCCTCATAAATCACTCTGTCAATTAATTGAAACTGCATGAAAATTTGTACAGTATTTTTGAGTTTATCGTGAACAGAAACAGACTGAAAGATGCAGCGGAGGACTTTATTTTATATGTAAGTAAGAATTCATGTAGTCAATCTTTGTTGCATTCTAGGACCAAGGCCCCCATATTTACCAGACATGCCCATCAGCTAACTTCTTTGACTGCCGTGCTATGGCCATTGGTGCCCGGTCCCAGTCAGCTCGTACTTACCTTGAGAAGCACTTGAGCACCTTCATGGATTGTGATCTTCAAGACCTTGTGGCTCATGGCTTACGTGCCCTGCGGGATACCTTGCCAAATGAAGTGGATCTTAACACAAAGGTTATTTTTGCTTTTTATGAAATGTTTCCTACATAAATGCAGTCATAGCCTAGAGATATGAACATTGGACTGCCAAGTCAGAAGTTATGTACTGCCAAGTCAGAAGTTATGTACTGCCAAGGCAAAAAAATATTATTTTCACTGTGGGAGGGGCATGGTTCAGCATGAATGGGCCGGCTTGATCAGAGTGATACCTCGGCCTCACAGAAAACCTGCGTGAAATAACACTTGTGAAGTAACGTTGTGATTCGCCGAGTGAGTGAGGTTACCGGAGGCCAAAACCCTAGGAGGGCAAAGCTTTTCGACTCCTCTGGTGTTGGAGGTGTCCATGGGTGGCAGTAACAGCTTACCATAAAAAAATACCCATATAGCAAAAATAATTATTCATGACTAGTGGATATTTTGTAATTATCAATGTAGGTACTTAATTCTTCTTTTTATTGCAGAATGTGTCAATAGCGATTGTCGGGCCGAAGACGCCTCTCCGTATCGCCGACGAGGAGGAATTGACTCGCTTCCTGACGTTGGTGGAGGGCGAGGAGAGGAGGGGTGGCGGCGCCAGCGCCACGGGAGACGCGGGCGCTCCGGCTGACCGCGACCGCGACCGCGATGCACCGGGGGACGAGCCACAAGTCGCCGTGAGTACTAGTTCATCATAGCGTTGCCAGGCGTCCGGATAAAGCCGGACATAGGTAGACTTTTTGATTGTAAACTAAACGGCGTCCTGCTTGTCCGGCTTTTTTATAATTATTTCATTAGAATGATAGGTAATAATCAAAAAAGATTGATTTTACATACATATTTTTTCGTACCTGTGAGACAACTGAGACACAAAATCCTCAATATGTAATGTAAGGTGGTTTTTCTACCCCAATGTTCGGCCAAACTGGCTGGTATGTTCGGCTATTGAGTTTGGCGAACTGGCAATCCTATCATAGCTATCTTTCTTTTTGTGACTTTTTTGCATTTATCATGCTAAGATTAAATGTTATTTTAGTGAAGCCAATTTCGACATGGCAGGTGGGACTCGCGGTCCCTTAGTGCTCATAGCGTCTGGTGTATCTATCCAGAAGACGCAGGTTCGAATCCTGCCTGCGAGTCGAATTTTTCCTTGACTAAAATAACATCATAGCTAGATAGCTGTGATGATATAAGATTATAGCACTAGATATACTCAATGGACATAATTTCGAAATTATTAAGGCATCATAAGAAAAATACCGTTTCTTCGTTGGTCTATCCCGAGTGTCTTCCTATCCTGAGTTTCTAACCTTCCCTCGTGAGTTTCTATCCTGAGAGTCTCCATTTCGGAGAAAATAAATAAAAATTAAGATGTGGTGACGTCACTTCTCCGTCAGAATGTGGTACCTTGGTCAACGGAAAAAACTTGAAAGTATAGATAGCTATTTAATCTTAAATTTGTTACTATAGGAATGTCTTATAGTATATGAACTAACAATATCCTCTCAGTGATTACGTTTAAAGAAGAAGAAGACTAAGACTAGACTAGACTAGAGTGAGGATACCAAAGGAGGCCCAAAGGAGGCTTTAAAAGGTGGGCAACTCATTTGCGACTCTTCTGGTTTGGCGGTTGTCCATGGGCGGCAATAATCGCTTATCATCAGAGGACCGATCTGCCCCCTGCCCCCCGATTCCATAAAAAAATGTGCTCCAGTCATAAACGTTTCTTATCGAATGACATGAGTCAAGAGGGTCAATTTAAAAATAAATTGTGGTAGCAGTCAAACCTAAAAAAAATACTGTTTGAAATTATCTTATTTTATTAAAAGACAGCTCTCGCACTCGAATCCAGTAGGCTAGATAGAATAACACTTTTATTTGGCTTTTGACTGTTATTTTTTGCCTCGTGAAAACGTTTACAATAAATAGTTAGAGCCAGAGCGTGCCAAACATTTGAATTTGGCGCCAAAAATCCGCCATTTTGTTTTTTATTTTTCATTTCGATTTATACACCTTTCAAGCTAAAATCCATTGAGCCGTTCAGGCCGCAGAGCGTGCCAAACAATTATACTTATGTACATACATACTCTCGAAAAACATAACCTTCCTGGCGCAGTCGGGTAATAAAGTTTTAGAGCGCTTGCGCACTTGTGATTTTTAGTCGGGCGATAGTTTGATCGTTCTGGGATTCACTATGGAGTTATATGGCAGTGCGCGCATTTAACGATTAGAATTCGACATGAAATTATACAGCGACTAAACTATCGGTAGACTAAAAATCACAAGTGCGCGTTAGCCCTTATGCTTGATAGAGAACGTAGGTACTAGAGAATTGTGACGTCACAAATCGCCAAGCCGTACAAATCCTATACTAACTCCTATAATCGTTTTGCGGGAAAGGAATAAAGCGCCCCCTCTTATTCCCCACCAAAAAATTTAAATGCTTGTATTTTGGAATATTATTATCCGATTTAAATTATTTTTTTCCAAATACTAATTGTAATTATTAACATTTTTCACTAAACCTGTTTTAATAAATATAATATTTTTTTAATAAATCAAACATTTTAAATGAGAAAATGCAAAAAATCCAAATTTGTATTATGCGAATCGTCTATTTATTAGTGAACATCCGTCCGTTTTAAGTTTTTAATTTCACTAAAGTCAGAATTTCAATTCAAACCGCTACATGCCTTAACAATAACAGTTAATTTTGCGATCGTGTAGTGAGACTTCGTTGTCGGTAGTTGGCGGTCTTGTTATCATTTAAATAGAGTTGCCAAGTTCATATTTAAAACTGTGTGGACTATTTATGTGAGAAAGTAGGATACTATAGTGATCGCTTCAGTCAGACGTTGTCTATCGTCATGTGGTGGTCCTTCTTGCTGCTCCTTGGAGGAGCTATCATAGTGTCAGCACTTAACTTAGAATATCTAGATCCAGTTAAACTACAAACTGTCACACCATCCCAAGTTCAAAAACGCACAGCGGAAGATATCATTCACCGCTACTCACAACAAGTGTCAGTCGAAATAGATATCTTATGGTTCAAGGATCATAAGGACACCTTCCATTTAAAAACATATGGAGGATCTCTCAACATTAGAGCGAGCTCAGGCGTGGCGGCAGTGTGGGGCTTCAACTATTATCTCAAGAAATATTGCAAGAGCCAAATTGAGTGGCAAACTAAAAACGTTAACATATCTGATCCCCTACCACAAGTTGATGAAACAGTGGTCGCTAACGACAGATTCCGGTACTATCAAAACGTGTGTACGGCGTCGTATAGTTTTGTCTGGTGGAACATTTATGACTGGCGAAAACATTTAGAATGGATGGCGTTGAATGGTATTAACTTGGTGCTCGCGCCTGTGGCTCAGGAAGCAGCCTGGGCGCGAGTTTACCGCCAGATGGGTATGACGCAAGAAGAAATAGACCAACACTTTACCGGCCCAGCGTTTTTATCTTGGCTTCGAATGGGTAACGTCCACGGCTGGGGAGGTCCGTTGCCGAAGTCTTGGCACGATTGGCAAACCGTAATACAAGATGAGATCACCAATTCTATGATCAATCTCGGCATGGTGCCAGTCTTACCAGCTTTTAATGGCCATGTGCCGGTGGCAATGTCGAGACTGTACCCGAATATCACGTTTCATAAAGTAGAACAGTGGAATAAATTCGGAAACGCGTACTGTTGCGGACTTTTCATAGATCCATTTGACCCTATGTTTAAACTTATAGGAACAAGGTTTCTAAAAGAAATTACCAATGGGTCCCCACCTATAAGTCACATATACACTGCCGATCCTTTTAATGAAGTTAGATTATCGGAGTTTTCGATGCCGTTTGTGCAAGAGACAGCGAAGAAAATATTTGCTACACTTTCGGAATTTGACAGAAATGCAGTGTGGCTTCTTCAAAACTGGATGTTTGTGCATTCTCCGTCATTGTGGCCAGTAAATAGAGTTGCAGCTTTTCTGAATTCCGTACCAAATGGTAGAATGCTTATCCTGGACCTGCAATCAGAACAGTGGCCTCAATACGACCGTTATCAAATGTATTTTGGTCAACCTTTTATCTGGTGCATGCTGCACAACTTCGGTGGAACACTGGGCATGTTTGGTAATATGGTGACTATCAACAAAGATGTATATGAAGTAAGGTCTCGCGCAAACAGCACAATGATCGGCACCGGCCTCACACCTGAAGGTATCAACCAGAACTATGTGGTGTACGACTTGATGCTGGAGTCTGCCTGGCGCAAGACGCCAGTGGAGGATCTTGAGGCTTGGGCAGCTGACTACGCCGAGAGAAGATACGGATGCAACGCTACCGCCGGTGCTTGGAAATATTTGCTTAAAAGTGTATACAGTTTTAACGGCCTAAAGAAAGTGAGAGGGAAATACGTAATAACTCGAAGACCAAGTTTCAAAATAAAACCTTGGGCATGGTATAACAGCTATGATTTATTCGAGGCGTTCAGGCGGTTCGTCTTTTCCTCTGATAGCTGTGCCACAGAAGGGTTTAAATATGACTTAGTAGATGTGACGCGTCAGGCATTACAATACAGAGCAGAACAGCTTTACGTGAATGTAGCAAGTGACAGATTCTCAAACACTTTTGTTTTTGATCAATCTATCCAGCGCTTTCTCGATGCTTTAAATGATATCCAATTAATATTAAGTGAAAACGAACATTTCTCTACCTCAAAATGGTTTATAAAAGCTAGAAAGATAGGGAATAATTCCGATGAGGCTGACTTGTACGAGATGAATGCGCGTAACCAGATTACTTTGTGGGGGCCGAATGGGGAGATTTCAGACTATGCTTGCAAACAGTGGGCAGAGGTATTCGCATACTACTACAATCCCAGATGGAGAATGTTTCTGTCTGCTGCTTTGAAAGCGAAGCAAGCTGGTGAAGAGTTCAACGAAACGGACACGAGACGGATAGTGACGGCGAATGTTGAAGTACCTTTTGTTATGCATACTGGGAGATACCTGATATCCTCACATAGTTCAACGTCTGCGACTTTGGATATGGCAAAGATTCTTTACAAGAAGTGGGTATATGCGCCGGACGTAGCTGATTTGCCAATCATCAAGCCAGATACAGCAAGTGATGATAGGTATACTGTGATGGTGGACATGGACGGTGAAACCGATGACTTGATTGAGCCTCCAAGTGTTATTATGTACGGTGTTTGACGAGTCTTCTGCACTATATCGTAGTAAGTGTTTTGTTTAACATGTCTCCGGCCTCATGTGAATGAACCCTTTTAGTTTATTAAAGAACCGTAATGCAGAGGATTGTTGCAATTATTAATTCCCATAAACACTATGTTAAACAAAAACCTGCAATTCGAAAGGGGCACATAGGTATCCCTATCTCATCACCAAATAAAATAAGAAATATTAAATATTGTGTGATTTTTTTTGGTACCATGCAACCCTTATATATCCTTTGGCTTTACTAGCGCCACTGTGGAAGCTTTCTGAACTATTATTTACTACATTATATACTGGACACTTTCCCCCATTGGAGTCTGTTCTCCTTTCTTCTACCTTCAAAGTGACTTTAGTTCCAATTACGGCCACCGGGTCTGTTAAACTTATCGCCCTAGTGATCCATATCGCGTTAAATGAGTTCACTATTGTAAAATTGTTGCACTATGGTTCGGTTATGGTTAGCACGTATAGAATAGAATAATCTTTATTGTACACCATTTATGAGAAATATAATTAAAGATTTAAGTAAGGATAAGTTTGTCGCACTGTAATAACTTTCTCAAATATGTTGGTTTTCTTGACAAGACGGCATTAAAACTTCGTTGCAGTAATCTGTTAAAAACTCGTCCTCCAAATGCTTAAATAGATAGCTGCCTACAAAAGTGTAGTGTACAAATATGGCACACACACTTACCTTCACGCCTGAATTCCCAGCAGGGTTAGGCAGAGGTCTATTAATGTATACCCACAGTTCGCCGGTTTGGACCCAAGTAATAGGGAGCGAGCCTATTGCCATTAATTGGGTACACATCCCAAACGGCGGTAGCCTAATGGCTAAGGCGTCGGACTTGTGATCATGTGGTTGCCGGTTCGAAACCCACCCATTACACTACCGACGTGAACCCACTCGTAACACAAGCATTTTAGCTTAGCACGAGGGGTTACCAAGAATATTAGTGATGTGCGACCCACATAGCTAATAAGCTTTAAAAGAAAAAACAAAAAAAACTCCAAGCTGCTGCATGATTAGGACTACTTTTTACGATTTCTAAAAAAAAAAAAACTAAATGTATCCTTGTTATTCAGTTTATAACATTGTATAGGTACATAATTAACCCATTTATACTGTCCCACTGCTAAGCACGGATATCATATCGGATATCTTAGAAAGAGAGGGATTAGGCTATAGTCAAGTTTATAAAAACATACCGTCACGCCTATATTCCCAGAAGGGTTAGGCAGAGGCGTATTAATATACCTACACCCACAGTTCGCCGGTATGTTTAGGTCCCATGTAATAGGCGGTAGGCCTATTGCCATTTGTGAGCCGAATTTCATAGCAAAACCTAATAACACTGCTCGACCTGGGAATTGAACCCGGGACCTCTAGTGTAGCAGTCGCGTTTGGGACCACTAGACTAACGGGGCAAGTTAGTTGTTTATAAACCATTTTGAAATTGGTCCAGTTTCTCAATTGCCTAACACTCGAATTCTGGCTTTTTTATTTAGGTACTTGGAACTGATATGAGGGCTGAGCGATAGCGTCAAACATTCAGTCTTCCTACACACAGTACACCTTACACCTTACAGTATACCTTATTTACAAAAGTCTTCGTTCGCATTTCCTCGACATGTATAGTAGGTACACAACTTTTGAAAAGGCTGACCAAAATAAATCTTATCAGTCTTCTAACACAGTAAACATTTAAACGAGCAAATGCTGCTCAATAAGAAAGTGATAAGAGATACTCGGAACAAATTACTTGTTACATCTGTTATCAAATGTCATGAGTCGAGGGTCAATTCAAACATGAGTAGATGTAGCAGTCAGGCAAAGAAATTGGCCGTTTTATTAAACGACCGGCTGTGAAGAGTGTCCCTATCATTAAATGTGAATCGAAGTTTATGAATTTTAAAGTACATAATTTATCTTTTGTATTTTTTTTTGCATTTCCCATGCTAAGATTGTAAAGTTATTTTCTTGAAGGAAAATATTACTAAACTTGTACTTATATTTCGAATGTGAAGGCAAATTTCGACTTCGGAGGCTTTTGCAAAAGACACAGATTCGAATCCTGCCCGCAGACGAATATTTCCTTCACTAAAATAACTTCAAGTACTTAATTTAATTTATATGGATAATCTCATAAACATAAGCGTAAAATATGCAATATTTTAGTATTATAAAAAAATCACAAAGTCATTTTGACATAAATGTGACTGAATAGGTATAACACAGTAAAACTATGTCAATTTATAAGTATACATTTTGTTGAACCATTACATACATATTGCCATAAGCCTAGACAGTTTGTGAGATACATAAATTTCTATTCATACAGCTACGTCTACAATTACAGTTAGTGACTATAATGGTGCGATCGCCGCAGTGAGTGTGACACCGTTGTCGTCATGTGGCGGTCCTTCTTGCTGCTCCTTGGAGGAGCTATCATAGTTTCAGCACTTAACTTAGAATATCTAGATCCAGTTAAACTTCAAACTGTCACACCATCCCAAGTTCAAAAACGCGCAGCGGAAAATATCATACACCGTTACTCACAACAAGTGTCAGTCGAAATAGATATCTTGTGGTTCAAAGATCATAAGGACACCTTTCATTTAAACACATATGGAGGATCTCTCAACATTAGAGCGAGCTCAGGCGTGGCGGCAGTGTGGGGCTTCAACTATTATCTCAAGAAATATTGCAAGAGCCAAATTGAGTGGCAAACTAAAAACGTTAACATATCTGATCCCCTACCACAAGTTGATGAAACAGTGGTCGCTAACGACAGATTCCGGTACTATCAAAACGTGTGTACCGCGTCGTATAGTTTTGTTTGGTGGAACATTTATGACTGGCGAAAACATTTAGAATGGATGGCGTTGAATGGTATCAACTTGGTGCTGGCGCCTGTGGCTCAGGAAGCCGCCTGGGCGCGAGTCTACCGCCAGCTGGGTATGACGCAAGAAGAAATAGACCAACACTTTACAGGCCCAGCGTTTTTATCTTGGCTTCGAATGGGTAACGTCCACGGCTGGGGAGGTCCGTTGCCGAAGTCTTGGCACGATTGGCAAACCGTAATACAAGATGAGATCACCAATACTATGATCAATCTCGGCATGGTGCCAGTGTTACCAGCTTTTAATGGCCATGTGCCGGTGGCAATGGCGAGACTGTACCCGAATATCACGTTTCATAAAGTAGAACAGTGGAATAAATTCGGAAACGCGTACTGTTGCGGACTTTTCATAGATCCATTTGACCCTATGTTTAAACTCATCGGAACAATGTTTCTAAAAGAAATTTCGAATGGAGCTTCACCTATCAGTCACATATACACTGCCGATCCCTTTAATGAAATTAGATTATCGGAGTTTTCGACACCGTTTGTACAAGAGACGGCGAAGAAAATATTTGCTACACTTTTGGAATTTGACAGAAATGCAGTGTGGCTTCTTCAAAATTGGATGTTCGTAGATGCTCCCCTTCTGTGGCCGTTAAAGAGAGTGAAAGCTTTTATACAATCCGTACCAAATGGCAGAATACTTATCCTGGACTTGCAGTCAGAACAGTGGCCTCAGTATGATGTTTATCAAATGTATTTTGGTCAACCTTTTATCTGGTGCATGCTGCACAACTTCGGTGGAACACTGAGCATGTTTGGTAATATGGTGACTATAAACAAAGATGTATATGAAGTAAGGTCTCGCGCAAACAGCACAATGATCGGCACAGGCCTCACACCTGAGGGTATCAACCAGAACTATGTGGTGTACGACTTGATGCTGGAATCTGCCTGGCGAAAGACTCCAGTGGAGGATCTTGAGGCTTGGGCAGCTGACTACGCTGAGAGAAGATACGGATGCAACACGACTGCTGGTGCTTGGAAATATTTGCTCAAAAGTGTATACAGTTTTAACGGCTTAAACAGAGTAAGAGGCAAATATGTCATAACTCGGAGACCAAGTTTTAAAATTAATCCTTGGGCATGGTATAACAGCTATGATTTGTTCGAGGCGTTCAGGCGGTTCGTCTCTGTCTCCGATAATTGCGCCACAGAAGGGTTTAAATATGACTTAGTAGATGTAACGCGTCAGGCATTGCAATACAGAGCAGAACAGCTTTACGTAAATGTAGCTAATGACAGATTCTCAAACAATTTTGTTTTTGACGAATCTATCCAGCGCTTTCTGGATGCTCTGAATGATATCAAATTAATATTACGTGAAAACCAACATTTCTCTGCTGCAGAATGGTTTATGAAAGCTAGAAAGATAGGGAATGATTCCGATGAGGCTGACTTGTACGAGATGAATGCGCGTAACCAGCTTACTTTGTGGGGGCCGAATGGGGAGATATCAGACTATGCTTGCAAACAGTGGGCAGAGATATTTGAAAATTATTACTACCCCCGGTGGTCAACGTTTCTGTCTGCTGCGTTGAAGGCGAAGCAAGCTGGAGAATTGTTCAGCGAAAAGGACACGCGACGCGTTGTGACAGCGAATGTTGAAGTACCTTTTGTTACACATAACCAGTATTACCAATTATCATCATCCAGTTCATGGTCTGCGATATCGGATTTGGCCAAGAGTCTTTACAAGAAGTGGGTATACGCGCCGGATGTAATAGACTTGCCTGTCATCGTAATTAAACCGGATTATGATAGGAAGACCACGATGGCAGATGTAGACCGTGAAAGCGATGAATCGCCCGAGTCACCGAGTGTCATTATGTTGTCTACTACGCCTGTTGATTAATGACTATATTGCATCAGTATTACAGTGAGTGTTTAGTTTTAAGTAATAAGTTTACCATCCAAGACACGAACCTCAAAGTGCGTATAAATAGTTAAAGGTGAAGGAAAACATCGCGAGGAAACCTGAACGCTTCAGAGATTTTCTCGACGGCGTGTGAAGTCTGTCAAACCGCTTTAGGCTAGTGTGATGGATTATTAATGAGCCAATACAATTATGCTCCACGTTTGATGCGTTGAAATTATCATTTAATCGTAATATAAATGATGAGTTGTTCATAAGTTTAGTAAAACATTAAAAATATTTATATACTAGCCTATGCCCGCGGCTTCACTCACTTGAAGCTCAAAAACTAACAGTGATGATCTCTTCTTTGTATGGGTCTCTACATTAGAGAGGTCAATTCTGTGTCTAAAGTTTCGTTTAATTATTTGAGATAAGAAGTATACCAGTTTTTAAATTGGAGCACATACTTTCTAAAAGTGATAACAAAATTAAAATCTATTCAGTAGTTTTTGCGCCAACCCGTAACAAACAGACAAACAGTTAAAAATCACATTATGGGTTCGAAGACGTTTACCCTAACCCACTTGTTTTTCTTAAATATCTCCAATGTACAGACACAGCTTTTTTACAATTTTATAATATATTTATATATTATATATTTATATATAATATAAGTACTTGTACGTGTTTATTAAATTTATTTTAAAAAAAACGCATTGGTTTTGTATTTATCCTATACTAGCTAAACCCTTCGGTTTCACCCGCTTTGTTCCGTTCCTAAGAGTTGTATAGCAAATCCAAATATTAACACAAAGTTGTGTTTGAATTACCATTTAGTTTGTTATTACGTTCGTACGCAATTATGCCTCCGCCGATCCATATTTTTATTTAATTCTTCATGCACAATTAGCGCACAAAGGCGTTGTAATCTAATTTCATATGAAACCCAGCCGTTTTTGCGAGAACAAGCCCTGTTTAGTGGTAATAGAAGATCTTTTCTAAAAAATTTTTTTTTACTTTCAGGTGGCGATGGACACGGAGTAAGCGACGAGCGGCTCCAAGGTCAAGGCGATGATGACGTCCCCATGGCTGCTGGGAATAACTTCTACCTCAGTTGCCATGGCGATATAAGTCACACAGTCTATCAGGACGCTGCGTATCAGCGTCTCCCTTCCGTTTGCCTAAACAAAGGCATGCCTTGGCCAGTGCTTGGGTTAACGAGTCATTGTGGTATATGTTGCTAAACTTGTAATCGACAATTTAGGTGTTAAGTCCTTACTATTAAGGTCGAAAATTGCTAATGACTAAGAACCGTACTGGCCTGTCTTTGGCCGCAGAAATATAAGGTTTTGGGATTCTTGACGTTCACCACGACCACTGAGTCAGATATACCCTGCTCCCTGCCCAGGAGGCAGAGCATCCATGGCGTTGTCGATACTATATTTTTTTTATTAACATTTCATAGTTTTTTAATTTTCTTTAGTACAGTGTAGGCTGTGTGTTGTCAATCAATGTCAGAAGTTCGATTTTAGTTATGTAACATAATCTTGTGGAGTTTTCCCAATCGCTGGCCAAGGCACAAAAAAATTATCGTATCGTATTTTATTATTTTTATTCATTAAACTTTTCGCTAACTATCTATATTTTGTCTTTTTATTTTATTACCTCATAACAATGAAAAAGTATTTGTTATATCAAATATATACGCCTCATTAGTCTAGTGGTCCTAAGCGCGCTAAAAGTTCTAAGTTCGATTCCTAGGTCGGGTTAGAGTTAGAGTTTTTTTCTATGATAGGTATTCTCAGTGGCAGCAGCCCGTAGTTTGCACCCGGTTTATGGCAATGGACTCGCCCCTCGCTACATGGGACCTAAACAAAGCAGCGAACAATGGTTGGCATAAATATGACACCTCTGCCAGCACTTCGGGGAATACATAAGTGATAGTATATTGATCAGTATTTTCAAATGTGACTTTCAAAAAACAGCTGACTATTTTCTGTACAAACTTATAAGTATTGTATTGCATTTTTAACTATTGTAGTGGTAAGAAAATTTGGATTGCTGCGTATATCTGGTTTATACCTAATATCGTGCGAGGGTTCCAAAGTTCTTAGCATATGCCTATCCAAAGAAATTACCTGTGCAATTTCCTAGGATTTATAGTTTCTGAGATTTCAGGTTGGTAAATAGTATTTAGAAAAAAAAAAGAAAAGGAACATATTAATGTATTTCGCTATTTTTGTCACATAACTAGTTAATACCAATATGTAGGTATACCTATCCCAGAATAAATCTATGGGCGACGATGACTACTTACCTCTAGGTGGTTCGTTAGCTCGTTTGCCCCCATAAAAAACAACTTCGAAGTACAATGTGACATTCGCACGTAAACGGAACAATTAAGTATTTTACCTAACATTTTCCTGCGTGGTAAACACTCACCAATATTTCAATAAAATTCAATATAATATTTTTGTTCTCATGACCGGAATAATCACAACAGAGGGTACAATAGACTGTCAGATGGTGATCCTCCTCAGTTTATATCCGGCATTGTTATGTGGCTGTCTTTACTGTCCGCAGTGTTACTGGGAATTGTCCCTGCAACGCCACTGAACCTGGAGTATCTGGATCCAACCAAACTCCAAACTGTGACCACGCCCCAAGTTCAAAAACGCGCAGCATTGCATATCATACACCGATACTCCCGACAAGTGACCGTAGAAGTACATCCTCGGTGGTTCAATGAGAACAAAGACTACTTTAATCTAAATACTGATAATGGACATTTGCACATCACAGCGAGCACTGGCGTGGCGGCCGTGTGGGGCTTCAACTATTATCTCAAGAAATATTGCAAGAGCCAAATTGAGTGGCAAACAAAGAATGTTAACATACCTGATCATCTACCAGAAGTTCACGAAACAGTGGTTGCTAACGACAGATTCAGATACTATCAAAACGTGTGTACTGTGTCATATAGTTTTGTTTGGTGGAATATTCAGGATTGGAAAAAGCATTTAGAGTGGATGGCGCTTAACGGTATCAATTTATCACTAGCTCCAGTGGCTCAAGAGGCGATATGGGCGCATATTTACCGTCAGATGGGTATGACGCAGGAAGAAATAGACAAACACTTCACCGGCCCAGCGTTTTTATCTTGGCTGCGTTTGGGGAACATCCACGGATGGGGAGGTCCTCTGCCCCAATCTTGGCACGAACTACAACTGCGACTGCAAATTACAGTTATTAATGCTATGCTTAATCTCGGAATCGTTCCTATCTTGCCAGCGTTTAATGGCCATGTGCCAACGGCATTCTTAAGGATATACCCTCTCAATTCGTTTCACACAGTCAAACCTTGGAGCAATTTCGGCCTCGACTACTGCTGCGGGTTATTTGTGAACCCCTTGGACCCTCTCTTCAAAGAAATTGGACTGAAGTTTTTGAAAGAAATGGGTAAAATCCCCGGCTGTCATATATTTTCTTCGGATCCTTTTAACGAAATAGTTTTGTCCGAATTTGATACAGACTTAGTGATTGCGACCGCGCACAATATATTTTTGACAATTTCAGAGTTTGACAATCAAGCGGTTTGGTTGATGCAGAATTGGATGTTCTTCAGCACCCCTTACAACTGGCCTAAAGAAAGAGTCCAAGCCTTTTTGAGTTCGTTACCAAATGGAAGAATTCTTATTCTGGACATGCAAGCTGAACGCGTCCCGAAATACGACACATTCGACATGTACTTTGGCCATCCTTTCATCTGGTGCATGCTGCACAACTTCGGTGGAACACTGGGCATGTTTGGTAATATGGTGACTATCAACAAAGATGTATATGAAGTAAGATCTCGCGAAAACAGCACAATGATCGGCACCGGCCTCACACCTGAAGGTATCAACCAGAACTATGTGGTGTACGACTTGATGCTGGAGTCTGCCTGGCGAAAGACTCCTGTGGAGGATCTCAGTGCATGGGCTGCTGACTACGCCCTTAGAAGATATGGTTGTAATGATGCTGCTAATGCTTGGATATATCTGCTCAAAAGTGTTTATAGCTACGAAGGTTTCGGTAGAGTAGACGGTTCCAGCATTATTACTCGAAAACCCAGTTTTAACTACAATCCTTGGGCTTGGTATAAAAGTTCTGATTTATTTGAAGCATTAAGAAGACTGATTTTTGTCAATAACAGTAATTGTAACTCACAAGGATATCATTACGATGTAGTGGATGTGACGCGCCAAGTTCTACAGTACAGAATAGAACAACTCTTCGTTAAAATGGCGAATGATAGGAACACGCACAAATTTAACGCGACAGTGCAAAAGTTTCTGAACTCGTTTGATGATATGACCATGATATTAGCAACTGAAGAAAACTTTCGTGCTGCTCGGTGGTTTTCTAAGGCGAGAGCGTTAGGCAACAGTAGTGAGGAAGCTGATTTGTATGAATATAATGCTTGGAATCAGATCACATGGTGGGGGCCAAGCGCCCAGTTGAACGATTACGCTTGTAAACAGTGGTCAGAAATGGTCTCATATTACTATAAGCCGGGATGGGCAAAATTCTTATATGCAGCTGTTAGAGCGAACAGCAACGATGAATCGGAACAAGAGTCGAAACGTCAGCGAATCAACGTTAAGCCAGTGTCTAACACGAAGAGATCCTTATATTATTATAGGCGACGACCTAAAAGACATAGAAGTTTAGGCTTGGCTCAACGACTGTACTATAAATGGGTGTCGCTTCCATTCATGCCAGATTTGCGTATCGTAAACTCTGAAAATCCGGTTAAAACAGCTGAGGTTGATTACTATGAGTCTGATTATGACGCAGAAATATAAAATACAGAGACATAAGTACCTATCGTCAGCCAAAGATGAGATAAGTAGGTATAATATGCAGTAGTCTTAATTTGATACCTAAATTTCTAACTTGGCCCACGATGTTTTGTGGCGAAATCGCGTATTTATTTTTATTATGCTTCCATGAGGTTTTAACAAAGCGATGCTTACTGTAACTTAATGTTACCGCCGGGGTAAACCTGTAGACGCGACTCGGCAAACGTAGCGTAGAACGGCCTCCGGCAAGATGGAGTGATCAAAGGTTGCTGGCGGAAGCTGAACTCGATAAGGCGAGGACAGGGTGAAACGGCGCACATTGGGGGAGGCCAGCAGTGGACTACTAAAGCCTGATGATGAACTTAATGTTGGTTACCTATCTGTTGTAAAAAAGACTTTTGCACAGCGATTTAGTCGCTTTTTGAACCCTTATCAAAAAGCGACTAAATCGCTGTGCAAAAGTCTTGTACTGCTTTGCGTGTGCTGCAAGCTCTAGGTGCAGCGTCAAGTACCTAATAGTCATTATAGTAAATAACGATATTGTTATAGGAACTTCCTAGGCATTTTTTTACTCCAATCAGTCAAGTTTACAAGGTGCAAGTTGAGATAATCTTATTAAGGCTGATCGTTCACCTGAGCTCGCCAAATTCAAATTACAATTTGTTTTTCGCAATTTGTAGATCTATAACACATTCTAGATTCATAGCATATAAATCCATATTGTAGCTGAATGTAGCTAAAAGTAGTGTCAATCGTCAGGTGACAGGTGACATCGGGCTCAGGTGAACCATCCGCCTTAAATCTAATCTGAGTAAGTAGATATCTTAGTAAATTAAATAATTGACTATTGGAAATAGAAAGTTGTTTTATTTAACTTGATCCTTTTGCAATCGACAAAGCAACAGAATTTTCATTTTTTTTGCATAGTTGCAAAAACCGAGGGCGGGAAGTTTTAGTTTTTTGTGAATGTGAGAATTTGATTTTGTAAAAGCAATCACGATACAGGAGAAAGATACACGAGAAGAGAAATAAATAATAAAGTATATAAGTATTATATCCATTGTCTAGTACCCATAGCAAAAGCTCTGCTTAGTTTGGGACTAGATGGTGATGTGTAAAAAAAATGTCCCAGAATATTAATTAATTTATTAATTATTTATTTATTGTAGTAAGTTTTTTTTTTTATTAGGCACCACACTTTTTGTGTATTTGCCAGTGTCAAGTATTAGAGTAATCAATATTATGTAATATTTCCCATCATGGGATTTTATGGCACCACACTTTTTGTGTTCGCCAGTGTCAAGTATAATGTTGTACAGTTGTTGTAATAAAACGGTAGAAACTTTATTGAGGCTTCGATGGAGATTAGGAGTGAACCCAAAAGTCAGATTTTCAATTTTATACCATTTGCCTACACTCTCACACGTTCACGAACACTTAATGGTTAATTATCCACCATAATTACACATTAAACTTCGGAGAAATTCAAGTTTTGAAAAATAATATAAAATCGACAATGTGCACTTTTAATTCTCCCGCCTAAACTCGTAGTACCTACTTAGGTAAGGTTTAGTGACATAATAAAGCACAGATAGAATGTAGCTTGAAGTGAACCTAGTTAAAGTTCAGAGTTTCGCACCGTATAACAGATGTCGTGGAGGACATGCCTTGCCCCTGATGTCTTACCCAGGATGATTGCCTGTTGCGACCGGGTTTTATATCAAGCCTAGTGGGTTTTATATATAAACCGGTCGTTAAAGGATTTGATCCTAATCTGTTGGTGATGTCTCAGATGTCTTACAGTGGTACCTATTCGTGCCTTGGATGTTCATGCCCGGGCCGGTTCGCAGAGAATATTATGATCGGATGTCATGTGTCGTGTACGTCATACCTCGGATGCCATGCCAGTGGAATGTTAGTCCGTGGATGACGTGCTATACAAAATTTCTACAACAAAGATGATTCAAGTTACAATCTGTGAGTGTAGGTAGGTACCGAAATGTCATTAAAATCCGTAGAGCCATCTGGAGCCATCTTCTATTCCTAGGGTTATGATGGGCACCCCCATTAGGTACCTCCGTAGGGCAGATTTTTTTAAGTAGGTTCTTATATTTGACGCTAGCTGCTTAGGATTGAATTTAGCAAGCTAAGGATAGGGGATGTTTTTTTATGAAGATACTTTCTAACTTGGCAGTCGGTAGGTTGTCATAATTTTAATACATTTATATTTATGGTGGTTGTTTTATTCGCACCCTATCTACTTGACCTCGTTTAGGTAATGTGCAGTGAACAGCAGAGATCAGCAGCTGCAGTCCCGTGTACGTGTATTAGATGTTCATTATAATCCTAGGTAATCAACATACCTAGGTGAACGCCTGAACGCCACTGTAAGTACGTTACATAGGTACATACATACACTCATGTCTTTGTCCCACAGGGGTAGGCAGAAACTATAGACCGCCACTTGCTAAGTACTATTCATGCATAATTCTTTTGCTTCTGCTACATTCTTACATCTTCCCATAATTATGTACGTTACTGTACGAATTTTTAAATTTTGTTATTACTGTGGCTATCTTCGTCAAATCCTTTACACTAATTAATATTACCTATATCAAAAACAAAAGGTACCTCCTTAGACCGTTATAATTATATTCTAAGCCTTCCTATAATAAAAAATATCGAACTAATAAGCTAAGAACTAGACACCTACTTGCACACAGGCTATTTTTTATATTCAATAAAACAGTTTTTATATAATCGTTGTATATTTTTATTATGTACACTTATACTGTATAAACATATTTAGGTCCTTATTATATAATTTATAACAACTAATTTGGGATGGTTCACAGAAAAATATTGCTTTGATATTTTATTAAAGGAAAGGCGGGAAAGCGCCCGCCATTTTAGACAAAAGTTTTTTTTTTAATACTCATCATGGAAGAATAGGTAGGTACCGTTCTTTGCGAGTAATTTCGATTATCAGTTAATAAAATGTAGGTCACTTTGGTGTTGCAAAATGGATGGATCATTTACCTATTTCCATACATTTTGATTCGATTAATTTTCAATTCGATTGTAAGACTGCAACTTGGCTATAAGCTTTGTCAGGGTTCTTTTGTGTACTACCCCATGCATATGTTTACGCAGTACCTACTAGGAGTTAGATTCATAAAATTCGCAAGCATCCATTGTACGAATCTACTTATAATTTTAGTTCCTCGCGCTACCACTAGAGGCGCTGTAAGTAACTTAACACGACGCTAGCGACTTATTTGTTCATTGTATCATTTTAAATAGCATTTGATCATTGAAGGTGTAGAGAAATTAAATTTGACTAGTCTAAATTAAAATGTATTGTAATTGGTGGTTTTAATACATATTTGGTATTCGAATTAAATAGGTGCATAGGTTAAAGTAAGTACAGTATTGCTCCCTCTCTGTCTTTCTCGTTCTCTCTCTATGTACATTTTAATTTCTCAACAGATTTTGCTGAATAAAGGTCATCACTTCTATGAATCACGATATTATTCATACGGAAAATAGCAATCGGAACTTTTCATGCCCATTCATCAACATCCGTTTTCATTGTTGATGTTAATAAGTAGTAACTTGAGACGTAGGTACCTACATAATTAACTTTCTTAACCTAGGAGTCCTAATTTTGGTTATATTAGGTAAGTCTTAGCACCACTGATAATACCTATATTGTCATCTAAACTTAAATACGATTAAAATATCAGATACACGTGTGTTAATAAAATTAAAAGTAATTTAGACAATACTTCGTCAGTTTATAGTTTTGTCTTATTATGCTTGAGAATCAAAATCACTGACTTCGTCTTTGCAATGATTTTCAAATGACTTTCTGACCGATTTTTATTGCATTTTGGCCTCTCATCTCGTATCTCCATCAACGAGTTGATACATTTCTTGAGAACACTCTTTGTTTTGAGGTCTACATCAAAAAAATCTTACTGCTACTTACAATATTATGGTAATTTCAAAATAACATCTTTGGGACAATAATTCCGATTTTAAACCTATGTCATACCAACGTGTCGAGGACATAGCCAGCGCCTCCATAGTTAAACGACGGGTTTAACGTCGTTTGGTCTAGAACAGGTACATAACTGTCTTGTAATAGAATTGGTTGACGGCTCGAAGCTTCATTAAGCTGCCTCTCTAATACAGTGTTTTGTAGTTCTTCCTCTTCTAATTGCAGTGTTAGTTCGTCAAGCAATTTCATTCTCCTTTCAATTTCGCTGTCGGCTTTCTCCAACTCTACTGCATTATCTTGCATTTCTTTCGCTGTATTCATCAGTTCCTGTTCAATTTTGTCCAGCAGCATCGTCACCTGTGATACGTTTTCGCAGCTATTCGCTTTATTTTCGTCCATGTATCGTTTGACTTTCGCTGTTAGCCTTACAACTAGTTCCTCTTCTCGATGTAATCGTTTGTTTACTATTGCTAATTTTTCCAACATTTCAATTTCTTCCCGTATCCTCGACAGCTCATCTGCGGACGCTTCGGAGTCTGTATCGTTCTGTGTCTGCATTAGTCTTTCGGAGTTAACTTGGCATATGTCTGTGAGTTCTTTTGTGAAGTAGTGTTCTCTCATGAGATGTCTTTCTCTTCTTGATTTGTGTTTCGTATGTCGTCTTGGTGGGGTGCCGCTTCCTACGCCTACTCCGCTATCGCTGTTCCCAGCTTGACTATCGTTGACCTCACTACACCTACCCAGGTCACGGAGATAAGATTCGAGAAGGTAGTTGGTGCCGTGTTTCTCCATTCGATTCTTGTGGGTCTGGTCTTCTAGGTGGTCAATGAGTTTCTCTTGTTCTCTGTAAATGATAAAAAAAAACTTTGACAAAGTTTACTTAACCTTTTTAGTTTATGTAACCTACCTCTAATTATACGTTATACCTACCTAGGTATCCTATTCGTAGGTAATAACGAAGAATATTTATACGCGTAGTCTTCTGATAATTGCTTGATGAATAACTAATTAGGCCACCTAAAAATTGTCACCTAAAAATGCCATGTCGTGCCGTGCCGCCAATGGGCGCCGGGATCTCCATTAGGATAAACCTTGCCGCATACTAAGATTTCCACCTGCTGCAATCCTAATAAACCCTCTTCATCTTCATATCTTCAACTTTCATTATGAAACTCCTCGAATTGACTAAGTTCGATTTGTTAAAATTTGTACCTATTAGTGATAAGTAAGTAATTTGTACCTTAGCTTATCCAGCTGCTGATGTATGGTCCTGCTCTGATGTTGTATGACGGAGACGAGCCTAGCCGCGGGATCCTCGCTTTTGGCTCTAGGAGGGGGAGTAGCTGCCCGCAGTCCTCGTCTCCGCCGCCGCCGTGATCCTCCCCTGCTTCCGCCATCACTGTCCCGACCAGAGTCATCTTCACCACCGCTAGATACCCGACGCAGTGCTAGCCGAACCTGAAAATTAAGAAAAAAGGTGAGAAGGGTTCTACTTGCAGAATGAGAATCTGTGCTAAGTGTGAGGTCCAGGGTTCGATTTCGAGGTCGAATAGGCCGTGACGTATTATTGTGATTTAGTCAAAGGGATGCCTCTATACATTAAATAATGCAATCTCTTTCTTACAAACTAAAAATGATCGTAATATGGTTCGACCTCCAGAAATTCTCTTTTTTTAACTTCCTCATTAGCCTCGTGGTTCTGAGCGCGACTGCTACACTAGACGTCCTGGGTTCGAACGGTTGAACCCAGGAACGGTCGGTCGAGCAGTGTTATTGGGTTTTTATATGAAATTCCCAGTAGCAGCTCGGAATTTGGAATTTGAGCCCGGTAGACTCACCCACTATTAAATGGGACCTAAACATACCGGCGAGCTGTGGGTGTACACTAGTGTAAGCCTTTTTTTTTTTTTTCGTGTGGAAATCCTCATGGACATCCGCCGCCCGGGGAAGGCGGCGGGGTGTGTCGGACTCCACCCAGAATGGGTGACCTACCGACTAAAACCACACGGGTGTTTCGCCTCACCACTTTTTGCTGGGGTTACGGGAGCGAGGTTTCATTCCTCCGCGACCCCAGCAGTACACTAGTGTAAGCCTGTGCCAACCCTTCGGAAAATACAGGCGTGCTGGTATGTTATGTTATGTTCGTTACCCCAAACTAGGATCTGTATCATGGGTGCTCTAACAAACACAAATTCTCACATATACAAACGCCCAGACCCGGAACAATTAGCTATAGATTATACACAATATTTGCTCCGAGTGAGGATCGAAACCACGACACTTGTCGCAGAAACCGATCGCTCAGCTGCTACGCTTAAGCAAAGCTATAAGAGTGTCATACAAACCTCGTGCCTGGCGTCTCCCCAAGCAGCCAGTACGTGCAGCACAGGAACATCTGGTGGTAGAGGCCTCTCAACCCCTCTCCACCTCTCAGCTAGCACCCACTCGCCTTGTTCACTCACTCCACCTCCAGCTGTCACACAAAATATTACATAGGTACCTTAATTAAGTACCTAAAATCTTAATGCCTCAGTAGGCTAGTGAGGTCCTGATCCAGGGTTCGATTCCCAAGTCGAGCAGTGTGGGAGAGCCATGCTTCGGCACGAATGGGCCGGCTCGACCGGAGTGATGCCACGGCCTCTCAGAAAACCAGCGTTAAACAACACTTACGTTGTGTTTCGCCAAGTTAGTGAATATACCGGACGCCTAAACCCTTTTAAAAGACGGGTAACGCACTTGCGATTAACCTGATGTTGCGGGTGTCCACGGGCGGCGGTAATCGCTTACCATCAGATGATCCATCTGATCGTTTGCCCCCCTATCCCATAAAAAGAAAGTTATTGGGGTTGTCTATGAAATTCTCAATAGCAGCTCGTAGTTTGCATTTATGTCCGGTTAATGGCAAATGGCTCGCCCTTTTATTAATCGATTTTTTAGCTTGATTTTCAGAAACGCAAAATGGAGGGTATTTCTTTATATTTTGTTTTTAACCCCCGACGCAAAAACGACGGGGTGTTATAAGTTTGACGTGTCTGTGTGTGTGTGTGTGTGTCTGTCTGTGGAATCGTAGCTCCCGAATGGATGAACCGATTTTGATTTTGATTTTTTTGTTTGAAAGGTGAATAAGTGGGGAGTGTTCTTAGCTATGTTTGATGAAAATCGGCCCAAGATGGCCGCCGCCACAAGATGGCGGTTTACATATTTTTTCACAACTCCCACAATATTGGTATCAAATGAAAGGGCCTGACTAGTAGAATAATATACACTATGAAAAATTTCAAATCCAACATGGCGGCCTCCACGAAATGGTGAATTTATTAAATTTTTTCACTACTCCCTCAATAAAGGTATCAAATGAAAGGGCTTGACTAGTAGAGTACTATACACTATGATATAAGATATCTAATAGCTATGAAATAATTGTACAAAAGTTGAATAACTAAACGAAGAAAATACCTAATTAAAACGCAAGAAAATAAAAGAAATTAAACAAAATAACTAAGGAGTCCCTACAAAAAGTGTGAAATAACAAATTAAATTAAAAATTTAAAAAAACCCCCGACACAAAAATAAACCTGAATCCCTATAAAAAGAAAAAAATAATCTTGAAATTATAACCCTTCGTAAGTACGTATGAAGTTTTTTGATTAAATTTTGTCGCGTCGGGGGACCGCTCTCTAGCTCTCGCGTGTCTGCCCGCTCGGGTCGCCAAACTTGAATATGTTACGCTCCGCCCACTTTACGCCCTCCCGCGCGTCGCGGCGGTGTACGCGCCATCCACATCAATTCTGAATTCGCACGATTCACATTCGGGAAGCAAAAGGAAAGGAAAGGATTCACATAATTAGAGAGCGGTCCCCCGACGCGACAAAATTTAATCAAAAAACTTCATACGTACTTACGAAGGGTTATAATTTCAAGATTATTTTTATCTTTTTATAGGGATTCAGGTTTATTTTTGTGTCGGGGGTTTTTTTATTATGTAATTTTGTTTTTATATTTTTGTAAACCAGTGGGTTAGGGTATATAAACGTCTCCGAACCCAAAAATGAGATTTTTTAAATTCTTGTCTGTTTGTCTGTTTGTCACGGGTTGGCGCAAAAACTACTGAATAGATTTTAATTTTGTTATCACTGTTAAAAAGTATGTGATCCAAATTAAAAACTGGTATACTTCTTATCTCAAATAATTAAACGGAACCTGAGATACAGCTTGACCT